>OW386291.2:59543761-60275761 GCA_936432065.2 Rutpela maculata | reverse complement strand
GACTCCGCAAGTGATGTCGTCACGACCGCCATTTTGTTGAGGTAGGTAATGGTCCGCGTTCCAAACAAAATAAAGTTGTATGTGTTTTTGCATAAGAGAGTTTTTGAAAGTGATTAATATATTTATATTTTCATTGGATATTTGCGGTAAGTGGCTTCACATATCCCCATAGACATAGTGCATCTATTAAAAACTTAATTTTCAAGAATTACATGACCTTGTTGCAAATAATTCAATGTAAACAAGGATAGTTAGGTTATGTGTATCAGTTTCACAATTTTTATTTCTAATAAGTAATAAAGAACTTAGAAAAAGGTCTAAAATATTCCCCTAATTTACATAACAAGCAAGAGGTAGAGTTATTAGCGGTAAATACCCAATTAGCAGTGAACTCTAAGTAATATTCAATTCGAAGACAATATTAGTATAGGTAGTTAATTTATTCTATAACATAGATCCTTGTAACAATAACAGATCAGAATTAGAAATAATGAAGGCTGTAAAAAATAATAAAAACGTAACAAACGAACAGCAGATCTCCATGGGTTCTAACATTTTAGATAAGGTTGTTAAAATTCAAGGAACTGTGCAGTATATTTGCATATATTTTATGGTAAATTAGGCATTCTATTTCTAATTTTAATTTATTTTATTGCTTTTAGTAATCCCCAGGTAGAATTGTAAGGTTTAGGCTAATCCCATCACAATCCCATTTCATAAATTATAAGTCTCATATATATACACCTACTAGCAACTTAATTTTAAACTTAGTATTACTCGTATTACTAGTATTAATTACTTAGTTTTTACTCTTGACGAGGGTCTAAAGAAGCTGAAACACGTGTCGAGTTTAAGTTTTAATAAAACTTTCTAAAACATTAAAAAGCGTAACTTTCTGTATATACTATATATATTTATTTTATTTTTTTTACTGTAATAAAATAAATATATATTTATTTTATTTTTTTTACTGTAATAAAATAAAAATTTGATTGTTTACAGTACCATAATGGCTCAGACGAAGCATGTCCTGAAACTCAGCGCCATCGTAAATTTCTTTTCCAAGGCTGATGAGAAAAGATTGATAGCAAGAGGTGAAAATGCAGTGGAATCTAACTACATTAAATCGTTTCATTTTGTACCTGAGTTACTTTTAATAAGGGGAGAAGTTCATGCTAGAATGAGAGATCGCATTTACAATGTTGAGGTAAGTAATATATTTATTAGCGTGTTAATTTTTATAACTGCTTCATGCATGTTATTTATAGGTTAACCTCTTCAAGGATGGAGAAATAAAGGATGCATCCTGTACATGTCCCAGGGGTCAGTATCTGTGTCACCACGTTGCCGCTCTCTGTATATTTGGTCACCATAACATCTCAGTTACCGACGTAGAATGTCAATGGGCTGCCAAAAAAAGTAAGGAAGAAGAGGTCAAGACCATTGATGACATTTATGTAGGGAAAAGTCACGTATCTTGTGATACAAAATTATCAGAGGCAGAGATAACAAATTTCCGCACAACTCTGCAACAGTTTGGTACTGCTGTTGGTTTCACGTGGCTCCTAGGCCCCGAGCCAACAGTTGTACTCGATCTGATTCCAGACGTAGAAGAATTTATTTTTTCGGAAACATATTTGGCAGCAGAGGATAAGCAGAAGTGCTTTCTTGACAAAATGAAGCTATCTCAAGAAACGATTAAAGAAGTTTGTGCCATAACAGTGGGTCAGTCAAAAAATGAAAACTGGCTGATATGCCGCAAAAATAGGCTGACAGGAAGTAATTTTGGTGCTGTTTTGGCAGCCGTCAGTAGAAAGAAATACCCCCAATCATTGTATAAACGATTAACTGGTATGTAAAAATTTTTTTATGCACTTTGTACTTTACAATTTTTTTTGTTCTATTAAGTAATACTATGAAATGGGACTAAACTTTACATACAACAAGTAGATGCATAAAGTAATTTGTGGGGTATTAAAAGTTGCAGTTAGATTTGGTATACGAACTGTTTCTGTGATTAATAGAAGATACAGTAGTTGCCCATATATTTACTTTAGAAAAAATTGTTATTTTCTTCTGCTGAACAGGAAATGTTAAGCAAAATTAATTTTTAAATTTCATATTCATAGAATGAATTCTGTAAAGATTTTAAGGATTGTTACTAATCACTCAGTATACTTATATAGTTGAATTAATTCAGGGTATTACAGTTGAAATCAGGAGGGAAGTATGAGATTTATTGCTGATTTCGCTGTCTGAAGAGTGGTGGTGCCGTGCTTAAGAAAATGATTTCGTAATTCCACAATTGCTCCTACATCCCTGAACCGATACAATTTTTTTTTTATAGGCTGTTAAAGACAACTTTGCAGAATGGTACTTAGGCTATTGAGAAAAAAATGTTTTCTTTGGTTTCCAATGGCCTAGTACCATTCTATAAAGTTGTCTCTGAAAATCCATCAAAAAATTTTTTTAATCGGTTCAGGGACGTAGGAGAAATTGTCGAATTACTTTCACGGCACTGCTCACTTTAAATTGACGACTATATAATTTTACATTACAATATACTTTTTTTAATTCGACAGGTTTCTACAGTCTAGAAAACATCAAGGCTGTGCAATGGGGTAACATCAACGAAGGCCAGGCCATCAGAGAATTTATAGAAGAGACCAAACTTGAAGTCGTGCCAACAGGGCTATGGCTGAGTGAGTGCGGTTTCCTTGGGAGTAGCCCAGATGGTCTTGTTGGAAACAATGCTATCATAGAGATAAAGTGCCCCTACAAATTTAGAGATAAATTAATGAGTGTAGAATTACAAACGGATCACTCGTATATTGTTTATGTTGATGGAGATGGAGAAGTGATAGTGAATAAAAAACACGAATATTACCACCAGATTCAAGGAAATTTGACCATTTGTAATCGGGAACTATGCCATTTATTTATTTGGACTCCCCGAGAAAATATCCTGGTTAAAGTTGACAAGGACGAGAATTGGATAGTAAACTTGGAACATTTACAAACCTTTTATCTGCAGGAGTATTTATCCTATATAATTTCCAATACGTTTGATGATGTATAAAACTAAATACTGAATTCATAAAATAAATTGTTTTTTTTTTATATTTGAGGAAAAATAGGCAAGGTATATTGTCAGCTATACTGTCCCAGGGGCGTTGATAATATCATAAAATAATTTTATTAGTTTCCAAAAACATGTTGCTTGGTAAAATTATGAGCTAATAATAATAATAATAGTTCTTTATTGATTATATACATACATATAAATACATCTGTCGTACATTTTAATTACACGTTTGTTTAAGCTTTGTAAACCCACAAGCATATTTTATTTTTAACATATTATATTGTATTGTATTTTACTTATTATTGTATTGTATTTTAAATAAGCTATTTCATTATTGGTGACTGAAAATAAAAAATAATTGTAAAAATAACTATTTCATTATTATATTATTATCTATAATCAAATGGTCATCGACTGAGATGTCTTTCAGCCAATTATAAGCTATTTTTCAATGCTTCATTTAATTTTAGATTTATTAGGATCTGTATTTGATTAAATTTTTTTCTATAATCACTTATTTGCAAACCCCGGCTCAAGGGTAGCTAGCCAGAGATGACCTTCACACGCAGATTAAATATGTTTTGAATCAAGAATCTTATGATTCATATAAGCAAATAAATGCATTATTTTCATGAAACAAATATTCACAGAATAGAATAGAACTTTATTAACTACGTCACATACAGCATACATTTATAGCAGGTCAAAATAACAGTACAGTATATAAAAAATACACACAATACAATTTTACAAACAAAATAATAAATTACAGATTCAGGACCTTAAATATAAGTAGAAACAATGCAAGAAGAAAGAATAAATAAATAAGAACAAATACGTTAAAGTAGGCATATAATAGCTATTTATGTAACCAGTTACGAAAGACGTTATTTTGTGTAACGAGTTGAATTTGCGGGACGAGTGAAGCGAGATCCCGCAAAATAACACGAGTTACACAAGATTGTCTTTCGAAACTTATTACATACATGATTTTTTCTAATTTTAAAAGTCTAAAAACAATTTAAACATAAATGAAATAGGTATATGTAAAGATCTTAAAAAATAAGTAATCTTTTTCATAGTTACATTTGCTGCTATCACACATTATAATTTTAATGTCAAAATTGACAGACGTTATTTACCCAAAATACAATATTATATTATTTGAAATCCCAATTGGATAACATAAGGTGAAAAGGTTTTGTTAGCGTATTATGAAGGAAAGAAGAATTTAGAAGCTTCCACTTTATGGACTTAATATTCCATTTTGTGTTGAATAAACATTGTTTCTTTATCTTTTTGAGAGTTGTTTTTATCTTTCCTAATTGATGACATAACGAACTTTTCCTCACCAGTTACGTAAAATGTTACTTTTCATAATAACTGGTTACATAAAGTAGGACGTTTTGACACTTAAGTCAGTTTTGAAAAGTGTCACTTTATATGTCAAAATTAGAAAAAAATAGAATATAATATAGGTGCTAAATTACATTAATTAAAGAATATAGAAGTACTTCACAATAAATCTGTAAAATTGTTTGAATTTAAATATTCGTTCACGGAATAGAAACAGTTTCTTAAGCAAAACGATTTCAACGAACATTTAAAGCAGTGGAGATGCAAGCATCTCACTCTAAAAGGCAGCTTATATAAATCTAATTTAATGGAATTTTTCTCTGAGATCGCTAACCTAAATTGAGGCTTTTTTAATAGATACCTATTAAGCATTAAGATCGGAAAGGACAATTTACCGGTCAAAGACAATGTTTAGAGACTAAGCGAAGTAAAGTCCAACATTGTCTAAAATCGGTAAATACCTTAACGATCATTACATGATAATCTTTTTGTAGGATCAAGCAAATTAGTTTACTTACAAGAGTTGTTCAACTGAACGGTAAGTAGGTAAGTACATTACTTAACTATTCTGGTGAACCCGGTAGCTTGTAAATATTTCAACATTAAACTGAAATTTTTCTTAATCGTGCAAAAAATATAACCAGCATGATTGTTAAGGTTTTACTGATGTCAGACAAAATTGGAGATTTTGTTTCGCTTAGTCTACAAACATTGCTTTGACAGGTAACATATCCTTATCAATCTGAATGTTTAATATACTATTTTGTAGAATTGAGCCAAAATTAATAAAGAAAAATAGTATAAAATATCTCAAAGTTGGCATCTTGACAGCTATTGAATTCAGAACAATAACTATTTACCATTTAGCTGTACAGTAAACGTACCATTCTGGAACAGTAAATGAAACTGTCAATGAAACAAGTCTTGTAAATGAGCTCAGCTTGATCGTACAAAAATGTTTAATAAAATGCCGCACCAAATGGATCACAGATTGGTTTTTGAATAGTTCTGATTACTACAAAATATTACCTGACACTTGAAAATACACAAACTAAAACAAAAATGTTAAATAGATTATATAATTTTTCATTTACAAAACTTGAAGGCTTTTTTTATACGTAAAACATGTCCAATATATTGAAAAACTTTAAAAGTTTTGAAAACAAAGACATTTTTCCCAAAACTTTTTAACTATATAATAACATATTTAACATTTTTGTTTTAGTTTATATGTTTTTAGGTATGAAATGATATTTTGTAGTAACGAGAACTATTTAAAAACCAACCTGTCTAATTTCTTGTATTATGTAAAATAGAAATAAAAAATATACATTACCCTAATAATCGTACAGATTTTCAACTTTCTTTATTAGAGGAAAATGCAAATTGGTAAGTGCTGCGCAGACTTGAAAAACCACAGATGCATGTGGCATTAATGTGGCTGGTATCGCAGACAAAATTTCATAATACTTTATGCGTCTTATGGCCCGTTCTACATGAATCCGTGCTTTAGCGATTGTCCTCGTCCTCACAACTTGTGCAGCAGTAAACTGAGGTGTGGTTAAGAAAGGTGGTAAATTCAGAGAGACACCTTCTGGTAACACATCGGAGATTAAGAAACCTTTGTCTGCAAGGACTAAATCCCCTGCCGACAACTGTTTAGTGATTCCACAATGCTCAGTAATTTTTTTATCAGAAGTTGAACCGGGATACAACTTGCTTGCGAAGGTCACCACCCCATTTGGTGCCACTCCTACGAGACCTTTTAAAGTGTTTCTGTGTTTATATGAGCTGTATGTTGCTCGTTGGCTTTCCATATTTTTTAGATGAATCGTACTTAGTTCAGTACAGTCAACAATAATTCTGCAGTTCGTAAAAGAACTGAAGGAAGTAGGCATACACATTTTATTTTTATTCCGTGACGGAATATCCTTCATGAGTTGTTCAAATAATATTTCGTGCAACGCAAATAACCATGTTTTAAAAACATTTGATACTGTTTCGCGGCTGACATTAAACCTTAAAGCCAAGTCATCATTTAATAAATTTAACTTTAATTTCATCAGAGTAAGTAATAACTGGTCAATTTTTGGTATCTTCACGACTTGCCACCCTGCAAAATAATTTAACTTTCGATGTTCAAACAGGGAGAATAAAGCTAAAAATATTTCTTTACTTGGAAGGCCTGTATGAACAGTTATTAAATGAGCATTGTTTTCAATGTGGCGAAATGAGAAACTTTTGCTTAAATTTTCTATGTCATTTTTCAACTTATTAACTTCGTCCTTAAGGAAATAGTTTTCCGCATTCAACATGGCTATAAACTGTACTTGAGCAGCCTCGGAAGAAGTTTCTACTTTGGATGAAGTGTCTACCACGGCAGAAGTTTCTACCTCGAAAGGAGTTTCTGCCTCTGAAGGGGTTTCTGACTCGGCACTTGTTTCAGATGGTGCTGTGGTACCCACTTCAATTGAAGTCATCCTTTCTTCTTTATTTGTTATATTGCCTAATATTTGTCTCTGTAAACCCGATGGCCCGGCTTCACTGTCAGCTGCTTCGATAGTCTTCACCCTGTGATATCACTATTTTACTTTACATACAATAAATAAATTTACATGTTTACCTTTTAATTTTGCTTTTCTGTTCCGAACTCTCGAATTTTTTTGCCACATTGAAATCAAAAATGGTTGGTCCATTGCTTCGATCACCATTAATGAAATGACAACTACAAATACGGGAATGTTTACCAGGTTCTCTGTCTTTCCGCCTAAAACATTTTCCAATACATGTCAAGAAGTTTATGAAAAAATAACCATGTTTATGGTATCTACCTTATTAATTTAATCCACTTTCTTAATTCCTTTCTATCCTTCGGAAAAACAAAAAATTTACATGTATGACTTGTGCTGTAATGTTTGCAGGTTGGTGCAAAACACATGACCATGGTAACTGATGGTTTTCCAATTATTTTTTACCTAAAAAAATATAAAAACATCTCTTAGAAAATAGCATTGACATACTACACAATGGACTGCGCGTTCCTTATGTTAGAATGCAAGTGGAATGTTGTCAACATAATAGAGTCATTTTAGGCAACCCACATTACGCATTAAGGGCAAAAAGCTCCGTAATTCTATTAGAAACATAAGGTGTTGTTAAAGAGAATACTACAAATTGTTACAAATACGATTTTTGACTGGTTTTTAATTGAAAACAATATTAGTTATAATTGTTTATCACAAATATAGAAGAAATACAACAATTGTTCAAATTACAAAAAATTAAGTACATTTAAAAATAAAATAAAGAAACCTACTAATTCCAAAATGTAATTTTAATATTTATGGCATATTTTGTAGTTAGTCCCTGAAATTAAACATAAATAAGTTATTTGTGAGGGTTGTGTGAATAATAAACATTACCCTTAATGCCCTTAATCTGTATTGCTGGTTGCCTAAGATGATGACAACACAATTTTTTGGGACGCGCAGTCTATTTATAGTAGGTCGATGGAAAATAGCAACACATAACCTCAATTTATTTTACATCCACTTTTTTCACATAAAGTAGTCAAATTGTCGGAAAATTATTTTAGTAATAGATACCTTATATCTCTAGGAACAAGCAAATGTATTTACCTTAAAAGCAAATGACAGCTTTCATAAAATAATCACTTTCAAAAATCACTCTATGGACATTTACGTATAGAACTAGCTTTGTTTGGAACGCGGCCCTTGATCTACCTCAACCAAAATGGCGATGCTACGTCACGCTTGCGGAGTCAACGAGGTCTAAGTCGCTGTGCGGAGTCAATTTAACTCCAGAATCGCGTATCTTGTTGGAATAGATATCAGGGGCGTATTTTGTATTGTTGTAGTCAGTGTCGCAATTAGGAGTTTATAATTTAATTTTGCACAAATCTTCAACTTTAATCAAATTTGCAAAATCACTCTTTCTGAATTGTCTAAAAGTTGTCTTGGTTTGACATAATGCTGAACTTGTCATTTTGTTGATTTTTTTAAAAATTACAAAGTATGTAACTACTAAATTATTGTACAAATCAGATTTCTTTGTACATCTGGCAACTCTGTATTGAGTACCGGATTATTTGTTGTTCTCAATCTACCAAATGTGGCATCGCTGTATTCTATTCCAGGAACATATGGGGATTCGATGCGCGCTTAGAAATGCGCGAACCTTCCCCCTTCCTGAAAGATTCCATTCTGATTGTTTGCTATTATGATTGGTCAAAGATCTCTATATAAATATATACATATATATAGTGAATATATGAATATATATAGTGAACCAAAAATGACCAAATTTGACGACAAAATGACGTAATTTTAATGACGTCAAAAGTACGTTTTAAATATCACGTCTCTGGTACGTCATTTATTAATGACGTCAAAATAATGACCTAAGAGAAACGTGTACTTGACGTCTTTATGATATTCATCATAATGTATGTTTTAAATATCACGTCTCTGGTACGTCATTTATTGGGACAATGACGTCGGCGACGAAAAATCACCTTTAAAAGACGTCATAATGACGTCACTCTGCTACCTGGGTTTTGAAAGGTTTGCACCTTTTTAATATTAGTTTTGCTAGCAGTTCCCCTTATCACACAGCCGTGTAAGTTACCGATGGTCTTAAGATCGATTTATATATTAATGTTGCACACTTAACCTCTGAGCTTCGATTTTTTATTAATAATGGAATATAGCATTGATAACCTTGCGTAACCATCATTAAGTTTTTTATTGATGTGGTAACTCCATGTTAGTCGTTTATCTAAGTATAGTCCTAGATATTTAATTGCACTGTCTGCAGGATTCCATATTATTTCCTCGTCGTTGAAGATAATATTATTGCCCAGTGAACACGGATACATACCTGGTATGTTTCTCTTACGCAATCTATTCAACACGTTATATCCAAGGATATTGGATGTATGGTAAATGTAAGGTACATGGACCTTAAAATTTCAGCCACAAAAAAAGTTATAGCCATGTAATGGCAACATAACTTGTAACATACTCATATGTGGCAAATATATAACATACATGTAAAGGACATATATTGTATTTCAAAATATTTACCTGAAAATATGTTCTGATGTTACATGTGTGTTATATAACATGCAATTTCCGTGGTATATGCACAAGGGGGTAGCAAATAATATACAGGGTGTTCCCAAATGGGGTTACCTATACCACAAGTGGACCTAAATTTTAGTTTTTCGACAGTCACTATAAAAAATTTTGTTTCTTAAAGAAATACGATGTGTTAAGAAAATGTACTTTTTTATGCAGGGCGCTCAAAAATTTCAAAAATATGAATTTTACCCAAGAGCAAACTACCTTTATTTTTCTCATTTAAGGAAAATGCAATTTGAAAAAATTGTTTATTAAATCCTGTTTAATATGTCTTTTTCCCCAATGCCTCACCTCAGTTTTCGTATTTTTCCGTAACAGATACTAAAAAATTTAGGATTATAAAAGAAAAGTATTTCAAATGGCTTTTTTATTAAAAATAAAAAATAAAGGTAGTTTATTATTCTTAGGCAAAATTCATATTTTCGGAATTTTTAAGCGCCCTGCTCCATAAAAAAAATAATTTTTTTAACATAAATCGTATTTTTTTAAAAATGCGGAAATTTTTATAGTGACTTTTTGTCCAAAAATTAAAATTTAGGTCATTTGTTGTATAGCTAATCCCATCCGGGGACACCTTGTACTACTGTTACAATATGGCTCAAGTAAGGAAAAACTAGATGTGAAAAAAGGCCAATCTAAAATAAATAATTTTTATATTCATAAAATACATATATCATAATAATATATTAATCAAAGTCATACAAGAAGGATACGTTCATTTATATAATGAGTTAATCAAAAATAAACCAACTGCCAAATTAAAAAAGGAACTAAATGCCAAATTGCACATTCTCTAAACTATATAGTTTGGTTTATTACAAGCAAACTTTTGGTTAACAGAAAACATAAAAGATAAAATAGCTGAGGAAAAATAACATATACAGAAAAAGTTAGCTGATTGCAAGCTATGTAATAAGGTAAAAAAAATAAAGAAAAGCCTAACAGTATACATGAATCATTTTCATTCCGCTATAAATTACGAAGAAATAAACATTAGCATGATTACTATAGAGACAAGAAAAGTGTATAAGTTTTTGTTAAAACAGAACAGCTTTTCTTACATTAAAAGAAGTTTCAGGGAAAAAGGTAGACATTAAAAGCTTAATGAAGTTTGTTCCAAATGATGCTTGGACTTTTACAACATTTAAAAACTGTGGATTTTGAGGGTGACGTTGAAGGCTACAGTAACACACAGTATTGATTTTGATATAGACGTAAACGAACAGTAGAAACGAAAATCGCAGGCATATTAATGAGAAGTACGACACTGCATTTTCTAAGTGTCTATACACCTACATACACAAAATATACTATTTTTGACAGTCGAGTTATTATTATATTATCTACATATTATAAACACAGGTAATTTTTAGTTTTATTACTTATTTACTCTAGTGACTGAATAAATGCTTTTTTGAACTATATATTTAACATCCGAATAAAGTTTGGTTTAATGTATGGTTATCCAAGTTTAATTGTACTAAATATCAACTAAAATTCTGAACGAAAATAGTTAATGAAAAAACAAGAATTCTTCAGTTATTCAAAAAGGAGCTAAAAATTTATTAGAAACAAGAAAAATTCAACAAACGTGACAAATACTCAGATAATGACGAAAACAAATTTCCTATATAAAAAAACAATTTACTTACAGACAAACCTGTCAGCATGAATTTGCAAGCAGACTAATACTTAAAACTTAATTATCTTAAAACTAGTTTTGGCGCCTGGTTTCCTTTTTTCATACATATCTCAATAAATTATGGTACAATAACTGCTCCAGCTTCTTGTTTTCTCTCTGTAGCCTTTGCTTTGACAGTCTGAACCACTCACTAGCGATGTTCTCAAATTCTTTTTCACAATGTGGGAACGTTTCGTTAACAGCAGCTAGAACAATAGTTTATGACAAAATTGTATAACTTTTTGTGTATTACTTACTTAAAAGTAATTTCTAACTTTTTTAGAAATTCTTTGTCTTTACCTATAGGTACCTACAATATGTTACATCGTTGCCCAAGGACTTTGTTTCCATTTATTACTTATATAAATGTGTAATTTTAATGATTGTGATTATACAATTTAAGCTACAATAAAGCACCTATAATTTTTCTGTGGCTTGAGCTTAGTTAAATTTCATTAAATTTCAATTTCAAGATTGGGAAACATGTCAATAAAACTCCAACAAATAAGTAGGTACCTAATAAGCGACTTAACACTGCACCGAGGTGCTAATGATTTACACTTTTACGTACTTACCTACAATAGTTTTGATCTCTGAACTTGATTCCACACAAAAACAAAGACGATATTTTTAACATGTTAAAACGCACGCTGGAAGTCACGTTGCACCTCCTTCAGGGTCACTTGTGTTAGGTTAGAATATTAGGATTAGGTTATTTTGGTAGGTATAGTAGATATTTGAGTTAATTTCGTATCCTTTTCTAGCACGAACTATGTAATACAGAGTGCGAAAGAGATGTCCTATAATAATTTTATAACCAGATTTACCGGGAAATATAAAACATCACAATATTAAAATGTTATTCAACTGTATGAAGATACGGGATTATCAAACTAGTTTCTGATCGGCGAGTTTTATTTTTTGTTATTAGATACATAAAAAAAATAAAATGGCCGGTAACACTAATCACTATTTTAATAAATTTATAGAGTATTTAAACGAATAAGTCATCAAGTATTATATAGGCACAATTACATTTTCATTACCACTTAATGGCAACTGAAGACATTTTTGTTTAATATCACAAGCGTTAATTGGTAAAAGAGCTTCTTATTTTCATTGGGCATGCTATTATTATGTTGATTAAACTACACTGGTCACTGATGTTATAACCTAACTATAGCAGCACACTCACTACTACACCAAATTGTAGTTTACCAAATTACATGATTAAATATATATGTGTAATGTAATTGTAGAAAAATTTAAAATGTCCATGATTATCACAAAATATATAAATGTTATATCTGGTGTAAACATATAAGATGGGTTGATGTGTAATATGTAGCAATTATCTAAATATCACATATTTTAATGTTATTATTTAACACACAAGCAATATAACTTTAAATGTACATACTGATTACAGAAATACATAATTATTATATAGCGGATAAATACACATAATACTTGTTATTATAATGTAGCAGTTACATAAATATCACATATTTTAATGTTATTATTTAACAAACAGGCAATATAACTTAAAATCTACATGGTGATAACAGACATACATAAATATTATATGGCATGTAAATATACAAAATACTTGTTATTGTAATGCAGCAGTTATGTAAAAATCACATATTATAATGTTTGTATTTAACAAACAGGCATGTTTGTTAATAACTTAAATGTATATAGCATTTGAAGATGGTTTATACCCAGCAAACATAAATATATAGCATATACGTAAATGCTACGTAAACTAAGTTTCGCAGAAGTAACGTGCTATGTAAAATGTGACGCATAATCATATGTGCATACTCTGCGAAATGTCAGCAACATGTGCATATGATTTTTACATAGTGAAGAGGTAACACTGTGACCTCACGGTATAGAACAAATGACGTAGCGTATATGTATATTCAACCACTTGCTATGTAAAGCATAGGTAACTAATTTTATCTCTTTATAATGTAGCATATACACTGAAAAAAAAAATGGTTTGATTGAAGAATATATTGGTTTATATATATACGCAAATAAATATATTCTTCATATAAAACAAGTACATTTATTTCAAGAATAATTAATTTACTACCAGCTTTTGATTACTTGCCACAAATGTATTTGTTTTATATGAAGAATACATTTATTTGCGTATATATAAACCAATATATGCTTGAATCAAACCATTTTTTTTTCAGTGTATGTATATTCAACCACTTGATAGTAACCTATATGTTCTTTAGAAAGCAGCTATACGATATTTTTTCTTCTCCACTGATGTATACGCACCTACCTATCTTGCCTTGCATTCCTAGTAAAGCTCAAATTTCATTTAATTTATTTTATTAACTGTTGATTTAGGAGAGATTAATACTAGTGTCTTTTGTGTAACTATTCTATATTCAAGTTAACTAAGTATCTACAATAAGTGTTAAGCATTTCTCGGGTCGTTTCTGATTGTACTCGTTCTTTGGTCAGCCTTCATCACTCTGACATTTGCTATCTGAACATCAGTTACACAACCTGTGAAAATAATTGAAATATTAGTCTATTTCATATACGGGGTGGTGCACCATTTAAAACTCCCCAGGCTTGTAATTTTCTTATTTTTTTAAGGCACATCAAATTGTAGATATTTTTAAAGCATTTAAAAAAAAAAATTTTTTAAAATTGTTAAGAAAGAAATCTTAATTTCCTTTAATATTTTTTTACGTCACCCTGTGCATGAACTACATTAATGTTTTCTTATAAGGTTTTAATTAGCTTCAATTTATATTATTACGTCATATTCGAAATTCTTTTTGGTTTTAGAGAAAGGAATTAAAAACACTCCAAACTGATTTTTTTTTTAATTACTTTGAAAGGAATGTAAATAATAATTTTATGCTTTATCTGTAAAAGACATATCACAAACAATATTCAGCGTAATAAAACAGTAACAAAAACTTATATTAAAATGTATTAAGTAGGAAATTGCAAATTTTTTATTTCTTAAGTTTTTTTATTTTAATAACATAAATTGTGAGGTAAAAAAATATTCAAAGAAATTAAGTTTCCTTTCTTAACCATTCAAAAAAAAATTAATCAGTCTGTATGGATATTTAAAGGCTTTAAAAATGTCTACAAGTTGATGTGCCCAACATGGTCATCGCTTCGAAAATAAAAAAGTTACAAGTCTGGGGAGTTTTAAGTGGCGCACCCTGTATAGTGTAGTAAATCTGGTTATATAGCTTGTATCCCTTTACTAAATTGTGAAGAAAACTAGATGCAAACTATTTTGATCAATTTGTTAAGTTATTAAACAATTTATGATAGCTTAAATAATAATGTATATATTTTAACAAAACTTTACGAAAACACGCTTCCAATGGAATGGAAAATTTGAGGTCGATCCGATGAGTTTCAGAAGTATACTGCTTTAAACATGAAACGATGTGCTCAAAGTGCTGTCATTCAATCCGAAAGTCTGTCTCAAAGTTGAGTTTACACTGTTAAAACCCAGCTATTTAAAATCAGATTTGTCTAATCTGTCAGAGATGGTGATTTTGGGACTATTGGAGTATTTCAACATAAGAGTATGCAGCATATAACTGCCAAAAAAAAGGGGAATGAAAATGCAACTAGGAGTGAATGACTTCACGCAGCTTCTATATTCTTGATTAATTTTAAAGCCTCTTAGATCTTAGAATATCTTGGTTTTTTGAATTTCGCTCTAAAATTAAGAGATTTTTTTACAAAATGTAATAAAAAAATATGCTAAATAAGCCTATTAAATCATCACACCAAATTTCAAGTGGAAATGTTTATAACAACGCCAAAAAAACAATAACAAAGTCGAAAATTGAACCGTTGACTGTTTAAGTGCATCAAGTCATAGAACAATTTGTTTTAGAATGTAGATTTTTCTCCTACTCTTCAGTGGTGTTAACAAAATTTTTTTAAACTATTTAAAATCATTTTAAATTTTTTATAAAGAACGTTTTTTCTCAGAATTAAACAATTAAAAATTATAAGAATGTTTCAAAAGATCACAAAAAAGAAACAATTTTAAAAAACGGGGTTTTCGACGCCAATTGGCAGCCGTGAAGAATGAAAAGAATGCATTTGTTAAATAATTGCCAAAAAGTTGTTTTAAATAATTTTAAAATACCTACTTATTTATGCAACAAGTGTGTAAAGCAGTACTTTTTTCATGCATAAGTTGTAGACGAGTGCATCAATCTTGTGAGAATCCCATGATAAAAGTAGTTTCTTTAACAGTAATATAAACAAATTGTTAATTAACGCCACTGAAAAGTAAACAATCAACGATTCAATTTTCGAACTTGTTACTGTTTCTTAAGCGTTTTTTGTATAAATATTAAATTATATTATACTATTACATTCACCGAGAGCCATTTGATATAAGAAAACGTGCGGGGACCTTTACCAAGATGATTTAATTCTACCAGAAGCATATTTTTAATAATGACAAATCTTAATTGTCTTAATTTATTGCAACAAAATTAACCATGAAGTTTCAGACAATTTTAGTTTTCTTCGTAGTTTTATAATGATCAAATTAATTTTTTTTAATGGCGATACAAGCAATATCATTAATCACAAGACAACAAGAAAAGGGGCTGCGCTTTTGATCAGAACCATCTAATCCTGTTTTTTAACATGTTGAAACCGATTCTGATATTAAAAAAAAAATTATCAGTTTTTGGTTACCACCTCTTTTATCCCCTAAAAAGGGGCAATGGTTTTGCCCTAAGGTTATGATCTAATTTTTCTGAATTATTTTGACGTGCTTAAGCCAATTTTGGACAAAAGAAAAATTGCAGGATAATATTAGCCTACTTTATTACACATACAAAACCTTGAAATATATGTACAATACAATAGGCGTCTGAATTTAAGATGCCAGCGCCAAATTGGAGAACTCGTGAACTAATTATAGGCTTTTCATTTGTTTGTGGCGAATACTTATAATGATTTTTTTCTGTTTATTGTTATTTTTGGCGTTAAAAATAATAACATTAATAACACAGCCCCACAAAAAAAAATGAAAGTTCATACTCCAGAGTCGGACATATGTATTCCTATGTATTTTTCGACGCTGAATCCGATCCCGAGCTCAGAAATGGCCCTCCACGTCTGGAATTGGCCCCACGGGGCCAAAAATGGCCTGAGAGGTGGATTCCGGGATGGGGCGTGGTTAAAGGTCCATTCTAAAGCCAAAGTCGAGTTTGTGGTCGAAAAGTCCACGACCAACTGAAATTTCGCGTTTGGGGCCGGAAAAATGGCCCCTTGGGGCCGGAAAATCGTGTTTCGGGCCTCGCAATGGCATCAGTGGTATTTTCGTGTACTTTTGAATACTGGAATGAATACCGTGCTTGAAAAGTTTATGGTCAACTTCAATTCCCCGTTTGGGACCAGAAAAATGGCCCCTTGGGGCCGGAAAATCGTGTTTCGGGCCTCGCAATGGCATCAGTGGTATTTTCGTGTACTTTTGAATACTGGAATGAATACCGTGCTTGAAAAGTTTATGGCCAACTTCAATTCCCCGTTTGGGGCCGGGAAAATGGCCCCTCTGGGCCGGAAAATCGTGTTTCGGGCTTCGCAATGGCATCAGTGGTATTTTCGTATTTTCGTCCTGACTGAGCCGTTACTGGACCCAAACAAGATTTTGCTTCCACCTCTCCACATTCAACTCGGGCTAATGAAGCAATTTGTAAAAGCTCTAGATAAAGAGGGTCCTTGCTTTCAGTATCTTGGGCGAAAATTTTCTCAACTCTCAAATGAGAAGCTTAAGGCTGGAATTTTTGATGGGCCCCAAATTCGCGCAGCCATGAAAGATCAAGAATTTGTTGAGTCCATGAATCCCGTTGAAGAAAAGGCCTGGCTCGCCTTCAAGGATCTAGCGACAAATTTTTTGGGTAACCACAGAGCCGCAAATTACAAGGAAATCGTGAGAAACACGCTTGATAGTTTCAAGGAGTTGGGGTGCAGAATGAGCCTTAAGCTGCATTTCCTGCACTCACACTTGGACTATTTTCCAGAAAATTTAGGTGACTACAGTGAACAACAGGGAGAAAGATTTCACCAGGATATATCCGAAATGGAACAACGATATCAAGGAAGGTGGGATATCCACATGATGGCGGATTACTGTTGCCCTGTCAAAAATTCCACATAGAAACTTATAAAAAAAAAGTGATGCGGTTTTATCGTTCCTATAAGTTATATTAGTATTATACAGACAGGATTTTATCTGTTTTATTAAGTTTTAAATCGGTTATGAAACAGTAATTCCGAATGAGCTATTTGGAATTATCATGTTGCCCTTTCATGAGTACTTATATGAAATATACATCAACAAATCTACAGTTTAGTGTCTGCAAATGCACCCTTGTCCTTATATCTGTAAACATATGGAATTACAGATACAACTTTAAAGAGATTCTAAACTTTTCTATAAGTAATATCATAAGAGTTCCAGTCCGTCCTTTCTCCAGTATCTATCGTATGTAACACACCATTTATCAGCATGTTTTTATTGTAAATTTCAACATTGTTTTTTATTAGTATTAATGTGGATATACATGTCAACAAATGTACAGTTTCAATTGTATATTTTACACATGTATTTTTATTGTAAACTTCCATTTTGCTTTTTTATTAGTATTAATTTGGATATGCATGCCGACAAATGTACAGTTTAAATTGCATATTTCAAATAGAAATACTAATATTGTGGTAAACACAAAATTCTCCAAAGTGTTCTTGTTCTAGCCTAGAAGCAATGAATGAGTTAGCAGTGAAAGAGACTGCTTTGTTTTTAATTTAACAAACACGCTTCAGTTCCTTAGGTCACATTAGATTAGATATGAATTAGCTACACGTATACAGCTCCCTCTACTGGAGCCTGGAGTAAAGTTGCTGCTGAAATTTCTATCAGTTTCTACCAGAATGGAGCAGCAAACATTTACTTATAACGTGCGGCTTTCCGTGGTTAAATGGCAAGTGTTTCTATAAGAAACGAGCTGCATTAGGTTGACATGCAATTGAAGATTACTAATTATAATGTTTGAATAGGGATTTATGAGATCAGTTTCTATGAGTATTAATGTTTTTTTTCAGTAATATATTAAATGTGTTTTCATTTGTTTGAATGGGTAAAAAGAAAGGTCAGTTTTCAACTGCAATTACAAATACAAGTTTAATCACTTTGATTAATTTCTAAAAGTATTTATGATGTTTTCCGAATATAATTGTGATGAGGTTTAATCAGTAACAAATTGTTCACTACTTGTTATGAAATGGTCGGAAATTCCAAGTACACATTTAGTATTCCTTCAAAAGGATTGATGAGAACAGTTTCTACGAGTATCTATTTGTTGTTCCTCTAGTAAATTATATAAGTCTTTACATTTACTTATACTATCTCAATGAGAATTTATGAGAACAGTATCTAATGTAAAACGTGCGGCTTTCCGTGGTTAAATGGCAAGTGTTTCTATAAGAAAGAGCTGCATTAGGTTAGAACAGTTTTGATTTGCAATTGAAGATTACAAATTATAATGTTTGAATAGGGATTTATGAGATCAGTTTCTATGAGTATTAATGTTTTTTTTTCAGTAATATATTAAATGTGTTTTCATATGTTTGAATGGGTAAAAAGAAAGGTCAGTTTTCAACTGAAATTACAAATACAAATTTAATCACATCGAATGGGGTTATATGCGATCAGTTTCTAACAGTATTTATACTGTTTTCCGAATATAATTGTGATGAGGTTTGATCAGTAACAAATTGTTCACTACATGTTACGATATGGTCGGAAATTCCAGGTACATATTTAGTATTACTTCGAAAGGATTGATGATAGCAGCTTCTACGAGTATGTATTTGTTGTACCAATAGTAAATTATATAAGTTTTTATCAGTATGCATTCGGATCTAATTTAAATATGAAAATTATATCAGAATAAAGCAACCAAATATTTTAAACAGTATCTATTTGTAAATCCAGACATTTACTTATACTATCTCAATGAGAATTTATGAGGACAGTATCTAATGTAAAACGTGCGGCTTTCCGTGGTTAAATGGCAAGAGTTTCTATATGAAACGAGCTGCATTTGGTTAGAACAGTTTTGATTTGCAATTGAAGATTACAAATTATAATGTTTGAATAGGGATTTATGAGATCAGTTTCTATGAGTATTAATGTTTTTTTTTCAGTAATATATTAAATGGGTTTTCATTTGTTTGAATGGGTAAAAAGAAAGGTTAGTTTTCAACTGCAATTACAAATACAAGTTTAACCACTTCGAATGGGATTATATGCGATCAATTTCTAACAGTATTTATGCTGTTTTCCGAATATAATTGTGATGAGGTTTGATCAGTAACAAATTGTTCACCACATGTTACGATATGGTCGGAAATTCCAGGTACATATTTAGTATTCCTTCGAAAGGATTGATGATAGCAGTTTCTATGAGTATGTATTTGTTGTTCCAATAGAAAATTTGTCTTTATCAGTATGCATTCGGATCTACTTTAAATACAAAAATTATATCAGAATGACACAACCAAATATTTTAAACAGTATCCACTTGTAAATCCAAACATTTAAAGATATATTTTAATGAGAACCAATCAGAACAGTATCTAATGTAACGCGTGCGGCTTTCCGTGGCTAAATTTTAAAAGTATTTTTAATAAATAGCTTTAACGGATTTGAACAGTTTTAATTTGCAATTCCAGATGAATAGTTTTATTTGTTAAATAGGGATCTATGAGATCAGTGTCTTTGTGTAATGTTTATTTTCCAATAAAAACACATTTTATTGAAAAAAAAAACATTACACTGACCTCATAGATCCCTAACAATTAAAACTATTCATCTGGAAATGCAAAACTGTTCGAATCCGTTAAAGCTTATTTATTGCAAATAATTTTAAAATTTAGCCACGGAAAACCGCACACGTTACATTAGATACTGTTGTGATGGATTCTCATTATAATATTATCTTGGATTTACAGGTGGACACTGTTTAAAATATTTGGGGTTTCATTCTGATATGATTTTTGTATTTAAATTAGATCCGAATGCATACTGATAAAGACTTATATAATTTACTGTAGGAACAACAAATAAATACTCGTAGAAACTGCTCTCATTAATCCTCTTGAAGGAATACTAAATATGTACCTGGAATTTCCGACCATATCGTAACATGTAGTGAACAATTTGTTACGGATCAAACCTCATCACAATTATATTCGGGAA
Organism: Rutpela maculata; assembly: GCA_936432065.2. Lineage (NCBI taxonomy): Eukaryota > Metazoa > Arthropoda > Insecta > Coleoptera > Cerambycidae > Rutpela > Rutpela maculata. The sequence goes on along the minus strand of OW386291.2, from coordinate 60,255,182 downwards.
ACAACATAAATACTGTTAGAAATTGATCGCATATAACCCCATTCGAAGTGATTAAACTTATATTTGTAATTGCAGTTCAAAACTGACCTTCCTTTTTACCCATTCAAACAAATGAAAACACATTTAATATATTACTGAAAAAAAAACATTAGTACTCATAGAAACTGATCTCATAAATCCCTATTTAAACATTATAATTTGTAATCTTCAATTGCAAATCAAAACTGTTCTAACCTAATGCAGCTCGTTTCTTATAGAAACACTTGCCATTTAACCACGAAAAGCCGCACGTTTTACATTAGATACTGTTCTCATAAATTCTCATTGAGATAGTATAAGTAAATGTCTGGAATTACAAATAGATACTGTTTAAAATATTTGGTTGCTTTATTCTGATATAAATTTTCATATTTAAATTAGATCCGAATCTTTACTGATAAAGACTTATATAATTTACTAGAGGAACAACAAATAGATACTCGTAGAAACTGCTCTCATCAATCCTCTTGAAGGAATACCAAATGTGTACTTGGAATTTCCGACCATATCATAACATGTAGTGAACAATTTGTTAGTGATTAAACCTCTTCACAATTATATCCGGAAAACAGCATAAATACTTTTAGAAATTGATCGCATATAACCCCATTCGAAGTGATTAAACTTGTATTTGTAATTGCAGTTGAAAACTGACCTTTCTTTTTACCCATTCAAACAAATGAAAACACATTTAATATATTACTGAAGAAAACACATTAATACTCATAGAAACTGATCTCATAAATCCCTATTCAAACATTATAATTTTGAATCTTCAATTACAAATCAAAACTGTTCTAACCTAATGCAACTCGTTTCTTATAGAAACTCTTGCCATTTAACCACGGAAAGCCGCACGTTTTACATTAGATACTGTTCTCATAAATTCTCATTGAGATAGTATAAGTAAATGTTTGAATTTACAAATAGATACTGTTTAAAATATTTGGTTGCTTTATTCTGATATAATTTTCATATTTAAATTAGATCCGAATCTGTACTGATAAAGACTTATATAATTTACTATAGGAACAACAAATAGATACTCGTAGAAACTGCTCTCATCAATCCTCTTGAAGGAATACTAAATGTGTACTTGGAATTTCCGACCATATCATAACAAATAGTGAACAATTTGTTACTGATTAAACCTCATCACAATTATATTCGGAAAACAGCATAAATACTTTTAGAAATTGATCGCATATAACCCCATTCGAAGCGATTAAACTTGTATTTGTAATTGCAGTTGAAAACTGACCTTTCTTTTTACCCATTCAAACAAATGAAAACACATTTAATATATTACTGAAAAAAAAACATTAATACTCATAGAAACTGATCTCATAAATCCCTATTCAAACATTGTAATTTGTAATCTTCAATTGCAAATCAAAACTGTTCTAACCTAATGCAGCTCGTTTCTTAAAGAAACACTTGTCTTTTAATCATGGAAAACCGCACGAATTACATTAGATACTGTGCTCATAAATTCCCATTGATGTGGTATAAGTAAATGTTTGGATTTACAAATGGATATGGCTTGACTCGTTTTGCTGGTCAATTCTGATATAAACTGATAACAATTTCAACAGCAACTTTACCTAACTCTTATAGAAACTTATTGACCATATAGGTTCTCATAGATACTTATTAATTTTTGATAATTTTCAATACGGATTGATGAGATTTTTTTGACAGGGTGGTCACTGAAGAGGGACACAACAGAGAGCCATAAACGCCAGGGTGTGCGGCGATCTTTTGAATATAAAGTTCAAAGATATTACAAAAAGAGAGTGTAGAATAAGAATCCCACGTTCCATGAGACGGGATCTGCACCCATAGCGTTCCTTTAGTAACCATCTGAAAACTGCCATCATAGAGATATCTCACCGTCCTTGCTATCGTTGTTTCATGTTAATTCTTTCAGGGATCTCGTCACTATAGTCACCTCAAGAGTCTATGAAAAATTTCAAGTGTGAGTGCAACAGATGTAACTTCAGGCTCAACATACGGCCCGATTCTCTATGGCATATTTCCAGCGGTTTCCTTGTTATTTAGATGAGACCATGAGGTTCCTACTGGACACTTGAGGTTCAGCCAGACCTTTTTTCAAGGGGCTTCACGGACTTCACACGTTTTCTGTCATGACTGATACTAGAAACAAAAACTCTCTTTATCCAGGACCTCTGAAATTTCCGCTATCAGTCCTTCATATGCGAAGGGAGAAGCAATGCATGTAAAGCGTCCAATCATTTTTACCTTCAGGCCATTGTCTCATCACATAAAATACCACAGTTGCAAGTGCCACGGCCGGAACGCGATTTTCTGATCCCTTCGGGGCCATTTTCCTGGTCCCGAACGGGGAATTGAAGTTGGCCATAAACTTTTCGAGCACGGTATTCATTCCAGTATTCAAAAGTACACGAAAATACCACTGATGTCATTGCGAAGCCCGAAACACGATTTTCCGGCCCAGAGGAGCCATTTTCCCGGCCCAAACGGGGAATTGAAGTTGGCCATAAACTTTTCAAGCACTGTATTCATTCCAGTATTCAAAAGTACACGAAAATACCACTGATGCCATTGCGAGGCCCGAAACACGATTTTCCGGCCCCAAGGGGCCATTTTTCCGGACCCAAACGCGAAATTTCAGTTGGTCGTGAACTTTTCGACCACAAACTCGACTTTGGCTTTAGAATGCACCTTTAACCACGCCCCATCCCGGAATCCACCTCTCAGGCCATTTTTGGCCCCGTGGGGCCAATTCCAGACGTGGAGGGCCATTTCTGAGCTCGGGATCGGATTCAGCGTCGAAAAATACATAGGAATACATATGTCCGACTCTGGAGTATGAACTTTCATTTTTTTTTGTGGGGCTGTGTAATATATGACCTAAAGGTTTGCAAGATTTTGTTGTAAGTGATTTGCAAGATGTTAATGGCATTATTCAGCAAAATTCATATTTTTTTTAGGTTATCTAGTTTTTCCCTTGAAAAGTACAGTTTCTTCGACATAAACGGTGTCTAGCTAGTTAAATAATGAACTTAAATATTTCTTTAAATTTAGGTACAGTTGTAGTTTAAATCACTTTTCAGGAAACATGAGTGACATTTAGGTTAAGCATTTTGCAATGTATGGAACATTTGTGAAGCACCGAGTGAAGCACTAAAAATGTAAAAATTCTAAGTGTGTGTATGAAGGGGAATATGTTTTAAATGCGGGACATATTATTTTGTGTGGTACAACCCATATTCAACACAAAACTTAATAAACGTGTATGCTCTATGTTTACAAACAAGTGTCTCAGATTCAAATACACATGAAATTAGTGGTACATTGAATATAACTGAATAGATATTTATTAATTCTTTAAGTAAAATAAATGAAACAGTATTTTGTAAAGTATGAAATAGAAATATTCGTAAAACATAATAGTGCATGGTGCAATAGTGTATATTACTTTTAAATATACTGGAATTACATGTATTTACTTATTTCAAAAATTTCACTTACAATGTGTGATTATTATTGCTACTCGGGCCACGGTTCCCAGATAGCACAATACATTCTTAGAATAATTTGTAAATCTTCCATAAATATAATATAATAATATTTATAAAAGATATCCTAATATTATGCGGAAAATATTTGGATAATTTCCGAATAACATATGAATATTTATATATATTGTTATTAAAATAATCTCGTTATTTATCTTTATCATATATTGTTCAAAATAATCTACAGACATCTTACAGATAAATCCATATAATATATTTTAAGAATTATTTTAATTATATTAATATTAGAACAATTTCTTTGGATAAACCTAAGAAAATTATCATTTATGTCATTAGTTATGGTAGTTTGTATATTGCAGTTAAATATATTATACAGTATAATCAGTGAGATATATTACTCTAAAATATATTTCTAACTCAGTGAATATATGTCATTGATATATACTTAATTTATAAAATATAATATCTACATATTTCAATTTCACCATAAGAGATATAGGTATGACTGTATAGAATACGCAACCCGCGCAGCATTTTGTTTTATTTTGCAAATTAACCCACATTTGTGTTTAAATCCATGTTCCTTGGACTGTTTCAAATTTCGCGGCTTATATCTAAGCTGATGACTGATATAACTGTCAAATGTCAAATGGTGAAGCGGTCGTTCGTCGCCATGGTCATTAAACTATAACGGTTACCTCATCCAGTAGCTTCTGGACGAAGGAGCGCGCGGGGGGGGAACTTGGGTCTAGCGCTACGTCATGTAGCCACCTATATCTTTGTCTTTATCTTTTGCATGGGAATAGGATATCTGTCTCTTTTGCACGCTTTATTTGTTTAATTATTCAGATCAAGGTCAAAGTCTAGGTAGATCCAGAGCCGGCACTAGTTGCCAGGTGTCGTGTTTTCAATTTGTCTGGCATACTACAACGACAGTGTGTTTATTTTTATATTGTTTGTCGTACGTCGCACTGTCACTGTCCGGTGTAATAAACTATAGTTTGCTGTCTTCCCAGTGTTTACTATTCGTCTATATCAGTGTTTATTAATTGAGTGCGTAGCAAAATGTCTAGTGCCTGCCCTGGCTGGGTCTAGAGGCTACGTCATTTTCGGTTACCTCCCCCGCGCGCTCCTTCGTCTAAAAGCTGCGGGATGATGCAACCGTATAGTTTACTAACCGTGGTTCGTCGCAACCTTGGCTTTGCCACACATTCTTTAATGTTTTTTGGCGGGCATAGCGTCTCAGTATTCAGTCTTAGTAACCTCAGTGTGTTTTTTTGTGCTTATAAAGGTAAGTGCCAAATAAATGGTATTTTAACAGCTTTTAATACAAGATTGAGGTTTGGGATGTTTTACCTACTGGTTTACTAGTGTTGGGCGAATTCGAATTAAAATACTCGGTTAATCCGAGTATCAAAATACTCGCTTGATTCCGAGTATTAAAATTTCATCCGAATAAAATATACTCGGATTAATTTTAAGTACAAAACAAAAAAGAGCTGTCAATCGTGCACTTGGATAATAAAATGTTTTTTAGATTTCTCCCCCCCCGCTCATCAATTTTGAGATCTGGGGAGAAAAATTACTAACCTCAGTGCCACTTGCATTCGCATCAACCACGATCGCAATTACTGTTGACAGAGTGTTTAAAAAATCGCGATATCACATTACTAATACCTATAGTGAAAATTTAATTCGACATCGGATGATTAATCCGAATATTCTTGTCATCCGATTCCGTGTAATCCGAGTACCGAAATCATCCGAATATCTGCATCACTATGGTTTAGAATTTTATTCCAGTTTATGGTTATGTTGCAATACCTATGCTGGTTGGTTTTTTATTAGTATACCTCCTATATTTTACACTGAACTACATTTTATTATGTAGTTCAGTGATATCTTATTACTTTAAATAGTATTTTAAACAAGTTTCGAAAACGAGTCTTTTAACACGAGTGAGACATCTTGAAGGCGAGTTCCGTACGTCGAATGAGTGTGAAAAGATGTTTTCAAACGTGTTGTTTACAATACTTTTTCTACTATTTTTAATAAACTTCTTTAAAAGTGGTGTACGGTTTGAAGACTCCAGAACTGATGTTTAGTTGTTAAATAAGTCGGTTGCATGAAACTGAATAGGCTAGCTTACTTCAAGGTGTCAGTTCTGTTTTTGACAGGACTGTTTTTTGGATTTTTGCACACATCATGTGACAAATGTTTCGAGTCATGGCTCCGATTAAAGAACGATATAAGTTCTTTAATCGGAGAGCCATGGCTGCTGTGCGTTGTTTGTGGTTTTCGAAAGCAGTTGTAGAAAATAGTAGGTTTGTTTTGGTTTTGAGAAATAACCAACGAGGTCTAAAGTATAGAGGGGCAATCCCAATTCAGTATACATACGGTTTGTTTGGTCATAGAATAAAAGCTCGAGGGACGCAGTGGGGTGTCATTTGTTGGCCCTAGTTGCCATGATTTGCAGTGGAGTACTACTTTGAGGGATATAATTAATGAATGAATATTGTTTTTTATCACTGTTCTATTATTAGTTGAGCTCAAATCTATTAATCAAATTGCTGTAGAAGTAGTAATAAATTATATCATATTTAAAAACCGAGTAAATGCTGCTCTATACATTTTTAAAATATTCGCAAATTCCATAACGTTAAGTTGAAGTGACGCCCATGCGGACTAGTTGCTTGAATATGTTCTGGCCATGTGCCACGCCTACTTTTCCAGTCTCTCCTTATTATGTCGCTGGAAATAACAGTCCTCGGATGTCAGGAGCATGCGCAGTTACTAAAACGTGTTCTGTTTTAGTAACTGCGCAAGCTATTTTACTAACTGCGCATGTTCCTAACATCCGAGGACTGTTATTTCTCAAAACCAAAACAAACCTAGTAGATAGTAATACAAGTGTGGCAAGGGCTTCATTGCAAAACGATGTATGAAAGTAGGAACACGAGCGCAGCGAGTGTTCCTATCATACGAGTTTTGCAATGAAGCTTGCCACACGTGTGTTACATACTATTTTTTCTACGGTTGTGATGTTATTTCCCTTTTTAAAGTCTTTTCAAAATTTTAAATTTGCTGCTTGTCAGATTTTATTTAAAGTGACATTTTCCGCTGTCATTCTGAAGTAAGAAAATTTGACTTTGTAATTGCAATTCATGTGTAATTAATGTACATTTATAGAATTTAATTGTTATTACCAGTAAGTAATATAAAATTCTTTAAGATAAACACACTATTTTATTCCGGTGCGTGAAGATGTAACCAAGGCGTGTGGCAAATTCTTTGCCGCACGGCGTGCGGCAAAGTGATATTTTCTGCACTCATTTTGAAGTTAGAAAATTTGACTTTCAGCACAATCGTAGAAAAACATCTTTTCACACTCATTCAACTTGTGGAACTGGCCTTCGGATCGTTCCACCAAACTGTCTGACTCATTTGTGCAAAGATTTGTTTTCAAAACTTGTTTAAAATACTATAATATCAAATGTGTTGTTTTACAATATTTTTTTACTCATATACCTATATGAAAATAACAATTATTCCACTGTGTCTACTCTATATGAAAGTGACATTTTTTTACTCTAGAGATGAAAATATTTTCATTTCTTGAGTAAAAAAAATGTCACTTTCATATAGAGAGACAGTGGAAAAATTGATATTTATATATCTATGAGTAGAAAAAATGGTATTTCCTCTTATTGTAAAATAAGTACCTATACTATGTTCGACGATAGCAAGAAAAACAAACAATTTAATAAGTAGTTTCATAAGTAAACAGATGTTATTTATTTATAACAAAACACTAAAAATTAAAATTTAGTGTAAAATTGAAGCAGTATTACAAGTCGGTTGCTATGAACCTGAATATAGGCTAGCCTACTTCACTACAAATAAAAGGTATTGGTTCTGTTTTCGATAGGACTGTGTGAAAAACATGACAGCACCTACTGTGTTTTTTGGATTTTTGCACACACCGTGTGAAAAAAGACAGTTTCGAATCATGTACGTTATTTGTCGTTTTCGAAGGTAGTCCTAGAAAAAATAATATAAACAATAGCATATTACCCACGTACCCATTAATATCTATTTGATCATTAATCAAATAGGTATAGGTATATTTGTACAACCGACCAAAAATTTTTAATCATCCTAAAAAACACTTTTTTGTACATAGAAATCTGTTTCATAATACGGTGAACTCAAATATCGAATAAAAAATCTGTGTCTGTAAATCGTTTATTGTAAATTCAATTGTCGTGAGAATAAAACCTACATTAAAATTATTAAACATTTGCCCTTATAAAAATTTTATAAAAGATTGTGGAAGCAAATAATTTTTATTCATATTTTTTAAACGTGTGACAATAATAATGCATTTCAGAGCATTTCAGGTCATCCAAGAACCGAGTTCCCATTACTATTTTAATTTGTTGCCCTCACTGTGACCACATTATTATACGCATTTGATTTAATCAAATATATTATAACCTGACAAAAATGCTTCCTCATTTCTTAAGTGAGATAGGTATGTATTGGTGAAAAAAAATTGAATTTTTTTATTGCATGTCATAACCAATTTCGAAGAATAGTGACTAAAAGACATGATTTGTGCAAAAAACTTCTGTCTGCCTGTGTATATCGAGATAGCAGCCAGTTTTTAAGATAAAACTATCATATTTGGTAGTTATGTTCTAGGTACCAAAAGGAATAAGAGTAGTATGGATGCCCCACTCTTTGATTATTAACTTTACAAAAAAAAATATGGTGTACGAAAGATCATAAATCTGATTTACTATAAAGCTAATAAAAATGCCTATACTTAATTATAAAAAATATATATGTATTAAAACAAATTTAAATAAAAAAGAATCTCAATTTAAATTTGGCAATGATTTAAGTGATGATAAAAAAATCACCGCATCAAGTTTTGCTACCTGGTGAGTAAGTTTTGATTTACAAATTGGTAGCGGTTTTTTTTAAAATCATCCTATAAATTTTGATTTACAGAAATCCAATTCATATCACACTAAACTAAAATATCAAATAAAAAATGTCTGTGTGTGTGTGTGTATAGTGTTTCTTGTAAACATGATACCTTCTGTTACACTTCAAATTTGATACATATGTAAAGTAGCTTGATAAAATACTGCTTATTGAAATTGGGCCATATTCTTCACACAGGGCGATGGCCAGAGGCATCTTTTATATAAACTCTGTTTTATGGCAACTTTAGAGCAAATTGTTACCATGATTTTTTATTAAGGGCTTAAAAATACTAACATGTCCGAGATATCGAAACTGTTTAATATACAGTGCACTCTAAAATTCAAACAAACTTTAGATAGATTAATTATAATTTAAAATGTTACTAAGGAATTTTTTGTAAGTCTATTATGAAACAAATTAAAGTTGTAGTTGAGCGTTGTCAACAGCCAATACTTATTTGCGAAAAATATAGGCTGTGTATTTAATATTGCGGCACCTCGTAATATTAAATTATTCGTGTAAAATATTAATCCAGTATATATTCACAACCGGCTGCACCTCACTGCAACTTCTACTTTTTGCTTATCTTTCTGCCCAACAATATTTTTTAGAAGCAGAAAGTGAATTTATTATAACTTATAATACTTCTTTTAAGTACTCTTTCCTGACTCACATGAACATGGAGGACAAAAGCTTTTTGATGCCTTATTCACAAAAATCTAATTTAAATAATTTTTTTGCAGCCTTAATCCAATTATATTATTTTTTTATGGTACAACGTAGATTAACAGATAAACACAGATAAGTATCTTTTCATTAAGCTCAACAACCTATATAACTGATTCATATTTAGTATTAGTACTTACATACTATATAAAATGCCTAAACGCAAATCTAATATTAAAACATCTCATTGGTACCGCAAGGTTAATCGTGAAGTAGATAATGTATTGCATTCGTTGGTATCTACACCCCGAACTAGTAATGAAAATGACTATGAAATCAATATTGACAATGAAGGTAATCCTTCAGATGAAAACTGTAATAATGTTTACTTAAATTTAGATTCTGATGAGGAATTACTTTTGAATGAAGACCGTAATGATTTTTTTTTAAATTCAGATTCCGAAGACGAATTACTTCCAAATTATGAACATTCTGACATTCATGAATCTAATAATTTACAATATGCCATATCACTGTCGAAAAGCCAATTTCCACCTTCCTCTGTAGCTCAATTGAAACATTGGGCAGTTGAAAATAAAATTACACACAAGGCATTGGGTGAATTATTAGAAATTTTGCGTAGGTCTGGGCCATCAGAATTTATGAGTCTTCCAAAAGATCCTCGTAGCTTTTTGAAAACTCCACGAACTACAGTTACTCGTGACGTATACCCTGGTCATTATTGTCACATTGGTATAAGAAATGCAATTTTAAAACAGTACGAGTGCTTAAACTTAACACCTTCAGGCCCAATTAAGGTTGCCATTAACATTGACGGTTTACCATTATCAAAAAGTACTTCTAGCCAGGTTTATCCAATTTTATGCATTAATAAATCAATTAATTCTTTAAATAATGTGTCACTTGTCGGTGTATATCACGGAAATGAGAAACCTTCAGATTTTAATGAATTTTTAATTGATTTTGTATCTGAGGCCACTAATTTGATAAATAATGGAATTGACTTATTTGGGAATATCCATGAATTTGAACTAGTAATGTATTTATTTGATGCCGTTGCCAAAAGTAGTGTTTTATATATTAAAGGGCATTCAGGTTATTCTTCCTGTACCAAATGTACACAGGAGGGAAATTATATTCAAGACAGAATGTGTTTTCCAAATTTAAATTTTTCAAAAAGGACACATGCAGATTTTATAAATAAAGTTGATAGTGAGCATCATACTGGTATGACAATATTGGAACAAATTCCTAATATTGATTTAATTAAAGATATACCTTTGGACTACATGCATTTAATATTGCTCGGAGTTGTGAAGAAAATATTGTGTGGTGTTTGGTGTTTTGGTACACCACCTCACAAATTACCATATCGTGTTATTCAGAAAGTGTCCAAGAACTTAGAATCGATTTCGAATTATATACCCTCAGATTTTGCTAGGAAGCCGAGGCGGCTGAATGAGGTAAAACGTTGGAAGGCAACAGAATTTCGTACATTCTTGCTTTACACAGGCCCTATAGTTCTAAAAAAGTCAATATCTAATCCTCAATATGAATATTTCTTAATTTTGACTGTTTCTGTAGTTTTATTGAGTAATAGTAAATTTTTCAATGAGGAATATATAAGTTATGCCCAATCTCTTTTAGAATTCTTCGTAAACACAACTAAATTTTTATACGGATCTCATTTGCTAACCCATAACTTTCATAATTTATTACATTTATGCGATGATGTCAGAAAATTTGGACCTCTAGATAATTTTAGTAACTTCTCTAGTGAGAATTACTTACAAACAATTTTACGCATGATTAGAAAACCAGATAACCCTTTGGCACAAATAAGTAGAAGAGTTCATGAAATATCATTAAATCTTATAGTTACTGATCCAGAAAGTTCATTGGTCCCTAAATTAAATCAACCACATTCCGGTGGCCCACTGACAGATAATTGCATTGGTCCCGAATATAAATCTTTGCTTTGTCAAAATTTTAAACTGTCGTTATCAATTAGAGACTCGTGTTGCTTATTAAATTCAGGATTTATAATTGAAATAAAGAATTTTGCTTTTGATAAAATTTCTAATGAAAATGTAGTTATTGGTCAGCGTTATGTTCATAAGAAGGAGTTTTTTAATGTTCCATGCAATTCTTCGATTTTGGGGATATATTTTGTAGAAAACTTAGAACCTTTGTCTCATTGGCCTTTGTCAGAAATAAAAGAAAAGTTGATAAGATTGCCTTATCAAAATGGATTTGTTGTATATCCATTTCTTCATTCTAAGTAATTTAATTTTTTGTTTGTTGCTTTAACTCTTTACAATTAATTGTCTATCTTCAATTTTTATTTGATTTGTTTCATGTCATTTTAAAAATATGCGGTTATTCAATTATTAGCTTTTTTCACAGTCTCAGTTTATTCAGCTGACAATAGGAAGCAGCCAATGACTTCAGATCGTAAAGCGATTGGAGGCAGCATTTGATGTAAGGACAAAGTTGTTTTTTCATGTATCAATGTGGCAACACTGGCAAATATATATGTCAACAATTATAACATTTATTTATTTAATTACTAAATACGTTATATGTGTTAATACATAGTTGTCACAATGACACCATAAACGACAAATTTATCCTTACATAAAGTGTTGCCTCTTGTGCCATAATCAGTTGATTGAATTGAGACTGTCAAAAAGGCCAATTTATTTTTTGGTAATTAGGCAATCCAAACCACGTGACATCCAATATGACGTGTGATGGAGTCGAGGGCAAACATTCATTTTCATTCGTTAAACGTTTGTGTTTTTCTGTTGGCTTGACTACGTTTCCGGAATTTAGTAAAAATAAATCCGTGTTTGCTAATTGTTTGCTAACGACACCATACTGAAAAACAATTTTGCCTAATACTTATAACAATCCATTACTTATATGCCTTATTAAAAGATCTTAAATTTCGATTAAATAATATTTTGTTTTAATAAATATTTTTGCTTATAGATGACTTGGGTCGTACTAAAATTTATAGAAACAAATGAAGTGGAAGTGGTACCAACCTTTTGGTATGGCAGAGAGCATCAAATGTGCATATACCCCCCATATCCTAAGACACGCCTAGAAAAAGCTATAAGGCAACAAATGCCTGTGCCTTCTGACCCTATAGAAGAGGGGTGGATAAATTATTCTGCAAAAATAATGTCGAAAGAATATGATAACTTTGCAACGGCTTCAGCAAAAGCTGCAAAGGCATGTTTCACTTCAGACATTTCTGAAGCAGAAATAGAGAATTTACCAGAAAAAAGAAGTAGAAGGAAGAAAATGTTATCCTCCAGCGAATCTGACAGTGGAAGAGATACCCCCGATGAACCATCTTTAATGAATGTCCCAAAAATGTGCCTCACAAAAGCCTCAAAACCAGCAGGTGGGTGAGATTTTCTAGATATTCTAAGTAGGTGTCTTATGAGAAGGTATATAGTTTTAATATTTTGATATAAAATACTTTTGTTTTATTAAAAAATTTAGTTTGGTTTGTTTTGTGTCATTATTTCGTTTTTCAATGAATAATTCATCATTAACCATTTTCTCCCGCACAAAGTTCTTAGAGAGCTTTCAAGAATAAAGTGTTTGTGTATTTTCATTTTTTTTAAGCTTAAATTTTACTTTCATATTGCATTAGCTCTGTTTAACCGTTTGACAAATATACATGTTATATTCTATTAAAAATATTAACATCTATTTTCGACATGACAATGTCAACACCACTCCTGTAAAGTTATCATATGTAGAAATTACATACATTTTTTTTAATAGGATTGCCAAGAGACCAATCTAGTGCTTCCCAGTCAATCAGTTCCAATTCGAGCATTTCCCAGTTATCTGTAGAGAGCTACTACGTAAAACCCAAATGTAAGGTTTTTTGTTGGCTTTTGTTTCCATTAAACTTTTTTTCAAACATTAATTTACAATATATAATTACAATTAGTGAGAAAGTGTAAACAACAAAATCAGGGTTCGAAGATATATATCCAGTGATATATATCATGATATATATCACGATATATATCATGATATTTATAGTGAAATAAATATCACTTTTTTGATATATATCAAATTTCTACAAAAACGCTTAAAATTGCGAGATTATGTCAACTACTGCTGCTGCTATTCGCAAAGAAGGGACTTCCCGCCTGCAAACCAATACCTAACCTACATTATTTTATTTGCTGGCATAAAGTGTCTGTTCTACAATGAGCTGAGAATTGCCTATTTTAATCTTTTAAATATAGATATAACAATGTATTAACTATTAAGCAACATGCCGAGAGACAAACATCCTGTGTGGAATAATTTTTCTTGCAAAATTAAACTAAAAATTGTGGAAAATGTCAATTTTGAACAAGTTCTTGTTATCGAAATAAGCTGAAATTTGACATATAAATACATGTAGTTTTGAAGAGACAATAGTATATTATGGTATCGTTGAACATTGCTGGTCTGATGACTAAATAGTACAAAAATAAAATTATATAAAAAGAAAAATTTAAAAAGCTTTTATTTCAAAAATGTACTAAAAAGCAAAAAAACCCGGTCATTCTATAGAACACCCCCTTCCCTATTGGAAAACCAAAGGTACTGACACATATTACACACCAGTACGAGTCGTTTCTGCTAGTTGAAATGTTGTGCTTTTTTCGGAAAACTACCCCCTACAATAAGGGTAGTTTTGAAAAAATATATTGTCCTTGCCCTAAATAAAATTATTTAGGGCAAGGACAATAAATTACTTCTGGCATTTCGCATGTTTTTTTCAAAACTACCCCTATTGCAGGGGGTAGTTTTCCAAAATAAGCACAACATTTCAACTAGCAAAAACGACTCGTACTGGTGTGTAGTATGTGTCAGTACCTTTGGTTTTCCTATAGGGAAGAAGGGGGTGTTCTATAGAATGACCGTACATTTAAATAAGTTTTTTTTTAATATTTTCTTTATAATTTTATTATAAATATTAAAATATCCGATATATATCAATTATTGATATATATCCGATATATATCGTAAATATCGGATATTTTGATATTTATAACAAATATCACGATATTTTCGAACCCTGAACAAAATACATATATCAACTTTGCAACATATTAAAATCGATCAGCGATTGAAAATTTTACAATTAATTATAAATACCTTTTTTTCAGCTGTACAAGTCTTGTCTAACTCTTGCGTAATACCACCAACAGAAGTTCCTCCTGGCAACGGTGATGGTAAGTATTGTTTGATGTTTACTACTGGTATGTAGTAGTGTTAGGAGCAGTTGAATGTGAACGTGTTGGTATCCCTATATTACAATATTTATATGGTTTGACTAAGTCTCTTAAGTGACAAATTGCTTCAGAAAATATCTGTCACTAATATTTTTATTGTTGATAACAAAACAAAAATGTTTGTAATAATGATTTTATTTCCATCCACCCCACGAATTTTTTAAAATTTTAATAACTTTATATTGGAGAAGTTAACATCAAATTATTTTAATATGACATGACAAGTAGGTAAAATACGAAAATATGATATAAAAAACCGCTGCCCAAGGAATCACTACTTCCACATCCAGATTCTCTATCCAAGTCACTCACAACGAAAAAACTTTGTATGTGAAAATAATTGTTTATGGAACTTTAATAATATAATATTTGAAATCCTCTACCCCAAAAACCCATAAAACGATACCCCACATCGGTAGTGGGGTGGGGGTAGTGATAGGGGGGTGGTAGTGGGGGGTGGATGAAGTAAAAAAATATTTTGAGGTTTCTGGTTCCTGTACATACACTAAATCACAATTTTTTTTCATCCCCTTTAATAAGGAGGTGGGGGTGGTAATGGGGGTGGCTAATGCCAAAAATTTTTAGCTTCTCTTGTATATACTAAATACCAATTTCATGAACTCTTACCTGCTTGATTTACCCATTTACCCCAAATTTACCCCCATTTACCCCCCAATCCTTCGACGGAACAAGATGAAAATATAATCTTGTTCTAGATCTCGTTAAAGTACATATGTGTACCAAATTTCAAGTCAATATCTCAAACGGTTCCAGAGTAAACGCGCGCACAAAAAAAAGTTACAGACAGACCGACAGACAGACAGAAATTTTTTTTTCGCTCAAACTTAAAATCTCGACGTTTCATGACATTTTAAGCCTATTTGGACAATAAAAATTTTAAAAAAATTTTTTGTCGTTACTATACTTCCACTGGACGTGGAAGTAATTGGTGTTCAACAAGGGCGGATTGGCATAGGTGAAGCGGCCTGGGACCGGATCTCAAGGATAATTCAAGGGGAGAATTTTTTCAACAAAAATTAAAATAGATGCGCCATTTCTCTTGCAATGCTGCCGGCCACCAGGCATTCGCTCGGTGTCCCGCCGGCCCAATCCGCCACTGGTGTTCACTTTCATCTGCTCTCAATACTATCTACCTCTGCTGCCAGATTTTACTGGGACCTAAATATTCAATTTAATAATTTTATGTATATAGTTTCCACAGGTTTGTTATTATGTAATTGATATTTTTTTTTAGATGTACAAAAGGTAGTTATAAAATACTTAGTCATGAATAAAAGTTTATTGGAAGGACTTGAGAAAAAACTGTCACAATTGATCACAACGGTTAATAATATGGAAAAAGTTGTTAACAGCATCAACAAGGCTTCTGATCAAACACCAATAGCTGCTTTAGAACTCCAAGGCAACACTATACTTTCCTCAATTCCTGTGAACTCTGAGGAAGAAGTACAAAAATTTAAGGAAATCGTTACAGATGCGGAAATGTTACAAACTCTGGTAAGATCTAATTATTTTTTGATTTATGTAACAATCAGTTGTTTATTCTGGAACAATTTATTAGTTGATCTTGCATCTACTATTATTGTTTATATCAAAGTCAAATTATTTATGTATTTTAGTTAGTTGTTGGTCTATATTGATGCCCTATTCTTACTATTTTTCATTTGTAGGTTAAAAAACTAGCACATATTGGAGGAAATTCATATAAAGAGTGCATTCGGAGATATCTAGCTAAACTAATTTCAGATAATGTAGCAAGAGGGTACACATTACATGGTCATCGTGATGGAAAGAGATCGTTTATATGGGTATGTACTTAAACTTAAATAACAAGACAAGAGAAAAAAAACCTACGTTAAGTTGCAAATCAAAACATTGGATTCGGATTGATTTATTTTAATCTATTAACAGTGACTGTTACAGTTTTAAATAATACTTCATTCTAAGCCCTATGTTTTCATTTGAATGGGCTTGCATTGGGTTTTTTTTTTGGGTCGTTATTTAACTTAGCGGGAAAGTAACATATTTTCCAAAAAATAAAATGAATTGTGGTATTATCATTAATGCACTTAGTTGACAGCTGAAATTTCTGTTAATAACCTGATTTCTTTTTATTTTTTACACCTGTACATATTAAAATTTTAATCCTGTAGCTTCCTCGTTTAATACACTAGTTGATATTTCTTCTCACAATATTTTTATATTTGTTCATCTTTCAGATGCTGTTCAGATAAGTTTCCCAGATGCATCCCATAAGAATATTGAATTGCAGATAGGAATTTGGCTTACAAAAGCGCCAGAGAGGTTTAGAGAAAAATGCAAAAAGGAGCAGAGAAATAACAATGGTAAGTTAAAATACCATATGCAAAGGTCCGATTTTTTGCAGTGTTTTATTTTTTAGGTGTTTGAAATGATGGTGGACGAAATTACTTCTATAAATTTAGACTGTTTGGAGTAGCTTATGCTAATAAAATTTTTTTTTAACTGATGTCTTTATTATAGGAAGTTTCCGTTAAATAATTGACATAAAACTAGGTATAGTTGGGCCAATGAATCATGGCACGCACGTGACAACTTACAAAATCATTTACTAATTCGATAACTATTGAATATTTATCGATTTTACTAAAAAATGTGTGTCAGTTGGGAGATGCCTATGTCTTCGATACTTACGATAAATGTTCACTGGTTATAGAATGACTAGGTGAGGTTGTAAGTTGTACATGCTAAGAACCACAGACCCAACCTTTCGAAATTTATTATATATAGCAAGCTGAAAAATTAAAATTCTTTTTTTTAAAACCTAATCTACAGTTAAGAAGTGTTGAAATTATAGTGACATGGCGGAATACACCATGGAGATTGTGTTATAGAACCAACACAGGATCATATCTTTGGTCGCAAGGTGGAGGGATATGATAGCAAAATTCTAGCGATATATTCAAGGAACAAGCAGTGTATTTTTCTTGACTAATTTAAGTGTCTAGTTAAAAGTATTTTTATTCATTTCTTTTACATTGCATAAATATGTAACACTTAGCATTACAATTAACACTTCTGTTAAATCTATTTATTTTATGTAGCTGATGATTTGGCAGTGTGAAAAATGCCCTGCAGGCTATACCAAAAATTTTCTTGGTGCTAAGGCTTTCACGGAGCTGGTGGCCTGGCTGCTAGTTTCCGGGTAGACTTGGTTGAGTACTTGATGTTTCGACCATCTTGTCGTGGTCTTCTTTTGAAGCGAAGTGAGCTCTGCTCGACTGAGGTCCTCTATTTACACAGGTTATCAGGAGGCGTGTTCATGCGGAACATCGACTTCCACGTTATTGATAATTGTAGTTCGGTGTCATGATTATAGTTATTCTGATATTTATTTATTTTTATTATTTATTTATGGCTTCTCTGTGTCTTCTCGGCTAATATTTCTTGGTGTTGGCTAATTTCTTTGTCTTGTCAAATTTTATCAAATGGCCGGTTTCTTCTGAGTGTTTGACAACTGCTGATTTTGCAGAATTTCCCTTTGTATTGTTAATGTGTTCTCTGAGTCTAGTGTTTATATGTCGTTTGGTCTCTCTGATGTAGACTTGTCCGCAGGAACATGGAATCCTATATACTCCTGGTGTTTCTAGTTCTTCTGAACCTTGGTATTTGCGAAAATGTTGTGCCACTTTCTGTTTCGCATTATATATTACTTTGACATTCTTTTTCCCCAATACTCTTTTGGTTCTATCCGTACCTACCATATATACAAGGATGTATGGATAAAATTGGAAGAGTTTTGAAGAAAAAGAACGTCAAAGTAATATATAATGTGAAACAGAATGTGGCACAACATTTTCCCAAATACCAATGTCCAGAGGAACTAGAAATACCAGGAGTATGTAGCATTCCATGTTCCTGCAGACAAGTTTACGTCGGAGAGACCAAACGACATATAAACACCAGACTCAGACAACACATTAGCAATATAAAGAAGGGTAATTCTGCAAAATCAGCAGATGCCGAACAGTCAAAAGAAATCGGCCATTTGATAAAATTCGACAAGACAAAGAAATTAGCCAACACTAAGAATTATTGGCCAAGAAGACACAGAGAAGCCACTGAAACAAATAAACATCAAAATAACTATAATCGTAACACCGAAGTACAATTACCAATAACGTGGAAGTCAATGTTCCGCATGAGCACACAACACGCCTGATAACCTGTGTAAATAGAGGAGCTCAGTCCAGCAGAGCTCACTTTGCTTCAGAAGATCACTACTAGATGGTCAAAACATCAAACACTCGACCAAGTCTACGCGGAACAAGACCCGGGCCGGAAACCTGCAGCCAGAATAATACTCTTGACTCAACTATTCTGTGAATATTTTTAGATTAATTTTACAACATTATGGGAAGTTTTATAGATATCCTTGTAAATTATTTATCAGATGTTTTGAGTAGAAACCCCAATTGCTCCCATGGATATTCTAGTAATATCTTTTAAGAATTAATGTTCTCATCATAGTTATAGTATATCCCAGGATATCCTTAAGATATTCTAAAAAATATCTATGGAATAATTTCAGAAGAAAAAAAAGTGTCCCTCTCAAATAATATTAGGATATTCTAAAAATAACAAATATTTTTTAAGGTTATTTTAAGGATATTTGATTATCTGAGAAAATTATTCTGATGATAATTTTAAAATATTTTTGTGCTGACTGGGTTATTTGCCCCAGCTTTTTCCCTCTCAATGCCTAGTTGAAGGTGTCTAACATCAAATGGGGTATGCTTTGAAAATTGTCGTGCCAACTCAACTTTCACGAGTTGTCTCTGCAATCTACAAAGGATACCGACTAGGTTGGCTCCAGCAAATTGTAGCCCCTTTAAACGCTATCATATTTTTAATAACTTAGCATCTCAGTTTATCATTTACTTATTGTTGATATCATCGTACACTAAAGAGACAATGACAGAAAAGCCCATAATTAGTTTGACTATAGACCACCAGGTGGCGTACTTCTTATTTTCAGACGTCTATAACGAACACAAAGTAGGTGCTATAAGATGTCGGTAAACAATAACCATACCTATGCATAGTACTTACTTCGCAAAAGCTTGTGATCTAGGTTTCCTTGAATTACAACTTCTTACGCTGGATTCAGTTGAACTTAATAATGTGGGAGCAGCACCAATGTACAACTTTTGTGTAACAAAATCCATGTAATGATATAATTGTCTGTCGAGAATAACGATTGCCCATGAAATAATTCTAACCTATAAAAAGATTACGTTTCATTTAAATAAATATCTTTATAAAAATGGTACAACACACACTTACTTTTGGGTCATTCACTGGAAAATGGTGCTACACCTTCAATATAGGTATGTACACCAAATTCGCAAACAAGAGGGCATGTTTATGTTTGCACCTAACCTCTACACTAATAAAACGTCCAAACAAAACAATATTTAAAGAAGTCACAACGCTTTATGGTTCACACTTCTGCATCAAAGTTACTAAAAGACATCATCCACAATTTTTCACAAAAATGATCAAAAAACACAAACGTTAGATTTTACGTCATTTTACACTGGCGTGCGACACTGACGCGTTCCATGAGTTCGATGTCGTAAAATGAAGTAGGTAAACATTTTTAAGTAAAATGATGTAGCAAATATGTAAACTTGTGTATAAGTAATTAAGTTAATATGTTGACTTAAATATGATATTATTTTACGTATATGCTATGTAAAATTATGTAAAAGATTTTATATAAAAATGCTCTATTAATCTTACCTCTCAGAGAGGTAAAGTTACATTAATGTTTACTGGGTATAATGGAGATATATTTGGTAATATGGTGCGTGTTACCTTGACAATCTCTCTTTGGTACGTAACAGCCATATGTGTGTTCACTGGGTGGGGTTTTGTAGTCTTATAGTAGTCTTGTAGTAATATATAGGGTAAGCATTATTTTTCAAATAATACCTACTTTGGGCTCAACTCTGTTCTTAAGAATACATATTGGTACCCCGGCACATATTATGACATCTCTTTTCAAAATATAATAATTATATTGCCGCTTATTTTTTATTACACCGAATATTTCAAAACACTACTTCATTTTCAGGTTCTAGCAGCTCTGCGTGTCTTTGAATATGATTGTTAGTATAAGTCTTTAATCTATGGTTAATATTGTTATTGTTATGAACTATGGTTATGCAGATAACCGCGCGATGTCGATTGTCAGAAATTGCTCGTCTATGATTGGTGAATAAGTTTGGCAACGCTGCGGTTTATTCCCTAATATTTTGTTCCCTCCTTTCTGTTCAAGAATACAGTTTAATGCTTGCAATAGAACGGCAGTAGAACAAATCCGGGGAATGCTCCCCGGGGAACGGTCAAGAACCCAGAGAGCACAATATAATCTTAGAATATTCCTGGAATATACTCTTGAGAATAAAGAATCATTCTTAGAATAGGCCGTAAATATATAAATTCTCCAGGGAATATTCTTAGAATCGGCCAATGGGAATATCCTACATAAACCTAGATTATTCCTTTAAGAATATTACCAAATTATTCTAGGAATAATCCAGGAATATTTATATGTTTCAAACATATTCACAGCTTTTGCCTGGAATATATATTTATATTCCCGGAATAATCTAGGTTTATATAGGATATTCCCTTAGGCTGGTTTCAGGAATATTCCCGTGAGAATGTATACAGGTCTGCTGGTATACGTGGGTCACTTTTGGTAAAAGCAGAAATAAAACTAATACATCATCAAAACGCACCTGTATGAGGGAAGACACTCGCAATTGTTTACAGCAGCTCCTTCAGCTTGATATCTGAAAAATTAAAATGTAAAATAATAATAGTAATCATCTGAAAACTTTTCACTCCTTGCATATTAGTGCCTTCTTCCTAAAAATTCTAAAAATATGGGAAAATAAAATATTGAGAATATAATATTGCAGAATTATTTATTAAGTATTTAATAAATATATTTATATTTTGAATTTATCTTAAGACTAATCTTCTTTGTCCGTTTCATTGTTTCTAAAACAAAAAAAAAAAACATTTTATAGGATTTTTATTTAGAATTTAAACTTGTGTATTGAAGAAAGCTAATGGTAAAACCAAGAATCAACTCATATTTTTGTATTTTGTAATTACTTGGAAGTATAGTAGCGCAAAAAAAAATTTGAAAAATTTTATTGCTCAAATAGACTTAGAATGTCATGAAACGTCGAGATTTTAAGTTTGAGCAAAAAAAAATGTCCGTCGGTCTGTAACTTTTTTTTATGCGCACAATTACTCCGGATTGAATTATATGTATTTCAACGAGGATTATATTCTGATCTTATTCCGTTGAAGAGTTGAGGTAAATAGGAGTACCGTTGATTGAAGAGTCTATGGAGTACATAGGTAAATCAAGCAAGAGCCCATAAAACTGGTATTTAGTACATATAAGAGAAGCTAATATTTCAAAACATTTTTTGGCATTAGCCGCCCCCATGATTTAGCTTGTGTACAAGAACCAAAGGATTCAAAATTTGTTTTTACTTTATCCTTCACCTCCTACCCCCTCCCCTCTCATCAGTTGTTATTTTCGAAGGAATTCTTTTTTATTGTGGTTCGAGTTAGTAAATTCAAGCTTCAAGTTGGGAAAATTCGAGAAAAATTTTACCCCCCCGCTCATCATTTTCATTGAAGAAAATTTTTTTGAGTTGGGAAAATTCCTGTAATGATAGTTGGGAATTGTTAACCTCCCCCCCCCCCCCAAAAAAAACCCTAGTGTCACCCCCGAGTATCTAAAAAAGTATTCAAAATTCAGAATAGAATTAGAAAGTTATATTCCTCTCGCCAAGAAACACTAAATCATATTAGAGATTTTTTTTTAAATAACTGATTCTTCTTCAGTATGCCATATGTCTTGATAGTAAGTTGATAGTAAGTTTCATCAAAATTAAAAAAAAAAAAATTACATACATTAAAAAATATCAAAATAGAAGGATATTATATCATCTGTTTAAAAAAAAATTGCTAATATGATTTACTGTTTTTGGTGAAAAAACGCTTCGCAGGAGGCCGTGTATGTAAATTAAAACCAAATTAATATGTCACCTACACATAGAAATATTGTCACTCTACATAAAAAAAAATTATTTAAATCGTGCAAAAAATAGATAGTTACAGGCTTGTTTTTCATTTAAGCAAGTATATATCCGAACCGCAAACAAATATATTATGTTGAATAATTACCTGTAACTGTTGCGAAAAGTGCTGTTTTGGAAAACACTTTTTTGTCTTTGTGTTCGTGTAAACTGTAAAGCTTGGCCAAGTCATCACTCATTACTTTTCACATAAAGCGGCATGAACATTCCTTGTAATTATCGCCACCCAATCTACACATACTATCAATCTAGAAAAAAAAAATACAAACGGTAATTAATATCTTTTTACAAAAAATAATAGAAAAGATTGATTAAATGAAAACTTGTAATAAAAGTTACTACAAATTATTTGTCCATTGCCTCTAAGCACAGAGGGTTATCGAATTTAAATTGAAAATTTTAAGTTAATCGACTTGGACATACAATTTTTCTGGTAATATTTGCTGGCAACGATATGATCGTTGCCAACAAATATTACCGTAAAAGTGGTACGCCTAAGTCGATTTATAATTTTTATTAAACTTTCCTTTTCAAATGAAATTCGTTCAAGTGAACGTTCGAAACTTCAGGTACATGGAAGTATAGTAATTTTAAGTGCGACAGCTCTGCTCATCAAAACTAGTGCTACAATTAAAATTTTCGCCAGAATCGCTTTCCAATAAATTACTTTCACTGCCACTATTTGAAACATTACTTCTAACTGTTGTGAACGCAACATGGATTGTGAACGTACCCGACAGTACGTTGGTAGTTTTGTAAGTTAAGTAATTAAAAAAGTGACAGTTGTCACCAAGCAATGTATCACAATGTATGTCTTGTGCGAATGCACGGTGTTTGTTTAATAAATATCTTGAAAGTCATCAGGGTTATTATTGAATACATAACAGAATTTGGCGACGAGTCAGATCGAAGCCGCGCACAAAAAGTGTTGTGAGAAAAGTCCTAACAAACAGAGTTCTTTTAGTCGTGAAAGTGTCAGAAGTCAGTCAAAGCACAGGAAAGATCTCTGCTGTGGTCAAAGTCTATTGTAAAAATGGCGAACTTGATTGGTAATATTGAACAATTTGACTCCAAGTCAGGAGACATAACGACCTATATGGAAAGGTTAGAGCAATTATTTGTCTGCAATGCTGTCGAACAACCAAAGCAAGTGTCTATGTTGCTGACGTTGATAGGTAGTGAAGCTTATTCAACACTTAAAGACATTTTAACCCCGCACCTTCCAAGCGAAAAGTCATACGAAGCCTTGAAAGCTAAGTTAATAGAACATTACAGTCCTAAAAGGTTACAGATAGCTGAAAGGTATAAGTTTTGGATAACCGTACAAGAACCAGGGGAAGATATCAAAACCTTTGTTAAGAAATTAAAAAATCTGTCGCTACATTGCAGTTTTGGTGCATTTTTGCAAGAGGCCTGGCGTGACAAGTTCGTTTGTGGCATAAGGTCCCAAGCCATAAAGCGTAAACTGTTGTCCATGGATAATTTAACATTTGACACGGCTTATACTGAGGCTTTATCAATGGAGTTAGCCGAAGGTCAAGTGCGGTCTATGAGTATGGAAAATAATGTTCATACATCGTCGGAAACGATTGACAAGATTGCAATGAAGAAACAAAGAAAGGTAAAAAGTGCAAGTAATAGTAAAAACCAGTCTCGTGAGTCAAGTCAAAAATCGAATCAAGGAAATTCAGGGAAGTTGTGTTACCGGTGTGGTGTCCGAAAGCATGATCCTGAGTTA
Organism: Rutpela maculata; assembly: GCA_936432065.2. Taxonomy (NCBI): domain Eukaryota; kingdom Metazoa; phylum Arthropoda; class Insecta; order Coleoptera; family Cerambycidae; genus Rutpela; species Rutpela maculata. The sequence continues at coordinate 60,230,689 of OW386291.2, read as the reverse complement.
TGCCCAGCAAAGGAGTGGGAATGTTTTAAATGTAAGCGAAAGGGCCATACGAGTCGGGTGTGTAAAAGAGATAAAGTCAACGCCCTTGATGAGCAAGCTGTCGATGATCCAGTAAGTTCAGATGCTTCTTCAGTGGATGACCTAGTGCTCGGATTTTTGTCATCAATCCAAGAAACTCGTAAAGAAAAACCGGCTCAGGTGAGCTTGGAACTGGAAGGTAAGAGTATCAACTTTGAAATTGACAGTGGTGCATGCCGTACCGTAATGCACATTAAAGATTTTCAAAAATACTTGTCAGATTTGAACTTGTTTAATGTCAAGTATGACCTGAGAGTGTTAACAGGTGCTGGTGTGAAAATTTTGGGTGAAACAGATGTTTTTATCAAAAATAACAATCAAACAGTGAATTTACCCTTAGTAGTCTTAGAAAGTAATCATAAGTTTACACCCTTACTTGATCGAAACTGGTTAAACGTGCTAAACCCAGATTGGCGTCAAAAATTGTCATTTAATAGTCAAAATGAATCAAAAAATGTCTGTAAATCAGAGTCATACATAAATAACACATGTCAGCCTATGTCAGAGTCATGTCCGTCGAGTGGTTCTCATCAGCAAAAGGTAGAAAATAGTCAAATCAAGTCTTTAAAAAATACATCCGAGTCCTTGGAAAATGAGTCAGAAATACTAAATTTGATTTCATTTATCAAGGCCAAATTCAAAAGTGTTTTTGATGAAAAAACTGAGTCATGTATAAAAAATTTTAAGGTCGAGTTAAAGTTGAAAGAAAAGGCACAACCAATATTTCATCGAGCCTATGATGTGCCTTATGCTTTAAAAAATAAAGTAGAAACTGAAATTCAAAAAATGTGTGAACTAGGTATATTAAAAAAATTAAATTTTAGCAATTGGGCGAGTCCTATAGTGGTGGTCCCGAAGAGAAATTCCTCAGATATCAGAATTTGCGTTGATTTCAAAAAAACTTTGAATCCGGCTCTGGATGCAGATCACTGTGTTTTGCCACTTCCAGAAGATATTTTTGCATGTTTAAGTCGAAATAAGTATTTTACAGTTATTGATGTAAAAGGAGCATACCAGCAGCTCGAGGTTAGTGAAAGGTCCCAAGAACTTTTAGTCATCAACACTCATCTTGGACTTTTTGCTTTTACAAGGTTGACGTATGGTATCAGCTCTGCGCCTGGAATATTTCAAACCGTCATGGACAGTATTCTTGCAGGTGTAAAGAACACGAAGTGTTATTTAGATGACATATTAGTCTATAGTTCTGCCTTGCAGGAGTGCTATCAGAATGTAATTGAGGTACTAAAGAAGCTTGAGCAATTTAACGTCAAAGTACTTAAATAAAAAAAAATGTAAGTTTTTTAATTCAAGTGTTGAATTTTTAGGACATTTCATAGACTCTGCGGGTATCCATCCGTTGGAGGAGAAAATTCAACCTATAAAATTGGCACATTCCCCAAAAAATGTCACCGAGCTGAAATCATACCTTGGACTTTTGAATTATTATATTAAATTTATACCTATGCTATCGCCAAAATTAAAGCCTTTATATGATCTTTGTAAATCCGGAATTGATTTTTCCAGAGGAATGTGAGAGAATATTTCAACTTAGTAAAGATTTATTGACATCCGATAGTGTATTGACACATTATAATCCTAAATTACCGATTTATGTCACCTGTGATTCGAGCAGCTATGGGGTAGGTGCAGTATTAAGTCATATTGTTGATGGAGAAGAACGTCCTGTCATGTTTGCTTCAAGTACTCTTTCTGCCGCAGAACAGAAATATAGTAATCTAGAACGGGAAGCATTGTCCTTGATATTTGCAATAAAAAAATTTCATAAGTATCTGTATGCACGTAAATTCACACTAATTTCTGACCATCAACCTCTTCAATTTATCTTTGCAAAAAATAAAAATATACCTACAACTGCTGCCTCGAGAGTGACTCGTTGGGCAATTACTCTCTCTGGTTATCAATATGATATTATGTATAAAAAAGGGAAATCTGTAAGTAATGCTGACGGTTTATCACGTTTGCCCTTGACAAATCAAACTGAAGTCCCTGATTTCCTTTATTCATTTAATTTGGTAAATGAAATTCCTTTAAATGCGGATGATATCAGGAACATTACTAATAAGGATTTACTTTTTTTAAAATTGAAGGACTTCATTTTGACAGGTTGGCCAAGTACTGTGGAAGAGGAATATTTAAAACCATACTTTAAACATAGAAATGAATTGTCTGTAGAGCAAAATTGTATTTTATTTGGTAATAGAGTGATCATTCCAGCTGCTTTAAGATCAGAAGTTCTTAAACTTTTTCATGAACAGCATACTGGAATGGTTCGCACTAAGATGCTAATTCGATCATATTGTTGGTGGCCAAATATTAATAATGATGTAGAAGAATTTATTGCCTCATGTGAAACTTGTCAACAATGTCAAAACTTTACCAATAGTAATCCTCTTTTGTCATGGCCAGAGGCACCTCATAATTTTTACAGGATTTTTATAGATTTTTTTAAGAAATTTAATTATACTTTTTTGCTTGTTTATGACCAAAAATCGAAATGGCTCGAAGATAAATTAATGAATCATGGTACCGTAGCTTCGGAAACTATTGCCAAATTGAAGGAGATATTTTCAATTTTTGGTCTGCCTGTAGAATTAATATCCGATGGAGGTCCACCCTTTAACTCAGTCGAATTTGTTTCTTTCTGTCAAGCTAATGGTATAACACCAATTAAATCTCCACCGTGGCACGCACCCAGCAATGGGTTCGCTGAAAGGGGAGTACAAACAGTAAAGAAAGATCTAAAAAAAGCATTGTTCCTAGAACAAGAAAATATTACAGAACAGCAAATTTTGTTAAAATTGTCAAGTTTCTTATTTTCTTATCGAAACACTCCCACTACCAGCACAAGTATTTCTCCATCTGAAAGTATGTTAAAGCTGAGACCCAGAACCAGATTCGACTTGTTAAAACCTTCAATCCATAGTAAACATGTACAAAAAAGTTTTGATAACGCACCTCGTGTTAAAAAGTTGTTTAAACTTAATGAAGCTGTTTATGTGAAGAATAAACAAACCAGACTATGGCAGAAAGGAAAGATTGTAAAGATTATAAGTTTTAGTACATATTTGGTACAAGTAGAATCTGTTATCAAATTTGTTCATGCAGATTCATTAAGATCTGATTTGAGTGTGGGTAATTCAACGCATAATATAAGTGTAGTACCAAGTGAAAATATTAGTGCACCAAGCGGAACCACTGATCAAACTAGTGTGTCACCATTACCTGTGCCATTTAAGTTGCCTCACAGTATTACTCCCTCGGGTCCTTCTGAATTGATACCAAACCCTTTGAGTGATAGTTTACCAAAAAAAGAAAGCCCTAAAGTTCTTCCTAAAGTTGAAAGTCCAAAAGTGGATTCAAGTAGTAAAACTACCACAGTATCCCGCTATGGTAGAGTAATAAAACCTATTCGTAAACTTGATCTTTAAGAAGGGGAGAAATGTTGTGAACGCAACATGGATTGTGAACGTACCCGACAGTACGTTGGTAGTTTTGTAAGTTAAGTAACTAAAAAAGTGACAGTTGTCACCAAGCAATGTATCACAATGTATGTCTTGTGCGAATGCACGGTGTTTGTTTAATAAATATCTTGAAAGTCATCAGGGTTATTATTGAATACATAACACTAACAATATTCTCTAAATGAACAATGAACACTACTTATTAAGTTCGTGGTGCCTGCAGTACTATGATTAAAAGTTTGGAAATTATTTTGACTGATGCAATCATAAGTAGGTACTTTCTTGTAAATGTGAAGAATTTGTTGGTAAGCTTTGGTTCAACTGTAATAACTGTCTCTGATTTATATCATCAGTATTATGGTCTAATGGAGTTTTAGAGTTCTATTAAGTTCTCTATGAAGCTGCGCCAGTACCAGTAGTATTTCTATCACTTTTTCTTTTCATTTAAATAAGAAAATGTACAAGTGACGTGATGCCCTGTTAAATTTTCCTATAAAAAAGATTAATCTACTTACTTATTGTTCATCGCCCTGTCAAAAAAATCTCATCAATCCGTATTGAAAATTATCAAAAATTAATAAGTATCTATGAGAACCTATATGGTCAATAAGTTTCTATAAGAGTTAGGTAAAGTTGCTGTTGAAATTGTTATCAGTTTATATCCGCATTGACCAGCAAAATGAGTCAAGCCATATCTATTTGTTAATCCAAACATTTACTTATACCCTATCAATGAGAATTTATGAGCACAGTATCTAATGTAATTCGTGCGGCTTTCCGTGATTAAAAGACAAGTGTTTCTTTAAGAAACGAGCTGCATTAGGTTAGAACAGTTTGGATTTGCAATTGAAGATTACAAATAATGTTTGAATAGGGATTTATGAGATCAGTTTCTATGAGTATTAATGTTTTTTTTCAGTAATATATTAAATGTGTTTTCATTTGTTTGAATGGGTAAAAAGAAAGGTCAGTTTTCAACTGCAATTACAAATACAAGTTTAATCGCTTCGAATGGGATTATATGCGATCAATTTCTAAAAGTATTTATGCTGTTTTCCGAATATAGTTATGATGAGGTTTAATCAGTAACAAATTGTTAACTACTTGTTATGATATGGTCGGAAATTCCAAGTACACATTTAGTATTCCTTCAAGAGGATTGATGAGAGCAGTTTCTACGAGTATCTATTTGTTGTTCCTATAGTAAATTATATAAGTCTTTATCAGTACAGATTCGGATTTAATTTAAATATGAAAATTATATCAGAATAAAGCAACCAAATATTTTAAACAGTATCTATTTGTAAATCCAAACATTTACTTATACTATCTGAATGAGAATTTATGAGAACAGTATCTAATGTAAAACGTGCGGCTTTCCGTGGTTAAATGGCAAGAGTTTCTATAAGAAACAAGCTGCATTAGGTTAGAACAGTTTTGATTTGCAATTGAAGATTCAAAATTATAATGTTTGAATAGGGATTTATGATATCAGTTTCTATGAGTATTAATGTTTTTTTTTCAGTAATATATTAAATGTGTTTTCATTTGTTTGAATAGGTAAAAAGAAAGGTCAGTTTTCAACTGCAATTACAAATACAAGTTTAATCACTTCGAATGGGGTTAGATGCGATCAATTTCTCAAAGTATTTATGCTGTTTTCCGGATATAATTGTGAAGAGGTTTAATCAGTAACAAATTGTTCACTACATGTTATGAAATGGTCGGAAATTCCAAGTACACATTTGGTATTCCTTCAAGAGGATTGATGAGAGCAGTTTCTACGAGTATCTATTTGTTGTTCCTCTAGTAAATTATATAAGTCTTTATCAGTAAAGATTCGGATCTAATTTAAATATGAAAATTATATCAGAATAAAGCAACCAAATATTTTAAACAGTATCTATTTGTAAATCCAAACATTTACTTATACTATCTCAATGAGAATTGATGAGAACAGTATCTAATGTAAAACGTGCGGCTTTTCGTGGTTAAAGGGCAAGTGTTTCTATAAGAAACGAGATGCATTAGGTTAGAACAGTTTTGATTTGCAATTGCAGATTACAAATTATAATGTTTAAATAGGAATTTATGAGATCAGTTTCTATGAGAATTAATGTTTTTTTTCAGTAATATATTAAATGTGTTTGCATTTGTTTGAATGGATAAAAAGGAAGGTCAGTTTTCAACTGCAATTACAAATACAAGTTTAATCACTACGAATGGGGTTATATGCGATCAATTTCTAACAGTATTTATGCTGTTTTCCGAATATAATTGTGATGAGGTTTAATCCGTAACAAATTGTTCACTACATGTTACGATATGGTCGGAAATTCCAGGTACATATTTAGTATTCCTTAAAGAGGATTGATGAGAGCAGTTTCTACGAGTATCTATTTGTTGTTCCTATAGTAAATTATATAAGTCTTTATCAGTACAGATTCGGATCTAATTTAAATATGAAAATTATATCAGAATAAAGCAACCAAATATTTTAAACAGTATCTATTTGTAAATCCAAACATTTACTTATACTATCTCAATGAGAATTTATGAGAACAGTATCTAATGTAAAACGTGCGGCTTTCCGTGGTTAAATGGCAAGAGTTTCTATAAGAAACGAGCTGCATTAGGTTAGAACAGTTTTGATTTGCAATTGAAGATTCAAAATTATAATGTTTGAATAGGGATTTATGAGATCAGTTTTTATGAGTATTAATGTTTTTTTTCAGTAATATATTAAATGTGTTTTCATTTGTTTGAATGGGTAAAAAGAAAGGTCAGTTTTCAACTGCAATTACAAATACAAGTTTAATCACTTCGAATGGGGTTATATGCGATCAATTTCTAAAAGTATTTATGCTGTTTTCCGGATATAATTGTGAAGAGGTTTAATCAGTAACAAATTGTTCACTACATGTTATGATATGGTCGGAAATTCCAAGTACACATTTGGTATTCCTTCAAGAGGATTGATGAGAGCAGTTTCTACGAGTATCTATTTGTTGTTCCTCTAGTAAATTATATAAGTCTTTATCAGTAAAGATACGGATCTAATTTAAATATGAAAATTTATATCAGAATAAAGCAACCAAATATTTTAAACAGTATCTATTTGTAAATCCAGACATTTACTTATACTATCTCAATGAGAATTTATGAGAACAGTATCTAATGTAAAACGTGCGGCTTTTCGTGGTTAAATGGCAAGTGTTTCTATAAGAAACGAGCTGCATTAGGTTAGAACAGTTTTGATTTGCAATTGAAGATTACGAATTATAATGTTTAAATAGGGATTTATGAGATCAGTTTCTATGAGTATTAATGTTTTTTTTCAGTAATATATTAAATGTGTTTTCATTTGTTTGAATGGGTAAAAAGGAAGGTCAGTTTTGAACTGCAATTACAAATATAAGTTTAATCACTTCGAATGGGGTTATTTGCGATCAATTTCTAACAGTATTTATGCTGTTTTCCGAATATAATTGTGATGAGGTTTGATCCGTAACAAATTGTTCACTACATGTTACGATATGGTCGGAAATTCCAGGTACATATTTAGTATTCCTTCAAGAGGATTAATGAGAGCAGTTTCTACGAGTATTTATTTGTTGTTCCTACGGTAAATTATATAAGTCTTTATCAGTATGCATTCGGATCTAATTTAAATACAAAAATCATATCAGAATGAAACCCCAAATATTTTAAACAGTGTCCACCTGTAAATCCAAGATAATATTATAATGAGAATCCATCACAACAGTATCTAATGTAACGTGTGCGGTTTTCTGTGGCTAAATTTAAAAATTATTTGCAATAAATAAGCTTTAACGGATTCGAACAGTTTTGCATTTCCAGATGAATAGTTTTAATTGTTAGGGATCTATGAGGTCAGTGTAATGTTTTTTTTTTTCAATAAAATGTGTTTTTATTGGAAAATAAACATTACACAAAGTCACTGATCTCATAGATCCCTATTTAACAATTAAAACTATTCATCTGGAATTGCAAATTAAAACTGTTCAAATCCGTTAAAGCTATTTATTAAAAATACTTTTAAAATTTAGCCACGGAAAGCCGCACACGTTACATTAGATACTGTTCTGATTGGTTCTCATTAAAATATATCTTTAAATGTTTGGATTTACAAGTGGATACTGTTTAAAATATTTGGTTGTGTCATTCTGATATAATTTTTGTATTTAAAGTAGATCCGAATGCATACTGATAAAGACAAATTTTCTATTGGAACAACAAATACATACTCATAGAAACTGCTATCATCAATCCTTTCGAAGGAATACTAAATATGTACCTGGAATTTCCGACCATATCGTAACATGTGGTGAACAATTTGTTACTGATCAAACCTCATCACAATTATATTCGGAAAACAGCATAAATACTGTTAGAAACTGATCACATATAACCCCATTCGAAGTGATTAAACTTGTATTTGTAATTGCAGTTGAAAACTGACCTTTCTTTTTACCCATTCAAACAAATGAAAACACATTTAATATATTTATTGCTGAAAAAAAAACATTAATATTCATAGAAAATGATCTCATAAATCCTTATTCAAACATTATAATTTGTAATCTTCAATTGCAAATCAAAACTGTTCTAACCTAATGCAGCTCGTTTCTTATAGAAACTCTTGCCATTTAACCACGGAAAGGCGTACGTTTTACATTAGATACTGTTCTCATAAATTCTCATTGAGATAGTATATATATATATATAATTTACTATTGGCACAACAAATACATACTCGTAGAAATTGCTATCATCAATCCTTTCGAAGTAATACTAAATACCCAGCAAACCAAACCACATCATTTTAACATCATAATGATGTGATTTTTGCAACAGTGACGTCGTCATTCTTGTTTGCAACCACGTGGAAATGCCGTCACAGTGACGCTAAACGGCCGCACTCAGCCACGTCGTCAAAAGTGACTTACTTATTTTCCACTTTTCAGCCACATCAGTACCACTCATTTGTGATATAGATATGATCATATTGTGTACAAAAAATATATATTATAACAACTTGAATGTTACCGCCCACTTACTTTTAAAATAAATAAAAAGAATCTATATTGCAACAAATAAATCTACTTTTATATTACGAAAAAATAGCTCAATTAAAACTTAAAAATCACTGATTAAAGATTAATATTTTATATCCGGCTCCAAAAAATGATGAATTTTTGAATAAATTATGTTTCCTCATTGAATTTTTTATTGTTTTTTTATCGAAAAAAATTATTTCATTAAAGTCGGCTGACATTTTATACCTTGTGTGTGATTTTACATTCTAAAAAACTTTTCTCATTTTTTTTTTTTCATTTTGAAAAATAAAGGTGAACTTATTATTTCTTAAATATTTGTTTCAAAATCCTCCTGCATACCTAAAGTTATTCTTGTAGCATAATATAGTTACATATATAATTAGCTGTATATGAGAATATAATTTTAGATATACAGGGTGATTTGTAAACAAATATTTAAGAAATAAGTACACCTTTATTTTTCTAAATGAAAAAAAAAATAAAGAGAAAAGTTGTTCAGAATGTAAAATCACACACTAAGTATAAAACGTCAGCCGACTTTGATGAAATAATTTTTTTCGATTAAAAACAATAAAAAATTCAATATGAGGAAACATACTTTATTCAAAATTAATCATTTTATATTGGAGCCGGGTATAAATATAAATCTTTCATCGTTATTTCATTGAGTTATTTTTTTCGTAATATAAAAGAAGATTTATTTGTTGCAAAATAGATTCTTTTCATTTATTTTAAAATTAACTCAGCGGTAACATTCAAGTTGTTATAATATACATTATAAAGCAACATAGTTTATTTACAATTCATTTTTATTTTAATGGCTTACTTCAAACAAAACATTTCATCAAAGTAGCCTGATATTGCTGAAATTTTACACAAAAAAGTATATTTCACATTCGCTTTACTTACCTTTTCCTTAAATTTTTCTTGAGATTTCGGAAAATATATAAAAAGGCAGTTCATACATAATCGTTTGATATTTGCTTATAAATCTTGCACATATCCCTAGATATTTTAATCGTTTTATAGCACATACATTACTCACTAAAGTGGGGTCCCAGAAAATGTCTCTAAGTAAAATAATAGAAATTAGATTTAAAAATATAAAAAGTATTAAATAAATTTGATGTGATCAATGAAACAAACATTTCCGAAACTATATATATTCAAGATATGATTACAGGTATGCTTTATAATATAAATTCACCTAGCTATTTTTCTTTCTTGATCTTCTTTGATCCCTATAACGGATTAAGTGTCACAATTATCTCATAGTCAAAGTCTGCTGTGGCTGGAACTATTTTTCATACCACATCTAAAAATTTATAAAAAATTAATTATCACAGTTTAAAAATGTTTAATAAGATTTGGTATCATTTATGTCAGTAAAAATAATGTTAAAAGTTGAGTGTTGGTAGTGGTAATTTCAAGTTCAACCACACACTAGTTTTGTTATGAAAGTAAAAAACCGCTGCCCAAGGAATCACTACTTCCACATCCAGATTTTCTATCCAAGTCTCTCATAATGAAAAAATTTTGTATGTGGAAATAATTGTTTATAGAACTTTAATAATATAATATTTGAAATCGTCTACCCCAAAAACCCATAAAACGATATCCCACACGGTAGTGGGGTGGGGGTGGTGATAGGGGGGTAGTAGTGGAGGTGGATGAAGTAGAAAAAATATTTTGAGACTTTTGGTTCTTGTACACACACTAAATCACAATTTTATTTTCATCTCCTTTAATAATGGCGTAGAGGTGGTAATGGGGGTGGCTAATGCCAAAAAATTTTTTTAAACCTTAGGTTCTCTTGTATCACTAAATACCAATTTTATGGACTCTTACCTGCTTGATTTACCGATTTACCCCCAATCTACCCCCTAGTTACCACATTTTACCCCCCAACCCTTCGACGGAATAAGATGAAAATATAATCTAGTTCCAGATCCCGTTAAAGTACATACGTGTACCAAATTTCAAGTCAATATCTTAAACGATTCCAGAGTAAACGTGGGCAGTTTGTCCATTTGTCTTTCTGTACGACACTTTTTTTTTTAACTATTTAACGTCGGCCCGCTACCAGGGCCTATCACCTACGCCAGGAGACGAGCTACCCCCAACCGAACCTCTTCCCTTAAGAAGAGTAGGGATCTTTTACTTGCCTAACATTTAATAGACAAGGGACCGCCTGCTTTACATCCCCTCCGAAGGATGGTATATCCACTACGTAATCCTCGTCTGAAATTACGTAACTTCTGCGTATACACTGATATACAAGCCGCTAGAAGGTGGGACAAGAACACTGTATTTCCCAAGATGGGACCCCATCCAAGTACTAACCGCGCTTGACGTTGCTTCAATGGAATATCGACTGATATTCACATTGAAGTCTCTACGCTCGCTCACGACACTTTTTGTGAGTCTGATAATTTAAAAGAGAAGAGTCCAATTTTATTGAAATTTGAACAGTAAGTTAGTGTTAACTAAAGGAAGAACTCTATTGATTTTGAAAAAAATCGATTAGTAAATATAAAGGTTATAAAACATTTTATGAAAAAAAGGCATGTGAAGAGTGTTGTAACACCTTTGATAAGATGCTAAAAATACAGAGATACTGCACAGTATACTGACCAACGTTTCGACAATCAAGATGGTATCATCGGGAGATCATTAAAATTGCAAGTATGTCACTTAAACCTACAATCATAACGTACTTACTGATCGATTTTTTTTTAAATTGCTGGGGCTTCTTATAGCTAACACTAATTTATTGTCCAAATTTCAATAAAACCAGACTTTTCTTTTTTAAGTTATTTAGCTTACAAGTGACATGACAGACGGAGAGGCAGACGGACTGACAGAAAAGACATTTTGAAAGTTGTCCCGTATTTTATGACAATACAATGATATATTTTTATTATATACGAGTGATATTCACAATTGTTGAAACGTGTCGATGAAATGCATATAACACTTTTTATACAGAATTTTATAAGCTTTATTTTGTATATAAACATAATTTCGATATCGCTAATGGTTAGAAAGATATAAGCAGTAAACTGAATCGGACCGCCATTTCTCCAAGATTTAAACACTTTATCAGTTTTTTTCGTCAAACGTCGAAATTTGTTCTAATTTGACTAGGGTATTTATACTATAGATATAATTAGACAATACTCGGATTAGGGTACTAAAATAACAGGTGTTTTCTTTCTACCAACAATCTTAGCTAAGCTAAGTAGTTTTTCAGTCACGCCTGATGAGTGAAATATTTGTGTATGTACCACAGTTTGCGTGTGACATTAAAACTACTTAGCTTAGCTAAGATTGTTGGTAGAAAGAAAACACCTAATATACTAGAGCAAAATAAAATGAGGGGTAATAAAGCAATTATCAGTAGGTATTTAAATCAAAAATAACCTAAATATGCTCTCTATATATTTATATTTTATTTATCTCTCTTTTATACTGTTTTTATAAATATAATGAAATTTAAATATAAAAGTGTACCTATATTTTACCAATTAATTGATAGCACACACAAGGTACCTAATAATCTCGTCGAATATCAAATGGGGCATGCCGCATGGATGACATGAAGACAACACTGTACCTATTGGTATACCTAATGTGGTACAAAAACTAAATTATGAATTCGAAAGTATTCTGTAATTGAAAAATAAATAACCAGTGTTAACCAAAATATATTATGTTAAATGATAAATTAGCTTTTTTCCCTTGAATTTTAATGATGTCATTCGATATGTCACCAAACATGAAAATTACAGGCAAGGTATAAAATAAGAATACATTTCATAGTAACAATGTAGCTAATACAAGTAGGTACTTACCTTTTCGTAAAAATGTGTTGATATTTACCAAACAAAAACCAAAAACATTAAAACTAAAGTTTATTGACGTCAACGTCGTTAATAGAACACAGACAAGTGTAAACTGGAGATGACAGTAGTAGTACTAGACTAGTGGCGCTGCCGGCGGTGGTCGCTATTTTGTAAGAGATGGTGATACCAAAGTGAGTGGTGGCTCAGTTAGTTACATCCACGTTTTAAAATGTATCATTAAAATGATGTGGTGATTGTGGACATCCCAATCTCCACTGACATGGGAGTGGTTATAATGTGAACGTTCTAAAACGGTCCAAAGAGTGTCATCACGGTGATGTGATGCTTTGCCATTTACAAAAACCACTAAAATGTGAGTGGCTATAATGTGGATGTGGCAGAGTGTGTTTAGTGGGTATGTACCTGGAATTTCCACACGTAACATGTAGTAAACAATTTGTTACTGATCAAACCTCATCACAATTATATTCGGAAAACAGCATAAATACTGTTAGAAATTGATCGCATATAATCCCATTCGAAGTGGTTAAACTTGTATTTGTAATTGCAGTTGAAAACTGACCTTTCTTTTTACCCATTCAAACAAATGAAAACCCATTTCATATATTACTGAAAAAAAACATTAATACTCATAGAAACTGATCTCATAAATCCCTATTCAAACATTATAATTTGTAATCTTCAATTGCAAATCAAAACTGTTCTAACCAAATGCAGCTCGTTTCATATAGAAACTCTTGCCATTTAACCACGGAAAGCCGCACGTTTTACATTAGATACTGTCCTCATAAATTCTCATTGAGATAGTATAAGTAAATGTCTGGATTTACAAATAGATTCTGTTTAAAATATTTGGTTGCTTTATTCTGATATAATTTTCATATTTAAATTAGATCCGAATGCATACTGATAAAGACTTCTATAATTTACTATTGGTACAACAAATACATACTCGTAGAAGCTGCTATCATCAATCCTTTCGAAGTAATACTAAATATGTACCTGGAATTTCCGACCATATCGTAACATGTAGTGAACAATTTGTTACTGATCAAACCTCATCACAATTATATTCGGAAAACAGTATAAATACTGTTAGAAATTGATCGCATAATCATTCGAAGTGATTAAATTTGTATTTGTAATTTCAGTTGAAAACTGACCTTTCTTTTTACCGATTCAAACATATGAAAACACATTTAATATATTACTGAAAAAAAAACATTAATACTCATAGAAACTGATCTCATAAATCCCTATTCAAACATTATAATTTGTAATCTTCAATTGCAAATCAAAACTGTTCTAACCTAATGCAGCTCGTTTCTTATAGAAACACTTGCCATTTAACCACGGAAAGGCGTACGTTTTACATTAGATACTGTTCTCATAAATTCTCATTGAGATAGTATAAGTAAATGTAAAGACTTATATAATTTACAAGAGGAACAACAAATAGATACTCGTAGAAACTGCTCTCATCAATCCTTTTGAAGGAATACTAAATGTGTACTTGGAATTTCCGACCATATCATAACAAGTAGTGAACAATTTGTTACTGATTAAACCTCATCACAATTATATTCGGAAAACAGCATAAATACTTTTAGAAATTAATCGCATATAACCCCATTCAAAGTGATTAAACTTGTATTTGTAATTGCAGTTGAAAACTGACCTTTCTTTTTACCCATTCAAACAAATGAAAACACATTTAATATATTACTGAAAAAAAACATTAATACTCATAGAAACTGATCTCATAAATCCCTATTCAAACATTATAATTAGTAATCTTCAATTGCAAGTCAACCTAATGCAGCTCGTTTCTTATAGAAACACTTGCCATTTAACCACGGAAAGCCGCACGTTTTACCTTAGATACTGTTCTCATAAATTCTCATTGATGTGGTATAAGTAAATGTTTGCTGCTCCATTCTGGTAGAAACTGATAGAAATTTCAGCAGCAACTTTACTCCAGGCTCCAGTAGAGGGAGCTGTATACGTGTAGCTAGTTCATATCTAATCTAATCTGACCTAAGGAACTGAAGTGTGTTTGTTAAATTAAAAACAAAGCAGTCTCTTTCACTGCTAACTCATTCATTGTTTCTAGGCTAGAACAAGAACACCCGAGGAAATAAGGACTTTGCAGAATTTTGTGTTTACCACAATATTAGTATTTCTATTTGAAATATGCAATTTAAACTGTACATTTGTCGGCATGCATATCCAAATTAATACTAATAAAAAAGCAAAATGGAAGTTTACAATAAAAATACATCTGTAAAATATACAATTGAAACTGTACATTTGTTGACATGTATATCCACATTAATACTAATAAAAAACAATGTTGAAATTTACAATAAAAACATGTTGATAAATGGTGTGTTACATACGATAGATACTGGAGAAAGGACGGACTGGAACTCTTATGATATTACTTATAGAAAAGTTTAGAATCTCTTTAAAGTTGTATCTATAATTCCATATGTTTACAGATATAAGGGCAAGGGTGCATTTGCAGACACTAAACTGTAGATTTGTTGATGTATATTTCATATAAGTACTCATGAAAGGGCAACATGATAATTCCAAATAGCTCATTCGGAATTACTGTTTCATAACCGATTTAAAACTTAATAAAACAGATAAAATCCTGTCTGTATAATACTAATATAACTTATAGGAACGATAAAACCGCATCACTTTTTTTTTATAAGTTTCTATGTGGAATTTTTGGCAGGGATAAAAATTATAATATATTTTGTATACCTACCTTATCTTCAATGCACACTGATCACCAATATTAACTAAATTTAAATCAAAGAGCACAAAACAACTACACAAAAATGCTGGAATGTTGAGCTTCTTTTTGCTTAGTGAAAACGCGAACAAAAACAAAATGGCCTCTGCCGAATTCCCGAGCTCTCGTGTCTGCTGCCCTACCACAAACGCTTTTAAATATAAATTTACCAAACTGCAACATAACAGTTATACAATTTTTATTATTTAAGTTATATATTCTTTATAAGAGTTTTTATGTAACAGAAATATTATTAAACTATACATTGTTATATAACTTTGTTATATTGGCTGAACTTTAAATGTTACAATATTATTATATTACTAAAGCATAACAACATATTGTAACATGATTATGTTATTATTTTATAACAAATGTCATAATAATAACATAACATTAATAAATACTGGTAATGTAACCCGTTACTACCAGGTTATATAATATCAATAATTTTTGTTTGCTGGGGAATAGAGGCCCTTATAAAGTATATTTTTTAGGGTCTTCCCTAAAATAATAATGATGCTATAAAACACATTGTGTATTCACGATTTAAATGAATTGTAGCAAATTAAATAGCACACACAGTATATATTTTATTTTTGTATTTTATATATATTTTATTTATTTTTGTATTATATATATATATATATATATATATATATATATATATATATATATATATATATATATATATATATATATATATATATATATATATATATATATATATGTATATTACATGTAATAAATATTTTTGGTGAATTTTGAAGTTTTTTTTTTTTACTTATTTATAACGTACATATAACGTACTATGTACGTCCATATTCTGTCCTAGAATGGCCTATAAATACCTTAAAATGTACGTGTTATGTACGTACAATTTAGTGGAAATCTAACATCCCCGGTACGTCTCATGTACGTATTGTGGACAAAACTGTACATATCTCGTATGTAAGTTACGTCCAGTGTGTACGTAATTAAAACGTCTTTAAGATGTAAGTGTGCGTGCTATCTGGGAGTGTGTACCAGGAACCGAAACCGAAATTAATTTCGGTTAATTTTGGTTACGGTTACCTAACGTATACTATTTTCAGTTTTCATAGCAGCGACAATTTGGTTTTCATTTACGGTTTCGGTTTTCAAGGCAGCGACAATTCAGTTCTCGGTTATGGTTTCGGTTTACAGATCCGTGGCAATTCGGTTTCTGTTAGAAAAAATTAGTAATTACGGTGCGGTTTTCGGTCCCTGGCTTTTTACTTGCCAAAAGGTAAAAATCTTATATAATCTTTATACTGGACGAATCGATTTAGATCTGGTTTTCACCATACAATTTGGTATTTCTACATCATGGTTTAATGATTTGTATCTTTGATTTCAACCATATTTCTTGAACTTTAAATTCGTAATTAGTGCGGATTTCGGTTACGGTTTCGGTCCCTGGTGTGTACATAAAAGAACCAAAAGCCTCAATTTTTTTTTTACATCAGCCACTCCCACTACTGGGCTGTGGCATATCACTTTTTGGGGTAGACGATTTCAAATATTTTATTATTCTTTGAAACTCGAGTGAAATAAAGTTATTATTAAAGTTCTATGAACAATTCCCACTAAACACACTCTGCCACATCCACATTATAGCCACTCACATTTTAGTGGTTTTTGTAAATGGCAAAGCATCACATCACCGTGATGACACTCTTTGGACCGTTTTAGAACGTTCACATTATAACCACTCCCATGTCAGTGGAGATTGGGATGTCCACAATCACCACATCATTTTAATGATACATTTTAAAACGTGGATGTAACTAACTGAGCC
Organism: Rutpela maculata; assembly: GCA_936432065.2. Taxonomy (NCBI): domain Eukaryota; kingdom Metazoa; phylum Arthropoda; class Insecta; order Coleoptera; family Cerambycidae; genus Rutpela; species Rutpela maculata. Next base: position 60,213,557 of record OW386291.2, on the reverse strand, counting down.
ACCACTCACTTTGGTATCACCATCTCTTACAAAATAGCGACCACCGCCGGCAGCGCCACTAGTCTAGTACTACTACTGTCATCTCCAGTTTACACTTGTCTGTGTTCTATTAACGACGTTGACGTCAATAAACTTTAGTTTTAATGTTTTTGGTTTTTGTTTGGTAAATATCAACACATTTTTACGAAAAGGTAAGTACCTACTTGTATTAGCTACATTGTTACTATGAAATGTATTCTTATTTTATACCTTGCCTGTAATTTTCATGTTTGGTGACATATCGAATGACATCATTAAAATTCAAGGGAAAAAAGCTAATTTATCATTTAACATAATATATTTTGGTTAACACTGGTTATTTATTTTTCAATTACAGAATACTTTCGAATTCATAATTTAGTTTTTGTACCACATTAGGTATACCAATAGGTACAGTGTTGTCTTCATGTCATCCATGCGGCATGCCCCATTTGATATTCGACGAGATTATTAGGTACCTTGTGTGTGCTATCAATTAATTGGTAAAATATAGGTACACTTTTATATTTAAATTTCATTATATTTATAAAAACAGTATAAAAGAGAGATAAATAAAATATAAATATATAGAGAGCATATTTAGGTTATTTTTGATTTAAATACCTACTGATAATTGTTTTATTACCCCTCATTTTATTTTGCTCTAGTATATTAGGTGTTTTCTTTCTACCAACAATCTTAGCTAAGCTAAGTAGTTTTAATGTCACACGCAAACTGTGGTACATACACAAATATTTCACTCATCAGGCGTGACTGAAAAACTACTTAGCTTAGCTAAGATTGTTGGTAGAAAGAAAACACCTGTTATTTTAGTACCCTAATCCGAGTATTGTCTAATTATATCTATAGTATAAATACCCTAGTCAAATTAGAACAAATTTCGACGTTTGACGAAAAAAACTGATAAAGTGTTTAAATCTTGGAGAAATGGCGGTCCGATTCAGTTTACTGCTTATATCTTTCTAACCATTAGCGATATCGAAATTATGTTTATATACAAAATAAAGCTTATAAAATTCTGTATAAAAAGTGTTATATGCATTTCATCGACACGTTTCAACAATTGTGAATATCACTCGTATATAATAAAAATATATCATTGTATTGTCATAAAATACGGGACAACTTTCAAAATGTCTTTTCTGTCAGTCCGTCTGCCTCTCCGTCTGTCATGTCTCTTGTAAGCTAAATAACTTAAAAAAGAAAAGTCTGGTTTTATTGAAATTTGGACAATAAATTAGTGTTAGCTATAAGAAGCCCCAGCAATTTAAAAAAAAATCGATCAGTAAGTACGTTATGATTGTAGGTTTACGTGACATACTTGCAATTTTAATGATCTCCCGATGATACCATCTTGATTGTCGAAACGTTGGTCAGTATACTGTGCAGTATCTCTGTATTTTTAGTATCTTATCAAAGGTGTTACAACACTCTTCACATGCCTTTTTTTCATAAAATGTTTTATAACCTTTATATTTACTAATCGATTTTTTTCAAAATCAATAGAGTTCTTCCTTTAGTTAACACTAACTTACTGGTCAAATTTCAATAAAATTGGACTCTTCTCTTTTAAATTATTAGACTCACAAAAAGTGTCGTGAGCGAGCGTAGAGACTTCAATGTGAATATCAGTCGATATTCCATTGAAGCAACGTCGAGCGCGGTTAGTACTTGGATGGGGTCCCATCTTGAGAAATACAGTGTTCTTGTCCCACCTTCTAGCGGCTTGTATATCAGTGTATACGCAGAAGTTACGTAATTTCAGACGAGGATTACGTAGTGGATATACCATCCTTCGGAGGGGATGTAAAGCAGGCGGTCCCTTGTCTATTAAATGTTAGGCAAGTAAAAGATCCCTACTCTTCTTAAGGGAAGAGGTTCGGTTGGGGGTAGCTCGTCTCCTGGCGTAGGTGATAGGCCCTGGTAGCGGGCCGACGTTAAATAGTTAAAAAAAAAAGTGTCGTACAGAAAGACAAATGGACAAACTGACAGACTGACAAACAGATATTCGACGAATATTTTAAAGTTATTGGGAATTAAATTTTTTTTTACGAGTGATTTCCGGTTTAGAAATGAGTTGATCAAATGTAATTTCCTATTTTAGAAGATGATAATAATAGATACGGAAAAATATTATATTACATTTTTTATAGAGAATTTTATAAGCTTTACTTTTTATTGGAGACTTAATTTCGATATCTCTAATGGTTAGCGAGATATAAGAAAAAAAAAAACTTAATCTGAGCACCATTTTTTCAAGATGGCGGCGCGAGCGTAAGAGATAGAGTTGACGACTTTAAGTATGTTTAAACAGTGGGCCTTAATGAACATCTCTGCCAAGTTTCAAAACTTTAGGTATCAGTTTTTTTCCTCTAGTCCTCCCTATTTAACTGGAATAATTTAGGTACTTATACATTTTTTTCTATTTTAGAATGTTATAATAGACAATTAAAACTATCTTCGTTCGTGGGGCTTCTGGCAGTGGCAGTATAATGAGAGAAAAGATGGTAAGTTTATATAAGTTCTAAAATCTTATTTTGTGCAAACTGCTGTTTTTACCAATTTTTTCTGTAACTATAATAAGACTCTATAAAAAAAATATATTCTTTATTGTTTCATATTGAAATACTCGTTTCGGTAATGAGAAACTTCACCTTCAGTTTTTTTTTTGCTTAATTTTTAATTTAGTGTATACTTAGTGTCATATTTTAAGTCTCATCGAAACTTTATTATTTTGTTAGAGATAGAATTCAAATGGTGTCCACGAATCAAGAGTGATACAAAGTTCAAATAATTTTAGAACCGTATTCTGCATGCCCTGTTAGAATCAAATTCTGAATTCGTATCTTTATTGCTAATTCATGTTTTACAAAATAGTAGTTTATTTTCAATCGTCATCCTTTTTTTTTATATTTTCAATAGTATCAATGAAGTTGTTCTAAAGATGTAAGCTATTAAAATTAAATTTAATTACTTCCACAACCAGTGGAAGTATGGTAACGACAAAAAAATTTTTATTATACAGATAGGCTTAGAATGTCATGAAACGTTGAGATTTTAAATTTGGGCGAAAAAAAAATTTCTGTCTGTCGGTCTGTAACTTTTTTGTGCCCACGTTTACTCTGGAATCGTTTAAGATATTGACTTGAAATTTGGTACACGTATGTACTTTAACGGGATCTGGAACTAGATTATATTTTCATCTTATTCCGTCGAAGGGTTGGGGGGTAAAATGTGGTAACTAGGGGGTAGATTGGGGGTAAATCGGTAAATCAAGCAGGTAAGAGTCCATAAAATTGGTATTTAGTGATACAAGAGAACCTAAGGAGATGAAAATAAAATTGTGATTTAGTGTGTGTACAAGAACCAAAAGTCTCAAAATATTTTTTCTACTTCATCCACCTCCACTACTACCCCCCTATCACCACCCCCACCCCACTACCGTGTGGGATATCGTTTTATGGGTTTTTGGGGTAGACGATTTCAAATATTATATTATTAAAGTTCTATAAACAATTATTTCCACATACAAAATTTTTTCATTATGAGAGACTTGGATAGAAAATCTGGATGTGGAAGTAGTGATTCCTTGGGCAGCGGTTTTTTACTTTCATAACAAAACTAGTGTGTGGTTGAACTTGAAATTACCACTACCAACACTCAACTTTTAACATTATTTTTACTGACATAAATGATACCAAATCTTATTAAACATTTTTAAACTGTGATAATTAATTTTTTATAAATTTTTAGATGTGGTATGAAAAATAGTTCCAGCCACAGCAGACTTTGACTATGAGATAATTGTGACACTTAATCCGTTATAGGGATCAAAGAAGATCAAGAAAGAAAAATAGCTAGGTGAATTTATATTATAAAGCATACCTGTAATCATATCTTGAATATATATAGTTTCGGAAATGTTTGTTTCATTGATCACATCAAATTTATTTAATACTTTTTATATTTTTAAATCTAATTTCTATTATTTTACTTAGAGACATTTTCTGGGACCCCACTTTAGTGAGTAATGTATGTGCTATAAAACGATTAAAATATCTAGGGATATATGCAAGATTTATAAGCAAATATCAAACGATTATGTATGAACTGCCTTTTTATATATTTTCCGAAATCTCAAGAAAAATTTAAGGAAAAGGTAAGTAAAGCGAATGTGAAATATACTTTTTTGTGTAAAATTTCAGCAATATCAGGCTACTTTGATGAAATGTTTTGTTTGAAGTAAGCCATTAAAATAAAAATGAATTGTAAATAAACTATGTTGCTTTATAATGTATATTATAACAACTTGAATGTTACCGCTGAGTTAATTTTAAAATAAATGAAAAGAATCTATTTTGCAACAAATAAATCTTCTTTTATATTACGAAAAAAATAACTCAATGAAATAACGATGAAAGATTTATATTTATACCCGGCTCCAATATAAAATGATTAATTTTGAATAAAGTATGTTTCCTCATATTGAATTTTTTATTGTTTTTAATCGAAAAAAATTATTTCATCAAAGTCGGCTGACGTTTTATACTTAGTGTGTGATTTTACATTCTGAACAACTTTTCTCTTTATTTTTTTTTTCATTTAGAAAAATAAAGGTGTACTTATTTCTTAAATATTTGTTTACAAATCACCCTGTATATCTAAAATTATATTCTCATATACAGCTAATTATATATGTAACTATATTATGCTACAAGAATAACTTTAGGTATGCAGGAGGATTTTGAAACAAATATTTAAGAAATAATAAGTTCACCTTTATTTTTCAAAATGAAAAAAAAAAAAATGAGAAAAGTTTTTTAGAATGTAAAATCACACACAAGGTATAAAATGTCAGCCGACTTTAATGAAATAATTTTTTTCGATAAAAAAACAATAAAAAATTCAATGAGGAAACATAATTTATTCAAAAATTCATCATTTTTTGGAGCCGGATATAAAATATTAATCTTTAATCAGTGATTTTTAAGTTTCAATTGAGCTATTTTTTCGTAATATAAAAGTAGATTTATTTGTTGCAATATAGATTCTTTTTATTTATTTTAAAAGTAAGTGGGCGGTAACATTCAAGTTGTTATAATATATATTTTTTGTACACAATATGATCATATCTATATCACAAATGAGTGGTACTGATGTGGCTGAAAAGTGGAAAATAAGTAAGTCACTTTTGACGACGTGGCTGAGTGCGGCCGTTTAGCGTCACTGTGACGGCATTTCCACGTGGTTGCAAACAAGAATGACGACGTCACTGTTGCAAAAATCACATCATTATGATGTTAAAATGATGTGGTTTGGTTTGCTGGGCGTCTAACAGACCACCTGAAACTTTATATAACCAAAAAGAGTTAATAACCAAATACGTTAGAGATTTAAACAACAGAATATCCCACTACTATAAAATAGCCCGTAGTCGAACATAATCTCAAAAAGAGAAAGTAAAAGTTCGTTTCGACAGAAATGTTCCCCAAAAACGCCCCGAGTACAAAATAGGTGACTTAGTTTATGTAAAAGAATCACAAATTAAGAACAAACTACAAAACAAATTTAATGGTCCTCTTAAAATAAAAGAAATTTTCCAAATTCTGCTATCCTATTAAATCTCGAAACAAAACAAGAAACTAAAGTAAACTTTGATAGAATGAAACCATATACTGAAAATTAAATTTATTTTCAGGTTTATCCTGCTGTTCGGATCAGCACTCTGTCAATACAAAATTACCCCGATCAATAACACTGTTGGTGTATACTACCACCAAGACACGGACATCGTGGTGACAAATGACAAATGGACTCTGCTAGTGCATAAAAACATTTCATCCCTCAAAATAGCTTTTGACAAAAATCAAAATATCTTAGACAGAATCTTGTAAACTCTCAATAATGGTGATCATAAGTCAATTATTTTTACGAGTGAAATTAAAACAGACTTTAACCTTTTGACACAAATATCCAACTCTATAAAAACAAAATTTGACGAAATCTTTTCAGACACAAAAAGATATAAACGAGGAATACTTAACGGTATTGGTACAATATTCAAATCCATAACTGGAAACTTAGATGCTGAAGATGGCCAGTACTATACTAATTGTATAAATAAACTAAATAACGACGAACATCAATTGGAAAACTTAATCAAAAATCAAATTTCAGTTACAACTTCTGTTATTAAAAACTTCAACTCGACTATACAAAAATTACAAATTGACGAGGAAACGTTTAACAAAGATCTCGAAGAAATCGAACACACAATTCAAACCATGACTCAAGCCATCGAGGCTGCTCACATAAAACTAAAATTCATATACATTTCCGAACAACTAATGGCAAGCTATTTGTATATCGAAGATAATTTGAACGACATTTTGAATTCAATAACATTTGCCAGATTAGGAATCATTCACACTTCAATCATAACCCCTAATCATTTGGTAACAGCATTACAAGAAATTTCACAGAGCTTACGAAGGAACAATTTGCCTCTCCCCATTAAATTATCGGCAGTTGCTAAGTATTTGGATATTATTGAATTACAAGCGTTTCAAATGGATTCTAACTTGGTATTTGTTTTAACAATACCACTTGTTGAACCCCAAATTATAACACCTATCGCCTATATCCTATCCCGATACTTGATAACAGAACTGGTCTGCATCACATTTTATCTATTTCACAAAAGTATATCGCGAGAGACGATGATTCTTTAATGTACATACCTATACAAAATTTGAAAGAATGCAAACCTCTTTATTTTGGAACCAAACTATGTTCGAACCTGTTTGCCTATCCTATCGACCAAAATGCCATATGTGAAGCCAGAATACTAAAACCGTTGCCGAAATTTCCAGAGAACTGTCAAACTTCCTTCATTATTAGTCAGGGATACAACGTCCAAGAACTTGAAGACAACACATGGCTAGTAATTAATTCCGAACCACTTCACATCACCATCAACTGTCCAAAGAGAGAATCCACGACAGAGTTAATCAACAAAAATTCCATCATCAAACTACAACCAGGATGTTACGCCTATGCAGGCATTACTCGAATACAAGCCAGTGCCAAAGACTTCTCCGAAATTAAGGACAATTCACATCCTATCCAAATTCCTTTTGAATGCTGTAATCACATGCCCGACAAAATCGAAATTCCAAAATTAAAACCACTCAAATTAAACAATCTCGACGTAGAAGATCTAGATATTGCAAAAACCAAATTGGACCAATATTCCAAAGACCTGGATGACCTCATAAACGAGCCTTTTGTGACCAAACACGTATGTATCTTGGTTCACGTATTTCATAATCACTCTCATCATCCTGTTAGTTGTACTTTACATAACTTGTAAATGCAGAAGAAGAAGATGTAGAGCATTGTGAATCCAACCCTCAACGGACAACCCTCCTTCACCTCCTTCAGAGCGAAGCAGAGTATTCACCAAATTTCCTAGACTTATCCCTCCAAGAAAGCGACCCGGTATTAAACCTCAAGAAGAAGAGGACATCGAGTTAACATAGACTTTCATATGTGGAATTTTACCCTTGTCTATTAATTTAGACCATTGTGTTTTATTCTTATTACATTTATGTAATGTATTACTCACTTAATATTATTATCATTTACCAATTTTAACTTTACGTATTTTATTATTTTGCTTTGTATTCATTCAACATTGTTTCAATTTATTTTGCATTATATTCATTTAACGTTTCTAACAATTTTCAAAAGTTGCTGCATAACATCAACTTTTTTATTAAGGGGGAAGTTGTTATATAAAATTATACGCTTATTATAAAGACTTAGTCATAACAAACCTCCACATGTATATCATATTACATGATAACGACTTCTCTTATTAATCTTAGAGATATTATATTTCACCTTTGTTTCTCACATTTTATGCTGACTGTCGAATTGCATTTCCTTTGTTCTATATTTTGCTTACTCAGGTTCTGTATGTTATAAATACGACTAGACATGCTTTGTAAAGTCAGTTATTAAACTCACTTAGAATGAAACACTTCTAATTATTGTATTATTCCTTCTCCAAGAGCCAACGTTGGCTCCATTAAATAAATAAATCTTTTTTAAAAAGTCATTCATGTGAACCGTGATCTAACATATATCTTCCCGCTTCCTTCATTCTAGCCGCTGGCCACCAGAGTCGGACTATCCATAAGGCTAATTAGGTTATAGTTTAGGGGCGGCAATACGTAAAATGAGGGTCGTCGCGAGTTCTTTGCTCTCTGCTTATTAAAAAAAATTATTTTGTTCTCCCCCTCTAATCAATTTTCGTTTTTGCAAAAAACATTTTCTTTTCATTTCTTTCTTCCTAGTCATCAGTGTTGGTCAAAAAATTTTTTTTTAGATTTCTCGTCCTCGCTCGTAAATTTTGAAAGTGGAACAAACATTTTTTTTTCATATATCTCCGCCCCCGCCCCGCTCGTCAATTTTGAATCTGGATAATAATTGTTTTTTTCAGATTTCACCTCCCCGCTTATTAATGTTCTTCCATTATGAATAAGAGGGCGCAAATACATGATTAGCCTAGGGGCGCGCCAATCCTTAATCCGGCCCTGATTATCTGCCATCGCGTTCAAACTCGGATAAAACTAGTGATGAGCGATATCGCGATTTTTCAATCACTCCGTGATCAGTGACTGCTATTTTTGAATCACGGTGATTTTAAACAGTGACTGCGATCGCGGTTTAGCCCAAAAATCTGTAAACTGTTATGTTTGCCGTGACCTGCATATATTACATATCTGCACTGCGTTTTAAACAGTGATGACTACGATCGCGGTTTAGACTGAAAGTGAACGCAATCGGCGAACTTAATATAAGTTTGCCGTGATTTGGCATATATCGCTGCTCTGCATAAATAATAGGAAACGGAAATAAACGTGAATACATTTTACTATTTATAGCAACAACGTAGAATAAAAAATAAATAAATATATATATATATATATAAATACTAAACATATGAATAAATAAATATTTTAAGCTTATGAGTCAAAAGTATTAGAACTTGAGTTGAATGATCATATCTACGAAATGTTACGATTTCGCCCGATCCATAATCACCATTTTCGTAGTTGCTATTTCTATCATGCCAGTGTATAGAAGACTAGAAGAGTATATATCTTGAGCTATTAAAATCACTAATCGCCGTGACTTTGTTTCCTTCGTCACTGTTGCTATCGGTGATTTTCTAATCACGGTGATTTAATCACCGGCAGAAAAATATCGCCCATCATCACTAGATAAAACAACTTTCACTGATGCGCTAAGTCTGCTACTGATCAACCTCAGTTTTTCTGAAGGATATGCTTTTTCTTTAAAGTGAAGGGTCATTTACTGTTCTATGAGTATAAGGATATGCTTCTAGTCTATAAGGTTCTGCTTCAAATTATTATGAATAAATGCTTCATATTTTGTAAGTATAAGCATATCCTTTGTTTTATGAATACGACTCAATAATGTCAATAGTACAGTACCGTAGGCAAACTGTGGTTACAAATTTAACTGATACCAATTTGAAGTTAACTGAAATACTACAAGGTATTTGTTAGGGTGTGGATCTCCCATAAAAAATTTTTAGAACTTTTCCATTCATCCAATTTATCAAAAACTTTATTTCAGGTTATGCAGAATTTAATTTTGAAATTTTTTTTAATCTAGCAATTTTTATGCAAGTACGTTGTTTTAAGAAAAACGCAAATATGTAACTTGGCAAAATTTCAATACCTTTATTATTATTTTTTAAATAAAGCAATTTAATGTTATTTGCGTTTTTCTAATTTTATAAAAATTTGTAATAATATTTATTCATCTAGTAAATCAAATCAAATTTTGGCAAAATAAGGGTTTAATCTGCTCTGGTCCAAGTAGGCCAAATATTAGAGTAGCTAACCCCAATATTGGGGAAAAAGTGCCTGAATTATCCTGGATCTACCTATCAAACCTTAGCACTGAAACAGAGACAGGCGATCTGTTAGATATATTAGATAGTGAATATCGTCACTTATGCAGATGCATTAAATTGCGATCCAAATTCAGGAGACCTAGGAGTGCAAGCTTCAAACTGGGAGTACCCAAAGATTTGGAGGAACGACATTTGTCGGCCAATTTCTGGCCCAAAGGTTTCTATGTAGACAAGTATATATCTAGTAACCAAAACCAAAACCGTCATCAACCGCTTAATAGGCATAATGCTGCTAACTCTCATCGTTTTCCAAAAAACTGATTAAGTCCACCAACACCATTGATCTAGGCCTCTATTACCAGAATGTTCGTGGACTCAACACCAAAATTAACACTCTCTACCCCAGTGTCAGTGCAGGTCAATATGAATCCATCCTGTCTCAGTGAAACCTGGCTCTCGAGCAGCATCTCCAATTCGGAGCTAGTTCCCGAATCATATAGTGTATCCAGGTGACCGCGACCCTAGTTTAACAGGCCTAAGCCGTGGCGGTGGAGTTCCAATAGCTACTAATGATCATATTCACTCTATGCACATCGATTTAACACCGATCCGAAATAACTTTCCGAATATTGATATTGTGGGAAGTAAACACCCGTTTCAGCACCACACACTTGCTGTTTTTGTCTTATATATTCCTCCTAACACGTTAACAGGAGAACTCGAACAATTTTTTGATCAATTGGAAAATATTGTGTGTAACTTTGAGAACCCCGTAATTATAGGAGACTTCAACATTCCTCTATTTAATATTACTGATAATGACCCAAAAAGCCGCATATTATGCAATTTTATGGATTTCCCATCACTAGATCAATATAACAATGTAAAAAATGACAACGGTAGAACCCTTGACTTAGTTCTGGCAAAAAGTCAATGTCACTGTCACATTTTTCATGATGAGTCGCCATTAGTCGCGGAAGACAAGCATCATCCGGCCTTATCTATAACACTAACCATCCACGCTCAACATTTCGACAAATTCCCCTGTAAGACCACACAAACCTCCTACAATTTTCGGAAGGCCGACTTTCCCGCTCTCTATCACTCAATTCTTGAAACCGATTGGTCATTCTTATCTACTTTTCAAGATATTAACTCAGCTTGCGATTCTTTTTACAGTGTGTTTCAGTCGTTACTAGACGCGCATGTGCCGCACTATAAGCAGTGGCGGATGGTGAAATTTCAATAATTTTTTTCTCGTCTCTGGCGCATGGGACCCATAAGAAATATGGGAACTAACATCTAGAGAAGCACTCCTCTAACGACCCGTAAAGAATTTTGAAAAAGCAGTTTGCGAAAATTTTTTTCAAAATTCGGTTGCCCCCCCTAGGTCTAGGGACTCCTGTTGAAAATTATTTTTTTTTGTCATATACATTTTACTTTTCATAAAAATACAATAATACGTTTTGGAGTTTATGAAAATATTTTCATTACTAACTGAAGTACAACGAATTGAAATTTTATAATTTGTTAAATTGTAAATTACAAAATTTCAGTTCATTGTATTTCAGTTAATAATATTTTCATAAACTCCAGAACCTATTGTTGTACTTTTATGAAAAGTAAAATGTATATGACAAAAAAAAATAATTTTCAACAGGAGTCCCTAGACCTAGGGGGGGCAACCGAATTTTGAAAAAAATTTTCGCAAACTGCTTTTTCAAAATTTTTTACAGGTCATTAGAGGAGTGCTTCTCTAGATGTTAGTTCCCATATTTCTTATGGGTCCCATGCGCCAGAGACGAGAAAAAAATTATTGAAATTTCACCAGCCGCCACTGACTATAAGTCTATTAAGTATAAATACCTAGTTTGGTACAGCACTGAATTAAGAGCTGCCATTCGCGACAAGGAACGTCATCGTAAACAATATAATAAGTGCCATAGCGAAGAATCTTTAAATAATTATAAACGGTCCAGGGCTTCAGCTAAGGCACTCAGTATTCGTGATTACAAAAAATATATCGAAACATTCGATCAAAACCAACCCCACTATGTTTTGGTCTTTTGTAGGGTGACCAGATTTTTGTTAAGTGATTGCTGGACACTTCTGCCAAGGGCGGATCTGGGCCTTCAGCTTAGGCTGAAAATAACAAAAATTTTTTTGATGAGCACAAAATTTTTTGATGAGCGGGGGGGAAGAATTCTAAAAAAACATTTTTTCATCACATTTTTGATGAACGGAAAGCAAGTATCCAAAAAAAAAATTTTTCCAAACAAAATGTAATACAGTAACTTCACTATAACCTAAATGCTGAACTTATGCTGGACACTTATAATACTTTCCAGCGAAATTCCGGACATATGGTCAGAATGCTGGACTTTCGCTGGACACTTGTAAATGCTGGACAATGCAGCGAAATTCCGGACGTATGGTCACCCTAGTCTTTTGTCAACAACAAAAAAGGCAAATCTAGGATACCCGGGACAATGCGCTATAATAATGAGGAGCTTCACAACCCTCAAGACATTGTTGAAGCCTTTAGTCGACTCTTTGAGCAAGCTTTTCCTCACTCTGAACCTAATGACACCATTGACATCGATCACAATATTGACGTTAACATGCCAAGTCTAAATGTAATCAATTTATCTGAGGAGGAAATAACCGATTCTATAAAAAAGTTGAAGAATAAAATGACAAGTGGGCCGGACTGCATTCCTAGCTTCCTTATCAGAGATTGTGCCTATGTACTCTGTCAACCGTTGAGAATATTATTTAACCTATCTCTTAAGTTAGGTACCTTCCCAGATATATGGAAAAAAGCTAGGGTTTGTCCTATCCTAAAACAGGGATATTCCTCTGATATTGCTAATTACAGACAAATTACATTATTGTGCAACTTTGCGAAGGTCTTTGAGATGTCCCTGTATAATCGCATCTACCCCCTTGTTAAAAATGTCATTTCTGTGGACCAACACGGCTTCATGGAAAAACGCTCAACTACTACTAACCTATTATGTTTTACTCAATATCTCTCCGATATCATTGACATACGAGGTCAGGTGGATGTGATATATACGGACTTCTCCAAGGCATTTGATCGCATTGATCATTGCCTATTACTATCCAAACTTCGACTGTACGGCTGCTCTACCACTCTTGTTCAGTTCTTTTCTTCGTACCTGACAAACCGCCTTAATTATGTCGCTTACAATGGTTTTACTTCTAACTCATATACCGTAACATCAGGGGTACCACAAGGTTCCAATTTAGGTCCGCTATTTTTTGCTCTTTTTGTCAATGATCTCAATGACACTCTTTGTTGCAAAAAGCTTTTTTTCGCAGATGACCTAAAAATCTTTGCGTCAATAAACTCCATAGACGACTGTCATATGCTACAAAGGGAACTTAATAAAGTAGCACAGTGGTGTCATTTAAACTCCCTTGCTCTAAATATAACCAAATGCAAGGTTGTAACTTACTCACGAAAAGATGAACTCATTGAATACGACTATCATATCGACACACAATCTTTGTCCCGTACCGACTCAATCAGAGATCTAGGAGTATTGTTTGATAACAAATTATCATTTGCCAAGCATATCGAGTTAACGGTTTCCTCGTCTATGAAAACCTTAGGGTTTATTTTAAGACTAAGTCAAGTCTTCCGGGACAATGGCATCTTAATCAAACTATTTTATTGCTATATTCGGTCTAAACTTGAGTACTGCTCACTTATTTGGAGCCCTATCTATGATTATCAAGTCAAATTAATCGAGTCCGTTGTTAGAAAATTCTTAAAACTACTCAGCTTCCGCACTGATGGTAGATATCCAAACAGAGGCTGCGACCAGACTTATCTGTTAAATAGGTTCAACTTCGAGTCATTAAAATTTAGAAGGTAATTTTATGCTGTAAAATTCCTGTATTTGCTCATACACAACAGGGTTGACTGCCCTCCTGCACTAAGCCAGTTGAACTTTTTGATTCCAAGAGCCGCCAGTTGCAACCCTCTCACATTTTGTCAACCGGCACAAACCAATATAATGCTGAAGTCTCCTATATTCGTTATTTGCACTAACTACAATTCAATTTGTGATGCTTGTGATATATTCAACTGCACGGTCAATTCAATTCATACTTCTCTTAAGAATTGCAGCGTCCCATAATGTTAATGTTAAAATAATATAAACATGTAGGGCACTTGTAATTAATTTTATATTGTTTGTCACTTATATGTATGTATGTAGCTATGTATTTTATTTTTTTTTTGTCGCTTTCTTGTCCTGTAATTGGTTATTTTGTACTGTTGGACAAATGTATTGAATAAATAAATAAATAAATAAATAAAATAAGTCATATTACATTACACACATTTTTTATCTAAGTAAAAGTCAAGTGGAGTAAAATTAATATGAACAAAAAGTTTCAAAACATCCCTTATAAAACCTAAAATATTGGTTTACAGATTATTGTATGGATGAAAATGTTTTATAAAATTTTAAGTGGCTCACCTTCAGGATACTTTAGAGGGCTACATCATCTTAAGTGTGTATAGAGATAAATTAGGTCAAATCGTCATATTTTGGCCTGATCTATACACTTAGTTGCTTGATGTCCGTTTCCTTAGGAGACACCCTGCTGGTTCATAGGTTTTTGTGCCAATTTTCGCAGTGGCTGCTATTTCTCAAAATCCCCCGCTTTTGCTGAATATGCCATGTGATGTAGTTTAATATGCATATGACCTCTTTGAGCTTGTTCTTATACATTTTTTTTTATCTAAAGCAGATTATATAAAAAAAAAGTATCTCAATCTTATAAATTAGATGCTGCGTGTGCATCAGCACGCGCTGATTCGGTTTATTTCTCAGTCCGCCTTTATAATAGGCCGCATATCTTGGAGCATTTGAAATACGAAAAGTTCTGAATGGAGATGAGACCGCATCCCATCTTAGTCTATTCACATGAATATTTCCATTATGATATGAATATTTGCGGCCTGCTGGAGTCAAAAATTCGGTTCTCTAGACCTATACCCATGGTGTCATTATTTTAGGGTATTCAGCCGAATACCCAAAATAATATTTTTTAACAATGATATAAGCAGAAATAATAGGTATTTATTATTAAATATTATTAAATATTTTACAGAATATATACTTAGTGAAAATAAAAAACCATGAATATGCCACAAATAAGTAATATACGTGTGTCCCTCTTTTCACGGTAACACCTTCATAGCTCAGTTATTAGCTATCTAATTTCAACCTAATCTTGATCGGTATCAAAGACCTTTCTTTTTTGTGTAAAACAACTTATTTCAGTCATAGGCGTGCATTTTTATTCAGAAAAAAAGAGTCAATTTTTCATGGTCATATTAGGCATTTTTTTTACTGATAAACTAATACAATTATATTGATCAGCATGCTTTAGAACACCATTATTCAAAATTTAATAACATTTGATTTATGGTTTTCAAATCACGGCCCCATTAAAATTACATTTTTCAAATAATAAATAATTAATAACTTGGAGACGAATTGTTTTTCGAAAAAAAGTCATAGCTCATCCAATTAAAATTGCCCAATTTGAAAGTATCGATGATAGTGGGTGGTAGAAATAGTGATTTTAAATAGAAAATGAGGAACGTTTTTTTTTTTTCGAAAAACAATTTCAAAGTTATTATTTAATATTTGAAACACGTAATTTTATGCGGACCATAATTCAAAAACCGTAAATCAAAATGTTAAATTTTGGACACGGGGGTTCTAAAGCATGCTGATCAATAATATTGCAAAATGCCTAATATGACTTCTCGAAAAATCGATCCTTTTTTTATTAATAAAAATGCACGCCAATGACTCAAATAAGTTTTGTTTTACTCTAAAGATCTTTGATATATACAATCCAAAGGCCATGGCAGGTTAAGATAAGTGTCCGTGCCTTTGTAACCTTTTTGCGTGTGGTTCCTTCCAGTGATGTACCTTTGCGTAAGATACTACCACAAAAAGTTTTGACCTCAAAAACTCCATATCTGGGAAAAATTTTTTTTTGAAAATCCAAAACAAATTTTTTTTCTTAATCAAGTGAACCAATTTGTTTGTATTTCACATATATTGTAAATATATTCAAGACAATTTATTACTGATATTTTCATGAAATCTTTTCATGAAGAAAACAAAAATTGATGCTTTTGAATTTTTCGAAAAATTTATATACGTACTTACCCGTTAGCGACCACCTCTATTCTTTTACTAATTATACACCATTCAATAAGCTATAACATATATTTTTTACAAAACTCTATCGAAGTAGTCAAATTGGCAAAGATAATGTTACGTGCTGTCACCCCCCTTAGTAAACACCCTGTATCGTGGGTTTGGAAATTATAACACCAGGGTAACACTAAACAATAATGTATTTACGTATGCACTAATTACAACAAATAAAGAAAAAGAATATAAATTGGTTAGAAATTCGATATATTAATTAATATATAAATGAACAACAACTGCTTGGATTACACATATTGAAAATGTTTTGGAGCAGCCTACATATTTTTTTGAAATAACGAGATGTATTTTTCACAATACATATATTTTCTACAAAGCTCCATCGAAACGGTAATACATAAAAAAATTGTGTTTAATAATAAGGATACATAATAAAAAAACATGGTATGCTAATGATATATGATAATATTAGTTGTCTTCATCACTGATATCTTCTGCGAACAGTTACTGATGGTTTCGGAATATCGTCGAGAAACCTTGCATATGATAAATTCACGTTTAAGTTAAAAAAATAAATTCGTTTTCTGTTACTTAGAGATGGATTTATCATATGCAAGGTAGACGATACTCCGAAATCATCAATAAAACTGTCTGAATTATTCGCAAAAGATATCAGTGTTACAATAAATGAAGACAGTGATGAAGACGACTAATATTATCATATATCATTAGCATAACATGTTTTTTTATTATGTATTCTTATTATTAAACACATAATTTTTTTATGTATTACCATTTCGATGGAGCTTTGTAGAAAATGTATGTATTGTGAAAAATACATCTCGTTATTTCAAAAAAATACGTAGGCTGCTCCAAAAAATTTTCAATACGTATAATCCAAGCAGTTGTTCATTTATATATTTAATAATATATCGAGTTTCTAACCAATTTATACTCTTTTTCTTTATTTGTTGTAATTAGTACGTAAGTAAATACATTATTGTTTAGTGTTACCCTGGTGTTATAATTTCCGAACCCACGATACAGGGTGTTTACTAAGGGGGGTGTAAGCACGTAATATTATCTTTGCCAATTTGACTACGACAGAGTTTTGTAAAAAAAATATGTTATAGCTTATTGTATGGTGTATAATTAGTAAAAAAAATAGAGGTGGTCGCTAAAGTGTAAGTACGTATATACAAAAATTTTTTTTCGGATTTTCGAAAAAAAAAATTTTCCCAGATATGAAGTTTTTGAGTCAAAACTTTTTGTGGTAGTATCTTTCGCAAAGATACATCCCTGGAAGGAACCACATGCAAAAAGGTTGCAAAGGCACGGACACTTATCTTAACCTGCCATGGCCTTTGGTTGAAATTGGATGCCTAACAGCTGAGCTACGAAGCTGTTACCATGAAAAATGGGACACACTGTATAATTTTTGATATATATTTTTTTGAAACTTATTAGAAGAAACCAAGTTTTTACAATCGACTAAGCTTTATTGAATTTTTAACTGCTTCAAATCATAGTCAGACACCGACAAGGTCGCTCTTCAAAAAAATGTTTCACCAAAACCATATCCTTGTCTATATGTTAATTGTGACATTCTTTTGTTTTTTCTTTTATTTTCAGGAAAAAGAGAAAAGAAAAAATGTCTTGTTATGTAACAAAATAAAACACATTTCTATTGGTTTTACTTTTAATTATTTTTACCCAATGTATTCTCAAATTAAGAAAATGTAAATGTTTGAAAAAGATTACAATTACTCTACAGGGCGATTCATAAGTAGGGTACAACACTTAGGAATCAAAATATTAAGATTTAGGCAACCGCGCCTTAATGAAATGTTGATAGGTAAATAAATCAAATAACCCATCAATTTTCACAAGAAAATTTTAAAAACTCAAAAGAAAATAAAAAATTAAATTTCAACTCTGACACCCTGTATATTTTGATCCCTAGTATCCACAGTTAAGTGTTGTACCATTACTTACGAATCACCCTGTATAATATGATTCTTCTTCAAACTTGTTAAACTTGAGTTTTAAAAACATTTGAATTTAGTCCAGTGCATATAGGTTTATACCTCGGAACCCAGCTATAGTGAATGGATTTTAATGATTTTTTTTTTTAATTGGAATTCTAATGCCATGAACTAAAAAGTTTACCCATTGTAAATTACCGCAATTTCAAAAATCCGTAAATTAAAAAAAAAATAAAACTTTTTGAAATCTCAACAAAAAAATTATCGGAATTTTTAAATATTTATTTTAAGAAAATAATGATTGTTAAGTTCTCTGGGTTGTTTATAAAGAATTTGTAAAAAAAATGAAAGTTTTAAAATTAATGTGAAGATGGCAGAAGCTCCAAAAAGCGAAATAAATGAAAGAAACATTAAATAATACAAATACATCAATTTTTTATAGAAAATAATTTATTAACAACTTATGCTAAATAATAATTGTTATAAATTTTAATGATAAATAATTATAAATTATTATTACAATAACTAAAAATAAATTAACTACTGGTCCTGATGGAATTCCATTTTTTCTACATTTCCTCAAATTTGGTGTAGGCCAAAAATTTGCCCTATATTCAAAAAAGGTGATAAGAATGCAATTGAACCGAAAACCGGATCGGAACCGAAATTTTTTCTGGACGGGAACCGAACCGAAATCCTTATTTCATCAGATGCTAACTTGGTTGTCCGAACCGGAACCGTTTAAAATTATATAACGGTTCTTTTCGGTTCTGAGCCTCATACCATATTTTCCTAGCTTTTCATGTAAAACAATTTCAATTTTCAATTTAATGTTTTTTTTTTGTATTATGATTATGCGCATATATTGTTTCGTCTCTACCACAGCCTGTGTCTCTACTCTCTATTCCCCTTCCTGCTCCTCTAGGCATTGGCTGTTTTTGTTTTGTCGCCGTGCAATATGCAATGCATACGTGACCGCTATCGGGCCACGCCAAATAAAGATGTTGATTCAAAATTGTATTCAATTTAATAATAATATAATACTTAATGGGTTATGTAATACCCGTGGAATGAAATTTGCCTCTAAACTTGCACAAAACAGTTAAAATACCTCTCCGCATTACCTTCCTGCCTCGTTTCTCCTACCCAATCAATATAGCTAGGTACATTTATCATGTATTTACCAGAAATGAATATACAATGCGAGAGCCGGAAATAACTGAAAAGAACCGAAAAAAATCAGCAGAACCAGACCAAAAAATAAGCTATAGAACTGGAACCGAACCGAAACAGAAATTTTTTTGTTCTGCCATCTTCAAATTAATTTTAAAAAGTTTAATTTTTTTAGAAATTTTTTATAAACAACCTAGAAAACTATAACAATCATTATTTTCTTAAAATAAACATTTAAAATTTCCAATAATTTTTTTTTCATTGAGATTCCAAAAAATCCAAATTTTTTTATTTACGGATTTTCGAAATTGCAGTAATTTTCAATGTTTTGTTTATGGCATTAGAAATCCAATAAAAAAAAATCATTCAAATCCATTCACTATAGCTGGGTTCCGTCATTTTCCATATATAATGACTAATTGCACTGCACGAATTGCATAGCAATATTTTCATAATTTTTGTCAGATAGGTATTCACATTTTTGGAACTCTAGAATATTTCAACGCTTTTTTACAAACAATGTTTTAATTAATATTTTTATGTACATTCATATGTTTCTTTAGGTATGATTTTTCTAGGAATCCTTTACTACATATGGGACAAATGTGACATCTATCTCCTTTATGTATTCTCTCATGTACTTGTAAATTATATAGATTATTGAAAGCTTTAGCACAGACACTGCATACATATGGTTTTAAACCTGAATGAACTAAAAGATGCTGTCGTAATTGTGGTTTAGCTACAAATCGTTTATCACACTGATTACATTGGTATGGTTTTTCTCCAGTGTGTCTCAGCATATGATTATAAATATTTGAAACATAACTTCCACAAACTGAACATAAAGTTTTTGTTCCTTTGAGTTTATGAATATTTCTTATATGAGTGTACAGTCCACTGGCATGCTTGAAAACTTTATTACAGGTTTTGCATCGAAACTTTGTGTTAACTGCTTGTTCTATAGGTATACATATATGGTTCTTTAAATCACTCCTATCTCTAAAAGTTTTCAAACAATGGTGACACTTGCAAACTTTATACTTCACAGAATATGTTACATTTTCAGTATGAATAATCTGATGACGGTTTAAATGTTCTGGATTAGAAAATCTTTTTAAACAGTAACTGCACTCATGTGGCAATTCATTATTTGTATGAGTTAACATATGACAGTCATAATTAGTTTTTATTACAAATCCTTTTCCACACTGTTCACATTTATAAGGATATTCTTTTAAATGTTTCACTCGATGAGTATTTAAATGGTTTAGTTTTCTGAAGACCCTATCGCATTTATCACACTTAAATTCATCTTGTTTCCTATGATTATCTACATGAATTCTAAATTGTTGAGCAGGAAAGTCTTCATTACAGTAAGGGCATTTATGCAGAATTTCTGTTTGATTAAAAAGTGTGATGGTAGATCGAGGTTTTGCATAAAATTTTGCATTCTCCCTTACTATTGGAATGCGCAAATATTTTTTTAGAGCTTTATGAGTATGTGCATGTTGTCTTAACTCTAAAGCAGGCAACTCCAATGTACAGATTGGACAAGGGTATAAAAATGGTACTTCAGTTGTATATTCCAAATCAGAATCTTCATTTTCTTGTTTCGAATATCTATTGTTTGGTCTTTTCTTAAATTGTTTAATACAACTTATTTTCTCTTCTATTTCTGATTTACACATACTTTGACTTTCAAATGAATGATTTTCATAGTCTGAATCAATATTATCACTGGGATCATTATCCAAAGCTATACTTTGTTTACATTCGTGAACAGCAGTGTCTAAATAATTTCTTAGAATGCTGGATGATTCTTCAAATTTTAACCTAAATATATAAGCCGATTTTAATAAATCCATACATTTAAGACATATTTGAGCAGGTAAACCATTTTCATTTTGTATCTGAAAAAAATACATTTTTTTGAAACATTTTAAATATAAATTAAATTAAAAATAAATATGTTCCACAACGGAGAGATCCAATGGGATTTCGACTGAAGTCCATGTTTATTATGAAAACTGATAGGGAAATGTAAATTCCAAATTAAAATTCTTACAGATAATGAGTTTATTTAGTGAAATTTAGTTTCTCATTATAGGTACATTATCCCACACACATTTTAGATCCATATTTCAATTAATAACTGAGCTATATCTTCAAACATTAAAAACAGATCGTGCTGTTCATACCGTCACACCAAGCGAAGTCCATCTCGCGCCTGTACACGTTTTATATGTTATTCACTGGTGTTTGTTCTTATAAACAGAAATAGAATAGAAATAGAAATAATTAATAATTCGTCTTAGAATGTTATATGCATTACTAAACTCGACTATTAACTTATCTGGTTAGTCAACAAATGACCATGGTAATAGTATAAAGTACATAAATCAGTATAGAAGAAGCAATATTAAAGAAGATACTACAAATAAATAACATTTGGATAGAAAATTAAAAAATTCATCCACAGAATAGAATGGGTTACCTAAAAGAAATTTATGTAGTTTATTTATACAAATATACAAAGGTTTAAGCATTTTTTTGGGTTTTGTGAATTGTCTATTTCCTTATAGTCCATTTGGAAATGAAGTAGAGTAATAAAAGCTCATTAAAAATGCAAACCCTCAATAAATGTAGTGCAGGTGTTTATAAGTAATTTATATAAATTGCAGTTAGTTATAAGCAAGTTCTCTATTTCTATTTTTATTAAAGTTTGCTACCCGTACTAAGGACATTTATATTTGTTTGAGTTGAACCCTTGTAATCTGCCCTTGTCTAATGCGTTTCAAACTATCTGCTGGGCTTTCTCATTACCAGTTGATATCTATTTAATCTGTATGAATTTCATAGCCGGGTTTACAGATTTTTACATAGTGTAATAAAATTATTATAGAATTATTTTCAATTATTTATTTTTATGGAAATATGTGATTTAATCATTGTAAACTATAAAAAAATACGAAGTAGTGTTGTATAAATGTATAATATCAGTTCAGTAAAATTAAAGTTCTTCCTCTGAAGATTCTGACGAACTATCCTCGGATTCTATATTAATAATAGGTTCAATAGTTATGTCAATAAGATAATCGAGTTCCCACATTTTAGCTTCTTCTTTTAGTACGTGATTTATACAACTTTGCCATTTCTCTGCAGTCACTCGTTCCAAGGAATTGGTTAACAAAACCTTGACGTCGTTTAATTTAAAGGTAGTATTATTTCGGGCTACTTCACCTGCGCCCATACCAATTCAATAGGGTTAAGTTCGCAGTGATAGGGTGGTAACCGTAATACAGTTATTTGACGATTCTTTGCCATTTCATCTACAACGTACTTTTTGGGTCCTTTATTAGCACTGACAATCGCCAAAAGTTCTCTTCTCATCTACATTTCATCTACAACGTACTTTTTTGGGTCCTTTATTAGCATTGATAATCGTCAAAAGTTCTTTTTTCGCCATAGTTGTTTGGAAAGCAATTTTTTTTCGTGACAACCATTCAGTTATATCGGCTTTCCGCCAGGCAGTCGTAGGGGTTCGCTCAAGCTGTCTGGAATGGTAACTTGGATTATCCAATACAATTACAGATCCCGGAGGAATAAGATCCAACATTTGAAAAAAATACTCCTCGAATACATCTGCATTCATATCTTCATGATAGTCACCTGTATTTTTCGATTCGAATACCAGTAAACCTCCATCTACAAAACCATTAGCACTGCCAATATGCGTGATTATTAATCGCCTCCCTTTTCCTGAAGGTGCTTTAAACCCTGTTGTTAGTCTATCCAAAAATGCTCGTCAAGAACTTTTCACATTTTTATCTTCCCACACTTTTGTTACAGTATATCCCGCGTTTACCCAAGTTTCGTCTAGGTAATAAATATTCTTTTCTTGTTCACGGAAGTTTCAAATTGTTCGTAGGTAGTCTCTTCGTCAACAAATAATTTCATCATTGTCAATAAGTATAGATTTTCTATTCTGCTCTTCCCAGCAAGAGTTTGTTTCTGTTGATTTTTGGTAAATCGTTGTCTTCTGAAAGCCCACGTATAATCTTATCCAACGTTGGAATTTCTTTCTTAAAATAAAATTAGTGCACTTTTCTGCGAATAACATTTTTGAAGTATTCCTCTATGACGATTTTTGGCCTCCCTATACTTGCTTTTGGGGGATTCGCAGTGTCTTGTTCATTTTTTGTTTGTTTTAAAAGTTTGTATATAGTCGACTTTCCAATCCCTGTCATCTTGGCACACATTTCAACAATGTCATCAATACTGTTGGCAGGATTTTGGTGTTTCAGCGCATTATATATGTTGAAAATGATTATCTTCTCATTTTGAGATAGTGTTTAACATGTTTAACGGGAACATAATCTGAAAAGCTTGCCATTTCTACTAATATAATTGCTTTTAGACCTAATTCAATTGTCACCAAACACAATGTCTCACAGTTACTCGTAGCACGTCTACACAAGTTCTACGACTAGAATGATGTGTTCACGCAGGTGGGCGGAGAAACTCGACATCATGCTGAGAGTACACGCCCCCTACTTCATTTCAACAAAACACAAACAAAAATACATTTATTGGGTAGAAAAATAAAACAAAATTAACGTCTAATTTTTATATACAGTGTATAACATAAAAATTGAAATAAACAATTGTGGTTGTTTCTGGTTCTTCAAATAAAAATATTCACTGGTGTAATAAATGCAGTCAAATCTTTAGAAAAACGTGTACATGGAAGTATACGACTGGCCAGTCGAATTTTTTTCGAACATAATGTACATAATAAATACTGTAAATATTCCATATAGTATATCATTTTCATGAATTTTAAAAAACTTAGTAGCATTACTCTATTACTCTACTTCATTTCCCAATAGACTATAGAACGATTTCTTTTTTAGGTAATGTTTAAAGATTGGGTAGCATTTGATAATTAAATTAAATGCTTATTTTTTGCATACCTATCTACTAATTAGAACATAAATTCTCATGCAATAAGGAAACTTGTTAAATGAGGCCACTATTTATAGTTTGTCTTATCACTAAATCATCACTCATCAGTTAGTATATGCATCAACGTTTAATCTGTACCGAACTCATGACAGTTGACACGTTTGAAATGCCGCCTAGAAATTAACGGACTAGAGATCGGGCGAACTAAACCTGAAAATTTTTCAATGAAAACTCTTGATTTCCAAAATTGAAAGTATCAATGACACAATGGTACAAAAAGTGAATTTAAATAGAAAATGAGGAATGACTTTCTTTCGATATACAATTCGTTTCCCAGTTATTAATTATTTAATATTTGAAAAATGTAATTTTAAAGGGACCCTAATTAAGAAAACCATAAATCAAAATGTTATTAATTTTGGATATAGGTATAAGAGTTCTAAACCATGCTGATCGATAATATTGGATTAGTTTTTTAATAAAAAAATGCCTAATAGGTATATGACTTCTCAAAAAATCTATCCTTTTTTTTTTAATGAAAATGTACGCCAATGACTAAAATAAGTCTTGTTTTACTCAAAAAAGGCATAGTAAAGGTATTTGATACTGATCCAAATTTGGTTGAAATTGGATGACTAATAACAGCTACAAATTGTGTCACCGTGAAAAGCAGGACACACTGTACATATAAGAATTCACACTTTACTATAGTAAAATATTGCATTAGTGATGCAGATATTCGGATGATTTCAGTACTCGGATTACACGGAATCGGATGACAAAAATATTCGGATTAATCATTCGATGTCGAATTAACGACAAATTTTTTGACGAGCGGGGGGCAGAAATCCGAAAAAAAAATTTTGTCCGAAAATTTTTTTGAAGAGTGGGGGGGGGGGGAGAAATCCGAAAAAAAAAATTTTTATCCACCAAATTTTTTTTGATGAACGGGGGAAAGGAAGAAATTCACCTTCTGTTCTTACTGTTTACTAAACTTTTTACTATCCAGAGAAGCAAGATTGACATTTGTTTTTTATTTTGTACTTAAAATTAATCCGAGTATATTATTCGGATGAAATTTTAATACTCGGAATCAAGCGAGTATTTTGATACTCGGATTAACCGAGTATTTTAATTCGAATTCGCTCAACACTATATTGCATTAATCAAAACCAATATTTCCATTCGACTCCAGGAGTAAACTCTCACTATGTTTATCGTGTTTCATACAGGGATAAAAAATATGGAGAGTTACCTATATTCAAAATTGCATTCAACTGATAATTTTCATTTAAATTGGTTTATAGAGTAACTATTTAAAATACTTACTATTTCCGACGTTAGCTTTACTAGTATATCAGAAATACTAGCGGGAACTAAATTTTCGTTCTCGAAGTCTATATTTGTAAACAATGAAAATAGATTATTTTTTTGTTCTAAACATATCCTGCAAATTTTTTTTATATTATTGCAATTTATAATAATTGACTTAATTAGACTCATTTCCACAAACTTGCAATTAGCTAGTAAACTACGGTTAGTATACTACCACACAAGAGTTGTAGGCCTTCTTTGATACTACTTTAAACATCTTCAAAAAGCTAACCTCAAAACTGTCATAAGTCATAAAATTTACAAACAATACACATAAAGCGTATTTCTTTGGCTCTCAGGAATTGATCCAAGTGAACCAATGGTTGCGTTCATCACGGTGAGCGATCAGGGCCTCTATTCTTGACCGTGATAGAATAGAACGTTCCCCGGGGAGCGTTCCTCGGATTTGTTCTATTGCAAGCAACAAGCGTCTAGGGAGACCAGGATACTTTGGCTTCGAGACTTCCGCATGCGCACTGAAATGCGACATTTGAATAGTGTAATGCGCATGCGGAAGTCCTGAAGCCTGTACAAAACAAAAAAAAACATACCTAAGAAAAAGAAACCATTTGCCAAACCAGATGCCAAAGAGGTGAATAATATAGCTTTAAATCTCTGGTATCCTCCCAAACCATCTTCATCTTCTGTATAATGACTTTGTGTATCAAAAATATATATATATATATCTGACTTTTAGAAAGTTGTATTATTTTTTACGATTTACCAAGAAAAATATCAAATCAGGTGTTAGCATTTATGTGTAAAAATTAATTTCAAATCCAAATTATTTCGCAAAACAGTAAAATTGTTTATAAACATGTATCTTTATACCTAACTTGCCAACTCCTTATGCAAATCTACCCATGGCAGTTTCTGGAAACATAAGTTCAACAAATTTGATTTATTTGTTTATTTGCAAACTAAAAATTTCTTATTTTTTTTAGATTAGGTTAAGTGATGTAATAGGCTAATTTGCAATTCGGCATTAATAAAGTTTGTATTTTAAATTTTTGTGCTCAAAACTACTGTCTAGGTTGACTTATTATTCTTTTTATATTACATACATTGAAGTAGGAAATATAACTTAATAAACAATTTGGCTGTTATATATGAAATAGACACAAATTTCTTTTCAAGTTAACTAATATATTATGTATTACCGACTACCGCTGTGTTAATATGATACTAATATAAACTAAATCACAAAACATCTGTTCAATTCGAGCAAATGTAAGTTACTTTCATGTTACAGTTTAACAGAGAATAATTTTGCACATTCAAAGCGAAACACACCCATTTTTATTATTAAAATACAAGAGAGAGTTAAACAAATAAACTACAAACTAATAAAACAACAAATTGCAGTCAAAGATGTTTGAGGTTAGAAACAGAAGCACGTCACGGCACGAGATCACACGAGATGCTCAATTTACCGCCTTCTACTTTTTAACAGTGTGTAATGCGCATGCGGAAGTCTCGAAGCCAAAGTATCCTGGGTCTCTATTCTTGACGGCAGTTAGTGATGCAGATATTCGGATGATTTCAGTACTCGGATTACACGGAATCGGATGACAAGAATATTCGGATTAATCATCCGATGTCGAATTAAATTTTCATTATAGGTATTAGTGATGTGATATCGCGATTTTTCAACCACTCTGTCAACAGTAATTGCGATCGTGGTTAAAGCAAATGCAAGTGGCACTGATAGTAATTTTTCTCCCCAGATCTCAGATTCGATGAGCGGGGGGGGGAGAAATCTAAAAAACATTTTATTATCCAAGTGCACGATTGACAGTTGTTTTTTGTTTTGTACTTAAAATTAATCCGAGTATATTTTATTCGGATGAAATTTTAGTACTCGGAATCAAGCGAGTATTTTGATACTCGGATTAACCGAGTATTTTAATTCGAATTCGCCCAACACTAGACGGCAGTAGAATAGAACAATCGAGAGAAAGTGGGCGTGTCTCTATTGAAATTCACAAAACCGTATTCTTGAACTTATTTCTATCGTCGCTTCTATCAAAAACTGATCCCTGATACTTCTCTTGGTTATTTTCAGGGAACAGTCGGGGAATGCCGCCATTTTCTGCTTTTCTAACCTAGAAAAGTGAATGTTGTCAAAAGCTCAATGTTTTATTTCACTTTTGATTAATATTCTTGTGATTTTGGACTTAATAAAAAGATGAATCTGCCTGAAGTAATATATTGGGACGAAATAATCCACAACGTGAACGATTCTCAAGAACTCCTAAAGGTTGAGAGACAGATTCTTCCTCATAGATCAGTTTTTATTATCAAATGAAAAATTTATGACATTGTTCTGTCTGAGTAAGCCCGTTTGCCAGGATTTAATAGAGATCTTAGAGATGTAAAGCAGTCGGTCCCTTGTCTATTAAATGTTAGGCAAGTAAAAGATCCTTACTCTTCTTACGAGAAGAGGTTCGACAAAATTTCCAGGATGGGGGTAGCCCGTCTCATGGCATAGGTGATAGGCCCTGGTAGCGGAAATAGGCCGACATTAAATTAAAAACCTTCCCTGTCTGTACAAACTATGTACAAAATATATTTTAAGTAATAATAGGTAGCATTTTTTTTTTGTTTATTTAAAAATACCAGATCAACAAATTAATGTTATACATGGTAGTGTGTAGTAAGACAATAGATAACAATTGAAAATAAAATAAAGAACAGAAACAAAATATTTGGTTTAACATAACAATAGAAGAATATTGATATTAATATCAATCGGAATTGCTATACTAGAAGTAAGATATCTTGTGGTAGTATTTTTCTTAACCTATTATTACGAGTCTTTTCATTTAGGTTTAAATTTCCGGCACTTACACAGTTGTTTATAGTTTTGAAAAATGTCTTAGCACATGATTTCATAAAGTTTTCAATTTGTGGCACGTCAAGCTCTCGATGGATTTGACTGTTTCTTATAAGCCAATGGGCATTTATAGCAGATCCCAACACTTTATTTTGAAATGTTTGCACCTTTTTAATATTAGTTTTGCTAGCAGTTCCCCTTATCACACAGCTGTAAGTTACCGATGGTCTTAAGATCGATTTATATATTAATGTTGTGCACTTAACTCTGAGCTTCGATTTTCTATTAATAATGGGATATAGCATTGATAACCTTGCGTAACCATCATTAAGTTTTTTATTGATGTGGTAACTCCATGTGTCGTTTAAGTATACTCTTAGATATTTAATTGCACTGTCTGCAGGATTCCATATTATTTCCTCGTCGTTGATGATAATATTATTGGGGTTTTGTGGTCTTCTGTATTCTTGAACAGAAAGGAGGGAACAAAATATTAGGGAATAAGCCGCAGCGTTGCCAAACTTATTCACCAATCATAGACGAGCAATTTCTGTCATTTCTGACAATCGACATCGGTTATCTGCATAACCATAGTTCATAACAATAACAATAATATTAACAATCATATTCAAAGACACGCAGAGCTGCTAGAACCTGAAAATGAAGCAGTGTTTTGAAAGATTCGGTGTAATAAAAAATAAGCGGCAATATAATTATTATATTTTGAAAAGAAATGAGAATGTCATATGTGCCGGGGTACCAATATGTATTCTTAAGAACAGAGTTGAGCCCAAAGTAGGTATTATTATTTGAAAAATAATGCTTACCCTAAGAAGACCACAAAACCCCAATATAATATTATCATCAATGACGAGGAAATAATATGGAATCCTGCAGACATAGTGCAATTAAATATCTAGGAGTATAGTTAGATAAACGACTAACATGGAGTTACCACATCACAAACCACCCATAATAGACTTTCAACTTATATGGAAGCAAATGGAATCACTTTGTACGGTCACGTAATGTAAGTGTAGTTGCGCTTCCAACCCAGAGATGTCGCGCTCTAGAGTAATTTTATCAATAGTGTTGGTAGCAAAAAAAATAGTTGGCAGCGACGTGGTGTCACAAACGTCAAAGTTATGGTCAAAGTTGTTTATTGTTTGGAAATGGGATATAAAATGTTGTGTTATTAATTGTGAGGACAGTATGATTCATAAGCATCGGTTCCCTCATCCATCTAAAGACCTCAATAGATTTTAAAAAGTGGTTAAGAGTAATCAACAATCCACTGTTTGTCATCGACATTTTGAAAGCCGGTATTATTTATGCGGAAGGTGCTTTACAATGGTGATCTAATAAAACACTTTTTACTTTGTTTTTTATCGCTAATGTATTGTAAGTAAACTTTACTGCAGTTTCAACATTAAGCGTTCCATTTTGAAACGAGGATCTCTTGTGAAATGTGAAATATTTGAAAATGACACGCTTAGTGTTGAAACTGCAGTAACGTTTAGTTACAATAAATTAGTGATAAAAAATAATGTAAAAAGTGATTTATTAGATCATCATGATTAATTAATTATTTCAAAGAAGGGCTTCCACTATTCAGTTTTAATTAATATATGTTATTCAAACCTCTTGAATCATTAATTTTATTACCCAAAATATTTTGTTTCTGCAGCATAATTTCAGTGTCTTTGAAACTGTGCTAGTCATATTTTGATATTTAATTATCAAATGTGGCATAGTACTGCTTTTAAAAGCATTTAAATGAGATTTAAGATTATTTAAAACTTCCCGCCGGCCGCCGATATAGCTCCGCTTGCGCTTCCAACCACCAGAGGCGCTTCAGTTTTGATCCCATTTGAATGTACGGCAGTAGAACGTCTATAGGTGTGGGTTGTTTGTGTACCACATCAATAAAAAACTTAATGATGGTTACGCAAGGTTATCAATGCCATATCCCATTATTAATAGAAAATCGAAGCTGAGTTAAGTGCGCGACATTAATATATAAATCGATCTTAAGACCATTGGTAACTTACGGCTGTGTGATAAGGGGAACTGCTAGCAAAACTAATATTAAAAAGGTGCAAACATTTCAAAATAAAGTGTTGAGATCTGCTATAAATGCCCATTGCCTTATAAGAAAGTCAAATCCATCGAGAGCTTGACGTGCCACAAATTGAGGACTTTATGAAATGTGCAGACATTTTTCAAAACTATAAACAACTGTACAAGTACCAGAAATTTAAACCTAAATGAAAAGACCCGTAATAATAGGTTAAGAAAAAGACTATCACAAGATATCTTACTTCCAGTAGCGTTTCCGATTGATATTAATATCAATATTCTTCTATTGTTATGTTAAACCAAATATTTTGTTTCTGTTCTTTATTTTATTTTCAATTGTTATGTACTGTCTTACTACAACACACTACCATGTATAACATTAATTTGTTGATCTAGTATTTTTAAATAAACAAAAAAAAATAATGCTACCTATTATTACTTAAAATATATTTTGTACAGACAGGGAAGATTTCTATTTATTTAACGTCGGCCTATTTCCGCTACCAGGGCCTATCACCAATGCCAGGAGACTGGCTACAAGGAACCGACTGCTTTACATCTCTAAGATCTCTATTAAATCATGGCAAACGGGCTTAGTCAGACAGAACAATATCATAAATTTTTCATTTGATAATAAAAACTGATCTCTGGAAGAATCTCTCAACAGTCTCAACCTCTAGGAGTTCTTGAGAATCGTTCACGTTGTGGATTATTTCGTCACAAGGCAGATTCATCTTTATATTAAGTCCAAAATCTACGAAGGCGTAGAAGGGTCACGGATATTTTTTTCCAATTATTCCCACATAAATTTGTAAATAATTTGATTATCCCTGTTAAATCTGTAAATTATTGATTTACTTCCAGTTTCAACTGTAAATCTTATTATTCCCAGTTCAAACTGTAAATAATTCAATTGGTTCCAGCTGAATCTGTAAATAATTTAATTATTCCCACTTTAAACTGTAAATAATTGAATTATTCCCAGTTCAAACTGTAAATTTTTTTATTCCCCCTTTAAACTGTAAACAATTCAATTGTTTACAGCTTAATCTGTAAATAATTCAATTATTTACAGTTTAAACTGTAAATAATAGATTTATTCCCAGTTCAAATTGTATTTTTTAAAATTCCCACTTTAAACTGTAAATAATTGAATTATTCCCAGTTCAAACTGCAAATAATTTAATTATTCCCAGTTTAAACTCTAAATAATTGAATTATTTCCAGTTCAAACTGTAATTATTACTTCCACATCCAGGAAGTATAGTAGGTAACGACAAAAAAATTTTTAAAAATTTTTATTGCACAGATGGGCTTAGAATGTCATGAAACGTCGAAATTTTAAGTTTGAGAGAAAAAAAATGTTTGTCTGTCTGTAACTTTATTTGTACGATTACTCTGGAACCGTTTAAGATATTGACTTGAAATTTGGTACACGTATGTATTTTAATGAGATCTGGAAATAGATTATATTTTCATCTTATTCCGTTGAAGGGTTGGGGGGTAAATTGGGGTAAATGGGGGTAAATAGGTATAAATCAAGTAGGTAAGAGTCCATAAAATTGATATTTAGTATAAAAGTTAAGGTCTTAAAATTTTTTTGGCATTGGCCACCCCCATTACTACCGCCACCCCATTATTAAAGGGGGTGAAAAAAATAAAATTGTAATTTAGTAATATTAGCAGTGGCGCAGCCAGAAAATTCATCTGGGGAGGGCTAATAGAACCGGCCTCCCCAGAGGATGAGGAAAATTTTTCAGAAAATGGTTGAAAACGGATGTGTATGTAGATTCCTCAATTAAATAATATTGGCATTAATTACAAAATATTTATTTCAAGGGATAATTTCTTTATTTTTTGGCTCATGGAAGACGGCTTGGGGGGGGCCCGGGCCCCGTGGCTCCCCCCCTGGCTGCGCCCATGAATATTAGTGTCTACAAGAAACTAAGGCCTCAATTTTTTTTTACTTCATTCACCTCCACTACCAACTCTCTACCACCCCCACTCCCACTACCGATGTGGCATATCGTTTTATAGGTTTTTGGGGTAGACGATTTCAAATATTATGCTGTTAAAGTTACTTCGAATAGTATGGGTGCGCAATGGCTTTGCTCGACTACTATGGATGCGCAGTAGGTTTCCCCGAGTATTACGGATGCGCAGTGGCTTTCCTTGAGTATTTTGGATGCGCAGTGACTTTTCTCGAGTATTACAGATCGCAGTAGGTTACCTCAAGTAGTATGGACGCGCAGTGGGTTACTTTAAGTAATATGGATGCGCAATGGCTTTCCTCGAGTACAATGGATGCGCAGTAGGTTACCACGAGTAGTACGGATGCGCAGTGGCTTTTCTCCAGTACTATAGATGCGCAGTGGGTTTCCTCGAGTAAAATGGATGCGCAGTGGGTTACTTTAAGAAGTATGAATGCGCAGTTGCTTTCCTCGAGTAAATTGGATGCACAGTGGGTTACCTTGGGTAGTATGGACGCGTAGTAGGTTTTCCTACTACGCGTCCATACTACCCAAGGTAACCCAGTCAGAAATGACCAAGTGAAAATTCGGAGAAACACCGAATTTTCACTTAAGAAAATGTTTTGGTTCAGGATATGAGAGCGAAAGTATATAATGGCAAGGATTTATGAATAATATACTTTTTCAGAAGTGCAACAAAGTTGGACTTTGTAAAAATAATATTTTTGAAAAGTGCGTTGAAATTTGGTTTGAAAATTAATTTATCAAAAGTACGCCGAAATTTCACTTATTTTTTCAAAACTGAGTCGAAATTTGACTTGAAAAATTATTTATTAAAATTTCACTTAGAAATTACTTTTTAAAAAGTACCTCGAAAATATACTTTGAAAAATATTGAAATATTTTTCATTTTTATTCCTCCACCAAAGACATAGACCATTGAGGTACGGTCATTCAATGTCCTGTTCTAAAGTATGTGCATAAAATTTTAGCGATGCATGGCATCTAAAAGGCAGAACCAACAATTTTGACAAAGCCGGTGTAGCGCCGATAAGCAAAAATTGATAAAAATCAATGCACATGCACAAGGCCGGTTTTTCGAATAGAAAGAGTCTGGATTAACTCAGCGGCTCGCAATTTGGTCGAGCGCGTTGAGTGGTTCATACAAGGTGATGGTAGGAAAACCAATAGCCGGGCTTTTCAAATGATAAAGTTATAGAGGAAGACGCCTTGTGCATAAAAAACAAAAAATTAAATTTTGCCCAAAAGTCGCTCGGAGATGGGTTGCTGCCCTTTCGATAGTATTGAACAACTGCATAGGGGCAAGTAAGTTGTGGACTGATTGAACGCCATTAAACTTATGCAGTCATAAATCCTCACGAATGTGTTTGAGCACGTGAACCGCCACGATACAAGAACTTTAAAGCTAAGTAGTCTCTAGCGAAACTAAATTTATTTAGTAAAAAATTTTTAAGTTA
The DNA here is from genome assembly GCA_936432065.2 of Rutpela maculata. Classification (NCBI taxonomy): domain Eukaryota; kingdom Metazoa; phylum Arthropoda; class Insecta; order Coleoptera; family Cerambycidae; genus Rutpela; species Rutpela maculata. The sequence goes on along the minus strand of OW386291.2, from coordinate 60,179,470 downwards.
AAATCAGTCAGCCGTAATTTTGAAATTACAAAGAGTCTAAGACTTCTCAAGAAAAGCTCGCATTTTGATTCTGAGAAGGTATGCATGAATCTTTTCTGCCAAATCGATCGCTAGCGTAAGCGCTCTCGCTTGTATGGTCTGAAAGCCATTGCCTTGATTGGGGAAGGCACGATTCTTTTAATAAGAATTTTGTAAACCTTTTCTGTTAAATAAACGGATTCTTTGAACTATTGCATCTTAATTGATCTTGAGGCCTGTTTTGCTGGTCTATAATCCCTGTAACTTTCGTATCGAAAACCGGATGTTAACTCACATTAACACTTGACCTTCTGGTTGCCTTACGGAGGTTTGATAGGGATTTTTTTATGCGTTTTTCTCAGAAATTCTAAGACGCGGAATCCGTTATTAACAGATAAAAACGTGCACACCACGTCCAAAATCAATCCCGTCGAAGAGAAAATTCTTCGATAGGGATTTTTTTTATGCGAAAATATAAATGTTCAAAAGGTGCCTAAACCCTAAAACGAGGAATTCACGTCCAGAGAGAGCATCGTTATCGATCTGAGGTAGTGCAGCCTTGGACTATTATTCGGCTATCGAAGTGCATCTTATCTCGAACCCGCCTGGGAGGTAGAAGAACGGCGTAGTACGCGACTGGCGCCCCCTGAGAAATAAATTGTTGTCGCGTCATTTTGACGCCCGGTAGTGCGTTCTTCTACAATCGCAAGGGGGGCAATTTCAATTATCGTAGCCCCTTCCGCCCAACAAAAAATTTTTCGGACCAAAAATTCCCGCTCATCAAAAAATTTTTCGGAACAAAAAAAATTTTTTTTTGGATTTCTCCCCCCCGCTTATCAAAAAATTTTTTCCCCACGGCCCCCCCCTGAAAAAGTATTTGCCCGCCCTTAAAGCACTTTCTAGCTACAGGCCTGATTTCCTCGTCATTGATGATAATATTATATTGGGGTTTTGTGGTCTTCTTAGGGAAAGCATTATTCTTCAAATAATAATACCTACTTTGGGCTCAACTCTGTTGTTGAGATTACATATTGGTACCCCGGCACATATGAAAACATTCACATCTCTTTTCAAAATATAATAATAATATCTCCGCTTATTTCTTATTACACCGAATCTTTCAAAACACTGCTTCATTTTCAGATTCTAGCAGCTCTGCGTGTCTTTGAATGCGTTTGTTAACATTGTTAATGTCCTACAAGTCTGTTATTTTACAATAACCACCTTATTTTGAGATACATTAAATGAAAAATAACTCCCTAGGGCGTTATGAATATCTATAACGCCCTAGGGCATTATAAAATTATAATACAACCCAAAACAAGCAAATTATGATAGCGTTATTGACAAACAAAATGCGTTGCTATGCAACGGCGGCGTTTACAAACAATTTTGATTATTACTCTTGCAGGACATTAAACGTTGAAGGCACCACGGGTGTTATAGGATAATGACGCCCTCGGTCGACGTACACTCCCTCGGGCCAGAGGCCCTCGGGATTGTACAGTGCCGACCTCGGTGCGTTATTATCCTTATAACACCCTTGGTACCTTAATAACTATATTGTTATGAACTTTGGTTATGCCGATTGTCAGAAATTGCTCGTCTATGATTGGTAAATAAGTTTGGCAACGCTGCGGTTCATTCCCTAATATTTTGTTCCCTTCTTTCTGTTCAAGAATACAGTTTAATGCTTGCAATAGAACAAATCCGAGGAACGCTCCCCGGGGAACGTTCTATTCTATCACGGTCAAGAATAGAGGCCCTGATCGCTCACCGTGATGAACGCAACCATTGATTCACTTGAATCAATTCCTGAGAGCCAAAGAAATACGCTTTATGTGTATTGTTTGTAAATTTTATGACTTATGACAGTTTTGAGGTTAGCTTTTTGAAGATGTTTAAAGTAGTATCAAAGAAGGCCTGTGTGGTAGTATACTAACCGTAGTTTACTAGCTAATTGACTCCGCAAGTGATGTCGTCACGACCGCCATTTTGTTGAGATAGGTAATGGTCCGCGTTCCAAACAAAATAAAGTTGTGTGTTTTTGCATAAGAGAGTTTTTGAAAGTGATTAATATATTTATATTTTCATTGGATATTTGCGGTAAGTGGCTTCACATATCCCCATAGACATAGTGCATCTATTAAAAACTTGATTTTCAAGAATTACATGACCTTGTTGCAAATAATTCAATGTAAACAAGGATAGTTAGGTTATGTGTATCAGTTCCACAATTTTTATTTCTAATAAGTAATAAAGAACTTAGAAAAAGGTCTAAAATATTCCCCTAATTTACATAACAAGCAAGAGGTAGAGTTATTAGCGGTAAATACCCAATTAGCAGTGAACTCTAAGTAATATTCAATTCGAAGACAATATTAGTATAGGTAGTTAATTTATTCTATAACATAGATCCTTGTAACAATAACAGATCAGAATTAGAAATAATGAAGGCTGTAAAAAATAATAAAAACGTAACAAACGAACAGCAGATCTCCATGGGTTCTAACATTTTAGATAAGGTTGTTAAAATTCAAGGAACTGTGCAGTATATTTGCATATATTTTATGGTAAATTAGGCATTCTATTTCTAATTTTAATTTATTTTATTGCTTTTAGTAATCCCCAGGTAGAATTGTAAGGTTTAGGCTAATCCCATCACAATCCCATTTCATAAATTATAAGTCTCATATATATACACCTACTAGCAACTTAATTTTAAACTTAGTATTACTCGTATTACTAGTATTACTTACTTAGTTTTTACTCTTGACGAGGGTCTAAAGAAGCTGAAACACGTGTCGAGTTTAAGTTTTAATAAAACTTTCTAAAACATTAAAAAGCGTAACTTTCTGTATATACTATATATATTTATTTTATTTTTTTTACTGTAATAAAATAAATATATATTTATTTTATTTTTTTTACTGTAATAAAATAAAAATTTGATTGTTTACAGTACCATAATGGCTCAGACGAAGCATGTCCTGAAACTCAGCGCCATCGTAAATTTCTTTTCCAAGGCTGATGAGAAAAGATTGATAGCAAGAGGTGAAAATGCAGTGGAATCTAACCACATTAAATCGTTTCATTTTGTACCTGAGTTACTTTTAATAAGGGGAGAAGTTCATGCTAGTATGAGAGATCGCATTTACAATGTTGAGGTAAGTAATATATTTATTAGCGTGTTAATTTTTATAACTGCTTCATGCATGTTATTTATAGGTTAACCTCTTCAAGGATGGAGAAATAAAGGATGCATCCTGTACATGTCCCAGGGGTCAGTATCTGTGTCACCACGTTGCCGCTCTCTGTATATTTGGTCACCATAACATCTCAGTTACCGACGTAGAATGTCAATGGGCTGCCAAAAAAAGTAAGGAAGAAGAGGTCAAGACCATTGATGACATTTATGTAGGGAAAAGTCACGTATCTTGTGATACAAAATTATCAGAGGCAGAGATAACAAATTTCCGCACAACTCTGCAACAGTTTGGTACTGCTGTTGGTTTCACGTGGCTCCTAGGCCCCGAGCCAACAGTTGTACTCGATCTGATTCCAGACGTAGAAGAATTTATTTTTTCGGAAACATATTTGGCAGCAGAGGATAAGCAGAAGTGCTTTCTTGACAAAATGAAGCTATCTCAAGAAACGATTAAAAAAGTTTGTGCCATAACAGTGGGTCAGTCAAAAAATGAAAACTGGCTGATATGCCGCAAAAATAGGCTGACAGGAAGTAATTTTGGTGCTGTTTTGGCAGCCGTCAGTAGAAAGAAATACCCCCAATCATTGTATAAACGATTAACTGGTATGTAAAAATTTTTTTATGCACTTTGTACTTTACAATTTTTTTTGTTCTATTAAGTAATACTATGAAATGGGACTAAACTTTACATACAACAAGTAGATGCATAAAGTAATTTGTGGGGTATTAAAAGTTGCAGTTAGATTTGGTATACGAACTGTGTCTGTGATTAATAGAAGATACAGTAGTTGCCCATATATTTACTTTAGAAAAAATTGTTATTTTCTTCTGCTGAACAGGAAATGTTAAGCAAAATTAATTTTTAAATTTCATATTCATAGAATGAATTCTGTAAAGATTTTAAGGATTGTTACTAATCACTCAGTATACTTATATAGTTGAATTAATTCAGGGTATTACAGTTGAAATCAGGAGGGAAGTATGAGATTTATTGCTGATTTCGCTGTCTGAAGAGTGGTGGTGCCGTGCTTAAGAAAATGATTTCGTAATTCCACAATTGCTCCTACATCCCTGAACCGATACAATTTTTTTTTTATAGGCTGTTAAAGACAACTTTGCAGAATGGTACTTAGGCTATTGAGAAAAAAATGTTTTCTTTTCTTTGGTTTCCAATGGCCTAGTACCATTCTATAAAGTTGTCTCTGAAAATCCATCAAAAAATTTTTTTAATCGGTTCAGGGACGTAGGAGAAATTGTCGAATTACTTTCACGGCACTGCTCACTTTAAATTGACGACTATATAATTTTACATTACAATATACTTTTTTTAATTCGACAGGTTTCTACAGTCTAGAAAACATCAAGGCTGTGCAATGGGGTAACATCAACGAAGGCCAGGCCATCAGAGAATTTACAGAAGAGACCAAACTTGAAGTCGTGCCAACAGGACTATGGCTGAGTGAGTGCGGTTTCCTTGGGAGTAGCCCAGATGGTCTTGTTGGAAACAATGCTATCATAGAGATAAAGTGCCCCTACAAATTTAGAGATAAATTAATTAGTGTAGAATTACAAACGGATCACTCGTATATTGTTTATGTTGATGGAGATGGAGAAGTGATAGTGAATAAAAAACACGAATATTACCACCAGATTCAAGGAAATTTGACCATTTGTAATCGGGAACTATGCCATTTATTTATTTGGACTCCCCGAGAAAATATCCTGGTTAAAGTTGACAAGGACGAGAATTGGATAGTAAACTTGGAACATTTACAAACCTTTTATCTGCAGGAGTATTTATCCTATATAATTTCCAATACGTTTGATGATGTATAAAACTAAATACTGAATTCATAAAATAAATTGTTTTTTTTTATATTTGAGGAAAAATAGGCAAGGTATATTGTCAGCTATACTGTCCCAGGGGCGTTGATAATATCATAAAATAATTTTATTAGTTTCCAAAAACATGTTGCTTGGTAAAATTATGAGCTAATAATAATAATAATAGTTCTTTATTGATTATATACATACATATAAATACATCTGTCGTACATTTTAATTACACGTTTGTTTAAGCTTTGTAAACCCACAAGCATATTTTATTTTTAACATATTATATTGTATTGTATTTTACTTATTATTGTATTGTATTTTAAATAAGCTATTTCATTATTGGTGACTGAAAATAAAAAATAATTGTAAAAATAACTATTTCATTATTATATTATTATCTATAATCAAATGGTCATCGACTGAGATGTCTTTCAGCCAATTATAAGCTATTTTTCAATGCTTCATTTAATTTTAGATTTATTAGGATCTGTATTTGATTACATTTTTTTCTATAATCACTTATTTGCAAACCCCGGCTCAAGGGTAGCTAGCCAGAGACGACCTTCACACGCAGATTAAATATGTTTTGAATCAAGAATCTTATGATTCATATAAGCAAATAAATGCATTATTTTCATGAAACAAATATTCACAGAATAGAATAGAACTTTATTAACTACGTCACATACAGCATACATTTATAGCAGGTCAAAATAACAGTACAGTATATAAAAAATACACACAATACAATTTTACAAACAAAATAATAAATTACAGATTCAGGACCTTAAATATAAGTAGAAACAATGCAAGAAGAAAGAATAAATAAATAAGAACAAATACGTTAAAGTAGGCATATAATAGCTATTTATGTAACCAGTTACGAAAGACGTTATTTTGTGTAACGAGTTGAATTTGCGGGACGAGTGAAGCGAGATCCCGCAAAATAACACGAGTTACACAAGATTGTCTTTCGAAACTTATTACATACATGATTTTTTCTAATTTTAAAAGTCTAAAAACAATTTAAACATAAATGAAATAGGCATATGTAAAGATCTTAAAAAATAAGTAATCTTTTTCATAGTTACATTTGCTGCTATCACACATTATAATTTTAATGTCAAAATTGACAGACGTTATTTACCCAAAATACAATATTATATTATTTGAAATCCCAATTGGATAACATAAGGTGAAATGGTTTTGTTAGCGTATTATGAAGGAAAGAAGAATTTAGAAGCTTCCACTTTATGGACTTAATATTCCATTTTGTGTTGAATAAACATTGTTTCTTTATCTTTTTGAGAGTTGTTTTTATCTTTCCTAATTGATGACATAACGAACTTTTCCTCACCAGTTACGTAAAATGTTACTTTTCATAATAACTGGTTACATAAAGTAGGACGTTTTGACACTTAAGTCAGTTTTGAAAAGTGTCACTTTATATGTCAAAATTAGAAAAAAATAGAATATAATATAGGTGCTAAATTACATTAATTAAAGAATATAGAAGTACTTCACAATAAATCTGTAAAATTGTTTGAATTTAAATATTCGTTCACGGAATAGAAACAGTTTCTTAAGCAAAACGATTTCAACGAACATTTAAAGCAGTGGAGATGCAAGCATCTCACTCTAAAAGGCAGCTTATATAAATCTAATTTAATGGAATTTTTCTCTGAGATCGCTAACCTAAATTGAGGCTTTTTTAATAGATACCTATTAAGCATTAAGATCGGAAAGGACAATTTACCGGTCAAAGACAATGTTTAGAGACTAAGCGAAGTAAAGTCCAACATTGTCTAAAATCGGTAAATACCTTAACGATCATTACATGATAATCTTTTTGTAGGATCAAGCAAATTAGTTTACTTACAAGAGTTGTTCAACTGAACGGTAAGTAGGTAAGTACATTACTTAACTATTCTGGTGAACCCGGTAGCTTGTAAATATTTCAACATCTTACTGAAATTTTTCTTAATCGTGCAAAAAATATAACCAGCATGATTGTTAAGGTTTTACTGATGTCAGACAAAATTGGAGATTTTGTTTCGCTTAGTCTACAAACATTGCTTTGACAGGTAACGTATCCTTATCAATCTGAATGTTTAATATACTATTTTGTAGAATTGAGCCAAAATTAATAAAGAAAAATAGTATAAAATATCTCAAAGTTGGCATCTTGACAGCTATTGAATTCAGAACAATAACTATTTACCATTTAGCTGTACAGTAAACGTACCATTCTGGAACAGTAAATGAAACTGTCAATGAAACAAGTCTTGTAAATGAGCTCAGCTTGATCGTACAAAAATGTTTAATAAAATGCCGCGCCAAATGGATCACAGATTGGTTTTTGAATAGTTCTGATTACTACAAAATATTACCTGACACTTGAAAATACACAAACTAAAACAAAAATGTTAAGTAGATTATATAATTTTTCATTTACAAAACTTGAAGGCTTTTTTTATACGTAAAACATGTCCAATATATTGAAAAACTTTAAAAGTTTTGAAAACAAAGACATTTTTCCCAAAACTTTTTAACTATATAATAACATATTTAACATTTTTGTTTTAGTTTATATGTTTTTAGGTATGAAATGATATTTTGTAGTAACGAGAACTATTTAAAAACCAACCTGTCTAATTTCTTGTATTATGTAAAATAGAAATAAAAAATATACATTACCCTAATAATCGTACAGATTTTCAACTTCCTTTATTAGAGGAAAATGCAAATTGGTAAGTGCTGCGCAGACTTGAAAAACCACAGATGCATGTGGCATTAATGTGGCTGGTATCGCAGACAAAATTTCATAACACTTTATGCGTCTTATGGCCCGTTCTACATGAATCCGTGCTTTAGCGATTGTCCTCGTCCTCACAACTTGTGCAGCAGTAAACTGAGGTGTGGTTAAGAAAGGTGGTAAATTCAGAGAGACACCTTCTGGTAACACATCGGAGATTAAGAAACCTTTGTCTGCAAGGACTAAATCTCCTGCCGACAACTGTTTAGTGATTCCACAATGCTCAGTAATTTTTTTATCAGAACTTGAACCGGGATACAACTTGCTTGCGAAGGTCACCACCCCATTTGGTGCCACTCCTACGAGACCTTTTAAAGTGTTTCTGTGTTTATATGAGCTGTATGTTGCTCGTTGGCTTTCCATATTTTTTGGATGAATCGTACTTAGTTCGGTACAGTCAACAATAATTCTGCAGTTCGTAAAAGAACTGAAGGAAGTAGGCATACACATTTTATTTTTATTCCGTGACGGAATATCCTTCATGAGTTGTTCAAATAATATTTCGTGCAACGCAAATAACCATGTTTTAAAAACATTTGATACTGTTTCGCGGCTGACATTAAACCTTAAAGCCAAGTCATCATTTAATAAATTTAACTTTAATTTCATCAGAGTAAGTAATAACTGGTCAATTTTTGGTATCTTCACGACTTGCCACCCTGCAAAATAATTTAACTTTCGATGTTCAAACAGGGAGAATAAAGCTAAAAATATTTCTTTACTTGGAAGGCCTGTATGAACAGTTATTAAATGAGCATTGTTTTCAATGTGGTGAAATGAGAAACTTTTGCTTAAATTTTCTATGTCATTTTTCAACTTATTAACTTCGTCCTTAAGGAAATAGTTTTCCGCATTCAACATGGCTATAAACTGTACTTGAGCAGCCTCGGAAGAAGTTTCTACTTTGGATGAAGTGTCTACCACGGCAGAAGTTTCTACCTCGAAAGGAGTTTCTGCCTCTGAAGGGGTTTCTGCCTCGACTTCTGACTCGGCACTTGTTTCAGATGGTGCTGTGGTACCCACTTCAATTGAAGTCATACTTTCTTCTTTATTTGTTATATTGCCTAATATTTGTCTCTGTAAACCCGATGGCCCGGCTTCACTGTCAGCTGCTTCAATAGTCTTCACCCTGTGATATCACTATTTTACTTTACATACAATAAATAAATTTACATGTTTACCTTTTAATTTTGCTTTTCTGTTCCGAACTCTCGAATTTTTTTGCCACATTGAAATCAAAAATGGTTGGTCCATTGCTTCGATCACCATTAATGAAATGACAACTACAAATACGGGAATGTTTACCAGGTTCTCTGTCTTTCCGCCTAAAACATTTTCCAATACATGTCAAGAAGTTTATGAAAAAATAACCATGTTTATGGTATCTACCTTATTAATTTAATCCACTTTCTTAATTCCTTTCTATCCTTCGGAAAAACAAAAAATTTACATGTATGACTTGTGCTGTAATGTTTGCAGGTCGGTGCAAAACACATGACCATGGTAACTGATGGTTTTCCAATTATTTTTTACCTAAAAAAATATAAAAACATCTCTTAGAAAATAGCAACACATAACCTCAATTTATTTTACATCCACTTTTTTCACATAAAGTAGTCAAATTGTCGGAAAATTATTTTAGTAATAGATACCTTATATCTCTAGGAACAAGCAAATGTATTTACCTTAAAAGCAAATGACAGCTTTCATAAAATAATCACTTTCAAAAATCACTCTATATGGACATTTACGTATAGAACTAGCTTTGTTTGGAACGCGGCCCTTGATCTACCTCAACCAAAATGGCGATGCTACGTCACGCTTGCGGAGTCAATTGCAAGTTTGTGGAAATGAGTCTAATTAAGTCAATTATTATAAATTGCAATAATATAAAAAAAATTTGCAGGATATGTTTAGAACAAAAAAATAATCTATTTTCATTGTTTACAAATATAGACTTCGAGAACGAAAATTTAGTTCCCGCTAGTATTTCTGATATACTAGTAAAGCTAACGTCGGAAATAGTAAGTATTTTAAATAGTTACTCTATAAACCAATTTAAATGAAAATTATCAGTTGAATGCAATTTTGAATATAGGTAACTCTCCATATTTTTTATCCCTGTATGAAACACGATAAACATGAGTCGAATGGAAATATTGGTTTTGATTAATGCAATATTTTACTATGGTAAAGTGTGAATTCTTATATGTACAGTGTGTCCTGCTTTTCACGGTGACACAATTTGTAGCTGTTATTAGTCATCCAATTTCAACCAAATTTGGATCAGTATCAAATACCTTTACTATGTCTTTTTTGAGTAAAACAAGACTTATTTTAGTCATTGACGTACATTTTCATTAAGAAAAAAAGGATAGATTTTTTGAGAAGTCATATACCTATTAGGCATTTTTTTATTAAAAAACTAATCCAATATTATCGATCAGCATGGTTTAGAACTCTTATACCTATATCCAAAATTAATAACATTTTGATTTATGGTTTTCTTAATTAGGGTCCCTTTAAAATTACATTTTTCAAATATTAAATAATTAATAACTGGGAAACGAATTGTATATCGAAAGAAAGTCATTCCTCATTTTCTATTTAAATTCACTTTTTGTACCATTGTCATTGATACTTTCAATTTTGGAAATTAAGAGTTTTCATTGAAAAATTATCAGGTTTAGTTTGCCCGATCTCTAGTCCGTTAATTTCTAGGCGGCATTTCAAACGTGTCAACTGTCATGAGTTCGGTACAGATTAAACATTGATGCATATACTAACTGATGAGTGATGATTTAGTGATAAGACAAACTATAAATAGTGGCCTCATTTAACAATTTTTCTTATTGCATGAGAATTTATGTTCTAATTAGTAGATAGGTATGCAAAAAATAAGCATTTAATTTAATTATCAAATGCTACCCAGTCTTTAAACATTACCTAAAAAAGAAATCGTTCTATAGTCTATTTGGAAATGAAGTAGAGTAATAGAGTAATGCTACTAAGTTTTTTAAAATTCATGAAAATGATATACTATATGGAATATTTACAGTATTTATTATGTACATTATGTTCGAAAAAAATTCGACTGGCCAGTCGTATACTTCCATGTACACGTTTTTCTAAAGATTTGACTGCATTTATTACACCAGTGAATATTTTTATTCGAAGAACCAGAAACAACCGCAATTGTTTATTTCAATTTTTATGTTATACACTATATATAAAAATTAGATGTCAATTTTGTTTTATTTTTCTACCCAATAAATGTATTTTTGTTTGCGTTTTGTTGAAATGAAGTAGGGGGCGTGTACTCTCAGCATGATGTCGAGTTTCTCCGCCCACCTGTGTGAACACATCATTCTAGTCGTAGAACTTGTGTAGACGTGCTACGAGTAACTGTGAGACATTGTGTTTGGTGACAATTGAATTAGGTCTAAAACCAATTATATTATCAGATTATGTTCCCGTTAAACATGTTAAAAGATGCGCGCTATCTCAAAACGAGAAGATAATCGTTTTCAACATATATAATGCGCTGAAACACCAAAATCCTGCCAACAGTATTGATGACATTGTTGAAATGTGTGCCAAGATGACAGGGATTGGAAAGTCGACTATATACAAACTTTTAAAACAAACAAAAAATGAACAAGACACTGCGAATCCCCCAAAAGCAAGTACAGGGAGGCCAAAAATCGTCATAGAGGAATACTTCAAAAATGTTATTCGCAGAAAAGTGCACTAATTTTATTTTAAGAAAGAAATTCCAACGTTGGATAAGATTATACGTGGGCTTTCAGAAGACAACGATTTACCAAAAATCAACAGAAACAAACTCTTGCTGGGAAGAGCAGAATAGAAAATCTATACTTATTGACAATGATGAAATTATTTGTTGACGAAGAGACTACCTACGAACAATTTGAAACTTCCGTGAACAAGAAAAGAATATTTATTACCAAGACGAAACTTGGGTAAACGCGGGATATACTGTAACAAAAGTGTGGGAAGATAAAAATGTGAAAAGTTCTTGACAAGCATTTTTGGATGGACTAACAACAGGGTTTAAAGCACCTTCAGGAAAAGGGAGGCGATTAATAATCATGCATATTGGCAGTGCTAATGGTTTTGTAGATGGTGGTTTACTGGTATTCGAATCGAAAAATACAGGTGACTATCATGAAGATATGAATGCAGATGTATTCGAGGAGTATTTTTTTCAAATGTTGGATCTTATTCCTCCGGGATTTGTAATTGTATTGGATAATGCAAGTTACCATTCCAGACAGCTTGAGCGAACCCCTACGACTGCCTGGCGGAAAGCCGATATAACTGAATGGTTGTCACGAAAAAAAATTGCTTTCCAAACAACTATGGCGAAAAAAGAACTTTTGACGGTTATCAATGCTAATAAAGGACCCAAAAAAGTACGTTGTAGATGAAATGTAGATGAGAAGAGAACTTTTGGCGATTGTCAATGCTAATAAAGGACCCAAAAAGTACGTTGTAGATGAAATGGCAAAGAATCGTCAAATAACTGTATTACGGTTACCACCCTATCACTGCGAACTTAACCCTATTGAATTGGTATGGGCGCAGGTGAAGTAGCCCGAAATAATACTACCTTTAAATTAAACGACGTCAAGGTTTTGTTAACCAATTCCTTCGAACGAGTGACTGCAGAGAAATGGCAAAGTTGTATAAATCACGTACTAAAAGAAGAAGCTAAAATGTGGGAACTCGATTATCTTATTGACATAACTATTGAACCTATTATTAATATAGAATCCGAGGATAGTTCGTCAGAATCTTCAGAGGAAGAACTTTAGTTTTACTGAACTGATACTATACATTTATACAACACTACTTTGTATTTTTTTATAGTTTGCAATGACTAAATCACATATTTCCATAAAAATAAATAATTGAAAATAATTCTATAATAATTTTATTACACTATGTAAAAATCTGTAAACCCGGCTATGAAATTCATACAGATTAAATAGATATCAACTGGTAATGAGAAAGCCCAGCAGATAGTTTGAAACGCATTAGACAAGGGCAGATTACAAGGGTTCAACTCAAGCAAATATAAATGTCCTTAGTACGGGTAGCAAACTTTAATAAAAATAGAAATAGAGAACTTGCTTATAACTAACTGCAATTTATATAAATTACTTATAAACACCCGCACTACATTTATTGAGGGTTTGCATTTATATTCTACCTCCATGCGCCATAGTGGGTATTGTTTTACTAGTAACATAATGTTAATACCGAAAGCCACCGCGGTAGCGCGCTATCCACTAGCCACTTGTCATATTGTGTCAACATAGACTGTAGTTTGAATATCTGTACATTTATGATAAATAAATGAATTTTTGCATTTTAATACGCTTGAAGAAAAAATAGTATATATTACACGGAGTAGAACGCCTTTTTTTGTGTTTCGCCCAGTTTGCAAATCCTGGGCTCAACACAAAAAAAGTGTGCGTTCTACTCCTAGTAATATAATATACTATTTTGTAGCACTTATATTTTTATGTTTGCTGGGAAGTCATGGGTATCTCTAGATGTGAAGTAGTAATTCCTTAGGTAGGTAGCATTTTTTTTTAATGGTTTGTTATGAACATTCACTCTGCAAGCGATTCGCAAATATATATTATTCTTTTTTCCATAAGTATAATAATACAGGGATAATGATTTGGGCACTCTGAGTAAATTTTTGTAAAACCTTTCGTCCACATATATCTGAAATTAAATGGGCGATTTTGTTGCATTTTTGTGGATAGTGCTCCTAATGGTCTTTTCAACATTTTTATACAAAGATTAGAGAATTAACCTCTAATCTTTGATTTATATTTGATACCATGTTTTTAATTATTTTTGAGTTCATTAAAATTGTATACTGTACATACCTAATCCATGTTATTCTTGATGACAAAAGACAGAACTTTTACTTGTAACAAATTTATTTGTAAGTACATAGAAGCAAATTAAATTCTTTTAGTTTTAAAACAATTTCTCTAGGTAATACATTATGATGAAGTCAAATTCTAATAAATATAAAATTCAGTTGGCATAATAATAAGACACTCCTACATTCATTATTTAAAAATATATAATAGATTTTGTATATAATTATAATAGATTACAAATATTACAAGTTAGATGAGTCAAATTAAGAATCAAAATAGGTGAATAAGGAATTCTCTGACTACAGCAATTTTATTGTTTTAATTTGTTGTAGGTATAATAACAAGTGCTCTGAGCAATTTTTTGTTAAATCCGTCCATTGCTTCTTGTAGAATTTTAACAATTTATTTTTCAACACAGAAATTTTCTGCTATTTTCCCTATTATCTCAGGTCATAGTAATCGTATCGCAAAAATAAAAATACCAATAGTTCGCTATAAAATTATGAATAAGACTAGGCATATGAAGAAACTTCTTGATAATTTGTAATTTGTAAAAAAATAAAAAATTGCCGTTTTTTAACAGTTTAAGAAATATGATGTAATAATCCATCAATATTAACGAAATTTGGTGAAACCATGCCCTTTATTGAACTAAAAACCTCCGTGCCAAATTTTAGCGCAAAATATTTATTCAAACAGCTAAGAATCAACAATAATTTCGAAATTTCCATCACATTTTGTCAAAGTGCATCGACTCGTAGTAGGACAATTTTTCTTTTAAAGTGTAGGTTTTTACATGTACTTTACGATGGTGTTTAGAAAGAAAGAAAAAATTTAAACTTAAACCAATTTTTTGGAATTTAATTGTTGCACATATAAACAATTTCAAATAACTACGTGATTTTTTTGTGAAACCAAAAACGATAAGCGAATTATGAAAGTATATGAAATAACCAACGTTTCAAAAAGGATGATGTTCTACTTGCATTTGAATCCGTGATTCGTTAGTTTTTGCATTTTAGTCGATTATAAATAAACATGCTGATATTTCTTCTTGAAATTTGCACATATTGTTCCAAAATGAAAATTATCCACAACTAGAATTCTTTAAATTACATCACATAAAGCACCCTTGAGGGCATAACGCACGTTCGAAAAAAAATTATTTCCCCACTCCTTGAATATTGTAACTAGGCAACTAACTTAATTAATGGTATACATCACTCCATTTTCATCATATCAAGTTTTTTTTTAACATTTTTAGTATTTTTTCGTATATTCTGATTCTTTTATTTAACAAAATATAATTTGTTAAATTTTTATGCATCAAAAATTCAATAATCTTTATCTTTTTATAATGTTTTCGGCTTTTGTCATATCTGATTTTCTGTTTCTTTGTTGTTTGTTTTGTGTGTAAAAAAAAAAAAGTTTTTGTTTTGCATGCCTTTCGGACGCGCGGCATGACGCTCCTTCCTGGTTTAAATTCGTAAAAGTCTGGTATAAACGTTAACGAATGTGACGAAAATTAACTAAATGGTGACTCGAAAAATTGCGCATAAAATGGTGCTGTGCTACTCAACATAAACATATAACTGAGAAACAATTGATAATTAATAAATAAAGCACAGTGTAAAAATCTCAACTCTGTTATAAGTGGCTGGTGCATCTAGTGCAATAGAAAAGGGGACATTTTCTAGCGCATTGCCAAATGTTTTATATTTTCAATAAACTTGAATACTTTTCTCCCAAAATGCTACTTCATCTTCTCTAATAATAAGAAATTTATTCATAATGTGAGATTACTACAATACTTAGAGTAAGATATCATAAGAAGTACTCATTGATACTCATTCATTTTAATGAAATTATTTCTAAAATCTGGCAATCATTTGCCTATCGATAACTAACGAGATAATACTAGATTAAATCTGACAAGACCGCGTTTGTACTTTGTTTACTATGTCGAGAACTGTTTTCAAAAGTGTTTAATGCTTTTTAGAAGTTATTGTCACAAAGTTTGGATAAAGAGTGTTTTTTTCTAACATTAGATTTTACACGTGTAAAAAACAGAGGAGGTTTATTAATATTTGCATCTATGGGTGTAAGATATATGAAGATATGTATGTCATATAAAATCGAGACAAAAATACAATTAATCTCGAAATTATGTGACAATATTTTACCTGTTAACGATAATTTCATTAAAAAGCTGCTAAAGGAGTCATTATTTTTTAGAAAATTACAGTATTTTCATATCATTAAATGAGAAAGTTTTTGGAAATGCATTTGAGGTACAAAAAAATTTTAATTGAAAAAATTATAAAAGTCTATGGTTCTATCAGAATACTTAGTATCACTAAGAAAATATATGAAATTGCTTCTGGTGAAAACATTCGAAAAACATTAAGTAAATTAATCATATTTAAAACATCAATAAGGGCGAGCGTAGATGCATCTTCACTCTGTATGTATCTCGATACTCCAGTGAAGCAACGTGCAGCGTGGTTAGTACTTCGATGGTTGAAATCCATCTTGGGAAACACAGCAATCTCGTCCCACCTTCTACCGGTTTGTATATCAGGGTATACGCGGAAGCTATGTAATTTCAAAATGAGGGTTACGTAGTGGATATACCATCCTTCGGAGGGTAAAGCAGGCGGTCCCTTGTTTATTAAATGTTAGGCAAGTAAGAGATCCCTACTCTTCTTTCGAGAAGAGGTTCGGCAAAATTTTCAGGTTGGGGGTAGGTTGTTTCCTGGCATCGGTGATAGGCCCTGGTAGCGGAAATAGGCCGACGTTAAATAAATAGATAAAAAAGAAAAATATCAATAAATCATCAAAACAATATTACACAATGATATATCCCAAGAGATGTAAAATAATGTTTTTAGTTGGTAAATTCCATTTTATTGTCATGAACCTAATTGATTTTTCTGTATTACAATGAAAACGTGTATTTTAATTATATTTAAATAAGATTATATTTGTTATATGAAGAGACTTTTTTACCAAACTGAAAATTCGCAAAAAAACGTTCATTTCTCCAATATTCAACTTATTGGTAAATAATGAAAACGTTTTCAATCCGTCCCTGACTTTGGGCAAAAATTCTGAAAGACGGATCTGAAAACCTATCATGGCGGCCAGCATGGGGGGTGTCAAAGTTTGGACCGCATGTGAGGTCCAGTTTAATTTATGAAGTTCGTGGTGAGTAGACAGATTGAAGGCTAAAAGCATAAATTACAAAGTTAAGATTGTCCATAACAAAAACAAAGCAGGACTGGAGTGTAAAATTTTAGTGGCTCCCAATGTCAATTTTATTTTATTAGATAGGAATGTTAATATCCTGGCCCAGCAAATAACTTTAAAGATTATTAGAGTAGACCAAAATGGAAGAGAAAGAGAAAGAATGTGCAGAGTGCCAACAACAAATAGAAGATGTTTTTTATCAAAAACTAGAAAAAAATGAAGAAACAAAAACAAAATACTCTGATGCTGTCAAAAAGAAAACTGAAGAGGTAGTGGTAATTAAACCAAAAAATATTACGCAAAATAGTACAAACACACTCAAAGAAATAGTATGGGTAAATTCAACAAAAAAAAATGGTTAACTAACAATATCGTTAATTTTGTTAAAACAAACTATATTGATGGTATTTTTAAACAAGAGGTGATTCTTATTTTAATTAATAAAAAGTTGTCGTACAACAAAACAAACATTAACTTAAAAAATAGATGAATAAGACTATTATTTTGTTCATCTGACTATTATTTTGTTGAATTCTGTCAAATTAAACTAGATAATAGTATATTTTATTTTTAACTATTATCAAATTTTAATTCTAACCCAGAATTAGTTCGCTGTATTATTGTACTTGGTAGACAAACCAATATTATTGTCGTCTTCTAGAAGTTCTAAAAGAATTACCATAAAATTTGCTTGCTTACCACGTAGTCTATTACAGAAATTATTCCCAGATGACGTCACATACAAATCACTGACAATAATCAATCATGCTTTATCTTATACTCTTATGAATTTATAGAAAATTAATAACATGATTGCAATGTTCAAATTCTCTCAGGGATCATCGATATATTTGGATGGATCTTATAAACGATCTCTAATCTTTGGTTTGGGTGGTCTGATGTCTCAATACTGAGATCTTGGCTAACCAAAAAAACTTCATCATACAATAAAGTGTAGATCAACCTAAAAATTAGTTGGTGAACAAAAAACAAAGTCGTTGTACTATTTAATTGTAGACCAAATTGAAAATGGTTAGTGAACATAAAAAAATGTCATTGTACTATTTAATTTGTTACAAGAAGATATGATTATTAAACTACTATTTGTTTACGAAAACAAATAAAGTTGTATGACTATTCTTTTCTGATTAATTTAACTACCCTACAAACACAAAAGGTCGGCCCTCCAGTGGGCCATCACAGGGCCAGAAGTTTAATTTCTGGCCCAGTGATGGCCCGCTGATGGGCCGATCTTTTGTGTTTGTTGGGTATGAAACTAGATAGGCGCGATTTCATATGCTCTTTTTGGTTGAATTTACCTCTCATTTTCTTTGAGTGCACTAAACAGGCAATACAAGAAACAGCTGATCCAATAACATTAGAAGTGGGTGTCTCCAAAGTAAAATATGTTCGGCAGGGAGGAATAGCACTTTGTTGTAATAATGATAAAGATTCGATAGAAAACATGTGTAAAGAATTGAAACAAAAATTAGGAGAAGATTATGAAGTGGAAAAAGTAGTAAAGAAAAACCCCAAAATTAAAATAAAGAATGTGGCTAAAAAATATTTAGAAGATGAAACCTTATTTGTAGAAAAGTTAGTTATACAAAATAAAATAAAAACAGATTTAGATAAAAGAACAATAAAAATATTACACAAGTACATTCCAAAAATTCAAAACAATCAATACAGTATGAATGTAACCTTAGAAATAGATCCATTAACATACAACACAATAAAGCAGAATGAGGTATTATACATTGGTTGGAAGACATGTAAATTTGAAGAATATATAAATTTTTTCGTTACAAGTGTAGAAAATTTGGTCATCTAACTAAAGACTGTAGGAGAGAGAAGCAAGTGTGTGCAGAATGTGCAGGGGAACATCAGTCGTGTGATTCAGAAATAAAAATATGTGCAAATTGTAAATATGCCTCAGAAGTTTTAAAAATTCCTAATATACAATTTAACCATGCAGCATATGACAGAGATTGTGCAAGTTTTAAAAGAATCTATGAACAGTTGCAGACGAAGGTAGAGTAGTATCCATCAATATTTAACGAGCAAGCATAGCAACCAAAAAAGAGCGATAATGATATAATATATTTAAACTGTCAAGGATTTATTAATAACAAGGAAGAAATTATTATGCTGATGAAAAAATACAGCCCAGTAGTATTATGTCTGTCAGAGACACATGTAGATAAGGAGGTGTATGACAAAGAATTAAAAATAAATGGATATAAGTTGGAAAAGTGTTTAACTCACAATAGAAGAACAGGCGGAGTACTAATATATATCAAGAAAGAAGTTCAATTTAAAGTAATTGTAAATGAAGTACAAGGAAATTATATTTGGATAGTAGGTATTGAGATTAAAATTAGCAATAAAATATATCAACTTGTAACAATATATCACCCCCCACAAACAAATGATTTTTAGAATATATTGAAAATTTTGTAGAAAATATTGAATGTAAAGGTACAGTTGTAATAATTGGTGATTTTAATATTGACTACTCTAAAGATACTTTTTATGAAAAGAAAATAAAATGGTCTATATCAGTTAGTAAATACCCCAACGAGAATAACAAACACGAGCTCTATGTTAATAGATTATATAATTACAAATGAAAAAAAATTAAATTATGAAAATTGGCTGACTCCAAAGATATTAAAACGACTCCACAACATATTAAAAATTAAAATAAACACAAAACATCACGCCGATACAAACCGCTGACATATGGTATATTTCCTGGTGCATGGAAAACTTCCTACGTTATTCCAGTACCAAAGATCACAAACTCATTGAAATGTGAAGACTACAGACCAATAAATACAGTGTCAATATTTGAAAAAATTGTGGAAGTGGCAGTTAAAGAGAAGTGTTTATGCAGAATGACGTCATGAGTTGGCGAAGCGCTTTGTACTGGAACTCAATCTTTAACATTGAATATCTGATGATTGGATATACTTATGAAGCTGAAATTGTAACAGCTTATCTAGATGATTGAATTCTATTGAATGCCATAAAAAAAATTACGAAAAAATATATATTGGTAACAAGCCCATTGGTATACCTATTTATTTATTTATTTTGTATTCACCGATAAATCAACATAGGTACATAGATCATTTACAGGTTGCTGTACAAGATAATATCAATAATAATTTAAACAATAATAAATTATAATATATATAAGTATACAAATTTTAATAAGACATATGGCCAAAGTCAGTTAAGTCACTAATCTACTTAATATTAACATGAAGCAAATATACATGTTTTATGCGCTATTTATGCAATGTTTATTATGTGAAGGAAAACAACTGGAAGTTGTGCCAAAGTATTGTTATTCTTTACAAATTACAGTCTTCCTAAAATTACATAATGTTGTACAGAATATGTCATCATCACACAATTATTTCAGACATTATACAATATTCAATGGTGAACTAGAGTAAATTCTAATTCTGGAGTTGGATAAATAAAATGAATTTTACTTGGAATAATTCAAATTGACAAACGTGACAGAAAGTATTGATTCTCAACTAAGCAGTTAATTTTTTTAAATGGAAAATTGTCTACCAGTCACCACACTACCGCACAACATTCAAGTATGGATCTTACAAAACAATATATTGATATAATTTAAGTCTTTAAATTGTTTTGTAGATGTTTTTCTGAAGAATGGTTGCTTAAGTGCCTTCTTGACAATATAATCTATTTGATACGCAAATTTAGATTGAGTCAAAATACACACCAAGACCAAGATCTTATATTTTGGATATCTGTTTATACGCCTAATTGTTCATGATATAATCATATTTTATTATCATTTTTTTTATTGAATACCAATAACTCAGACCATTCTTCTACTTTAAAATAACGTTTTTTTTCCACAATCCAATACAAAAGTCAATTTGTACTAATTTACAGCCCTTCACACTAGTAACTCTCATATAAAGTTTAAAATGATCAACAAACATGAGGTTTGCTGAAGTACTATTATCTAATATGCTATTAACATATAGTAGGAACAGTATAGTGGTTCCAATTTTGACCCCTGTGGTACTGCGAATGAAAAACTCAAATATTGTCACATGTACAATACACCCAGTTGTATACTTGGTTGCATATGCCTATAAAGGCTAAGATGTATGTGGAATGTGAGCAATAAAGCAGTTGCCAACCAGACGTTCTACTAGTTTATTACCTGTCCCTTACGATAACCACCAAGATAATACAATAACCACCAAGATAATACATGGTGCAGTCCGGAAACTAACCTACAATCTGACCACGTGTGTTCTGGAAAAAGTAATTTTAATAAAAGTTAGTAAAATGGATTTTCGTGGCGTGCCGCCAATGCAAATGAATGGAAACCTAGCAGAAAATTGGAAATTCTGGAAACAAAGGTTCGTAACATATTTGAAAGCAACTGAAATAAGTCCATGATATGTGCTCAGCTTTTAACTCTTATTGGTGATGAAGGCATGCGTATATTTAATACTTTATCAATAATTGAAGCCGAAAAAGACAATTTAGATGTGTTTAATCACCGAATTTGATGAATATTTTAATCCCAAAAGAAACTTGGCCTTTGAGCGTTATAAATTCTTAAGTTATAAACAAAAAGAGAGGCAGACACTGAACAGTATGTGACTGAACTAAAGAATCTAGTTCTATCCTGAGTTGGGTCAATTGCAAGAAAGTCTAGTGAAAGACAGTGGCGCAGCCAGAAAATTCATCTGGGGGGTGGGGGCAATAGAACCGGCCTCCCCAGAGGATGAGGAAAATTTTTCAGAAAATGGTTGAAAACAGATGTGTATGTAGATTCCTCTACTAGATAATAGTGGCATTAATTACAAAATATTTATTTCAAGGGATAATTTTCTGATAGAGATTATGCTTCTTTATTTTTTGGCTCATGGAAGACGGCTTGGGGGGGGGGCCCGGGCCCCATGGCTCTCCCCTGGCTGCGCCCATGGTGAAAGATATATTAATATGTGGTATTAAATCAGAATCATTACATGAAAAACTATTGCAAGAGGATGTAGAAACTCTAAGCAAAGCTGTGCGTATTTGTATTAACACAGAAAATACCAAAGAGAGGAATAGACAAATCACTAATGGAGGCAGTTCCAGAGAGCTAGAGGTAGATGCAGTAAGGAGTCGTATACCAAGAGGAAAACCATATTCTCGATCAAGAACACCACCGAAATCATGACAAATGATTCAGAAGCAACCTGAAATATGTAACAACTGTTCCTACCAGCATCAGGACCATCGAAAGTGCCCAGCACTAGGCAAGAAGTGTGGGGCTTGTGGTAAACCCAACCATTTTTCTTCCGTTTGTTATAGTAAAAAGTCATTTAAACCTAATAACTTTAATAAAAGGTCTTTTAGTAAAAATTTTAATTCTAAATCTAATAAGTATAGAAATTTTAATGCAGAAAGAGATGTTCATGTTATAGATGATATAACGCATGATACACAAAATGATTTTATGTTTATAGGCAGTGTAGAACAGCAAGTAAATGGAGTCGATACAATCTCGGAGGAGGTATGGTCAGCTGTCTTAAATTTCAAGAATGAACCAGTCCTATTTAAAGTCGACATGGGAGCAATGGCGAATATCATTCCTGTAGATGTTTTACGTAAGATAAACTTTAATATTAACAAACTGAAAAATGTTTCAGTCAAGTTGTGCTCTTATACACGAGATCCTTTACCGGTAATAGGCCAGTGCATTTTAGGATGTGAATTTAAGGGGATATTGAAAAATGTGGATTTTTTTGTAGTAAATATGGATAATTATCCTCTGTTGGCTTTAAAAACTAGTATGGAATTTATTTTGATTAAAAAAGTTGATACAGTTGAAAAAAAATGAGGAAAAAAATGTAGTTTTAAACATGCAAAATATAGATAATAGTCTAAGAGCCAGACCCAAAACAATTCTCTGAATTTACTAAGCCTGGTTTTTTGCCAGTTGATTACACTAGTTGTGTACACTAACATACTGCGGTCAGTCAAGCGAAATCGAGAACAGGTGTCTCAGGTACGCCATCAAAGGTGTCATAATTACGGAAGTAATAAAATGAATTTACTAAGGCTGAAAATCGTTATGTAAATTAGATATTGAATATAAATAACAGTTATGTCAGTCAGTCAGTTGAATGTGGGGATGGAGCTGGTCAGTCAGCCCCAATGTATGTACAAAAAATAAATAACGTGCAATTCATTTACTAAACTTCAAAATCTTTGTAAAGGTATTAAATGTAAATAAAATGGTCAGTCAATCATTTTGTGGGACAACGCCCGTCAGTCAGCGAAATAAATAAAAAAAAAATTCGCGCGCGCGATCTGTGTGGCAGGCGGCGGCCCGCTCTTTTCCCTATTATTACTTAACGAACTATTAACTAACTTTATTTTAAAGTGTAATTGACAGCAATGTTAATAATTCACATTTTGTATATAATAAAATTTGTCCTAATTACATTGAATAGACCATTATGAAAGAAATATTGAAAAATGTATGCACTTAAAATATTATATTTAACATATATTATTATTATAAAAAGACTATTACAACACTATTACACTACAACTATTACAACAGATAAATCAATAAAATATTTGTAAAACATAAAATATAAAAAAAAACGTTAGAATAATCACAAACTTGGGATATAGAGATGATGTGAGGCAAAAATGTATTGAACTGCAATCTCTAACATTCCCTTCACTTTACATATTTCATTGCTTAGTATATATCTATAAAAACATACACCCTTATAAAAAACAAGAGGAAATTCATAACTACAATACAAGGAATCTAGATAATATTGCAATTTATTTCAATAGATTAAAATATAGTGACTGTGGTTTTAGTTGTTACGGCACCAAATTTTATAATAAAATTTCCGGCTGGGTAAAAGTCTTACCGGAGGTGAGATATAAGCAGCTGCAGAATTTTTAATAAAGGAAGCCTTCTACAGTATAGATGAATTCTTAAAAGACATTAAATCGAAGTTGACGGAGATCAAATAATTTTACTATGTATTTTATTATTATGTCTAGGTAATGTATCATCATTGTTTTTATATATGTGTATATGTATATGCATTTACATGTATATATGTGTATTTTAAATTATAAACTTTTATTGAATGTATCATCTTTACATTACGTACATTTTTGTGTACCTGAAAAATGTTTCCATTGATTGACTTGTGCAAAACAAATTTGTTACTAGCACCAATAAATTGATTTTGATTATATGAGTACA
Organism: Rutpela maculata; assembly: GCA_936432065.2. NCBI lineage: Eukaryota > Metazoa > Arthropoda > Insecta > Coleoptera > Cerambycidae > Rutpela > Rutpela maculata. The sequence goes on along the minus strand of OW386291.2, from coordinate 60,155,123 downwards.
TGATATGTATTACAAATAACAGTATTACAATGTTTAATTCATTTTAATCAAATTATTCCTCCCAATCATCAAATTCATCAATTTCGCTCTCATTATCAGAAATGCTAAGCTCTGACGTTTCCAATTGAGTTTTGGATTGGGAATCTAAAAAATACTGTAATTATATACAATAAAAAATATTTTTTTTACGTATACACTTTTATTCGCATGAACTTAGATATACATTTCATACTTTAAGTAATAATTTAATTATGATATATTGTATATATTGAATATCTAATATAATATTTTAAGTGCATAAATTTTTCAATATTTCTTTCATAATGGTCTATTCAATGTAATTAGGGTAAATTTAATTATTTACAAAATGTATATTATTAACATTGCTGTCAATTACACTTTAAAATAAAGTTAGTTAATAGTTCGTTAAGTAATAATTAAGAAAAGAGGGAGCCACCGCCTGCCACACCGATCGCGCGCGCGAATTTTTTTTTTATTTCGCTGACTGGTGGGCGTTGTCCCACAAAATGGTTGACTGACCATTTTATTCATGATTAATATATCATTTAATACCTTTTCAAGTGTAATTGACAGCAATGTTAATAATTCACATTTTGTATATAATAAAATTTGTCCTAATTACATTGAATAGACCATTATGAAAGAAATATTGAAAAATGTATGCACTTAAAATATTATATTTAACATATATTATTATTATAAAAAGACTATTACAACACTATTACACTACAACTATTACAACAAGATAAATCAATAAAATATTTGTAAAACATAAAATATAAAAAAAAACGGTTAGAATAATCACAAACTTGGGATATAGAGATGATGTGAGGCAAAAATGTATTGAACTGCAATCTCTAACATTCCCTTCACTTTACATATTTCATTGCTTAGTATATATCTATAAAAACATACACCCTTATAAAAAACAAGAGGAAATTCATAACTACAATACAAGGAATCTAGATAATATTGCAATTTATTTCAATAGATTAAAATATAGTGACTGTGGTTTTAGTTGTTACGGCGCCAAATTTTATAATAAAATTCCCAGCTGGGTAAAAGTCTTACCGGAGGTGAGATATAAGCAGCTGCAGAATTTTTAATAAAGGAAGCCTTCTACAGTATAGATGAATTCTTAAAAGACATTAAATCGAAGTTGACGGAGATCAAATAATTTTACTATGTATTTTATTATTATGTCTAGGTAATGTATCATCATTGTTTTTATTTATGTGTATATGTATATGCATTTACATGTATATATGTGTATTTTAAATTATAAACTTTTATTGAATGTATCATCTTTACATTACGTACATTTTTGTGTACCTGAAAAATTTTTCCATTGATTGACTTGTGCAAAACAAATTTGTTACTAGCACCAATAAATTGATTTTGATTATATGAGTACATGATATGTATTACAAATAACAGTATTACAATGTTTAATTCATTTTAATCAAATTATTCCTCCCAATCATCAAATTCATCAATTTCGCTCTCATTATCAGAAATGCTAAGCTCTGACGTGTCCGATTGAGTTTCGGATTGGGAATCTAAAAAATACTGTAATTATATACAATAAAAAATATTTTTTTTACGTATACACTTTTATTCGCATGAACTTTATTTTCGTTATGTCAAAGATACATTTCATACTTTAAGTAATAATTTAATTATGATATATTGTATATATTGAATATCTAATATAATATTTTAAGTGCATAAATTTTTCAATATTTCTTTCATAATGGTCTATTCAATGTAATTAGGGTAAATTTAATTATTTACAAAATGTATATTATTAACATTGCTGTCAATTACACTTTAAAATAAAGTTAGTTAATAGTTCGTTAAGTAATAATTAAGAAAAGAGGGAGCCACCGCCTGCCACACCGATCGCGCGCGCGAATTTTTTTCTCATTTCGCTGACTGGTGGGCGTTGTCCCACAAAATGGTTGACTGACCATTTTATTCATGATTAATATATCATTTAATACCTTTTCAAAGATTTTGAAATTTAGTAAATGAATTGCACGTTATTTATTTTTTGTACATACATTGGGGCTGACCGACCAGCTCCGTCCCCCCATTCAACTGACTGACTGACATAACTGTTATTTATATTCAATATCTAATTCGCATAACGATTTTCAGCCTTAGTAAATACATTTTATTACCTCCGTAATTATGACACCTTTGATGGCGTACCTGAGACACCTGTTCTCGATTTCGCTTGACTGACCACAGTATATCAGTGTACACAACTACTGTAATCAACTGGCAAAAAACCAGGCTCAGTAAATTCAGAGAATTATTTTGGGTCTCGCTCTTCGTCTCTAACCTGGGAAGTTCAGACAGCAAAACAATCTACTTCTAAAACAGCATAATTTTTTATTTACTGGTATTGGATGTTTGAAAAAGCCCTATCATATTGAATAAAAAAATAATGTAGAATCAGTTATTCATCCTGCTAGAAAAATACCATTTGCCTTGGGAGATAAATTTAAGTATACCTTAGACCAATTAGAAAAACAATATTATTCAAAAATCTTATGAAAGCGCTGACTGGGTCAATGCGTTAGTTATAGACAGAAAACCAAACGGGGATTTAGGTTAGTTTAGATCCGCCGATCTTAATAGAGCTATAAAACGGCATTATTTTAGAATCCCAACTTTAGAAGAACTTACGTTACAGTTCTCGGGGGCAAAATATTTTTCAACTAGATGCTACTCAAGGATTTTTTACAAATTAAATTAGACAAGGAAAGTGCAGATCTTTGCACATTTGCAACACCTTTTGGGCGTTATAAATTTTTAAGAATGCCGTATGGCTTAGCGAGTGGTCCGGAAGTCTATCAGGAAAGAATGATGGAAATATTTGGAGATGTAGAGGGATGTAGTGTTTATATAGAAGACTTAATAGTGACAGGTAAATCGAGAAAGGAACACGATAATCGCCTAGAAAAAATTTTAAAATTAGCAGTGGAAAATAATTTGAGATTCAACAAAAGTAAATGTAAATTTTTAGTTAATAAAGTTAGTTATATGGGTCACGAAATATCAGAAAACGGTCTTAGAGCCGATGAACCCAAAATTGCCGCAATAAAAAACATGCAAAAACCTAAAAATAAAAATGATATACAGAGATTTTTAGGCTATATCACTTATGTAGAAAAATTTATTGAAAATCTGTCGGAGTTAACAGCGCCATTATGTGTCCTCCTGAAAAAAGATAATGCCTTTATTTGGGATCAAGAACATGAAAATGCATTTATTAATCTAAATAATATTGCTGGCAAAAGTCCTTGTTTGAAATTTTTTGATCTATCTATATATCAGTCGACTCGAGCCAAAATGGCATGGCAGCACAATTGCTGCAGGATCAAATGCCTTGCGCATATGCATCAAAAAGTCTAACGGAGGCTCAAAAAGATTATTAAAAAACCACTTAATTCATGTCCAGCTAGATTACAGCGAATTTTAATACAATTAAGAAAATATGATTTCACACTTGTATATAAGCCAGGTAAAAAACTTATTTTAGCTGATACTTTTAGTCGTGCTTTTGAAAAAGACAAAGTTTTTAATGAAAACCTAGATATAGAAGTTGATTCTCAAGTCTGTTTGATAGCAATGCAGTTAAATGCAACTACTGAAAAAATTGAAGAACTTAGGAAAAATACCGATGAGGACCCTGATTTAGTTTTATTGAAATCTTTTATACAAAATGCAAAAGATACTCAGAAATTCCCAATAATGTTAAGTTTTATTTTAAATTTAAGCATGAATTAAATATAGTAAATCAGCTCGTGTTCAAGGGACAAAAGTTAATTGTTCCAAGAAATTGTAGAAAAGATATATTAGAAAAAGTTCACTATAGTCATTTAGGTATAAATAAGAGTTTATCAATAGCGAACAATTCTTTCTACTGGTTAGGAATGAACAAACAGATACAGGATTTGGTGTCGTCATGTCAAATTTGTTAAAATTTACAAAATTCTAATACACCAGAGCCTATGATACCTCACTAGATTGTTAAAATTCCATTTTACAAAGTTGCTGCATATCTCTTTTATCTTTACAATGAGACATATCTGTTAGTGACTGATCATTACTTTAAATATATTGAAGTAATTAATTTAAATATAAGAACCTTTCTAGTCAAAATGTTATCGATAAATTAAAAAGTATATTCGCTTGTTTTGGAATCCCTGTCATTTTTGTTTCTGATATGGGACCACAGTTTGCAAGTTTGCAGTTTAAGGATTTTTCAAAAAACTATGGGTATCATGTAACATCCTCACCGAGGTATGCTCAAAGTAATGGACAAGTTGAAAGAGCCATGCAGACTCTCAAGAAAGTTTTAAAAAAGTGTCATGCAGACAATAAAGATCCCTATTTAGTTCTCCTAGATTTAAGAAATGCTCCTATTGATGGGCAAAACTCACCTGCTAATGTATTGTAGGTGAAGATGAGCTGAAATTCTTTTCCATTAACAAGATGACCCTCGCATCAAGTTACTGCCGTGTGCACGGTGAGCATGGTGGATCTGCCATTTATGTAGCAAATGATATTCCATGGGAACAACGTGAGGATATAATCAGTCTCAGAAAAATTCCATTTTGAATGCAGTGCTGTCGAATGTCAGTTTAATAATGTAAACTATATAATTTTATGTATTTATCGTACTCCAACCGGATCTGTAGATTTATTTTTGTCAAAACTAGACTTAATATTGGAAAACTTGTTCAACGAAAACAAGGTGGTTATTTTAACAGGCGATTTTAACATAGATTTTGCAAGCGAAAGTACAGAGAAATGTAAATTGTCGAGTATAATTGAATCGTATGGTTTATCAGTTACAGTCAAAGATTACACAAGAGTAACACCAACAAACAAAAAAATTATCGATTATGTTATTACAAACATTTGTCATGAACACCAAATTAAAGTTTTACAATCATCAATATCTGACCATAGAGCACAAATGCTTACGTTCCACGTAGCGGCTAAAAAAACACAATACATTTACACAAGATCTTATAATGAAATAAATGTGACTAATTTCCTCAAAGAGTTAAATTCCACAGACTGGTCTAGGGTGTATAACATGGATTCTGTAGAAGGCAAAACAACAGAATTTTTAAAATTAATAAGATATGCATTTTCCAAAAATTTCCCTTTAGTTAGGCATAAGATTCGACAGCCACGTAAATCGGACTGGTTCAATGCCCAGTTGCGAGATCTGCGGGATCAACTAAAACTCTTAGAAGACATCAGCAATATCAAACCTGATTATAAACCAGCATATGTTCATATGAAAAATATTTACTGGCAGAAATTAAAAACTGCTAAAAGTAAATACTATGAGATCATTATTAATAAAGCCAATAACAAATCCAAATGTGTGTGGAATTTAGTACATTCAACTATTGGTAATAATACATCTAATAAGTTACCAACAGGAAATCCACTTACTCTACCAAATAGTTTTATTTCATTTTTCATTGACACTGTTCCCAATCTATTGACAAATTTAGGTGAACATAATGTCAGCACAGACTATAAAAATCTCGTAAAAACCACCAATGAATCTACGTTTTTGTACTCTACATCAGTCGATGAAATATGTGATATAGTAAAAAAATTAAAACCGAAATTTTCCAGTGGTTTTGATGACATCTCACCCAATTTGCTAAAAAAATGCATAACTGCTATAGCTGCGCCACTTGAAAACATATTCAATACATCATTTAGTCAAGGCATATTTCCAGATGTCCTGAAATTAGCAATTGTATTACCACTATATAAAAAAGGAGATAGTAATGATCTGGGAAACTATCGTCCTGTGAGTTTGTTATCTGTTTTCTCTAATATCTTAGAAACATTAATGTACAACAGGTTATACAATTTTCTAAATAGTACTAACTTTTTTAATAATTTTCAACATGGTTTTGTGCGAGATAAGTCAACAACAACAGCTCTCTTTAATTTTGTCAATAAAATATTGAATGCCTTGGATGAGCGAGAAACTGCCTGCGGGTTGTTTCTGGACCTATCCAGGGCATTTGATACATTAAATCATAATCACTTGCTTAACAAACTGGAGAAATCGGGGGTTCGAGGGAGCAGTCTTCAGTGGTTCAGTTCATACTTACAAAATAGACGGCAGAAAACATCAATAACAATTAATGGGAAAAAACATGAATCTGATATTCTAAATATTAATTATGGAGTTCCTCAAGGAAGCGTTCTGGGGCCACTCCTTTTTGTCATTTTTGTAAACGATCTGATGAACGTTATAGATCAAAATATCAAATCAACAATCATCAACTATGCCGATGATACAAACCTTTTAATACAGGGTCACACGCTTGAGGAAGTTGTGAACACTCTATCTCAACTATGGGAAAATATAAAAGATTGGTTTTACACTAATGAGCTTATCTTAAATGAGGCCAAGTCAAACTGTGTGATATTCAAAACGGATCGTTCGTTATTAAAAATGCCAGAATTGCTAACTGATAAAGTACCAGTATTAAACATAAATTCCACTAAATTATTAGGCATAACTTTGGACAGTAATATTAAGTGGTTTCTGCATATTGACGAAATCACCAAAAAACTTAACAAGTCTTGCTTTGCACTTTTTTGTCACGTTTCTTCAACACATCGACACTTAAAATGGTCTACTATGCAAACTTCTATTTCACCGCTAAGTATTTAAAACTCAAAAAAGAGCATTTAGAATAATATACAAATTGAAGTTCAATGAATCTTGCCGGGGGCACTTTAGAGAGAATAAAATTCAAAAAAGAGCATTTAGAATAATATACAAATTGAAGTTCAGTGAATCTTGCCGGGGGCACATTAGAGAGAATAAAATGCTTACAATACCAGGACTGTACGTATACTTCTGCTTATTGTACCTAAAAAATCGTCAAGCTGATTTCCAAATGTTAAACCTAAACTATACCTATGATACTCGACACAAAGACAATTATGCTTTTCCGATGCACCACTTAACTCTCACCGAGAGAGGACCATTTTATTCAGCAATTAAATTCTTCAATGTACTTCCTGTTTTTATTAAAAATAAAATCCTCTTGAAGGACTTCAGAGAACAAATTTTCCAATATATCTGTAGTATAGAACCATATTCAGTTCAGGCATTTCTTGATTTTTAACAATCATGACTATTTTACACCCTCTAATTTAACTATTGTATTTTATACCATGCGTGTAGCCGCGCGCTAGGCATAGGGAGTAAGAATTACATCGCGTGTGCGAGCTGCCTGAAATGAAATAACTGAGAGCTGGGGTGCTCCGCCCGGCGGACGAATGTACGGCTGTGTTGTCAAATCTCTCACGATACGTGAATGTACATGCCTAATGGGCAATTACACGCACAGTATTTTAATTACTGTATTCTAATGTGACTTTTTAATTATTTGTATTTTTTTTGTAGTTTCACCTACTATTTGTCCTTTAATGACCTGTTTTACGCATATTTAATGTAGTATGTATGATACTACGGAATAAAAACTTACTTACTTACTATTGATGAGTAAAAATTTAATGATAATTCGTACAAGCGAAAGTCCGGCCGGAAGCGCTTCCAGAAGTACTTTTGTACACAGAGCTTCAGATTTGTAAGTCCTGCAAGTAGGACGCGCTTTTCAAGCATTTTTCACTATGTGGCGCATCAAAATACGTAGCCAAAACGTAATACCTCACACCCTGTCACTATCTTGCACGCCATTTTGGTACTAAAAGAGCTAGAAACTTAGTTTTTTTTGCGCTTAATCGTTGAGAAATTGTCTATCGAATGGTGGGGGCCTCAGTCCTACTAAAATGACATGAAGTGCTCGAAAATCGAGCTAAAGTCAGTAGGACGAGTAGTACGCCCCGTACTGCCAGAAGGACGCTCTACGAATTATCATTAAGATCCTTACTTCCTCAGGTTAATAAAAAATTTCAATTAAAATGATGTAATAAACGTAACTTTGACAGATTTATTGATAACTCGCAGAAAAGATAAAAAATTTATTTTGATAGGAAAGGTAGGTACTAGAGGCTTAGACGAGCTAGAAAATAACTGTTTAGTTAGTGTTCAACTAAAACCTAAGAGTCAGTGGCAGCGTGGAAAAATTGTAAAAAAAAGTAGGCGTAAGATCCTATAAAATTCTGTTAAAAAATGGTAGATCGTATATACGCAATAGAAAATACATAAGGCGACAATCGACCAAACCAACATTTAATAGGGTTTTAGAAGAAAGAAAGAAATCTGGACAAAACTGCAGATATATTCAGAATTATAGAATAGTTAAGGTAGAAGATGGCGAAGTAGTAGAAAATCAGATAGGAAATAAAAACAGTCAGAACTTAGAAATACCATCATGTACAAATAAAAGCTTTTCTAGTGGCAACCTAGAAAATAGTTGTAGTGATAGGGACATGGACGATAGTAATATCGTCTTACATGATGATCAGTGGCGGCTGGTGAAATTTCAATATTTTTTTTCTCGTCTATGGCGCATGGGACCCATACGAAATTTGGGAAATAACATCTAGAGAAGCACTTCTCTAAAACATTTTGAAAAAGCAGTTTGCGAAAAAAAAATTTAAAATTCGTTAGCCTCCCCTGGGTCTAGGAGCTCCTGTTTATTTTTATTTTTTTTTGTCATATGCATTTGACTTTTCATAAAAATACAACAATCTCATTTTGGAGTTTATGAAAATATTTTCATTACTAACTGAAATACAATGAACTGAAATTTTGTAATTTACAATTTAACAAATTACAATATTTCAATTCGTTGTATCTCAGTTAGTAATGAAAATATTTTCATAAACTCCAAAATCTGTTGTTGTATTTTTATGAAAAGTCTAATGCATATGACAAAAAAAAAAATAAAAATAAACAGGAGCTCCTAGACCCATGGGAGGCTAACGAATTTTCAAAATTTTTTTGCAAACTGCTTTTTCAAAATTTTTTAGGGGTCATTAGAGAAGTGCTTCTCTAGATGTTATTTCCCAAATTTTGTATGAGTCCCATGCGCCATAGACGAGAAAAAAGAAATTGAAATTTCACCAGCCGCCGCTGATGATGATTCAAGTGTTGTAACTGATGATAGTATCATGGAAAATGATAGTGACGAAATGTTAATAGAACAGGATAGTAGTAGTTTAAGTAGTGGTAACTCACATTTTAATTTTAGTTTATTTAATAGGGAGTATCAAACTCGCTCAGGTCAAAAAGTCAGAAGACCTGAAAAATACAAATAGTAAGTAAGTAAGTAAGTAAGTTTTATTCCGTTTTAGTTCACATTTACATGTATAAAACAGGTCACGGTTTACAAAATGAAAAAATACTGACATATAAAACAGACAAATGAGTTGCTAAATATAAGATAAATAAGTCGCACTTATCATTATCACACATAATATTCTTGGATTGTATATGGTTCAATACTACATATGTACTGGAAGGCTTGTTTACTGAAACATTTGAGGTTGACATTGTTTTTTATAGTGTTGGGGAGTGCATTAAAAAATTTTAGTGCAGCATAATGTAGTCCTTTTTCCGTGAGTGTTAACCTATGTACTGGATAAACATAATTCATTTTGTGCCTAGTATCGTATGCATGGTCTGTGCTTACATTTATAAATTCCAAATTGTTGTTTTTTAAGAACATCAAACAGGAATAAATATATAAACCTGGGATTGTGAGTAGTTTGTTCTCCCTGAATCGGCCTCTACAAGACTCATCAAATTTCATTCTGAATATCACCCTAATTGCTTTCTTTTGCAGTTTAAAAATTTTGGGGAGGCTTGTTGAACCACCCCAGATTTCAATTCCATATTTAGCAATGGAGAGAAAGTTTGCGTGGTACACTGTGAGAAGATTACTGCTGTTAAAGGAACGTGATAAAACCCTGAGTGATTTATTTAATTTATTCACTGTGAGATCGATATGTGCAGACCATTTAATGTTGTTATCTAGTGTTATGCCTAATAATTTAGTTGAATCTGTTGTCGCAATTGGCACTGTATCAGCTAGGCGTTCAGGTATTTCGATATTATATAGGATATATAAACCTACAAAGTGTTTTCACATAAAATACTATGAACTACAGAGTGTTTATATTTTATCAGAAAAGTTAAGGTTGTTATAATTTATAAAATATGTATGTGTTTAGTACAAACTGTGTTAAAATATTTTTAGGTACAAATGTATAGTATTGTCATACATGTTGTTTTTTTATATACTTATAATTTATGTAAGTCAAAAAAAGAGGTCACATGCACAATACACCCAGTTGTATACTTGGTTGCATATGCCTACAAAGGCTAAGATGTATGTGGAATGTAAGCAATAAAGCAGTTGCCAACCAGACGTTGTTCTAGTAGTGTATTTCCTGTCCTTTACGATAACCACCAAGATAATACAATAACCACCAAGATAATACAAACATTTTATATACAGTGTGTCCCCCGATTGAGTTCGCTATAGGTGAAATGGGCAAAAAATTTTCGAATTCTTTTTTCATATTTGGAGGTTCACCCCTGCTTATCTAAAAAGTAATTTTGGGTGTACTTTTGTTTTTTTTTCAATCATGTAGGCCATGACAGTTAAGCAAAAACGAATTTCTTGTTAGGTAAAGTACCTTTTCTGTAAAAGATACAGGAAAATGTCATTAAGGAAAGTTATTCAGAATAAAAAGTTATAGTCCTATGCAAAATTTCAAGAACATTCGCCTACTTTGATGATTTTGATTTTTTTAATATAATTGCATTTTACGGAAAAAAAAATTGTATGCCGGTTTACTAACGTGTGATGTACCAAGTGATTAGAGAAAAATTATTTAGTTATTCATTTTTATTTTGACGCAGAATTACATTTTGGGTTAGGAAACCAATAAATACAAATGACAATTAACAAATGATAATTAAAAAAATTACTACAGGTATCTAGAAATAAACATAAATATGTCGCGTCATTATTCAAAATTGTTTCCATCAGCTTCAGTACATAGCTCTAGTCTAGCTCTTAATTCTCTATAACTGTTCTGGATTTCTTGGTGGGGTATACCATCAACTGCTTCTTTAATTTTGGTTTTTAATAATTCTAAATTATTGTCAAAATTAAAAGCATAAACTTTTTGTTTTAAATAGCCCCATAAGTAGAAATCCATTATCGTTAGATCCGGACTTCTAGGTGGCCAACAAATCGAACCGTATCTTCCAATCCATCTTTCTGGAAAATGACGGTCTAACCATTCTCTGACAATAACTGCAGAATGTGCAGGGCAGCCGTCCTGCTGTAGAAACATTTTCGTCCTTTGCAATATGGGTATATTTTCGAGATAATTAAAAAAAAATGTATTTAGCATTTCCAGGTAAGAATGTTGATTTACATTCCCTTCAAAGAAATATGGACCAATTACTCCAAAGTATGAAATAGCACACCAAACATTCACTTTCTTGGAATATTGCCGTCTACATCGTATACGAAAATTTGGATTTTCCGAGGACCAATACCTACAGTTCTGTGAACTTACTGTACCATTAGTGGAAAACGTTGCCTCGTCAGAAAAAATTATATTTTCGTGAAAATGTCTATCACTTAAAATATTTTCGCCCATCCATAAACAGAAATCCAATCTTTTAGCGTCGTCATTTTCTTCAAGAGTGTGTACAAATTTTGGTTTATATGGATAAATTTTATTGGCCTTAAATATTTTTTGTATAGCACTTTTAGAAATGCCAGTTTGGGCTGCTCTTCTTCTAAGAGATAATTTTGGGAACTCACTCAACGAATCCATCGCAATTAAAGTGCCAGCATCATCTTCATTAAACTCCTTCTTCTTTTTTTTTATATTTAATACACTACCAGTTCTTTTAAATTTGTCGACTATTTTTTTAACACCCCTATCTGTTACTAATACATCTGGCCAATGTTCATTAAATTTCTCTACGACAGCTTTATAGGAATATGTATCTCCTAATCCGTAGCACTGAACAAAGAAAATCCATCCTTTGCTCCACTGTAAGCATAATTTTTAATTAATAATTATGATGCTCATATGACAGCTATTATTATTAATTTGACAAATAAACATATACACACATTTGTTTTTCATCGATGAATTGATGAACATGCAGTGAAAGTTTTAAAAGATGAAAATTTCAAAAATTAATATCAACATAGGTTGCTCCTTCCAGGAAAATGTGTATATTTTGATGTCGTTCACCTTTTCTTTAAAAATACCGCAAAAGTCAATTGGGCGCGGTGAATTGGACTCGCGACAATTGGACGTGATAAAATTGGACGAGAAACATTGGATACGTTTATTAAAAATAATCATATTGCGCAGCCTTGTCATGAATGCAAACAGTGGTTGCTGATTATGCGAACAGAAGCATTTTGGACTACTTGCGAGGAATTCCCCAACTGCAAGTGTAAATAAATTATATTTTATAATTTCTATGTTAACACTAGTAAGCCGGCATACAATTTTTTTTTTCGTAAAATGCAATTATATTAAAAAAATCAAAATCATCAAAGTAGGCGAATGTTCTTGAAATTTTGCATAGGACTATAACTTTTTATTCTGAATAACTTTCCTTAATGACATTTTCCTGTATCTTTTACAGAAAAGGTACTTTACCTAACAAGAAATTCGTTTTTGCTTAACTGTCATGGCCTACATGATTTAAAAAAAAACAAAAGTACACCCAAAATTATGAAAAAAAAATTCGAAAATTTTTTGCCCATTTCACCTATAGCGAACTCAATCGGGGGACACACTGTAGACTACATAGTAGTATAACCTTATGGAGATTTCGTTGGATGCGAAAGGAGGCTACGTATAGATGGCATAACGATCGAGGGATGCCAGCGATTTAATTGGTGGAATGAAATGATTATTATTGGTTGAAATCTCTTGCCTTGACTTTGAGCTAGAGTATTGTTCTGCTTGAAAATACACAGGTCCGCATTTAGTTTCATTCTCCGTTCATTAATCTTGAGTGATAATAATATTCCATATTGCAAAATTAGGTGTCTGTGTTAATATTTTCGTGTTTCGATCTTCCATTTAATGAACAATTTGTCTTAGATTTAGTTGAATTTGAATAACGATACGAGATGTGTAGTTTTTAACCTGATTCTTCATTTTTGGGGAATCGTAGGGACGCAAAGTGCCATTTTTAAATTTTGTTTTACAAGTTTTGCTTGAAAGGACATTTAAGTGTAAGTAGGACTGAACGTGATTAATATTGAATGTAAGTAGAATTTACTATTTAACTGGAACGAAATGTCAACCTTTATTTTATTAGCAAGTTTCAATATTTGTAACTAGAGATGAATTGCTATTTGACAACCTGTTATTTTATAACTGTTATTTGTAAATAGCATTAACAGACTGTTATTTCTGTTCGAAAATAACAGGTGAGAAAATAACAGAAAATGTAGTTAAATATTATTGAAGTTGAATATTATTATGGGTATCTTGAGTCATCGGCTTTATGTACACAGTTTTAGTTTTTTTTTTATTCATAATATATTCAAATCTTTTCTAATGTCTTCTCCGTGTGTATATTTTCCATTACCCGCACAGCCAGTTTAAAAATGAAGAACTGCCAGAGTTGAATATTTTTGTAGAAATCTCAAGCCATCCGCTTTATGTAATGACTTTTAGCTGTTTTTTAATCATAATATGTTCAGAGATTTTATATTTTCTTCTCCATATTGTATATTTTCGTTTACCTGCATCTCCAATAAGGTCATTGCATACGCTGTGTTTGGTGTGTTGGCGGTAGGCGATCGGCGAGTTAAATTGTTATTTAATCTTAATCACAGCAAGCGGTGGGTTTATAGGTATAGCATAGATAAACCACAAATAAATCCATATCTCGGCAACAAAAATTTAATTTGTATTAGGTATCTATGTATCTATATGCATGTATGAATGCTGGTATTTTTTTTATTAATTTAACATGAAATAATAATAATTAAAAAGGTTGAGTCTTAAAAAATGATTTACGTAAATCAAATTATTTATATTTTATTTATATATGAACGTAAAGAAAATTAATACCTCTAGAAAACATAAAAATCAAAGAATTTTTTCTGCCCGTCGCACAGTGGCACGAATCGTGATTTTTCGTTCAAAATTATCTAGAGCACTTGTTTCGCAACCGATTGGGATGAGTTTTTTTTTAAATACTCGTTATTTAATTTCCAAAAAATGTAAGAGGGCCGATTTTTTAATTATGCTAACCAAAATTATTGAGCTTAGCCAAAATGGTCATTAATTTTTTATTTAAATATTAAGAAAAGTTACAAATAAAAATTTTTTCTTATACAATTTACATAAATCTTGTTACTCGGGGGTTTTTAAGGTCGCTGATTACGAATTCGATATCCAAATATCATAAATCAACCTGCAGAGGGCGGAATCAATGGCGACTATAAAGTGTTAAAAAATATGATGAAAAATGAAATATTTTTGTTAAAGTTTGAGGCGAGAAGTTTTGAATATTTCTGATAAGTACTTCTAAGTTAAAATAGACTAAATTTTAAGTTCCAGGAACAAATTGAAGATGGCGGATCCAATATGGCGAATCGTAATTTCTTATCCAATTTACATAAATCTTGTTACTCGGGGGTTTTTGAGGTCGCTGATAAGAATCTAATATCCAAGTTGTCATAAACCAACCTGCAAGATGGCGGAATCAATGGCGGCTATAAAATGCTAAAAAATGATGAAAAATTTAATATTTTTTCAAAGTTTATGCCGAGAAGTTTTGAATATTTCTGAAAAGTACTTTTAAGTTAAAATAGGCTAAATTTTAAGTCCCAGGAAGAAATTCAAGATGGCGGATCCAATGTGCCGGCAATAAGATGATAAAAAATCTAACTTAAAAATAAATTAAATGCATTAAACCAAATAGGTTATTCCTAAGAATTATTAAAAAATTTAAAAAGGAACAAATTTTCTGAATCAATCATAAATATGTGATTCAGTCCTCCATTAACTTTGGACATAACCTTAAGTGATTCATATTAATATTTCTTTTTTTTTATCTGCTAATAATATTATTTAAATGTATTTAGAATATAATTAACAATTAAAAAAATTTATTATTTAAACAATACAAATTAAACAATGACGAAAAATTTTTGCACCAAGTTATAGGTTCGAAGTTGATGGTGTAAAATTCTTGCCTTAGGTTATGTTGGGTATAGAGTTCTTGGTTTAAGGTTCTATCAGGCTTACATTGTTAGGTTTAATATTCTTGTTTTAAAGTTCTTGGTGTTAGGTATTTATTATATTAATTAGCAGATAAAAAGAAAGAAATATTAATATGACCTACTTAAGGTTATGTTCAAAATTAATGGAGGACTGAATCGCATATTTATGCTTGATAATTAATATATGGCAGTCATATTGGATATATCTTAAAATTTCAGAAAATTTGTTCTTTTTTAAATTTTTTAATAATTCTCAGGAATAGCCTATTTAGTTTAATGCATTTTATTTATTTTTATCATCTTGTTGCCGCCATATTGGATCCGCCATCTTGAATTTCTTCCTGGAACTTAAAATTTAGTCAATTTTAACTTACAAGTACTTATCAGAAATATTCAAAACTTCTCGGCATAAACTTAAACAAAAATATTTCACTTTTCATCATTTTTTAGCATTTCATAGCCTCCATTGATTCCGCCATATTGCAGGTTGATTTATGACAATTTGGATATCAGATTCATAATCAGCGACCTTAAAAACCTCCCAAGTAACAAGATTTATGTAAATTGGATAAGAAAGAAGTTTTTTTTTTAAGTTTTATTAAGATTTAAATTAAAATTGGCCATTTTGGCTAAGCTCAATAATTTTGGGTAGCGTAATTCAAAAATCGACTCTCTTACGTTTTTGGCAAATTAAATAACGAGTATTTAAAAAAAAATTATCCCAATCGGTTGAGAAACAAGTGCTCTAGATAATTTTGAAAGAAAAAATCACGGTTCGTGACACTGTGCGTTCCAAAAAACATAAGAGAGCCGATTTCGGCATAAACTTAAACAAAAATATTTCATTTTTCATCATTTTTAGCATTTTCATAGCCGCCATCTTTCAGGTTGGTTTATGACAATTTGGATGTCAGATTCGTAATCAGCGACCTCAAAAACCCCCCAAGTAAGAAGATTTATGTAAATTGGATAAGAAAAAAAAGTTTTTATTTGTAACATGTGGTGATCACAGTGTAACATGGGCTTTTTGGCTAAGCTCAATAATTTTGGTTAGCACAATTCAAAAATCGGCTCTATTACGTCTTTTAAAAAAAAATGCTCTAGATAATTTTGAACGAAAAAATCACGATTCGTGCCACTGTGCATCGGCCAGAGGCAGCAGCATGATGCATAATATAAAATAACGTCTCTGAAATAAGATTGACTTCTGGGGGGGGCACCGGAAGTCTGGAATACTCTTTATATACGCTTTTTTAGCCATATATTTTCTATTAAAAATTAATATTAGGTATATTTCACACTTCTAGGGGAGCGCCGGATCTAGGGGGGGGCACCGGGCCACGTACTTCTTCCCATCCATATGTTATTTTTAAACTGTTATTTCAAAATAGTAGTAGCAGTAGTTTAAACTGTTATTAAAAAATAACAGCTTTTACCCATCACTAATTTGTACGAATTATGTCCGCGTTGCCACATGCACAAAAATTTCTTTAGTATAAGATATATGTTGGAAATTATAATTATAAATATTACTTAATTACGTAAATACAGCTAGGATCTGGTTAGGTAAATTCGAAAATGTAGGTGTGCATAATTTATGCCATGTACAGCTAATATATATATGGATATTGTGTAAATTTTAAAATTAAGTACCTATTTATTATTTTAAAACGTAACCACATTATTAATTTCGAATTAAACAGCCAAGAACCTTGTAAAAAAAGTATGGGAACACATCAAAGTTTTCGCCTCGGTTGTAAATATGTCCTTGAACGTAATAAAATGTGTAGTAAATTTCCGGCTACTAAGAATTCTACCTGCATTTGTGCCGCCCACCAATTAGAATTGTTGTCATCGAATAATCGGTTTATTATAGTTTATTGGCATAATATAAAATATTCAAATTTAGTAAATTGAATAGTAGATAGATGCACTTTTATATTTTAGTCATAAAAATTTTAAAACTTTAAGATGTGATAAAACAATTTTTATTTGTAGAAATGTAATAAATAATTCCCTTGCAAAAATAACGAACCAAAAATTACTTTGTTAAATATCACTAAATTTAGTGACATTTAGCAAAGTAATATTTGTTTTCGTTATTTTAAATTTCCGATTACGCATTTTCATTTAGCTTGCATCAGCTTGTATTGAATATACCCTGGCTTGCACACAGTCACCTGAATAAACCTTAATCCGTTCCTATCTTGATAACCACTAGTTCAAATGAAGTCTGCATAGAGGTCTCATCTGCATGGGTTAAAAATTCATTACTTTCATTAGGTCCCTGTAGATGACGCTTGAGATCGTATCCAACAGTTGATACACAGGCGTTATACTACTAGGTAGTCTATATACAATGATACAAATATCTCGATTTTCTAGAAAACGTCTTTAACGATTTTGTAAATTGATCTAACAACATGCCATTATTGGTTTTTTCCGTACAATTACACAAAGGTAATTTACTGATAAACAAAAAATTTGTAAGTCAGTCAAAAAAGTAAGTTAGGCCTAGCGGTACCATTTATTTCATATGTAAGTGAACGTTGATAGAGATGTAATGCAGTGGTACAGAAGAAGAATAGAAATATTCTTTAATTATACATACAAATATTATTGTAGTTTCCTTTTTTTTACAAAGAAAATCTGAATCATTTGATTCATCTTCATCGACGGAGCTTTCACTATCAATTTGAAAATCAAAAACATTTCTTCATATTACTCTGAAGCAACAAAGCAAAAGTGGCTCAATTATAAACACTATTTCGTACTTCAGATAACACATCGCAAGTAATCAATATCAAGGGTGCAGATGGGGGGGGGGGAGGGTAAAGGGAGTAACCCCCCAGGGCTAGAATATTAAAATAGTTTTTTCTATGTCACTTTTTTTTTTCAAGTAAAATTTTGAGATGAGACAATTTTTTTGGATTTTTCCCCCGCTCATCAATTTTTCACGTTACCCCCTCTATAAAAAAAATTATTTTCGATTTTGATCAATATTGTCTTGAATTATTTTATTAAACATAGAAATAATCTACCTAAATTAAAATTTTTAATGCATTTTAATTAAATAACGGCTAAACAAATTATTTTACGTTACAATACATTAAAACTTGAAAATAAACACAAAACACAAATATTTTAAAAAGAAGCAGAAAATGACAAAAGCATAAAGCATTATAAAAAAAAAAATAAAGATTGTTGAATTTTTGATAAATAAAAACTTAACAAAACTATATTTTGTTAAATAAAAGAATCAGAATATACGAAAAAAATACTAAAAAAAGACTTGATATGATGAAAATGGAGTGATGCATATTGTATACCATTAATTAAGTTAGTTGCCTAGTTACAATATTCAAAGAGTGGGGAGATAATATTTTTTTCGAATGTGTGTTATGTCCTCAAGGGTGCTTTATGTGATGTAATTTAAAAAATTTTAGTTGTGGATAATTTTCAACTAGCAGAGAGAAAAATTAAGCATTTTGAATTGAAACAATATGCGGAAATTTCAAGAAAAAATATCAATGTGTTTATTTATAATCGACTAAAACGCAAAAACTAATGTATCACGGATTCAAATGCAAGTAGAACATCATTCTTTGTTTTAAACGTTGGTTATTTCATATATTTTCATAATTCGAGTTTGGTATTTTTATTTTTGCAATACAATTACTATGAGCTGAGATAATAGGGAAAAAAAAAATTTGTGTTGAAAAATAAATTGTTAAAATTCTACAAGAAGCAATGGGCGGATTTAACAAAAAATTGTTCAGAGCACTTGTTACTACATTTTGAAAAAAATGTATACGTTTTGCATTTTTCCGGTGGACCATCGAAATCAAAGAAAAACGTCGGATCGAAATGAAAGTTGTATCTATCGACTCGAGAACGAATTTAGAAAATTCCGTCTGTCGGTCAGTCACGCTTGACCCCCCCTAATCCGTTTTCGGATTTCGATGAAACTAGGGTGGTTAATGGGAGGCCTTTAGAAAACCTTAACGCTGGAAGCTCGGCTCCGTTCGGAAACCGGAAGTACCCGATATAGACGTTTCGAGTTTTTGATCGAAGGTACACGGCCACAAATGAAGCCAATTACTGGCGGCCCGAATCCGTTGACCGCAAGTATTTTTTCCAAGGCCGAGTATGACTTTCCAAAGAAATTAATAACTCCCGAACCGAAGGTCCGATTTTGATTTTCAAAAATGGCGATTAAGTCTATTTGATGACATTTGTGAGAAATTTGACAAAACAAAAGCGAATCTACAAATCCTGGAAAACTTGATTTTTTTTACAAATTCTATAAATACCGAACAGTTTCCTAATTAAAATCGAAAATTAAGCATTCCGTTGATCAATCTCTATAACCAGTATAAGGCACGGACCTTTTTGGACAAAAAATATGAAATAGTTTTTTCGAAAAATTAAAAATAAACGAGTTATTTACAAAGATGCATGATCACGTTCGGTATATCAGAGTGGCAGTCCGCCCGAGAATAAAATCGTAAGTCTGAAATCACTCCGCTGATGTTTCCGCATTTTATAATTTTCTATTGCTATATTCTTGAGTGAAATTTTGGAAAATTAAGTAATAAAAATATAAATAATATATAATTGTCTATAGAATTATTTAAAAAAATATTACAAATTGATAAATTCTCCGTGCGATATAGGTGCAAAAAAATAATGTATTGTTATACTTAAAATATCATCATTCATTTCATTATTTGGTTAAGTAATGGTATTAATTTAAGAATTTACTTATAATCTTTAACTTTACGATGAAATTAAAATTTTATAAAGGATTGAGGTGTGTGGAAGCATTGTTTTCAATTCCTGCATTGCACCCATTGTAAAAGAAACATACAAATGCAAAACAAAACAGGCTTTATATGAAACAGATTTTGATATTGTGCCTTCTCGAAAAAGTCTCTGTTTTGGTAATACACGAAATTATCTGTGTCCAAACAAAAAAAAAAAAAATGGGGAAAATTCTATCTCTATAAATACTGATTTTCATTTACTAAATAACAATATAACCGATGCCCTTTCTGTATTTCAAAATGTAGTTAGCCTTTACTTAAAAATGAAACATGTCAAAATGTACTGAGTCATCCTACGACCCTCTGCTGAAAAGGTACTGAATCATCCCAACAGGGATAAAAAGCATATCAAAATGTAGTTTTTAGCTTATTATACCTACAACAAATTAAAACAATAAAATTGCTATAGCCAGAGAATTCCAATCAAATTTTATTTTGACTCCACTAACTACCTTACATCACTAAAGTGGGTACTGAAAAAGGTACAATTATTGGTAAAATAAAATTGATAAAATTAAAAATGTCAACAAAATAATTAGGTACCTACATTAAAGTTGGAAACGCCGAATAAGAAATTTTTGTTGTGTGAAACACTATAACTACTAATTTCTTGTAAAAATTTAACCCCAATGAAACAATGACATAAAAGTAAGCAAAACAAAAAAAGGAACAATTTATTGGCGGGCAGATTTTAACATATATTTTAATTATTTGTGCGCAATGTGTAGCATTTTATTTAAAACACAAATTTGTCGCTTATTTGTACTTCTTTTCCCCTCTTATATTAAATGAATTATTTTAACAGATATGCAAAATTTGAAAACTTAATAACATTTAAAATTCACTGGTTATATTAAAGTCTACAAAAATATGATTTTAAGATAATTCTCCAATAGGTGCATTTTCTAACCATAAAGTATGTAAAAAATTATATAAATTATCACTAACCGAAACCTTATAAGGTGTAGGATTTAATGTTCTTTTGATATCTGGTCTCAGTATTTTTAATGAGGTTTTAACATTTTCTCTGATCTCTTGTAAGGTCGGTAAGGGTTGACAAACACATCCATCTTTCCAAAACAACTTCAGCAAATTTTCCACTCTAGATGGAATGACAAATGCTCTCTTAGATTCTTCAAATGGATGTCTACATAAAACTTTTTCATTAACAGTAGGTGGAGCTTCAATTGATCTCTGTAATAAATCAATCAACGCATAACCAGTATCACCATAAAGTCTAAAAACATTTTTTTTGCCTGGAATTGTAACTTTCGCCACCTCATGGCTTAGCTTAATACGGGGTTGTTCATTTAATTCTACCATTTTGTAAACACAACCTAAAGCTGGTTGTCTCTGACATGTAACCAAATGTGTACCTATACCAAAAGAATCTATTCTATGTCCTTGATCGTTCAGACTTAATATAGTTTCTTCATTTATGTCGTTTGAAGCCATAATTATTAAGTTGCTAAAATAAGGTACCGAGTACTCCTTGCTTATCTTTACAAAATAGTCTCTTGCTACAATGGACAAATATGCTAAGTCTCCGCTATCCAATCTTATACCTATTGCTTGGTAACCACAGTCATCTAAAGCAAGAGCAACCGCACAGAAATTTATAAGACCACTTTTTTTCACATCATAAGTGTCAACTAATGCCATAAAACCATTTGGAAAAGCAACTGCAAAAGATATGAATGCAGCTAATTCTCCATCGTTCACTTCCGACAACACCACATTAAAAATAGGAATAAGTTTTTTTCTCCAACGTACAGACATGAATAACAAATCTTGTGGTTCACCGCCTCCTCGTTTAGGAGCAATAGTTACAGTATGTAGCTCAGATAAACTATTAAAAGATGTTACATATGCATGTGCATGAGTTCCTTTTACTGGAATATTAAATAACTTTCCGGCAAGGACATTACTTGTTCCATCAAAACCACCAATATATGAATATTTTGATGCAGATAAGCCACCATCAGGTCCTTGTGCACGCCTTAAACCAAATTCATATAGTTTAAGTTCTCCAGCAGCCATTCTAAACCTAGCAGCATTAGTGGCCATTAAACTTGCATAATTAACCAAGTTTAATAATGTAGTCTCTAATAACTGTGCTACTATAAGGGGTCCTTCTACTCTTATCAATGGTACACGAGGAAAAACGACTGTACCCTCTTTTATAGCATAAAACGATATATCTTTGGCCGATACAGTTCTCAGGAATTTATAAAATTCTTCTTCTATAGATAACGGCAATATTTGTCGTATATACTCAATGTCGCTTTCAGAGTAACAAAATTTCTGCAAAAATTTGACACATTCCTCCAATCCAGCAAATACAGTAAATTCTCCGTGAAATGGATTTTTGCGAAAAAATAAATCGAATACTGCATATGAATCTGTTTTTCCAGATTTCCAATAAGCATAAGCCATTGTAATTTGATATAAATCAGTTAGTAAGGGCTGTACAATACCATTTTGCCCTATTTTTTTCTCGGTATGGTTCAGTGAATTTTCCATATCGACATTCAATAAAATAATATAAATATTATTCACACAAAAACAAGGTAATGTAATAGTGTAATAATTACATACGCGTATTAAACCATTTAAGGTTAAAAATGTTAAAATGCAGGCCCTGCGCACTCCCACTATATTTCAAAACAGCGTGTTTAGTTTGAACTTACGTCGATATGTCGCTACTTGTACTTGAATCACGGCGGCTGCGCAAATCTGAGGCATGTTTTTGCGCATGAGACGCTACAAACCGCGATAAGCGGAGCCATCCGAGCGAATAAGCTGTGACGTCACGCTTAAAGCGGTATCGCGCGGTCTCACTAGGGCGCTAGAAAATGTGTAAGCGGAAAATAGTGGAGATATGACATAAGAACGTTAGAGATGGTTAGAACTAAACTGTTAAAAAAAAAGCTAAAAAGACATTTCATTTTTGCGGAGAAATATATGATGACGTAGCGCTTCAAGGCGCTTAAAGCATTGGGGTAAGACGCGAGATCGCGCCTTTGGATCTTGCCCGACTGTCAGTACTGTCAGTTGTCGCGCCATTATTGTTTACATGTCTGTGCTTTGTGTTTTGGACATTAAACTAATAATTATTAAATCCATAGAGCAGGAGTCCATTTGCTTATTTGTAAATAATGTGAGTTTCTAATGAAACTGTCTAGAAACGACGCTGTTCTGTTAAATATTAAAAACTGTAATGGGTTATAAGTGTTGTGTTCACGTCGTGTTGCGACTTCGAAAAATTCCAACATGCATAGGTATTATTGATTTGCAAAGAACGTGACTCCCAAGAAATTGACTAAAAACGAAAGACTGACGGGTTGTACATTTCTGTGCAATGAAATCCCGTATTTTTCGCCTTATTAAATCATTATTTATTTGTCAGTGTCATATTTTCGCAATGCCAAAATTAACTGAACATGAAAAATTTTTAATTCTCTCTGAACTTAAAGAGAGATGGTCTATCAGAGCAGTTGCTAACCATTATCAATTGAATAAAAGTACTGTTATGAGTGTGAAGAAAAGTGGGAAGAGGAAGGTAGCATAAAGAGAAAAGACGGTTGAGGCCTATCGAGAAGTTCAAATCTCGTTCAAGATGAAGCACTCCTTGGCTATTTGAGGAAAAATCCGTTTCAAACAGCAGGAGACGCTGTGTTCATGACATATTTTCTAGTGTCGAGGTCAGCAGCTAGCCGAAGGATAGGAAAATCGAAAATAAAAAACTGTATAAGTGCCAAGAAGACCATATTAACAGAAGAACAAGCAAGCCCGCATTATGTTTTGTTTAAATTGTGTCTATCGTTGGAGTTTTGGACCAATGTTGTGTTTACCGATGAAAAAGTTTTTCAGTCTTGTAATGACGGACATGTACAAAATATTAGGTTACATTATTTACATAATAAATACAATCGCAGCTATGTGCAGTCGCTGTGAATTTTTCAACCTCAGTTTTTACATTTGTTATAAATCGAAATCATTCCCATCGAATGGTGTAAAAAAGTAAAAAAAACAAAAATACGTATGTTTTTCTTCTGGATTAACATTATTCAAATACATTACTTATGACGTTTCACAATCAATGTCAGTTTTTTGTAACCTATATGATAATGAAAAATCTAAATTCCAAAAAGACTGATTCACACCACTTAATGTTAGTAAAGGACGTGAAAATGTATATTATAGCGGGTTTATACATGCATGGATTTAGTGGCGCCAGTAGATATTGGCACGCTAGTAAAAAAATATTACACATATAAACAGTTACTGACGAGCAAGCTTTTACTTTGCATGCATTGATGCATGCTCGCCAGTAACTGTTTATACGCGCAATATTTTTTTACTGGCGTGCCAATATCTACTGGCGCCACTAAATCCATGCACGTATAAACCCGCTATTATTTAATTGTATTACAGGTATTTTGGTACATTAGTTACTTTAACATTTTACTTATTTCAACGCACTTTCAACATCTTAATACTTTTGTAATAATTTTAGTTACGTTAGTTACTTTTTAAATGTATTTTTAAATATTATTGTATTTATTGTAATGATTTTCCGTTAAATTAATAAATGATCAATTTCTAGTTTTGAAATGACTTATTTCATTTTAGGGCCACTGTTACACTATAAAAGTTCTTTGACAAAGATCTTTTATAAAGGATATTTTATGAGTAATTTGATAGATATTTCATCTCACAAAATATCTTTTATAAATAATCTTTGTTAAAGAACTTTTGTAGTCTAATGATGGCCTAAGCAATTTGTTTGAAAATCATTTAAAATTCACAGCGCCACCCGCGACGTAAGTTTCGCTGTTTAAAAAATCCCTGAGAGTTGCCTATCTATATCATATATAATATTCTTTAATCTATGACTGACAGGCAAGATCCAAAGGCATATTTTTGCGATCTCGCGTCTTACCCCAATGCTTTAAGCGCCTTGAGGCGCTACGTCATCATATATTTCTCCGCAAAAATGAATCTTTTTAGCTTTTTTTTAACAGTTTAGTTCTAACCATCTCTAACGTTCTTATGTCATATTTCCACTATTTTCTGCTACACATTTTCTAGCGCCCTAGTGAGACCGCGCGATACCGCTTTAAGCGTGACGTCACAGCTCATTCGCTCGGATGGCTCCGCTTATCGCGGTTTGTAGCATCTTATGCGCAAAAACATGCCTCAGATTTGCGCAGCCGCCGTGTGATTCAAGTACAAGTAGCGACAGATCGACGGAAGTTCAAACTAAACACGCTGTTTTGAAATATAGTGGGAGTGCGCAGGGCCTGGTCGTTGTCGTTGTCGTTGTCGTTAACCTTTATCTAACCATTTCGTCTTTTAAAAAAGTTTTCTTTTTTATGTATTAAAAACAAAATATCAAATTAGATTTGATAATCTAAATAATGTAATAATCATAATTGAGCAATGTGCTGACGTTGTGATATATAAGCGGGTCATAAACTTGCATTAGAAAGATAGAAAATTTCAAGCACCTGGCCATTTCTACTGTGTTAATTAAACATTTATTTATTGGTGCAGACTATATTGTAAAAGCATAATGGTTCGACAACGTAGAACCCATGTGAATTCAGAAAGCAATAAACTTGATAAAGGAACAAATAGCAGTAGTAGTAATGGGAGCAATTCACCGAATAGTAAATCCTCAAAAAGTTCTAATATATTTAATTACTGGAAACAAATTATTGTGTTTACTGTCCTAGGCATTTCTATTTGTTTTGGTTATATGGGCTATTTGGAAACCAGAGTGAATACTCCATTTGATGATAAAAAAGTAAGTCTTGTAATGTATTCAATTTATTAAAACAAACAATAAATAGTGCAAATACAATAATAGATGTATTGCTTATACGTTGGCATCACAGAATGGACACTTTTCAATATTCACCGCTATATCCACTGGTAGAACGAACCGGTTAGAAAGATATTTATTTTTGGTAAATGTTCTGGCTGTCTGCGGTTCCGTGGAATTTCCCAGTTTTTTTGAAAACTGATATTTGTTTTATTTGTTGACAAATTTAAACTGTTTGTAAATGACCGAGGAGTATTCCGCAGAAAAATATTGTGTACACTAATTCCCAAAATAGATAGTAATTCCCCTAATTCCCTAGCAATTCCTCTAATACACTACATCCATAAATAGCTAACACCGATAGTATGTCTATATCTCAAAAACTGCCTAATTTTGAACCGGAAAGACCTAGTTACAAAAATTGCAAGTTAAATAAAAGCTTGTAAAAAAACAACACGATTCTTCCTGCATTAACTTACCTTCCAAATTCCAACACAATGGAATCGGGCTTTCAGTTAAGTTATCGTGCTTACAAGAAACGTGACGGATGGACAGACAAACGGACGGACATTTTGAAAGTTGTTCAGAATTTGATCACTAACACAATGATATAAACATTTTTTCTTTCCAAGCAGTATTTTCTACTTTAGAAATGTGCCGATCAAAAAATTGCAATATACTTTTCGTTTTCATATTTGCAAAGAGTATAATAAAGGGAATTTTATCTCCTTTGACATTTTTCCGTAAAACCAATAGTTTGACAACAAAAAATTTCCTGTTTCTGTCGGAAATGATTAAAAATATGCCCTTTTCGAAAACATATTTCAACAAAATGAGCAAATCAAACCATGAATATTTTTTCAAAAATTTGTATATTTTTTTGCAATATATATGAAAATCGCAGTTTGCTTAGACATTGCCATAATTTAAACTACTATAAAAGCTGAGAAAATGAAGATAAGTAAACTATTTGTCTGCCACAAAAAATTTGTTCATAACAGATTGTACAAAAAACCTTGATTGGTATCAATCAAAGGGATTTTTGTTAAAGATATTTATTTTATAAAAACTGTATACACTGATGAATTTATCTATAAAAATTTAACCAAAATGATTCCAAGCAATTTTTAGATAGCACGCATTATTAACATGTTATATATACGAATATTCATTCAATATTTATTTTTCTGGATTTTCTGGGAGTTTTGAATCCAAGTTAGCCAATTTTCATCTTAAAGCGATAAACAACAAATTAAAGGTAATTGAATAAGCTTCTGATTTTATTTAGCCCATTTTTTACGCATGGCCCACAGTTTATGGCGGGTGACAAAATACGCTTCTTCGAAAACAGTGAAAGACTGAGTTTTAAAAAAAAATTCTTGTTATTTTTCGGGCAATATTTTTTTAGATGTTTTATTTAAAAAAAAGTGTTTCTTTTGAGTTTATTTGTTAAATAAACAAATGAAGCAAATGAGTTATACTTCTCGTATAATTATTTCTTAAACTTTTAAAAACATACCCCAAAATTTCAGTGACTGAAGGTTGTGATTGTTTATAATTTTTGAATTGCTGGAATGGATTCTCCTCACGGCCTAATTGCAAGATGGGTAAATAAACCAGTGCATTAACTTGATGATTTGATTTAATTAAGCTTTGCTCACTGTAGTCACCTGTTTTTCACTGTTTATAAAATTGTTTTTTTTAGTTTTGCTTAAAACGAAATTGGTGCACGTGCAAATCACATAGAGATTCGGCAAATTTAGTACATGAGAAAAAGCAGGGAAATTAATAAAATAATGACAGATACACTGCCCCCAGCACACTCCATACTTCGTGAAATCTTATTTGTATTACCTTGTCGTGTGTCAACGCAGGGCATCTAACAGCGAGCGCATTGTACTGGGACAATATCCGTCTTTCTTTTCTAATTTCTCTGTTTTCTTTCTTGCACTCAATGAACTCAGGATGCATATATATAATTAGATTTGCCGAATCTGTATATGATAGAGCTATAGAGCGCGCACGTCTTGGCGCATGTCCCGAGTTGCGCGCGCCGTGTATCAATTCCATACTCATTGCCTACTAATTCCTACTAATTCCCCACTAATTCCCTAATAATTCCTACTAATTCCTCTAATTCCAAACTAATTCCCTACTAATTCCCACTAATTCCTACTAATTCCTGGAACTTGTACACCAAAATTCCCCTGCAGAATACCCCTTGTAAATGACATTCTGTAGCACTCCATTATTTTCATTCATCATGACTATCCTTTTTCATTTAATACACAGGTTTCCAGGACTCTATTTTTTATCTTTTTATCTTTCAATTTTTTTATTTGATTTATATTAATCATACTAAGGGCCTGTTTTATAGGTACAGTTTAAACCTAAGTTTAACTAGAAGATTCTGTCGAGGTCCGAAATAAAAGTAAATAGCGTATTTAGCAAAGTGTATATTAGGCACATTCATCAAATAGGAAAATTAATTAAATTTGAATAAAGATTCTGTGGTATTGATAGTTGTTATTGAGTTATTATCGATAGTTATCGAATGATTTTTGTAGTAAAAAAGCTGCTGTGAGAAGCGTCTTTTTGAGTTCTTGTTAAAAGGTTCTTGTTAATTTCCTATTTGATGAGTGTGCTTATTATGCACTTTGTAAACACGCTATTTACTTTTATTTCAGACCTCAACAGAATCTTCTAGTTAAACTTAGGTTTAAACTGTACCTATAAAACCGACCCTTAAATAAATAAACTAACTACAACCAAAGCAACATAAAATAAAAGTGAGGTTATTAAAAAGACCGAAATTTCGCCGAGATTCTACCAAAATTTGAATTCAAAATCCCGCACTTTTCAATATTCACCATTAAATTCACCGGTGGAGGGAACCGGTTAGAAACATTTTTTTCCAGTAAATATCCAGTTGCATGCGGTTGGTTAAACATTTTGAAACGCTTCGGTGAGGTTTCCAGTTTGTCAGTAGGTTTGTTTTGGTTCCAACTTCGTGGACAGTTCCCATCGTACGCAATAAGGAAACAGCCATACACAATATTCAAATTTTATTCATAAAAAAATAATATTGCACCTTTTTAGACTGCAGTTTTACTTACTATTTATATTTTGTATCACTAGATTCTCACTATTCATCATGACCATTCCATTTTCGTTTAGCACAGGTTTCCAGAATTCCATATTTATAATTTCTAAGCTTTTTGTTTATAAAAAATAATATATAAACAAGGAAGTGAGGTTACTAAAACACTGATATTTCACCGAAATTCCAACTCAAAAACCTGGTGGATGTGGTGCCTTACTGGTTGAAACAGTTGATCACACCGGTAAATTTAGAAACATCTTATTTTTGGTGACTGGTTAATTTTGAAACGGCTCGGTGAGAAATCGGTCGAGATCGGTGCACTCACCGGTGAATTTAGAAAAGTGCCCATCCCGGTGGCTGTGGTGTGTTACCGGTTGAAACAGTTGATCACACCGGTAAATTTAGAAACAACTTATTTTTGGTAACCGGTTAATTTTAAAACGGCTTGGTGGGGAACCGGTTGAGATCGGAGTACTCACTTGTGAATTTTGGAAAATACCCCCTTTTGGATTCCAGAATTTTGAAAAAACTGACAACCATTTTGCTTGTAGTAAAACACGACCGGATACTATTTGTCTAGGTACACCAAACATGCATAATAGTCGTCAAAAAGTTTACAATGGGTACCACGTTAATGGGTTATCCTCCGTCAAGTGGTTTTGTAAATAGCGCCAACAGACACACAGACAAACAGGCTGACTGAATTAAAGGGCTTTAATTTTCATAATCTACGTAGGTACTCTTTCTTTAGAGATGAAACAAGTCTCATTTTTCAAAACCGTAAAATCTTCACATTACCAAGCATTTATGCATAAGAATGCATTACTTATGTCAAAAACAACATGGCGCTATACCACAGAAATAAGGATTTTCACAATCACTTAACTAGACACAATGATGACCTTAGAATAAATAATATCAGACTTAATAGAGAAATTTATTTTTGGACATATAAAACGGTATGAACAAATTTCTATTTTTAAATGGAACACCCTGTATATTTTTACATATATAAGAAGCATTTGTGAACATAAACCAAAAGTTAAAGCCAACAACAAAAAAACTATTAATACTCAAAATTATAATATTAACATATTCCATTTGAATATACAATGTATAACAAATAAACTTGAAATTGAAGCCTTTTTAGAGGAACATAAAGATAAATATGACTTCTTACTTTTCAATGAGCATTGGTGTATAAAAGAAGAGATAAAATCTGTAAGTATACAAAATTATAATTTAGCTTCTGAATTTAGCAGGTCTATACACAGACATGAAGGAGTAGCAATATTTGCTGCAAAGAAATTCAAAGGACTTTCTCTTGTACCAGTAACTGAATTATCAGTTGAGATACATTGTGAGATAACAGGTTTTGAAACGGATAATGTTATACTCGTGACAACATATAGGTCGCCTACTGGAGATTGGAAATATTTTTAGAAAAAATGACTGCTGCCTTAAATATTGTTACAACTCGAAATAAGGTGATATTTGTCTCGGGTGACTTTAATATACATTTCCACAAAGAAAATGACAAGAGTACAAAATTAGTTGTAGATTTATTTAAATCTTTTGGGCTCCTACCCACAAATAATAAAAATACACGAAATGGACATTGTCTAGATAATATCTTCTCAAATATTAGCTTAAAGAATACAGTACAAATCATTGATACAAAACTATCTGATCACAAGGGTATTCATCTACAAAGTTACATTATATGTAAACATTATTTAAGGAGAATAACATACAGACCGATAAACAACAACGGATTGGCAATGGTAAATAATCTTTTAGAAACAGTAGACTGGCATTTCATACTAGACACATCATTTGAATTAAACGACAAATTTGAACTATTCATTAATATCATTAACAACGCGATAGAAACTGTTTTCCAGTTAAAACAAAATTGGACAACAATGGTCAGACTCTTAACATAAACTGGTTTAATGATGAACTACGTCATATGAGAAACCAATTACATTTTTTACAAGACTTCTGTAAAATAAATCCGACTGAAGAAAATAAAACTCTGAAACAACATAAATATAAATACCACCGTGAGTTGTCGAAAGCCAAAAAAACTGCCCATGATAATTATATATCGAGTCACGGAAATCCACAGAGGGCCATGTGGAAAATATTAAACTCTCATAAGACAAATAACAGACAACTTACTGATAACATATCACCAAATAACTTTAATGATTTTTTTGTTAATGTAGCAAATAATATTTAAATGAACTCCCCCAAAGTAATTATAACTATTCAGAATTTCTGATAGAGGCGGTAAATAAAGATCAATTCTTCTTTAGAGAGGTATCATGTGACTATGTCGCCAATATTATAGATAATCTAAAAAATAAGCAAAGTAAGGACGCATATGATCTAAATTCAAAAATCTTAAAATCAATTAAATTGTCTTATCTTGGTCCCGCTGACATCTCTTTTGAACCAATGTATAAGTGATAATGTATTCCCAAAGTCGTTGAAAGTCGTTGAAAGTCTCAAAAGTCGTGCCAGTATACAAGAAAAATAATATAGATGAACCCTTCAACCATAGACCCATATCTGTCATACCTTATTTTGCAAAAATTTTAGAAACCATATTAAAAATTCAAATGGCTGATTATCTTGAGGCAAACAATCTATTTAATCCTAATCAGTTTGGCTTCAGAACCAAACGTACTACGACAATGGCGATTGACGAACTAACAACTATCATAAATCAAGCTTTTGAAGAGGGAAAGTTCACATGTTCTGTGTTTCTGGACTTATCAAAGGCTTTTGATTGTGTGTCCCATCAAATATTAATTAACAAACTGGATTATTATGGTTTTTCTAACAGTAGCAAACTTCTGTTAGAATCCTACCTTAGTGAAAGAAGCCAATACGTCCTCTATAATGGATTGAAGTCTGACCTACTTAACATCGAGTCCGGAGTCCCGCAAGGCTCAGTCCTGGGCCCCACTCTATTTTTAATATATATATATATATATAAACAATCCTTCCAAATTCTATAATAGACTCTTTATTAATAATGTTTGCTGACGACTGTAATATAACTGATTGTAACTCGGACCTGTCAATTTTGTTAGATGAGATCGATCTAACACAAGCAGTTGCTCAAAACTGGTTTATTTCCAATAAATTAAGTCTAAATACCTCAAAAACAGAAACAATGATCTTTTCACTGCGAAATATACATAATTTTAACAATCCCGACTGTTAAATTTTTGGGTCTATATCTAGATTCTAAATTAACATGGGACCAACATACCACTTATGTTAGCAGCAAAATATCTAAAAACATATACCTGCTTAGAAATTTGTCTAGCAATGTATCTCAACAAACTCTCCTCACTGCTTATCATAGCCTTATCCACTCGGTGATATCGTATGGCATTCTTGTATGGGGGCATGCTGCTTCCCGTGACAATGTTTTTAGAGTACAAAGAAGGGCTGTACGAATCATTGGTGGGTTAAAATACAGGCAAGATTGTAAAGATGCTTTTATAAAATTAAACATAATGACATTACCATCGGTCTATATACTGCAGTGTCTTTTCTACATCAAAGCGAATGAAGCAATGCACCTAAGGAGAGGTCAAATACACTCGCATTTTACAAGAAATGCGAATAACCTGAATGTAAATTATTTGAGACTCAATAAAACCAGGGATGGAACTGGTTATTATTGTATTAAATACTTTAATGCATTGTCTCAAACTATAAGAGCATTACCCGAAAGGGAATTTAAATGTAGAATAAAAAAATTTCTCCTGTCAAAGGCATTTTATAGTGATTTAGAATTTTTAAACAGTAATTTAAGCCTTATTTAAATAATACATTGTATATTTATAAGAAATTCTACCATTAAAAAAAAGAAAAATTATGTTATATTTTAACATTATACCATACATTGTTATTTATTACAACTATTTACATGTCTCAGTTTGTTTACATACTACTGTGTTGTTCTTTTGACTTGTGTATATACTTTTGTATCTTTAACATCAATAAATTATGTCTATAGTAGTCTTTTATTTGCATGAGGATTAGTTCACTTGGGTCACATCTGGACTTGAAGCAAATAAAATAAAACAGTTTTGTTTTGACTTTTGACAACTTAAAAAGTTAATTTAATATTCTTGGTTTGTAGGATTGTACGTAGCATTTCACTCTTCGATATTTTTAGGTTAGAATTTCTACGAAAAAACTGCCAAAAACGTCAGTATTTCTACCCCACCACTTAACTAACCAAAAGTTCAGAAGTGAGTATCCTGTGCAGGGTGGAGCAGCATCGGGCAGGGGGATCTGACCTGATTACTTATGAATTTAGATCAGTTGTAAATAAAATATGACAAACTGCTGAATTATGTGACTAAACTCAGAAGTGACCTGGTCCTCATGCAAATAAAAGACTACTAATGTCTATGTCTATGTCATATTTGGATTCAACATTCTGAGTATACCATGAGATTTTCGCGAATTTTTGAATCGATGTTCAGTTTTTTAAAGCATTTTAAGACATTCGTCTAGAGTGCTTTGGAATACCGACATTTGTTCTACGGAAGGTAAAGTCCAAGGGGAAAATATAATTTTTCGTTTAATTTCATTAATAACAATTTAGGAAGCCTCCAAAATTGAACAAACCATTTTTTTATCAAAAACTTTTTTTTTCAAATGGAAAGGTGGTGGCTCGTAGTCTTCAATAAATTATAGATTTTTTTCTGAATTCATTGAAATCCACTTCAAATCTATGCTATTTGTTTTCCTATTTTATTAAATTTGTTTAAAAATAAGTAATCACTTTCAAAATAATTTTCATTGATCCTTATTATTACGGGAGTCCACCCTAACTGTACGTTCAATATAAAAAGTAACATCTCATTCGCTTTCAGATTCACTATCGCTGTCTCCCGATATATCGAATAGTTCTTCCAAGTCTTCTTCCTCTACTGCTTCATTTATGATATCGTTATCATCCTCGCTTTCGATAGGGATTGCTCCCCGACTATATAGTTTGTACTAGTACTTATACCTATTAAGAAACAAAAGAGAGAACCACAAGGTTATTATTCACAAAAAGGTAGTTATTCACATTTCATTATTAGATATATGATTTTTGCAAAGGCAAAGTACGTTAAGGTTCAAGAAAAATTATATTAAAAGTAATTTTTTATTTTTAAATAAATTCAATAAAATAGAAAAACAAAACATATTTGAAATGGAAATTCAAAAAAAATCTATAATTTATTGAACACTATGAGCCAACACCTTCCTATTTGAAAAAAAAGTGATTTATTCAATTTTGGAGGAGAATTATTAATATATAATTTGAAACCCACGATTATATGTCTAACAGAAACACATATAACAACTGATATAGAACTAGCAGAGATTGCAATCAATGGTTTTATCACTGAAATTTGCTACACAAATAGTACACACACTGGTGGGGTCATATTTTACATAAAAAATGAAGTAGTATACCAAGTCTTAAAAAAATTCTCAATTGGCAAAAATATATGGTGTGTAATAATACAAGTTCAAATTAAATTGAAAAATTATACTCTAATGGGGGTATATCACTCCCCAAGTGCAAGTACGGCAGATTTTTTACACAATGTTGAGGAAATACTAGAGAAACACAGCTCTAACAGCAGAGACACTATAATAATGGGTGATTTTAATATAGACATGCTACAGATACATTTAATTCAAGGCAGTTATCAAGAATACTTATGGAAAATGGATTTAAACAATTAATAAATGAACCAACCAGAATTACAAAAACGTCCGCAACAATGATTGATTTATTAATAACTAACAGTGATAACTTAACCCATAAACTACATCATATTCCAAAAATAACAGATCATGCCTACATAACAGCAACCCTTCAAATACCAGACCAAGAACTAGGCGGTACGAAGCAACTATTTAGAAGCTTCAAAAATTATAATATAAATGATTTTCATAATTTATTAATAAATACAGAATGGAACAATAATTTAACTGACATTGATGTATTGGGTGAAATTCGACATATATGACACACAGGAGAATACAGTAAGAAACAGATTTAATAGATTTAAACCTATAGAAATGAATCAACTCAGAAAAATTATTACTGCCCTACCTAATAAGTCGGGGAGTGACAGAATACCCGCACATGTTATTAAATCGGCATTCGAAGTGATTGGTAATAGATTTTTAAATACAATAAATTGCTCACTACAGACAGGAGTTTTTCCCGGAGAATGGAAGAGTTCACTCGTCACACCAATACCAAAAGTGAATAATACTGCATTAAGTGAACAGCATCGCTCTATCAATTCATTACCTATTTGTGAGAAAATATTGGAATTGACGGTTAAAGAACAACTAATAAATTATCTTAAAGAAACTAATGTAATTATTTCGATGCAATCTGGGTTTAGAGGAGCACATTCATGTGAAAGTGCGCTACAGTACATATTAGATGATTGGGTGAAGGAAATCGATATGGACAATGTTATTGTGGCAGTATTCTTACATTTCAAGCGGGCCTTTGAGACAGTAGACCGTGGACTACTTCTTTCAAAGTTAGAGAACATTGGCATCAGTGATATAGTGTTAGAATGGTTTACATCCTACCTAACGGCAAGAAGACAGAGAACAAAGTATAGCGCGAGTGTGTCCAGTGATAAAGAAACAGAACATAGGGTGCCGCAAGGTTCTGTCTTAGGTCCTATATTGTTTATCATTTTCATTAATGACATTGTCAAGTCAATAGTAAACTGTAAAATACATCTGTTTGCGGATGATACTATGTTATACATATCAGGAGAAAATATAAATGAAATGATAAATGTCATGAATACCGAGCTAACTAATATATATATGTGGTTATGTGACAATAATCTTAAAGTAAACATTGATAAATGTAAGTGGATATGTCTTGGGAAAAAAAATAAATTGAATAAAATTGTGCTAACAGAATCGGTTAAATTAAATTATCAGACAATAGAAAAAGTTACTGAAATAAAATATTTAGGAGTGATTTTAGATGAACAGATGAGCTTTAAACAAAATGCTGCCTATATCGTTAAAAAAGTCACAAAAAATTAATTACTTACGGAGAATATCCAAGAACTTATCAATGTTTGCTAGACTAATGATTTACAAAACTATAATCGCACCACATTTTGAATATTTTTCAACTGTTTTGCTTTTCCCAAACAACAATGAGATCCAAACATTACAAAAAATGCAAAATAAGGCAATGAGGGTAATATTGCAATGTAATAGGTATACTCCAATACACAATATGTTAGTAGCGTGAGGATTTATGAATATAAGACAAAGAATTCTATTAAGAACTCTCCAATTTATCCATAAAATAAAAAACCTGCTATTGCCAAGCTATTTATATAATATATTAACCTATGTAGGAGACAGACACGATTACAATACTCGTCAAATAAATGATTTTTATGTACAAAGGAATCATTCATCAGTAACCAGTAAATCACTATTCTGTAAAGGTATTAAAGAATAACAATAATGATTTATTAGTGCTAAAATACTGTAAGTATATACACAGGTCAGGTTTTCTCAAATGGGTACAGAGATATAAAAAGTATAAAATTTAGGTAGCTAAGTAAAAGTGACAATTAAATAAAAGTACAGGTAGGTACATTAAAATATAAAGATAAAATATAAAAATACAAGTATTATTATAATAATGAGACATATACAATTTTATGACAGCAGAGAAAGGACAGAATAAAAGTATATATTTATATTTTTTATGGTACAGTAGTAACTCTTAATTTATTGAGAGATCATGGAAGTTATTTTGGAGGTATTCCTCAATGGTGTAGAATGCTTTTCTTTTAAAGTAGGATTTCAGCTTTATTTTAAAATGATTTGAATCTAGTTGTTTAATTGCTTCAGGCAGGACGTTATAGTATTTTATACCATTATATCCACTGCCAACCCTGGTTTTCAGTAGTCTGTGAAAATTTGGTTTTATATTGTTTTTATTTCTCGTTTCATGATTATGTACATCACGGTGCTTATCAAACAAATGTTCATATTTCTTTATATATAATACGCATTCCAGTATGAAAATGCATGGTAGTGTAAGTATGTTCAGATCTATGAATGCCTGCCTACAGCAGTCTCGATATTTCAATTTGGCGATGATTCGGATACATCGTCTTTGTAGCCTGAAGATTTTAGTTGCATGAGATGAGTGCCCCCAATTTAGAATGGCATAGCATATGTTGGAATGAATGTGTCCATAGTACACTGCTATTACGGTTTCCTGGCTGACATAGTTTGTAACCTGCTACCCTAGCATTAAGGCGCCATTTTATAAAAATGGCTCCTAGTATTAAGTAAACTGTCCTCGTAGCTTAACACTCGACAAAAACCAAAATGTTCAAAAGATTACACTCTAGTATGTAATGTAAGTCAACTACAACATAAGAAAAATTATAGCACTCACGTGACTCTAATAATAAAGTTTAATCAAGCTACTTGGACCTATAAGAAAGACAAAAACTAATCTAATTGGGGTGGCCGTTTGTTACCAAGTAAACTAAGGCCAGCCTCAAGTCAGACTAGGCCCAGGCTAGTCAGTGTTGTTGGAGGCAAGGGCGTGAGTTAGGGTTAGGAACTGACTAATTATTTTAGTAAAAAACAAATTTTGGTACACAAAAAACTAAAAACTTTATGGGCGCCAGGCTTATTAGTAAAGCCGTGAAATAAAGAAAATACTACACAACACAAATAAAACAAGAAGTAATGATAGTATCGATTTAATGTCGATTTTGGGACAATTGTACAGACTCGATGTAAAATCGAAATAAAAATGGTTAGAGATTCAAATTAACATTCTACTATGTACAGTGTGGGTTAGTAAGGGGGTTCAAGCAAAAAAATGAGATCAAAAATGATAATGAGAGCGCGATAATGCTAAAATGTGACTCGGTCTATCATAGAATTTGTGGTAATAAAATATGGTTGAGATATGTTGTGTACTGTTTTTAAACTGTGGGTTTTAAATTGAATGTAAAGGTGGAAATAAGTTGTTTTAAAATTTGAAATCTTGGTGATTAATGTAACAACTCCTTGTGCATGAGTTGATGAAGACAAATATTGAAGCAAACAATTACTTAAGTGATTATTTAAACAAATAAGGCAGATACATTACTCTAGTGATAACAAAAAACAGACTTTTTCTTTCCTCTTTCACAAACAAAAACTTTAATATTATAAAAACTTTTAATGTGTGTTTTGTGGGCCAGGGTCGGACTCAGGACCTAACAAATAAATTTAAGCTATGTCAACTTGTACCCTATGCAAATTCCCAGATGAAGATGTGCAATTATGGCCATGTGATTTCTGCAAAAAGAAGTATTGTCAAAATTGTGTAAAACTAACGGCGTCAGAAGTAAAATGCATGGAATTAAAAAAAAATAGATGCTTAAGTTTTTATTGTGATGAGTGTCAAAAGAAATCCAAAGAATCCAGAGGTATTAGAGGGTATCAAAATGTTCAAATCTGAAATCATTAATGAGGTGAATAACAGCGTTACAGAATTCAAGCAGGTAATCGAAGATCAAACCAAAAAAATTGAAAGTCTGATACTGGAAATAAGTAAACTTTATGAAGTGTCGCCATGGAAAGATAATGAGGACAAGATAGTTTCCAAAATTACCCCAAAGCTGGATGAAATCCAAAATAAAATATTAGAGGTGAGACAAAGAAAAGATGAACCGATGTTATATTCAAATGCTGTAGCAAAAAATAAAAATCCTGTTATGGTCAAACCAAAGAGTAGTAATCAACCAACATCAATGACTAAATCTGAACTATTTCAAAAGGTAAATCCCATCGATGAAAATATAAGTATTAATAAACTAAAAAATGTCAGTCAAGGTGCAATAATAGTAGATTGTTCAACGGAGGAAGAAGCTATAAAATTTAAAGACCTGGTTGCCAATAAAATGGCCGATAAATATGAGGTGAAAACCATTGCTAATTTCCATCCCAGAATAAGAATTACAGGCATAACAGAAAAACATGATGAGGACATCCTAATAAATCTATTCAAAGAACAAAATAAATCCCTTATTGACAATAGTGACGTAGTTAAACTAGTGAGCTATAAACCAGTAAAAAATAAAACCCTAGTACGACAATGTGTGTTACAAGTAGATTTAACAACCTATAGGAAAGTTATGGAGAGAGGGTTTGTATTCATTGGATATGACTACTGTCCAGTTTTTGAGGATATCGATATAAAACGATGTTACAGATGCTGTGGTTTTCACCATATGTCAAAATTTTGTACAAAAGAGATAATATGCCCAAGATGTGCAGAAAATCATGATGTCAAGAATTGCCAGGCTGTTAATCTAAAGTGCGTAAACTGTGGTATACTTAAAAAGACGAATCCAAATATAAATACTAATCATGCAACATGGGACAACAATAATTGCCAAGTGTATAAACAAAAACTGGAAGAATTTAAGACAGACATAATTAAATAGCAATTAGAAGATAACATAGCAGTGAACAAGCCAATCAACGCATTAAAAAAACTAAGGGGCCAATTTACTGTAGCGCATGTCAACATTCGTTCGTTAGTCCCAACATTTGTGGAAGTAAGAGATCTGATTATAGAAAATAAGTTTCATGTATTATGCCTAAGCGAAACGTGGTTGTCGCCAGAGTACTCAAGTGATTTAATAAAGGTCCCAGGCTATACTTTGTTCAGGAATGACAGAGAAACAAGAGGAGGTGGAATAGCAGCCTATGTATCATCAGTGATAAATGTTAAGGTTTTGGATGTCACATTTATTGATTCAGTTAGAAATAATGGAGTTGAACAGCTATGGTTAAGCATTAGTGTTAAGAACTGTAAAATATTAATGGGAAGCGTTTACAAACCGCCACAAATATCATCCAGTAATTTGAAGTGTATTGAAGATGTTCTATCTATTCTTTCTATGCAATTTGATTACACCATTCTTCTAGGAGACCTAAATGTTGACTTTTTCAGGCAAGATAGGGAATTAGGATTTATGTTAAACATGCTAGAAACGTTCAATATGACACAAGTAATTACAGATCCGACTAGAATAACTAGAACATCTTCAAGTCTAATAGACATTATTTGTGTAGATTCAAAGTTAACAGTGCTAGAAACAGGGACAAGTGAAATGTATAACTTAACAGATCATAGACTTACTTATTGTAACATGGAGTTAGATACACCTAGACTTTCACCTAAAACAATAATTTTTAGAAACTTTAGAGACGTGGACATTGATCAATTTAATCTCGACATGCAGCAAATAAATTGGAGTAGACTAACACAAATAAATGATATTAACGCAAGGGTACAACAATTGAATGATATACTGAGTAACATATTTGATGTACATGCACCTCTGAGACAAATAACACTTAAGCACCCACATAAACCCTACATAACAGATACTATTAAAGAAATTATAAAGTTAAAAAAGAAGGCATTTAATAAATATAAAAGAACTCAAAACCCAGCTGATAAAAATTTGTACTTAGATTTAAAAAACTATTTATCGTTTGCTATTGGAACAGAAAAAAAAGTATACATGAATTTAGAAATAAGCAGAATTAGTAATAACTCTAAAAAACTTTGGTCCAAATTCAGCCAGTGGGGCGTTAATACAAAAACATCATATGATATACCAAGTAAGCTAAAAAGGGTTAATGAAATTAAT
This sequence comes from Rutpela maculata, assembly GCA_936432065.2. NCBI lineage: Eukaryota > Metazoa > Arthropoda > Insecta > Coleoptera > Cerambycidae > Rutpela > Rutpela maculata. The sequence continues at coordinate 60,114,300 of OW386291.2, read as the reverse complement.
GATCATTTTGCAGATTTACAACAATGGGTAACGCCAGTTGAGGGGAAGGTATTAGATTTTTATAGAAACGCGAAATATAACTCAAATATTGAATTTAATTTTAGACTAGTTTCGGAAAACGAAATAAGAAAAGCATTTAGAAAAGTAGAGTCAAAAGCCATGGGTATTGATAACGTAGGTTATGTAATGTTGGAATGGAGCCTACCTTTTATTGATGTTGTCATAAAAGAAATCATAAATATGTCTTTTGAGACTGGGGAATTTCCAAATATCTGGAAAACTGCTATTGTAAAACCTATTCCTAAAGTACCTAATGCTGATACATTTAATGATCTTCGACCAATTAACATCTTATCTATACTATCGAAACTGTGTGAAATTTTAGTTCGTGAAATGTTACTAGAATACATCAATACTAATAGTATATTACCGCAAATACAGTCTGGGTTCAGAGCAAATTTTAGTACAGCCACAGCGCTACATAAGGTTATGACGGATATTTCACGAGGGATTGACGAATCAATGGTGAACTGTTTAATATTATTAGACTACAGTAAAGCATTTGACTTAATAAACCAGGAGCTATTAATTGATAAATTAAGTTATTACGGTCTATCAGACCTAGCATGTTTGTGGTTTACAAATTATGTGAAAGATAGAAAATAAATAGTGGAAATAGAGGATGTAAGATCAAGACCTGCCAATATAGAACAAGGAGTTGCACAAGGCAGCATATTGGGTCCGATTTTATTTTGTGTCTACACTGTGAGCTTGGCCCAAGTCATACAATTTTGTAGGATCCACCTGTACGCAGATGACACCCAAATATTAAAATCATTTAATCCCAAAGCTCTGCTTTACATGAAGTAAACTCGGATTTAGACAAAATAGCAGACTGGTCGAGGGATCATGGACTTACTTTAAATGCAAACAAAAGTTGTTTCTTGATTATTGGAACAAAGCATTCAATAAACAAGTACTACAGCTACAATTTCACAACGGTACATATCAAAAATATAGAGATACCTCAAAAAGAGGCGACGAAAAATTTAGGTGTTATTATTGACTCAGAGCTCAAGTTTGAACTGCATGTAAGCAATAAATTAAAATTGTTGTACATGAAGTTAAAGTCACTTTATAAGTTTAAATTTTTACTACAAGATAAAACTAAATATAAGATAGTTGAATCTCTGTTGTACCCTCATATGGATTATTGTCTAAGTGTGTACTATAGTTTCTTAACAGTAGAGTATAAGAATAAGCTTCAGCTGGCTCAAAACGCTTGTTTACGTTTCTCATTTAATATAAAAAAGTACGAGCATATCACGCATATCTATAATAATAATGGTATTTTAAAAATGAGTTGGCGGTTTAGATTACTATTTGGAGTATATCTTTACAAGATCTTGTTGAGCAGAGAACCCAACTATTTGGTTAATTATCTAATACCTAGGCATCAAATACACAACCTGCAACTTATAAACCAAACGAATTATGAAATTCTTCAGCATAGGACCACTAAATTTGAATGTTGTTTTGCATATGTAGCAGTACAGTTCTTAAATAACCCAGCATATGAGTCCTCTCATCTAGATAGATCTGTTGTAAGTTTTAAGAAACATTTAAAAAGACTACTTTGTGGCGAACAATTAAGCAGTACAAATCATTAGAAGTTAGCTAATATTTTTTGCACATTAGTTGACAAGGGTTTTTATTAGGTATGGTATTTTGTATATTTTTATGGCAGATGGTGTGGAAGAACGTGTTTACGAACACCACCTTTTTGTGTATGTATAATTTGTATATTGTATATTACACAATAAACATTTTTTCTATTCTATTCATATAATCAGAATTTTTATCCATAAAATTATCTTAAGCTAGGCAGAATGCTTAACCGAGGTCATGAAATGATATTTTATAAAGAAATCTATTACCGTATAGTTACTGACGAAAGAATTTACAATCTGCACTTAGATACTGCAGCTAAATACCGGGCGAACAAACCCTACTATAAAAGTAACAATTTAGTAGTCAATTTAATTCCACAGTCTGTTGCTTGATACCCAACAATTTTAGCAATAACTAGTGAACCCATAAACACTACGTAATAATCAGAAATCTATAATAGACAATATAATGATCACAAATTTGTGATTAATTACGCAACCTTTATAAACCGATAGCAAAAACTTATCACTGACTTAACCGTAATAACTAATAAAATCTACAAGTGATAACATTAATTTACTCTACTATAAAAATATACCACACGGCAGAATTATGAAATGGAATAAAAATATCTACACAAGGTAAAATTTGGTAACGACCAAAAAAATCTCTAAAGTACGCCACACTGCAAAGTTACAAAAATGTAACAACAATATCTTTACACAAGATAAAATTTGGTAATAACCAATGAAGGATAAACATTGAATGACTCTACATAAAAAATTCCTCACGGCAGAATTATGAAACGTAACAAAAATACGTACACACGGTGAAATTGGTAATAACCAAAAGTTACAAAAAAGGGAAGTGGGCGCAAAAGGCGACAGATTCCACCCCTTGTAGGCTTTGTGTCGACGTCTAACACAAACCTTCAATCACCGGTAAATTAACTGGAAACATCCATTACCACATGATTATAAACACCCTGTATCTTAAAATACATAAAATTTAACATCAATAAGATTAGCAGATGCATAGGGCACTCTTAAAATTTTTGCTCTTAGGTTAATGCAGCGATTGCATAGCTCGCACGATTTTAATTAAATGAATAATAAAATCTGGCATAGGCCAATTAAATTTCATAAGTTGTTAGAGAGGTGATATTCTGAAACATATAAATTACTAATATGCACTTAACTTCGTGAACAGCTGATTTGACCATACATTCCGAGAAATCACTCTAGCTGGAATCGGTTGATTGATATCAATACACCTCGTGTCTTCCACGCCCGTAACGAGAAAATGGCTGCAATAAGTTCTTGGCTCTTACGTTTAAAGAAAAATTCTTCGTGATCCACCCATGTGAAATTAAACAGCAAAAAAACCATTTATGACGTAGTTCCCAATAATTATTAATCGAACGTCGCAACTGCTTCCCAGTAATAGTGATTATACAATCTCTTTCGAGTTTGACCGTATTGACTACAGTTTATGTGGAAGCGACATGGTTGTTCAGCAAGCTAGCGATGAAATCAGTCAGTAATATTTGGTAACCATATTGAAATAGCTAAATGGTACTTGTGTTTTAGAACATCATAAAGTATTACTTGATATTATGCAAGTAATATGCTAGTAGTATGCAAGCATTATACCAATATTATGCAAGTAGTATGCACGTATTATTCAAGTATCATACGAGTATTGACAAGTATTATTCAAGTATCGTACAAGTATTCAATTTGAGAAACCTAAAATAAATAAAACGTAATTAGCTTTGGAAAAATGGGGTAGAAAATAATTAACTTACATCCCATCTCCACTAAAGATATTGAACACTTATTTTTTAATTTAACGGCGAGCCATTTGCTGCTTGCTCTATCACCGCGAGAACCAAAGAGACCGGCTCACGTGTCGTCTCGTTCGCATCACCGCAGGGCGATTCCAGCGCTGCGTCGACCTCGCAACTAACTACCTGAGAAATTCTACTTCTAGCATAAATTTACAGAAAACGACTAAATAGTTCCGTCCATACTACCGACTTTATTATGCATTGGAACAACTCAGCTAGGAGGCGTTACAAGTTCACCAGATTCTGTATAAGATAAATGTTTTTAGAAATTTTTTTTGAGAAGGAGTCTACCTGCATTTCCCATGTCAGCGTGGGGTCCAAGTGAACACCTAAAAACTTTACAGTTACGTAATTTTCCTCAGCTTCAGTGTTTGTAGGTCGCAGGCTGAAGGTAAGATGCTGCATTTTACTTTCATTTATTCCGAGGTTGTTTGCTGCGTACCAAGTCTTTAAATTCGATTGTGTGTTTGCAGATTTCATTTTAACAGAATTTAGCGAGAAGTCTTGTTGTATCTGCAAATAGTATAAAATTCGCGTTGGTATCACTGTTTGGTAAGTCGTTAATATATATTATGAAGAGTACAGGACCGAACACTGATCCTTACGGTACTCCGTGCTGAACCAACTTAGAATTTGAATTGTTATTATTATAAGAGACATATTGACTTCTTTCGGAAAGATACGATTTTACAAGATTAATGCTATTATCATCAAAACCATAGGCCAATAACTTTTTTAGTAGGATATCATGCGACACACAATCTAATGCTTTGGTCAAATCATAAAATGATGCATGACTAAACTGACGATTTTCAAAACCGTCCATGACTGTCTCAGTGAGATTGTTGATTGTTAAGGAGGTGGATTTCCTGTTTCGAAACCCAAACTGACATGGGCTAAACAGGTTATTATTCTCAAAAAATTCAACTACTTGTATTTTTAATACAGACTCAAACATTTTGGCTAATGAGGGTATTAGAGAAGTGTAATTAGACAGGTCTTTATGGGAGCCCTTTTTAAAAATAGGAACGACCCTTGCTATTTTTAAGTTACTTGGAAACCGGTTTGCTTTTATGCATAAATTTATTAATTTAGTGAACGGAATGCATATTAGGTGTACTAGAGTTTTAAGGATTTTGACCGTTAATTCGTAATGGTCTTTACTTTTACTGTTTTTTAGATTTTTAATACAAGTTCTTACTTCTTTAAATGTGACTTCTCTAAATTTAAATACTTGTTTATCATTTATAACTAGATAATCCATTGAATTTTTGTTCACCTTAATTACCTCATCGGCTATGTTTACAAAAAAATTATTAAAATCATTGGCATTTAGATCATCGATTATGGGAGTATTTGATTTACGCGTATTGTTATTTATTATTTCCCACATAGCAGTCTGTGCATTACTGGAGTTGTTATTGTATTTGTCATGTGCTCTGCGTTTTGTTTCACAAATCTCCTTTCGGTATCTGTTTCTGTAGTTGTTGACTAAGTCATTAGTTATTAATTCGGGATTACGTTTGTTTGCTTCTTTTAGAAAAGCAAGTGTTTCACGCATATGCTTAAGGCTATCATTATACCAGTTGACTTTTTTCCGCTCTAGAAGCTATTTATAGATTTAGACTTGGTTGGCAGGGCTTTTTCAGTAGCTATAGTTATTAAGTCTATAAACCTTTCGAGTTTTATCTCACAGTCTGTATTTGGGTCATTAATGAAATCCCAGTTGATGTTTTCAACTAGGTTGTACAACTGGTGTAACCCGTTGTCCGTGATTGGCCTGAAATTTATTCTAGCATTACTATTAACTTGTTTTGTTGATTCTGTGAGAATAAAGGAGATACCTAAATGATCGGATAAATTTGAGTCAATAACTTTAGTTGAATAGTCATTTGATAGTAGGTTTGTAAATATGTTGTCGAGACATGACTCATACCTTGTGTTGTCCTGAATAGTTTGATAGAGTCCATATGACTCCAAGATCTTACAAACTTGTAGAGCTTTTGGGTCACTTGTGTTAAATTTTACATTAAAATCTCCTGTTATGATGATTTGTTTGGTGATATCGAGTTTGTCTAATAGCATGCTTAACTTTTCAAGGAAACTATTAAATTCTCCCAGAGGTGATCTATACAATGTGATTATCTGAGTATTGTTGATGGTCATACCGGCTACTTCGCAGTGTAGTTCCTCTGATATGTCAGCCGTCCTAATTGGTGTGCCTCAATGGCTTCATCAATAAATATACTTACACCCCCATGCCTTCTCAATGTCCTACAGAAACCAGAGATGGCACGGTAGTCACTAATATTGGTCATTTCTAACTCATCTTCAGTAAGCCAGTGTTCATTTAAGCATAAAATTGTCTGTTTATTTTCTTTGAGAAACACCTCCAGTTCATGTGTTTTATTTCTGATGCACTGTATGTTCTGATGTAAAATTGAAAGAGCTGGTTGTTGACCGGCATTATGTTGTTTCTGTTTGGTATTGTAGTATTGGTGTGTGGTTGGTGTATACTGTTTTACGGGGTTAGGGTTAAAAACGAGATAGGCTGTGTGTTCACGTTAGGGTCAGCATCATTCTGGGAGATGTCCAAGAAACTTCTGCCTCGTCTAAAGTTGAAACGTTCAAATGCTATTTTCCTTGGCCAGAACTTGGAGTTGTATATGGTCGTTTGTAGTTGTGGTTGGACTCCGATCATGAAGAATTGGTTACCTGGATTAGTATTATAGGTCAGTAATTTTTTTACTTGAACATCATTAGTATTTGTGCAGGTCTCAATATATTGTTTGATGTTTACTTCACTTACATCATCGGGGACTTTAGTAATGAATAGCCAGATCTTCCTCTCATTTTCATTTTTCCCATGAAAGACACCATCACCTTCCCCATTTCCAACGTCGCTATCTTTTTGCTCGAAATTCCTGTAGTTTATGTTTCTCATCATTTTTTGATAAATTAGTATTTTCGTCATTTCCTAAATTATTTATGTTGTCCATTATGTTTCTCTGTTTTTCTTCCAAATTTTTTAAGTTTGTGAATGTTTCCAAATTTGCATTTTGTAATAGGGATGTTTCTTTTTTTTGAGCTTCAACATAGCTAAGTTTAGGTGAAACACTCTGATTTAGTGGCAATTTAGAGCTACAGGCCCCATTTATAGATTGATCTTGAGTAATGTTCTGTTTCATCATAGTAATCATTTGATTATTTACTGCCTCCTTTGTATTGTTTACATTTGTGTTTCTTACAGCATCAGAATATTTTTTGTTGTGTGTGCTTTTTATACTGTTTGTTTTGAATAACTATCTGATTAGAGTCACTTTTTTGTGTCTAAGCCTCCTGTACATCCCACTGTTTTTTATTGGTTAATTCCATTTATTAGACTATTCACTTTTTGTTGCTTTTTATTTATTTGTGTATTTTCGTCAATGCTAAATTTGTTATATTTATTAAAGAAAATTTGTAGTTCTTTACTTATTATGTCTTTTATGTTGTCCAAGTTTCTTTCAAGGCTGCTGTTTAGTTCCAGTACTGTACTTCCTGTGTTTAATTTTTTATTTCTTAATTCTTCTTCCAGGGTTAATATTTTTTCTTTTAGTAATTGATTGTTGGATTCTAGTTCCATATTGAGTTCCATTAAGAGATTATTGTGGATGCGCAGTGGGTTTCCTCGAGTGCAGTGAGTTTCATTGAATGCAGTGGATGTGAAGTGGATTTCCCCGAGTACAATAGATGCGCATTGGGTTTCCTTGACTACTGTGATGCGCGGTGGGTTTTCTCGAGTAAAATGGATGCGCAGTAGTTTTCCCCGAGTTCAATGGATGTGCAGTGGGTTTCCCCGAGTACCTTGGATGCGCAGAAGTTTTCCATGAATGCAGGTTCCCTCGAGTGTACTCAATAAACAAATAAATACTCAGTAGGTATGTAGTTCTTCTTTATAGGCATAAGTCGGTATGTCAATGTTTTTAATTCCACGCGCAAGAAGTCTTCCAACGCGAACGAAGTCGGGGGCATCAGCTAGTATGAAAGCAACAAAATTAAATGGTTCAGATAGACAATGGAAACTAAACAGAAGAATATAGACAACCAAAAAGGATGCCTCCTATCTCCGTCACCATTTGCCACGATCCTAAATAAAATGCCAATATTTTGTAACGTAGGTAGTAATCAGTGGAGTAATTCCAGGGTTCAATAAAAGCCAGATAGGATGTTTTCAATTTTAACAAGCTTTATTTAACATAGATATACGACCATGCATATGAATACTTCGAGGAGATAACTCCAACTTAACAAAGTTTATCAAACGACATAATATTAGTATACAAACATAATCCCTTACTAATATTAGTCTAGGGTACTCGATAACAACGTTGCGTTTAATCTGATATAAATGATAAATTATACAAACGCAAAAAGGGGGTGTCGATAATTTTGACTTTGATTGAACCTAGAAACCTTCACTATCGCCAATCGTCGAACGTATGAGGTTTGCAAATCGAAAAAGTTCGAAGTAAAAGAATAAAATAAGCGATGTGAGAACCGATACATCAACTGAAGTCTCGTTTGACTGTTAACTTTGGCGTTTAGAAATATCGCCTTCTTCTTCTTCTTTTAGCGGGGCGACGAAGGGTCGCCGCACTCAGGCCTTGTGGCCCATTGTGCTACCGCTACGTAGAATAGAATAGAATGGCTCATTTCTAAAATCGTAAATATCGCTCGTAGAGAAAAAATTTTCATATCATTGTGTTAGTGAACGAATTCTGAACAACTCTCAAAATATCCGTCTGTCCGTCCGTCCGTCACGTTTCTTGTAAGCACGATAACTCAAGAAAGAAAAATCCGGTTGTACTGAAATTTGGACAGTAAATTAGTGTTAGCTAGAGGAAGAACCCTATTGTTTTTGAACAAAATCGATCGGTAAATAAAAATGTTATTAATGATTTAAATTTGAAAAAATTTTTTTTTTGATTTTTATGTTTTTGTAATTATCGCCAATCGTCGAACGTATGAGGCTTGCAAATCGAAAAAGTTTGAAGTAAAAGAATAAAATAAGCGATGTGAGAACCGATACATCAACTGAAGTCTCGTTTGACTGTTAACTTTGGCGTTTAGAAATATCGCCTTCTTCTTCTTCTTCTTTTAGCGGGGCGACGAAGGGTCGCCGCACTCAGGCCTTGTGGCCCATTGTGCTACCGCTACGTATTTACTGGATGCCCCCATTCAGGCCGGATTCTAACCCAAAGGCCAAAATCCTTCCTATAGGGGCGTTCCTTATTTCCTCGAGCACCGAAAAACCAATGCCGAAGTGCTTGTGCCGCAAGTTCATGAGACTAGGGCAGGAAGTGAGGACGTGGATGGAGGTTTCCTCCTCGTCCCCGCAGAACCTGCAGTCGGGGTTGTCGACCACCCCTATGGTATGCAGGTGTTTTCTGAAAGAGTCGTGTCCAGTCAAAAGACCTACCACAATTCTGACCTGTTTCCTGCTTAGTCGCAGGATTTGTTCTGCTCGCTTCGGCAAGGGCCCTGTGAGCAGGAGCTTCGCTTGCCAGAGTCGTTGGTAAGAGGCCCAGAAGTCAAGGAACTGGGATCTTGTCCAGTTCTCTATTAACTTCTTGGCATTTGATCTAGGGTAGCCGAGAGCCGGCTCCGGACCCAGTAGGGGCCTTTGAGAACCCTCTCTGGCCAGAGCATCTGCCCGCTCGTTGCCCTCAATGTTGCTGTGCCCAGGCACCCAGAGAAGCTTGACCCAGTTCGATGAGCCAAGTTCACAGAGAGCCTGTTTACAGTTTTGAACCAGGATTGACTTGGTCCGGACTGATGCAAGGGCCTTGAGGGCCGCTTGACTGTCGCTACATATATATATATATGTACTTGTTGGAATATTTCCTTTGGATATTCTCCTGTGCGCAGACCAAAATAGCAAAGATCTCGGTCTGGAATACTGTGGCGAATTTGCCCAGGGCATAAGAAAGTTCAGCCCTGGGCCTTTCACCGTATATCCCCGTTCCAGCACTTTCCTCAAACCTCGATCCATCTGTGAACCAGACGATATCGGCAAGTCTGAGTATGTCCTCGAGTGGGTTCCAGTCTTCCCTTTTGGGGATGACGACCTCAAAGGGTTCTGAGAAGGAGAAGAAAGGCACTATGTCATCACTCCTGGCCTCCAGAAGTGAGTGAGTCCCTATCGCTTGGGAAAGGGCCCTTGTGTGCCCCAATTGTTCTCCTCCTATTTTCCACTGACCACCACACCTCAGCCTTTAGGCCGCTTTCCGAGCCTCGGCCTCAATCACCAAATGAAGGGGCACGAGGCCCAGAAGGACCTCCAGAGGTGCTGTGGGGGTCGTGCGTATCGCTCCTGTGACTCCCAAACAGGCGAGTCTTTGAAGTTGAGTTAGCTTCTGCTGAATGTATAGCCTGACTGTAGCAGGCCACCACACAACAGAAGCATAAGTAATCATTGGTCTTACTATCACAGTATAGTACCACATTGTTACCCTGGGGTTTAAGTCCCATGTTTTACTAAAGGTCCTTCTACATACCCAGAGGGTTGTAGTGGCCCTTTTTATTTGTCTCTCTATATGATCTTTCCAGGTCAGCTTAGAGTCCAGGATGACGCCCAGATACTTCACTGTCCTGGAGATCGTTAGAGTCGTATCATAGAGTACTGGTTCGACGAAACCGTCTAGCCTGCGCCATCTCTGTACGATCTGCAAGGCCCTTTGCAAGAGCCCGCTACCTGTATTTGGGAATTTTCCCGAGATGATAATTGCTAGGTCATCTGCGTAACCTTGAGCAAAGAGATCCTCGTTCTCGAGTTCCTGGAGTAGACCATCGAGAACGAGGTTCCATAGCAGAGGGGAGAGGACGCCTCCTTGTGGGGAGCCTCTCCTTACTGAAACATTTACTGCCGTTTCCTCATTGGCAGCTGTAATATGCCTTCCCGCCAACATGGCCCTCAACCATCTGATAATGGTATCATTGATGCCATGATAGGCAGCCGCGGCACAGATTGAGTCGAAGGAGGTATTGTCAAATGCTCCCTCGATGTCAAGAAAAGCACCAGCCGCAAGTTCTTTGTGGTGCAGCGCCTTCTCGATCCTGGAAACGATCGGATGAAGGGCCGTCTCCACTGACTTCCCGGCCTGGTAAGCATGTTGCGACGGATGCAGAGGCACTAAGGTCAGTGCTCCGTCTTTAACAAACCTTTCAACCAACCTCTCTAATGTTTTGAGCAGGAAGGAAGTAAGGCTGATTGCTCTGTAAGAATTAGCAGTATCGTACGATGTGCGTCCTGCTTTGGGTATGAAAACCACTTTGACGGCTCTCCAGGGTATGGGAATATACCCCATGGCCAGACAGGTTCTCAGCAAGTGATAGACCGGACGTATGAGTGTCTCCGACCCCTCCTGAAGAAGTGCCGGGAACACTCCATCTGGTCCTGGGCTTTTGAACGGGTCAAAGGTGGAAATAGCCCACTTGACTCTTTCCACTGTAACCACCCTTGAGGCCGTCCTCCAATCCGCTGCCGTGACAGCAGCGCGGGGAGGCCGAGGGGCTGGCATTTCCTCCGTCTCCACTACGGATTCGGGGAAATGAGTTTCTAGTAGATGCTTGAGACACTCCTCAGTGGTAGACGTTAGTCTACCCGAGGGAAGCCTCAAATTCTCTACTCGTGGGCCACTTGGGCCGGCCTCCTCTTCCCGGGGGTGCTTGGGATCCCAAAAGATCTCCTTCACCATCCCGGCTTGGGCACGGTAACCCAGGTCCTCGATCTTCGCTGCGGAGGCCTCATCGACACCCAGGATTAGCCGAAGCCCTTTGGCCTCAACCACCTGGACGTCGCGGACCTTCCACAACTCCGTTCGGAGCTCTGGGTTGTGCCGCTTTAATCTGTTGAAGATGGTGGCCTGATCCGTAGGCTTGCCCGGGACCGTTGCCACCATCTTCCTGTACTTGGGGAGGTTGTTCCCCTCCAAAAGCTGGAGTGCCACGCCGTCCACGGGAGAGACATCCCCAATGGCTGACCTCAGCCATGTTAGGGACATCTCATTCCCGCAGAACAGTTGCACCACTCCTTGCTCTGTTAGCTTGAAGCCGTCGAATTCGGTGAGCCCATCCATCCGGATGTCGAGGGCCTCTTGCAGATTGAGGGCCAATTCAGCAGTTAGCCGCATATCTGGAAAATCAGTTGCAGCCACTGCCACCTTTACCAGCTGCCTGACTATAAGAAAGGTCAGGCCTAGCTCTTTTTGTGGGTTTCGAGGTGCTGGGGGGGGTCTCTCCTTCAGGACGGCCCCGTTTGGGACCAGATTCCTGAGGTAATCCCCCCTTCAGCTGGCTTCTCCACCCGTGCCTTCCTGGCTCTTTTACGAGCCGCGCCGCTACGGTTGCCCATCTATAAAGTTGAGCCCTCCAGCGACGGCTGAATTTAGGGGAGCCCCCTTCTTGAGTGGGGGGATTGGATTTGGGGAAGGCTCCTTGTGAGGATCCTTCTCCGGTACCATGGGAATAGGAAGCCCCATCTTTGGAGCTTCCCTTTCTAAGGAGTGGGGAGGTCCCTGAATCGGAACTCTCCCCGGAAGAGGTGGGTGAGGAGGCCCTGTGGTCAGAGCGCTCCTCGAAGGGGTTTTTGTTTTTTTTAGGTTCATTCATTTTGTTCCCACGAGTGTACAGGAAATGAGGTCGACCCCCGCAGAGCCTGTTATGGGGGCAAGGCTAGATACTATGGGAGATCGCCCGGTATGCCATAGGCATCGAGATATCATTACCCCGATACCATACAGCCCTCGGCACGATTGCTTACACCTTAGCTTGGAGAATGATTATTGACCTCCCGGTCTAGATCCGCCGCCTTTTGTTAAAACAGTGCCACCTCGTGTAGGTTGTGATTGATCATCACGGGCGGACGGTCCTGAATGGTGAGAGGCTAGGGGCTGAACCCACATACCACGGCCCGCACCCAGCATGCACCCGCACACACCAAGCACAAGAACTTGCACTCAGTGTGCACAAGCACACACCATGCACAGACCGTGCCACGCAGGAAGCGCTAAAACGCATCAACCGCTCCTGGCGCGTTCCGACCCACCCCGGTGATCTCAATTAAGAGGCCGAGTGGGACGTCACGTGCCTTGGCATAAAAATGATATTACATATCAGCGATATATAATATGAGGAAATTCGTTATCAACAGGTAGCTGAAATATGATATGCTGAGATAGTTTAAAAGGAATAAAAGTCACCTACAAGTTTTTATACAGTGTACCAAATATTATATAACAACTTACCCCTTATTAAAAAAGTTGGTGATTATACAGCAACTTTTGTAAAACATAAAAGTAAAATAATAGTAAAATGAAAATAATAAAATTGTAAAATATAAAAGCAAAATAATCATAAAATGAAAAGAATACAATTAGGAAGTTTCCATTTTTCTCATTTTCTCGTAATAAATAGTTGTAAAAATCTAAAAAATATCTGTAATTTTTTTTAAAATTATCTCTAAATAAAAAAGTTATGGTCCTTCCAAGTTTAAAATGCCGCGATCATTTGGGCTGAGCTCGATTACGTCACAATACATGATTCTGCTAACAGCGAGCGGGCACGGGCACCTTTATACTCGCTGGCAGGCACCGGCAGTTTATAGCCAGCTTGCAATTGAGAGCCGAAAAAATTGCTAAAACATGCAATTTTGGCACGTTCATATTTTTCGAAAAACACCATTGGGAAGGCCGTATGTTGTCGCGACGTAAAGAGGAAGTCTTCCAGATAAGATAAGATACTTTATTGGTGCTCATTATACAAAATAGTATTTACACAGGTCAAAAGGGAAAAAATATAAAATGATAAAACAATACATGTAAGAAACAAATGGTAGATACAATACAGTAAAACATACTAAAATAGATAAAAGCAATATAATATGTAAGAGATAATTGGTAGATACAATATAGTAAAACATATTAAAATTATAATTTTGAATAAAAGCATGTGCAGATTAAGTATGTAAAACAATTTTAAAATAAGTATGAGTAAAAGGTGGACATGAAACATTCTCAATTACAGACTATGTTTAGTTATTATTTAAAGATATACATACGGGCGCACAAGAGCTTTCGTAATTATATTGTAAATAATTTGCTGTTTAAAAATTCTTCTGTGCTATAGAAAGCATTTTTTAATAGATACTGCTTGATTCTACTTTTAAAAGATGTTAGCGACAGGAGTTTTATTTCAAGTGGCAAGGCATTGTAGAGATGAATGCCCCAAAATGTCGTACCAACCCTGGTTTTTGATAATCTTAAATAGGTATTATCCAGATCATTCCTGTTACGTGTGTGGTAAGTATGGATTTCGTTACGTTTCGTGTATGATTCCAGATTCATTTTGATATGCAGTAGACATTGGTAAATGTACGTGCAAGGAACTGTTAATATTTTTAGTTCAATAAATTTGGATTTACAGTCGTCTCTGAATTTGAGACCCCCAATAATTCTTATTGCTCGTCTTTGTAAGGAGAACACATCAGCAGTAGAGCTAGCATGTCCCCACACAAGTATAGCATATGATATTACGGAATGAACGAGACTGTGATATGCAGTGATAAGGGTCTTTCTAGATACCTGATGAGTCAAACTGCGAAGTAGGTATATTTTTCTTGAAATTTTTCTACATACATGATCTGTATGACTATCCCATAATAATTTGCTGTCCAAATAAACACCAAGAAACCTAACTGAATCTGGATTATCAAATTGATCAATTTTTCTAAGACTAAATATCATGGTCTCAGTCTTAGTGATGTTGAGATTTAATTGGTTCACAAGAAACCAATCTTCTACTTTTGATTCTGTTTCTAGCATTGATACCTTTAAATCGTCTAAGTTAGTATTTCGTGTGGTAAGATTTGTGTCATCAGCAAACAGGATGGTTGAGGTTGTGTTGTCTGTCGAAGAAGGTAAATCGTTAATATAAATTAGAAACAAAACTGGACCAAGGACTGACCCCTGTGGTACACCAGTCTTCATGTCAAGTCGGGTTGATATACTGTTGTTATAAGCGACATACTGTTGCCTATTGCTGAGATATGATTCAATAAGCCTGATACTATCTATTGTAAAGCCATAAAAGTGCAGTTTATTTATGAGAATTTGATGTGATACACAATCAAATGCCTTGGTTAGATCTAGAAACTTAGAGCAAATAAATTGCTTTTGTTCAAAACCTAGATTTACCTGACTGGTTAACTTATCTATAGCCAAGGTGGTTGATAATTTATTTCGAAATCCAAATTGACTTGGGCTAAATAAATTTTCACTTTCAAAATGATCTGTTATTTGCTGTTTTAAGGACGATTCATAGATTTTAGCTATTGATGGTATGACAGAAATAGGCCTGTGATTTGACGGGTCATTTATATCATTTTTTTTTTAGATGGGTACAACTTTTGATATTTTTAAGCAGTCTGGGAATATACTATTTGCTAGACTAATATTTATTAATGTTGTTAGAGGTAGTAATATAGAAAATTTAATGGATTTAATTATTTGTGTGCTAATATCATACACATCCTTGCTTTTTTTGTTTTTAAGATTATTTATTATTGTGTTTCATTAGATATCAAAGTGAAATTGAAAGTGTTAGGTGGTGTAAAATTATCCAAAAAATCTGTATATATCCTGTTACAAGTTGGTAGTTCCTTGACTATGTTTGAGGCTGCATTAGCGAAATATGTATTGAAATCATTTGACGTAATTTTATTAGTAATAAGAGGAGAATTAGGCTTACTACTATTAATGATTTTCCACATGGCTTGTTGTGGATTGTTGTGTGAAGTTATAAAATTATCGTGGGCTTTTATTTTACTTTTTCGCAGTTCTTTTGTATAGAAAGATCTGAAAGTTTTAAAAGTAGTTATATTATCAACAGTAGGATGTAATTTAGAATATTCATGTAATAATTGCAGATGGTTTCTCATTTCACGTAGATCGTTGTTGAACCAATTAATTGATTGCTTTTTTTCGGTATTTATTACTTTTGATTTTATCGGAAACATAATATCAATTGCATCAGTTATGACACCGATGAACATTTCAAATCTTTTGTGCACGCTCAAGTCACAGCAATATACAAAACTCCAATCTTGTGTCAAGAGAAAATTATTTAAGTTAGCAAGTCCTTCATCATTTAAAGGACGGTAGTTTATTCTTATATTGTTTGACTTTGTTTTGATATTAGTTTGTAAGTGTATGGCAAGATGATCAGAAAGCTTGGTGTCAACGACGTTAACTTTATAGATGTTGGGATACACATTAGTAAATATGTTATCCAAACAGTTATTGATTCTGGTATTAGCTTGAGTTGTGGGTGCAAGGCCAAAAGATTCAAATATGTTTGTTAGGATTTGAGTTTTGCGATCATTTTTATTTTGAAATTGGACATTAAAGTCACCCGAGACGAAAATTAATTTGTTACTTTTTGTTAGTATATCTAATGCCATTGATATTTTTTCGATAAATATGTTGAAATCGCCATTGGGGGATCTGTATACACTCATTATTCTTGTCTTTTCTGTATCGACTGCCACTACTTCACAGTCTAACTCATCAGAAATTTCATTAATTTGAGTTATTATTGAGCATTTATAATTTTGTAAGGCATATATGGCTACACCTCCATGGGAATAATGTGTTCTTGAAAATTCAGAGACAAGAGTATAATTTTTGATACCTAAATATTTTAGTTCATCCTGAGTACACCAATGTTCGTTAAAAAGTAGAAAGTCATAGTATTCATTTTCGGCAATAAATACTTCAATCTCATTAATTTTATTACGAATACTTTGTATGTTTAAGTGTAGAATATTAAAATTGAAATTATTCTTTATGTTTTCATTTTTTTTGTCTGAAATGAGAATGTTTTCATTTACAGATTTTGCTGGAATATTTGATGTAAAATTATTATACTTGCTGTCAATCGGGGGAAAAATACATTTCTCCGCAGAGTGAAGTTTTTCTATATTAGTACTTGCTTTTGATTGCTCTTCTATTATAAAAAATCATCCGGCCTATTGCTGTTTGCCTTATTATATTGATTAATTCTGTGCTTTTGGAAGTCAAACCTTTGATAACCGGTTCCTTTTGGCCAAAAACTGGTGTTATATACTTCTTCTTTCATGGAGAATGGTGCTCCAAACATAAAACTTTTATTTTGAGATTTTTCTGATGGCTGTTCTTTAACAATAAAGTCAATGTCCTTACACCCTGGTTTTGATTTTACAAATGAACTTATATCACCTTCGGTAATGTCCCTTTTTATTCGCGAAAGTAAGAGCCAGACTTTCTTTTCTATTGCCCATGATGGCGATTGGTTAGAAGAGGTTGAGGAATTTGCATTTTCCCCTTCAGCTATTCTCTTCCTCTGGACATATCTTCTTTGTCTTCTGTTTACAACTTCATGAAAGCTCGATTTATTTTCATTTGTAACACTAGAATGCATCGGATTGTCATCAAGAAATTGACCTCCCTCAACATCCTTTTGTTCTTGATACTTGTTATCTGCTTCTAAATTGATCACTGACTTCATTATTGCTTTTTGTTTGTTTTCTAAAGCAACAAGATTTTCTTTATTTGGTGTGTTCTTCTTTAAAACTTTTGAGAATTGTAAAGGTAATACTGAATTTTCATTTGTTGGTGTTTGTGGTTTCTTCGCAGGATGGCTTTTTGTTTCATTACTTGTTTTTATTGAAGACTTGTTTTCATTTATTTTATTTATTTCAGATTTCAAGCAGTTTATATCTCCTCTCACTGTTTTAAAACTATTTTCAAATGTTATTGTGAGTGTCTCTACAATTGATTTAATAAGTACATCTTGTGTTGGGTTTGTGTTTTTAGATGTTTCCTTCAAGTTAGTATTTTCTATTTCCAATTTTTTTATTTTCTGGAGATGTGACTTAGCATCATAATTTTGGCATCTAGGACAGAAAAATTTCAATGCTCTTCCCTCTTTCAGTTGTAGGACTTTAACTTCAGAAGATGTAAGATTCCCACAAGCTTTACACACTGAGTTTTCACAGCCATCACAGCTGAACACTTCTTTATTTTTTGTCTCTTTACATATGTCACACTCCATCACTTGAATTTTATTTCCTTATCATTTAGCTAGTCCACTCTGTACACTTAGAAATTTGTTTTATCTTCTAGAATAGATAAAGTATTCAACTTGATAAAAAGGTAGCTTTTTATCAACTTTTTTATTATTCAAACGAATTATTTAAAAGAAGTTTGTTTAAATATTTATGCACATAATTGTTTATTTTAGAAATTGACTACACAACCATATTTAAAAGCATCTATCACTTATTTCAGCAAAAATTTGCTTTTTAAATCCAAGAATTTCCTCAGAAAATCGTAATTTAGTGAGGAGAATGTTTTGAACACTGTTTCTTTTCACAAGACTAATGGTAGATAAACCTGATCGTAAATTGCACGGCGAAATTCGAAAATTCGGCTCGGCACGAACGAATCAAAAGTGACATTTTGTGATATTTCAGAAAATCGAGCACATACACTAAATAAAGGGAACATACAGCGCGCCGCCGGCATGGCAAGTCAGCGCGTTGTGTATTGTGACGTCATGGTGGACTTCAGCCGAGGCGAAGTATTCAAATAAGAAATTGAATAAGTTCGTGAGTTTTTCAGATATCGAGATAACTTTTTTTTTGTTTGACTAGTTATTTGAAAGACTACTAAATGAGGTTGAATGTACATGATATTTCTAAAATAGGAAACTTCCTAATTGTAAAGTATAAAAATGCAAATAGTATATAAGAATATTACAGATGTACAATGTACATATAACATAAATTAATATTAATCATGAAATCAAAATTGGTAACAATGTAGGATGTCTTTAAGTTAGTTCGACTTCTTCGGTTTCTTCTTCTCTTTGGATACTGGGAGGTAATATACTTGTGAAACTTTTTTTTGAGCGTTCGTCTTGGCATCGGTGGAGATGGAGGTGAACCGTGTGATGCATGAACAAGAGCTAACTTTCGGCTTCTTTTTCTACATTTGCAGAACAGGTAGAGAAGGATAAGGGAAATTACTAAGGTTATAGTGAAGTACGTGAACCACGAGATGTGTTTTGTCACGTAGGGTTCGTTAATGAGGTATCTAAATCCTTGGAGTACTGGTTTAATTTATGTTTCGCAATTTCGAGGTCTTCTGTGTTCAAATTATTTAACTTCAGTGGTTTTAAATTTGGTAATTGAGTTTTGTCTGGAAGGTCACTGCACCAATCGTACGGAATTTCGACTGTGTGAGTGTTATTTTTAACATCTAGCACTTCGTTGGAACTCGCCTGGATTTTGGTAATACCAACAAAGCTGTAACAGCTGGGTTGTAGTTTTATAATGGAATTTTTCGTGATGACTTCTGTTTTTGAATTTCTCTTCGAACAATTAATGGTAACATGTAATGGTTCTGCGTTGATGACTAGCCAGGTGTTTTCATGGAGTTGTTGTACGTTGTATCCTTGACTGATTATGATTGAGATTTGACAATTTTGGGGTAAGTTCATGAGATATTTGAAGAGTCATGTACCTGAAGTTTCGAACGTTCACTTGAACGAATTTTAAACGAAAAAGAAAAGTTAATAAAAACCACACATTGATTTAGGTGTAAACACTTCATTGCCACATTTGCTGACAATAATATCCACAATACTTAAGTTTTTAGACCTAAATCGAAGTGCAATTTTTATTAATTTTTCTTTTCCATATGAAATTCGTTCAAGTGAACGTTCGAAACTTCAGGTAGGTGAAGAGTCTTACTTCACATATGGCATTGTTATCCATGATACAAAGAATAGAAGGTATGATACTCAGTTTGCCAAATTCGGTCCGGTTGGCGCAAGACGTCACGCGGTGATAGCGGGATTTTAAATTACATAGGATTTTCCTCATGATACAAAGAATTTGTATCATGAATAAATAGGGATTCTTAGTGTTCTTAGTAACCATCGTTCTTTATAAATGAGCTTTATCTCCACATAAATACGTTTTAAACATATTGTCACTTTTACATGATGCCAATGCACAACGCATTTTTATAACTAAAGGTTATTGCAAGAAAACTAAAATAAGTAAAATAATCCAAAAAACAACTTCCACAGACGTCGGCAAACTCACTTTTACGAAGGAAGCGGGTAGAAAATTATCACCGCGTGATGAACAACTGTCGATTTGGCTCCGCCCACATGCGCAATACCATACCTTGTATTCTTTGTATCATGATTGTTATCTATCGGGTAGGCGAACAGGTTGGAGCATAATTTGGTTCCCATGTAAAGTTGTTTGCACTCATCTAGATCTGGGATGGGTAAGAACATTAAGGAATCATCATCTCTCGCGATAAATTTTTGTCATACCGATAATAAGTGGTATAAACCAGTTCTATTATCCAAAGGATATAATAGGATATAATTGATAGGCTGTGTAAGTTTGTGGGTCTACTAAAGGTACCTTCAAAACAAAGATTAAACTTGAATCAGTTTGAAAAGCTTGGAGCTCCATAATATCTAAGTATTGAGCAACTTTTGATAGCTTTATTGAGAACGGTAGATTGTTTTTATGCAAATTTTGTGAAATTTCCTGTAAAGATGAAATTAAGTCTATTGGAGTGATGATTGACATATGAATGATTTTTAAACGTGCAAATGTTATTGCATTTAAAACATCATTTAAATTATCTTCTATGTACAAATAACTTGACATTAATTGTTCGCAATAATGTAAGAATATTAATTTGATTTCAATGGCTTCGATGTGACTTGTCATAGATTGAATTGTGCGATCGATTTCTTTGATATTTTTGTTAAATGTTTCTTCACCAATTTGAAGTTTTTGGATAGTTGAATTGAAGTTTTTGATAACGGATGTAGTAACTGAAATTTGATTTTTAATTAGATTCTCCAATTGGTGTTCGTCGTTGTTTAGTTTATTGATGCAATCAGAATAATATTGACCGTCTTCGGCATCTAAATTTCCAGTTATTGATTTGAAGATTGTGCCCAAACCATTGATTATTCTGCGCTTATATCATTTTGTATCCAAAAAGATTTCGTCAAATTTTAATTTTATAGTTTTAGATATTTGTGTTGAGATTTAGATCTGTTTTAACTTCACTCCTGAAAGTGATCGTCTTCAGATCGGCGGCGTTCAAGATGTTTAGGATAAGCTCTAACATTTTTTCTTTTCTGTCAAAGGTTGTTTTTAGGGAGGAAATGTTTTTGTGAACCAGTAATGTCCATTTGTCGTTGGTTACTATTACGTCAGTTTTTTCGTGGTAGTATAATAATAATAATAATATAATAATAATATTTATTCACCATTTTTGTATAGATACAGTATATGTATATATGGTAAGTCAGTAAAAATATAAACTATGAATATATATCTAAATTACAACAACAGTAATATTCCTATGGTGTTGTTTATAGGCGTGATTTTATACTGGGAAACCACTAGTGTTGCTGATCCGAACAGCAGGAATAACCTGAAAACAAGGTTAACTTTCAAAATAAGGTTTCATTCTGTCAAAATTGACTTTACTAGTTTGTTTAGTTTCTGGGTTGAGTAAGATAGCTGAATTTTCAAAGATTTTGGTAATTTTGAATGGTCCGTTTAATTTGTTTTGCAATTTATTTTTAATCTGTGATTCTTTTATGTAAACTTTGTCTCCGACGTTATATTTAATACGATTTTCGGGGACGTTTTTATCGAATCTAATTTCGAATTTTTGCTTTTGAAGTTCCGTTCGGTCTCGAGCAATTTTATAATAATGGGAGATACGATTGTTTAAATCTCCAGTGTATTTCGTTATTAATTCCTTTTGGTTATACAAGGTTTCTGGTGGTCGAACTGATGTATGACCAAAAACTAGTTCATATGGCGTAAATCCATGTGTTTTGTTAACAGAGTTATTATAGCAAATTACAGCGTAAGGTTTTCTGTTTGGTTAACTCTTATCACTTCTGCTAACGTTGCGTGGAATCGTTCAATTAAGTCATTCGATTGCGGGTGTCCTACGCTTGAAAAGGTTAATTTTATATTGTATAAAATACATAAATCTCGTAATAGTCGGTTGTCGAATTCTCCTCCATAGTCGCAATGTATTCTCAGAGGAGTACCATAATGTTGGAAATATAGTAATAAGGTATTTACTACAGATTTAGCGGATTTATCAGGGACTGCGTAAGCTTGTATAAATTTGGTTAATTCTTCGCATATCGTTAAAGCATAGTTGCGTGTGGGGAACTCGAATAGGTCAATGTTAATTCTCTCAAATGGTGTCTTTGGTGTTTCGGTTATTACTAATGGACTGCTTAAATTTTTTCGACAGACTTTACTTTTTTGACAAGTTTCGCAGTTTTTTACAAAGTTTTCCACATCTTTAGTTAAACCTTGTCAAGTGTATTTTTCTCTAATTCGTCGAATCGTTTCATTTATTCCGCGGTGTAGGTTATTTTTACTGCTATGATGTTGATCTAGAATTATCGGAATTTGATCTTCATCAGGGGTTTTGACAATGTCTTGGCAAATTATTAATTTTAGGTCCTTTTCCGCAAAAATGAATGACAGAATTTCAAGTATGGGGAGGTCTAAATTATTTTCGATAAAGTATGTCTTAGAAAGATCCAAAACGTCTTGGTTTTTAAATAACACCAGAAATAAGTATTCAATTATGG
Source organism: Rutpela maculata (assembly GCA_936432065.2). NCBI lineage: Eukaryota > Metazoa > Arthropoda > Insecta > Coleoptera > Cerambycidae > Rutpela > Rutpela maculata. Next base: position 60,092,033 of record OW386291.2, on the reverse strand, counting down.
ATTCAATATCAAATGGTAACGGGATGATAAAGTATCTCCTATGTCTGACCGTCTTGCTCGATACAATATTGATCTTGTCATTATGGAATTCTGGGTTTTCTTCAAATATGTCTTCGATAATTTTGTGATGGAGGTCTTGTAAATTATTTTGTTGAAAGAAAGTTATAATATTTTTGTGTTCTCGATACAATAGTTGTTTGTTCGAGGCTTTGATTTTTGAATAATCTATTAAAGATATTGTTTTATACAAGTTGCAAAAGGTTTCGAATTCTTGGGCAATTTGATCATCGGTAAATCTAGTGTTATCACCTCCTCACAAATATATTAACTTTTTCTAAAATTAACCACTTTTTCTAGAGACAAGTATGACATGATATATCGTTGGATAGCTAATTTAAGTTGTGATCAAATAATGTAATAATATACAGGGTGTTCCATTTAAAAAAATACAAGTTATGTCTATATCTCGAAAACTGAGGTATGCATAATTTTATTCTTATCAGCAACGGATTTTACTCAAAAAAGTGCCTTACGAATGTGTTACTCGATTTTCTATTCGTCACTTGGTAATTGAGGTATAGAGGTCATCCAAAAACGCCCTGTAGCTCGGTAGTCGAAAAGATGATCGCGGTTTGCGCCATTATTTATTACTTGAGAATCGAGCTCAGGACACCTATATTGATTTTTGTCTATCTGCCACAGTTTTAGAAAAAAACTCAAATCCCGTCTAATTTGGTCCACCCTGTACTTTCACTGGATGTGGAAGTAACTGAAATTTTCTGTATTTTTCTGTGGTGTGGTATGGTAATTTTCTCAGTAATTAATTCCCCAAATTTAAAAAACTTTATACTGCTGAATAGAGAATCAAAATGTCTTTCAAACGAAGTGCCCCACAATCCCCTTCCTAATTTAAAACTTTCGAGGTGGTAGTCATAATCCGGGGGGGTAAATGCATGGAGTATTATTTTCATGGTGAAAAATTGCAATTTTAAATTAAAAATCGAATTTCGGAATTTCTGTCAAAATAGAATAGAATAGAAAAAATGTGTTCGCAAATATGTTCTTCCACACCACCTGCCATAAAAACATACAAAATACCATACCTAATAAAAACCCTTATCAACTAATGTGCAAAAATATTAGCTAACTTCTAATGATTTGTATTGCTTAATTGTCTGCCACGAAGTAGTCTTTTTAAATGTTTCTTAAAACTTACAACAGATCTGTCTTGATGAGAGGACTCATATGCTGGGTTATTTAAGAACTGTACTGCTACATATGCAAAACAACATTCAAATTTAGTGGTCTTATGCTGCGGAACTTCATAATTCGTTTGGTTTCTAAGTTGCAAGTTGTGTATTTGATGCCTAGGTATTAGATAATTAACCAAATAGTTGGGTTCTCTGTTCAACAAGATCTTGTAAAGGTATACTCCAAATAGTAATCTAAACCGCCAACTCATTTTTAAAATACCATTATTATTATAGATATGCGTGATATGCTCATACTTTTTTATATTAAATGAGAAACGTAAACAAGCGTTTTGAGCCAGCTGAAGCTTATTCTTATATTCTACTGTTGAGAAACTATAGTACACACTTAGACAATAATCCATATGAGGGTACAACAGAGATTCAACTATCTTATATTTAGTTTTATCTTGGAGTAAAAATTTAAACTTATAAAGTGACTTACACTTCATGTATAACAATTTTAATTTATTGCTTACGTGCAATTCAAACTTGAGCTCTGAGTCAATATTAACGCCTAAATTTTTCGTTGCCTCTTTTTGGGTTATCTCTCTGTTTTTGATATGTACCGTTGTGAAATTGTAGCTGTAGTACCTGTTTATTGAATGCTTTCCAATAATCAAGAAACAACTTTTGTTTGCATTTAAAGTAAGTCCATGATCCCTTGACCAGTCTGCTATTTTGTCTAAATCCGAGTTTACTTCATGTAAAGCAGAGCTTGCATCTATGGGATTAAATGATTTTAATATTTGGGTGTCATCTGCGTACAGGTGGATGCTACAAAATTGTATGACTTGGGCCAAGCTCGCAGTGTAGACACAAAATAAAATCGGGCCCAATATGCTGCCTTGTGCAACTCCATGTTCTATATTAAGGTTTTTAACAGATTTACAAAAAAATTTCAGAACACCAAGACTAGCTGAAACGGTGAAGACATATAGATATAAATATCGACACGCTATAGACGAAGCAAAAAAGAAAGCGAATACCGAATTTATCGAGAAAGCAGATAACAAAGCTAAGGCTGCATGGGAGGTCATAAATGCAAACAGGAAAACAGATACGAGTACTAAGGACGTGAGTATCCATGCAACTGATTTTAACTCCTTCTTCATAAACGTAGCAAGCAATACAATAAATAATCTACGAAATCCAATTTCAACCTTTGAAGAGTATATTGATAAAGCTAACATAAATATATCGGATATATCTTTTGATTTTAGGGAAGTTACATATAATGAAATGAGGGATGCGATAAACAATTTAAAAAATAAACACTGCAAAGACTTTTATGACTTAGATATAATGCTAATTAAATCTTTAAAAGACGTATTAATAATTCCTATGACAAAATTGTTTAATGAATGTATAAAAGAGGGCATTTATCTTCCATGTTTTAAAATATCTAAAGTAATACCGATCTTTAAGAAAGGCGATAAATCAGATCCTAGCAACTACAGGCCTATAGCGCTGATTCCAGTAATATCTAAGATATTCGAGTTTCTATTAAAAAAACAATTGTATGATTACCTAGAATATAACAAACTGTTCATTGAATCACAATTTGGCTTTAGAAAAAACAAAAGTACTATAGGGGCCATAAACAAACTCTGTGAGACGGTAATCAGGGGCTTTGAAGACGGAGACTGTGTAGGGTCAACTTTCTGCGACCTCTCCAAGGCCTTTGATTGTGTGTCCCACGAAATCTTGTTAAAAAAATTACAATATTATGGAGTTGGTGCCAGTAGTCTGAAATTGCTCACTATGTATCTAACAAATCGAACCCAAGTAACCTATTATGGTGGTAATTTCTCGGAGGAAAGAATAGTAACCCATGGAGTCCCGCAGGGGTCAATCTTAGGACCTCTGCTTTTCCTCATTTATATCAATGACATTCGTTCATCCCTCACAGACAGTGCATTAGTATTGTATGCTGACGACACAAATTTTACACACTGCAATATCAATATTGATGAGTTGAAGTCTTGCATGGATGCCTCTATCTCCAATGTGGAGGATTGGTTTTCAGCTAACCAATTAAGTTTAAATGTAAATAAGACAGAAAAAATGATTTTTTCCTTACGCAGAAATGATAAAATAAACAACACAGCATCCGTCAAATTTTTAGGAATTTTTTTAGACCCCACTCTAAATTTTGAAAGTCATGTTAACTATATATCTAACAAATTATGTAAAAGTATATTTTTATTGAAAAATCTAATAAAAACGGTGAGTCAACAAGTTTGCATTATGACCTTTCATGCAGTCATACAATCAGTTTTAAGTTATGCTATCTTAGTATGGGGACACTCTCCACATGCAAACAGAGTATTTAAACTGCAAAGACGGGCAGTCCGTATAATAGCAAAACTAGAATACCGCGCCGACGCTAGAAACGCATATAGTCAACTCAATATTATGACCCTTCCATGTAGATATATTTTTGAGTGTTTACTATACATAAAAAATAATAGTGAGTGCTATAATACTTCACAGAACACACATAATCATAACACACGGCACAAGGAGGATCTTAGAATTGAATTCCTGCGATTAAATAAATCCTGGAACGCAACTCTACATTTGGCCCCAACTTTTTTTAATAAATTACCTTTAAGTGTGAGATTTTTGGAAGGAAACAATTTCAAAAACAATAAAAAAATTCTTAATAAAAAAAGCCTACTACTCCTATAATGAATTTTTAAATAACAATATCACAATTAATGATTTTTAATATAACAAATTCTTCTCTTTTATCTAGTATATAAGTTTTAAATCATGATATGTATAAATTTTAATATTGAATTTTATTGTCCAATTTACAATTATTATACTTCTATGTATGTGTTATTTTTTGTTGTATTTGACTTATGTAAGAAAGTGTAAATTTTCCTGTGCATCAATAAAGGTCTGTCTGTCTGTCTGTCTGTCTATATTGCCAGGTCTTGATCTTACACCCTCTATTTCCACTATTTGGGTTCTATCTTTCACATAATTTGTAAACCACAAACATTCTAGGTCTGATAGACCGTAATAACTTAATTTATCAATTAGGAGCTCCTGGTTTATTAAGTCAAATGCTCTACTGTAGTCTAATAATACCAAACAGTTCACCATTGATTCATCAATCCCTCGTGAAATATCTGTCGTAACTTTATGTAGTGCTGCAGCTGTTCTAAAATTTGCTCTGAACCCAGATTGTATTTGCGGTAATATACTATTAGTATTGATGTATTCTAGTAACATTTCACGAACTAAAATTTCACACAGTTTTGATAGTATAGGTAAGATGTTAATTGGTCGAAGATCATTAAATGTATCAGCACTAGGTACTTTAGGAATAGGTTTTACAATGGCAGTTTTCCAGATATTTGGAAATTCCCTAGTCTCAAAAGACATATTTATGATTTCTTTTATGACATCTTCAATAGAAGGTAGGCTCCATTCCAACATTACATAATCTACGTTATCAATATCCATGGCTTTTGACTTTACTTTTCTAAATGCTATCGTTTTCCGAAAGTAGTCTAAGATTAAATTCAATATTTGGATTATATTTCGTGGTTCTATAAAAGTCTAATACCTTCCTCTCAACTGGCGTTAGCCATTGTTCAAAGTTCAGGGTCTGGGACGTTTTAGGTACCTCTATCCGAGTTTGCAAATTTTCTAATAACACAATCTTAACCTAACCTAACCTTACAGAGCTCGTGCATAAATCAAATTTTTCATCCATAAATTTTTTTGTTTAAATGTGCTCTATTTACCATATTCTATTCATTACTTTTTAGAAAATTTGCAAAATCCGAGATACTTAAAACGCCCCAGACCCCCAAAGTTCATAATTACGCTTAAAATGAATTTATTACATAGATACAGTATATAATTCATTAATTTTAGACTGGCTGCATAGATTGCATTGTATATAAAAAATTTATGATAAGAACTTTAATATGGCAAGGGCAGTTCGCATACATTAAAAACAGTATACTGATGACTATTTAACTTCATTTAATCTACGATGCATTCACTAAAAGAAGCAACATTATATTTTATTACTCGTATTTTGATTAAACGCTTAAAGTAGTAATAACCGGAATAGTTAGCGCTTAGTTTAAATAACAATATAATCATAACACGAACTTGACAGACACAAAGCAAGTGGTGTATTGTAAATAGTATTTTCCAACATCCCCTAGATTATTAGCACTAAATCAAATAATAACCGAATACCTCCGGTAGCTTCCGGAAATCAACGAAAGCCGCAAGAGAAAAACGGTATCCTACAAACTACCTGCTAAGAAATATGTTAAATACAAGTTTATAACATAACAGAGTTGCCAATATATCGGGCACTGTGTAATCCACTGCAATGTCACTAATATACAAATTGCAACCGCAGCGCGTCATGAGTTATTGCTGAACTAAAATATAAACATTTGTCGTCTAAAAGGCAAGTTCACGTCTAGTAGGTTTTATGTTCTATAGCTACTAATGAACATTTCTAATAGGTCTCAAGTATTTTTAGAGTTTGGTCATTCAGCGTCCGTTGTTTGGACGCGGAGTGACTCCGGACGCACAGCGAACCTATAAATTTACATGGGTGGACGCTGAGTTGTACCATGTATACTGTATGTACAGAATCAGAAAGCGTTTGTATTGCACTAGTTTCAACGATTTAACCGACCTCCCACAATCTCTAGCACAGATAAACAGTGACACGCCCATCAAAAGAAGCATGTACACGATTGCATGCTTTGCTCTCGCTTGCCGCTCTTATTGCCATCCCAAAACCAACACTTTCCGGTACTGTATATATTGTGGGCGCGTGGAATAGTAAACACTTTTTTACTTTAATAACTAAAAACTTTACTCAAAACGTAGTTTTAACATTAACAAAAAATGCATGTGTCTAATCTTGTCCAATATCTCACAACAGTAATCCAACATTCAAATATATAAGTAACTAAAACGTCAAAGCAGCGGCGTCTCATTTGGGGGGGCGCCTACAGCTCGGCCCTTCCTGACTGTGCATTGCCTCGATGCTGTCTTCGTTTCCATTTTCTACTTGTTCTGTTTCTCCATCTTCATCGGTTTCACTTTCTGTATCTTCATCGGAATTATCTTCTTTGCCAGGTTCGACATATTTTTGAGCCTTTCTGGTGGTAGTACAGCGTTATAGGCTTTGCTTTCTCTGGTGCCCGGGTATATCTGTAATACAATAACGATCTTTGTCTAGGACCTTCGATATGTAATAAGGTCCGATATATTTCTTAGCCATTTTCTGGGTACAGTCAGTGGATATTCCTGTTCTTTTGATCATGACATACTCTCTGACTGAATACTTAATATGTTTCTTCCTTTTCTTGTTATAGTTTCTTTCATTCATTGCTTGACTAATTCTGATATTTTCTACTACTTTGTCTCGTAATGCTTCTCTTTCACGTATGTAGACCTCGATGCCTTCTTCATCTTCTATCATTTCGTTCAAATCGGGATAGATATTGTTCTGGATTTTGTAACCAAATAATATTTCTGCGGGGCTCTTTCGTGTAGCTTTCTGGATAGTGCTATTTAGTGAAATTTGAACTTTCCCAAGAGCTTCATGCCATTTCTCAGGGGCACCACATTCTTTTAGGAGTGCTGGCATTAGAGTTCGGTTGTATCGCTCAACCTGTCCGTTGGCACGTGGTGTCTGTACAGCGATGTGTGTCAATTTTACTGCATAACTTTCACAGAAATCGGTAAACTCCTTGCTTGTAAATGCAGTTCCGCAATCAGCAACTATTCTTTGAGGAGGACCAAAGGTTTTAAACAAGTTTCGTAAAATCTTTATTGCTTCTGCCGAATTGGTCGTTTTTGTCGGTTATAAAAATATAAATTTGGAAAAACCACAGATAACACTAAATATGTGTCGGTGTCCTCGTGTCGACTTTTCTAATGCACCAAGATGGTCAATGTGCAAAGTGTCCCAGGGTCTGGTACCTTTGTCGATAGAATGTAGGAATCCTTCATTAGTGTTGGTCTTTGTGTTGTATTCAATACATTTTAGACAGTTCGTCAGGTACTTTCTCACAAATTTTCTCATATTTGGGAAATAATAGTGATTTCTTATTTCCTCCAAAGTCTTGTCTGTTCCTAAATGGGAGATTTTCTCATGAGTTTTTATCTTTCTCATAGCTCGGGGGATTAACAGCAAATCTTTACCTTGATATCTCTTAAAAACTTTTCCGTTTATAACCTCATAATCTTGACGTTTTCGATTGTACTTACTAGCCGTCTAATTTCTTCATCCTTTCTCTGTGCTATAGCTATGTCGGAGTCTGGGTCCTCATTTATTGGATAAGCTTCAAACATTCGACTTAGGCCATCAGCATGTTTCATGTTATCTGTTTTCCTATGCTCTACAGTGTAGTCAAATTCTTCCAAGGCCAAGGCCCACCTTGCTATCTTGGCATTGACAGTTTTCTTGCAAAGTGTCTGCTTTAATGCGTTGCAATCGGTCACCAACGTAAATTTTTTTCTAAGTACGTAAGGCCTGAATTTCTCTAACGATTTAATCACCGCCATCATCTCTAAATCAAAACTATGATATCTGCTCTCAGCATCAGTGGTTCTCGAACTGTAATAATATGTAGGGTGAAACTTATTGTCTTCTGGTGATTTTTGCATTAGAATTCCTGCAATGGCATGAGAGCTTGCATCGGTGTGAATTTGGGTCTCGTGGCTAGGATTATATATTTTCAATACCGGTGGTTTGGTCAGCAAATCTTTTAAATTACAAAACGTATTTCTTTCAGTCTGTCCAAACTGAAAACTATCCTTTTTCAACAGTTCTGTAAGAGGTTTACTAATAATCGAGTAATTTGGCACGAATCTTCTAAAATAACTCGTCAGTCCTAGGAATGTTCTTTTTAGTTTTTGGTTCAGGAAAATTTAATATTTTCGCCGTTTTAGTAGTTCCTGGTTTTATTTGACCTTTCGAAATGATGTATCCCAAATACTCGATCTCGTTGTATACAAACACACATTTATTCATTCTAACTTTGAGGTTATGTTTCTTTATTAAATCAAAGCAGGCTCTAAGAGTTTCTAAATGTTCTGGAATAGTTTCTGTTGAAATGAGTATGTCGTCCATATATATTTGAATTTTTTGTGATCGTAATAAGTCATCAAAAATAAAGTTTATGTAACGTTGAAAAACAGATGGACTATTACACATACCGAATGGCATTTTTGTATATTCGTAAAGGCCATTGGGGACCACAAATGCAGTGTACTTTATAGATGATTCTTCAATGTCTATGCGGAAAAACCCATTTCTCAGATCTATAGTGGAAAAATACATGGATTTGCTTAAATTGCTTATTAAATCGTCTATCACTGGTAACGGAAAACTGTCTCTCACTGTTATATTATTTAGCTCACGGTAGTCAACGCATAGTCTATATTCGCCATTTTTCTTTTTAACTAATACCGTAGGGCTTGCATATTCAGATCGGCTTGGGTGAATCACACCTTTGTTCAATAGGTCTTTAATAATGTCATTTGTAACTTCTCGTTCATAATATGCTAGTCGCCTCGGCGTACACCTAACCGGTTTATCACTTTTAAGTTCGATTTTCAGTTTAATACATGATTCGTTTAGCGGGTTTAGGTTTCGGTTTTCTTCACAGTCACGAATAATGTCTATCACCTCTTTACGCACTGTATGTACCATTTCCTTATTTATGTTTGGTTCTATTTCACTTTGATCTAATTGAATGTTCATCATGATTGCGGCTTCGTCCTGGACTTCTTCCTTCGTAAAAGTTATTTTTCCTTTAGAGCACTTCCAATCGACCATATTGAGAAACTCTTGTCCCAGAATAACATCAGAGTTCATGGCGTTACAGGGCACAACGACAGATTTGATATCATAAATTATTCCATCAATAGAAGCGCTCATTAAAACTACCCTATCACATTTTAACTCGGTTCCACAAAGTCCAATCAATGTGCAGGTTTCTACGTGACATGGTAATTCCACGAATGGCAGCAGCTTTTCGCTAACAAGATTTTTCTTGCAACCGGTATCGACCAACGCTTCAATCTTAATTTCTCCTAGTTTGAGAATTTTATTACATCTGGGGCTCTGTGACAGTCCAATATTTAACATAGTGTCCGGGCGATCTGTTTTTTGTGCCGTCTCTTCCTTTTTCACCAAGCAGAAGTGGGAGATGTGACCAATCTCTCCACATTTAAAACACTTGGGCACCTTCGACGCATTTGGTCTTTCTTCTCCCTTTTCAGCGCTATCTTGTCTCTTTTCAGCACTATCTTGTCTCTTATTGAAGAAACATTTATTTGGCTCATGTCCCTCTTTCTTGCAAATCTCACACTTTATGTGTTTTTTTCTTCTTTAGGTTTGTTGGAAATTTCTGGAGTCAACAGTTTCATCAGATGAAGCAAGTCTTTTAAAGTTTTACATCTTGCGACGGTTAATTGGGTACGTATAGTAAAATTGTCAATTCCCTTTATTATGTTAGAAATAATTTCTTCATCTTTCATTCCTGCTTTACGTCCCAGTCTAACTTTATCGTGATAATGGTTTTCAAATTTTTCACTCTTTTTCCAATGTCTGGAGCGAACCTTGTCTATTGTTACCGCGATGTCCTCGACAAACTGAAACATATCACAAATCTCTGTCTTAAAGTTTTCCCAGGTCATGGTGCAATTTTCGGAGAAAGAGTCATACCATTTTCTAGCATTACTCGAAAGTTTGTTCGTTGCCATAACTTTTATTACGTCATCGCTCAGATTGTACATTTTCTGTAATTCTTCGACTCTTCGCAGCCAGTCTTCTATACCTAAAAGTTCGTCCTCTCCACTGAATATGGGTATTTGGGCTGATATTTCGCTAAAGGGTAATGACTTCGGTTGACTTTCATCATTTACATGAGGTGTATCTTCTGATTTGGTCTTTTCATTCACCAGTTTAGTAATTTCTGCATCACGTCTCTCAAGAAGGGTAACCATGTTCGTTAATGCGGCCATCATCATTTCCATACTTTGATTGCATCTTGCAATTTGCTCCTGTTGCTCTTTCACAGTTTTTAACAATTCTTGTTCATGTTCACTCATTTTGATGGACTTTCTTTTACAAGTCGTAGGATTTTTGAAATTTTCAGGTAACGTGTGCTCGAACATGGGGCTTCGGATTCTTATTTTTGCACAGTACACCAGCAAAATCGGGAAAAGAGCCGTCGAACAACAGCAGGTCGTAAATTACTATCCTATCAACGATCTCACTTCTGAAATATTGTGGGCGCGTGGAATAGTAAACACTTTTTTACTTTAATAAGTAAAAACTTTACTCAAAACGTAGTTTTAACATTAACAAAAAATGCATATGTCTAATCTTGTCCAATATCTCACAACAGTAATCCAACATTTAAATATATAAGTAACTAAAACGTCAAAGCAACGTCTCATTTGGGGGGCGCCTACAATATATATATATGTTCAAAAATATGCTTCTAGAAGGCAGAGTATTTACTAAACGTAATTTCTCTCTGAAGCAACCCTCTATACATCCTTATTTCAAAAATAAGGAAATTGACCAGACTACAACAAATTGCAAGTCTGGCGCATTAAGTGTAATAATCACATTACTACGAAACGCTGTAATTCGATTTTAGCAAACACCGACCGAAAGACTTATTCCTAATTAAAGGAACTCTCGTGTCAGCCTCTACACACCACTTGCAGACTGCAGTTTCGAGCTGTTGGCTCTCTTCAGTGCAAGGTAGGCATGCAGTGACTGGCAACGAGATTTCGGGTGACATGGTACATGTTCACAATCTTAAGACTGCGACGCGCAAAATAAATCGAAGGCGCCATCTCGCGGTCGCTGTTCACTACAATCAAATTGGTTAGCCTGAGATGGGCAGCAAATGTTCAAAAATATGCTTCTAGAAGGCAGAGTATTTACTAAATGTAATTTCTCTCTGAAGCAATCCTGTATACATCCTTATTTCAAAAATAAGGAAATTGACCAGACTACAATTCGATTGTAGTGAACAGCGACCGCGAGATGGCGCCTTCGATTTATTTTGCATGTCGCAGTCTTAAGATTGTGAACATGTACCATGTCACCCAAAATCTCGTTGCCAGTCACTGCATGCCTACCTTGCACTGAAGAGAGCCAACAGCTCGAAACTGCAGTCTGCAAGTGGTGTGTAGTGGCTGTCACGAGAGTTCCTTTAATTAGAAATGGAATAAGTCTTTCGGTCGGTGTTTGCTAAAGTCGAATTACAGCGTTTCGTAGTAATAATAAATAAATAAATAAATAAATTCTTTATTAACCATTATCTGATACATTACATGTATATGTATATGTAACCATCGTCCAATTAATACACTACCCGCATTGGAAAAAATTCTTGAAATAGCCGTATATAACCAGCTTTATGAATATATCAATATTAATAACTTATTATTTACGAATCAGTCTGGATTTCGAAAAAATCACTCCTGTGAATCAGCGCTTCAACTAACTATATCAACATGGATTAAACTTATTGATGAAGGCCACTATATTATAGCTATTTTCTTGGATTTCAAAAGAGCATTCAAAACCATTGATCGTGCAGTATTAATAAATAAACTTAAATATTACGGTATTTCGGGAACAGTATTAAATTGGCTGGTAGATTATTTGAAAGACAGGAAGCAACGAACAAAAATAAATTCTATACTATCAACTGAAATTGTGAATAACTTTGGTGTTCCTCAAGGGAGTGTACTGGGACCTCTTCTTTTTATCATTTACATTAATGATATAAATTATCATATCAATTCTGAGTTTCTTAACCTATTTGCTGATGACTCACTCATTTTGACCAGTAGCATAAATTTAATGTTTGCAATCCAAAAAATGAACAATGAATTAAAAAACGTTGAGAAATACCTCAATATGGCAAAACTGAAGCTCAATGTTACTAAAACCAAAGTCATAATTTTAACAACTAGATATAAATATGCACAAATTGATCTAAATAATATTAACATATCTTTATACAACAGTAAAATTGACATAGTTAGTGAAATAAAATATCTAGGATTTATAATTGACAATACATTAACATTTAAGAGTCATTTCACTTACATTCTAAATAAAATATCTAAAAAATTGTTTTTTTTCTCAAGGGTGGCTGTTAATTTATCCATAAATACAAAGATTACCGTATACCAAACTATAATTCAACCACATTTTGATTATTGTGCCTCAATATTATATTTATTAGACAAAAACAGTAAAGCTTCTCTTCAAAAATTACAAAATATAGGTATGAGAATCATATTACACTGCAACAGATATACACCAATAAATATGATGCTGGTATGTCTTGAGTGGCAATCAGTTGATATCCGACTTAAATATTTGACTATGATATTTATCTATAAAATTTTAAACAAGCTTTTACCTTCATATCTCTATACAAATATTACTTTCAACAATGAAATTCATAATCATCTAACTAGAGGCAGAGATAATATACATATCATTAGAACTAATAATAAAAAATCAATGAATTATCTGGTTTTTAAAGGACTAAATCAGTATAATAATTTACCAATTGAAATAAAAGGCTGTGAAACATTAAACATGTTTAAAACTAAGCTAAGAAAATATTTAGCATGAGATTTGAGTATGTGTATTGTTGTTTTGTTTATATATCTATTTTTGAGCTGTTTGTTTTATACATTTGTCTATATAATGAGATGTAACTGTATTTGATTAGGTTGTACCTATTTAAATAAAGGTTTATTTTTTTTTTTTCCGTAAAAGCCAGTCACCCTTTATACTCTGTGGCTCCGACACTCACAGAGGGGAGCTGGTAGTACCGGCAGCCACTCCCCACGTCCGTGGGGTGAGTGACTACTGGGTCCGAGAATCGTGTGCCCTGAGTAGACGTAATGAGCCGAGGATAATGGCCTTCTGCATCCTGCCGGCTAAGATCTCTGCCGAATTTCGGCATGCCGGTATGATCTTTAGTTCTGAAAGCAGTGTGTGTCTCATTCCACCGAGGGCTCCTATGATCAGGACCACTAGCTTAACAGTATGGCCAGGGTAAAGCCTGCGGAGCTCGAAGAGCAAATTTCGATATTTCGTCCGTTTTTCCTCCTTCTTCAAGACCATGTTATTCTCCGCGGGAGCCGAGAACTCCACGACAAACATTGTCTTGAGTTGGTGGTCGAGGAGGACCATGTCAGGCTTATTAGCTTGTATTTGCCTGACGGTGGGAAACGAGTAGTTCCAATAAATTAGACACTTCTCATTCCCCACAACGGACTCAATATCCCCCGGAGCGTAAGGCAGCACTGGTGTCTCGTCTATCCCATACGAGTGCCTTAAGTGATAATAAAGCACTCATAATGCTGCGTCGTGCCTCTGGATATAGGCCGAGACTGCATATACTGGACAAGCCGACAGCAAATGCATTAATGTCTCCGGCGCCCTGTGGCAGGTCCTGCAGCTGACATCAGGGACCTCTATACCCATGACACGACTTCGATAGACGAGTGTGTTGAATACACCATCCTGGCACGCCATTATGAATACCTCGGTCTCAGACTTTAGCCCGGCTGACCTTAAGAAAGCAAAGGTCAGCCTTTCGGATAAGCCGCGGTCTTCTATATTTTTATAGAAGACTCCGTGCAATGGCTTATCCGAGTGTAGCTGCAGAACTAAATCAATTTCAGCAGCTTTGACTTGGGCTTTTTGCCGAGCAGGTTCCAACTCGGTGACAGAGTCGTGATTAACCCGCTCAGCGTCGAAGACCAAACCGAGTTCATCGGCGGCTCTGCGCGCTGCCTTAAACAAAAAGGCTCCTACTCCTGCACTTTCATGGTCTCGGACCATGCAGAGGAGGGGATCCGAACTCCTTATGACCTTACAGGCTCCATCCAGAACCATCCTGTTATGGAGACTCTCCAAACTCAAGAGTCCACGGCCTCCCCGATGTCGTGGGACATATAACCGTGGAACGGACGATTTAGGGTGCAAACTCCTATAGAGATGCATCTTTTTTCGGGTTCCTACATCCGAGTTGTCGCAGCTCCTCTTGATTCCATATAATTACTCCAAAGGAGTAGAGGAGGATCGGAACGGCAAGCATATTGGTAGCAGACACCTTGTTCTTCCCCGACAGTTCTGAAGACCAGATCTGTCGGAGTTGGTGCTGATACTTGCCGCGGAGAGCGTTTTTTACCACACTCACTTCTTGGGTGGAGCGTTGCCCGACACCCAAGTAAGTGTACGACTCTCCGGCATCTAGGTGATGTAAGATGCTTCCGTCCACAAGCTGCGCATCCTCTCCGTAGTCACCGCATCGTCCTCTCTTGAGGTGGACTAGTGCACACTTGTCCAACCCAAATTCCATGCCGACAGCCTGCGTGTACTCCTGTACCACCCTGAGGGACTGGCGTAAATCCCTCTCTCCGGAGGCATAAAGTTTAAGGTCATCCATGTAAAACAGATGGGTGACCTTATGCCTCCTATGGCCGGGGGTACCGCAGTTGTAGCCACGGGTATTTCGCAGGTTTATTATTATTATTATTATTATTATTATTATTATTATTATATGGTAAGTCAAAACTAAAAGTAGTAAAGCATAACAAATAATAAACATAACATATTATAAATATAAAATATAGGTCACATAAATTGCCAATAAAAGGTACAACACGAACAGTTAGAATGTAAGTATAGGGTACAAAACACGTAAAAACGCAAAATTATTAAATCAAATACTCTAATACGCTATAAAGAGCCATTTCTATTAAGTAGTTTTTTGTGGCTATTTTAAATTTATTGTAGCCTATTATGGTTTTTAGGTTTTCAGGGAGTTTATTAAATAGATTGATGGCATTGTAATTAGGTGAATGTTTATAAAGAGTGGTAGAATGAATTGGTATTGTCAATCTATTATTATTCCGGGTATTATATAAGTGTGTATCCCCCAGTTCACCAAAATTTGTAAAATTTTTTTATGTGTAATTAATATACACATTTCAGAATGAAAATACATGCTACAGTTAATATGTGATTATTACACTTAACGCGCCAGACTTGCAATTTGTTGTAGTCTGGTGAATTTCCTTATTTTTGAAATCAGGATGTATAGAGGGTTGCTTCAGAGAGAAATTACGTTTAGTAAATACTCTGCCCTCTAGAAGCATACTTTGAACATTTGCTGCCCATCTCAGGCTAACCAATTCGATTGTAGTGAACAGCGACCGCTAGATGGCGCCTTCGATTTATTTTGCATGTTGCCAGTCTTAAGACTACAAACATGTACCTATACATTGGAAATCTGGTTGCCAGTCACTGCATGCCTACCTTGCACTGAAGAGAGCCAACAGCTCGAAACTGCAGTCTGCAAGTGGTGTCTAGTGGCTGACACGAGAGTTCCTTTAATTAGGAATAAGTCTCTCGGTCGGTGTTTGCTAAAATCGAATTATAGCGTTTCATAGTAATATGTGATTATTACACTTAACATGCCAGACTTGCAATTTGTTGTAGTCTGGTCAATTTCCTTATTTTTGAAAACTAGCGTCTAGTCCCTGCATATAACTTTCGGGGCGACATGCGCAGTTTGATAGTGATGAGCGATATCGCGATTTTTCAATCACTCCGTGATCAGTGACTGCTATTTTTGAATCACGGTGATTTTAAACAGTGACTGTGATCGCGGTTTAGCCCAAAAATCTGTAAACTGTTATATTTGCCGTGACCTGCATATATTACATATCTGCACTGCGTTTTAAACAGTGATGACTACGATCGCGGTTTAGACTGAAAGTGAACGCAATCTACGAACTTGATATAAGTTTGCCGTGATTTGGCATATATCGCTGCTCTGCATAAATAATAGGAAACAGAAATAAACGTGAATACATTTTACTATTTATAGCAACAACGTAGAATAAAAAATAAATAAATAAATATATAAATACTAAACATATGAATAAATAAATATTTTAAGCTTATGAGTCAAAAGTATTAGAACTTGAGTTGAATGATCATATCTACGAAATGTTACGATTACGTCCGATCCATAATCACCATTTTCGTAGTTGCTATTTCTATCATGCCAGTGTATAGAAGACTAGAAGAGTATATATCTTGAGCTATTAAAATCACTAATCGCCGTGACTTTGTTTCCTTCGTCACTGTTGCTATTGGTGATTTTCTAATCACGGTGATTTAATCACCGGCAGTAAAATATCGCCCATCACTACAGTTTGATAAACCAACTGACGTTTCAGTTTCAAATCATCCTAGCATTCCTAACTAAACTCTATTATTGTTGTCACAATGTCCACCCAGCCATCTGTTAATAAGTGATAACTTGTAGTGATGTACTAATAGTTACAAAGGATTTTACGATTTACGTAAATATGTGAAGAAATATCATCCGCGGACAAATTGGAAGTAATAGCACCTTTAAAAGTGAAGAATTATAATTTTACAAGCAGTACTGCTTGATCAGCCAGAGAGAGCACACCTACTGATAAATAGTTTAATTAATTGTTAGAAGTAAAATATAAAAGTGATATGTCTTCCGAAAGTGATGGAAATGATGAAATGGAAGTTACAGAATCATTAGGAACCTGGATAAAGGCCAAGGAAAAAAACTACAAAAGGAAAAGACAGAAGACAAAAGATTTAAACCAGGAACAAATAAATAACATAATTTTAAGACCCACAGCTAGTCAACACACAAAAAGCCCAGTGATAAACACGACACAAAAAACTGTACCAGATAAAAACACAAAGATAAACAGAAATCCCAATATACACTACTCACCAATAATGAGGGACATCCAATTTAAAAAATATCAACATTTATTCCACATTACAGCTGATAAAAACTACACTAGAATTAACTTTACAGATTTATGGGCAAGACTTTATCCCAACGCCAAAGATACAATTCTTTCAACAAAGAATGGCCTGTTACTAAAAACTGACACGGATAGAAATTCTATCACAACAACATTAGAGAAAATGATAGAGAGAGGACTCATTCTACAATTCAAAGAACCCAACCCCAACACCACTCAACCTTCGACAACACACAATCTTACAAGTTATTCGGTTGTGATTGCATCAGTCGAACACGAAATAGAGGAAAAAACTATTAGTGAATTTCTAAACAAATCCAATCTCGAACACAGATATTGCAAACGAATCATCTCTAAAGCTACAAATAATCCCACCACATTAATTAGAATTATTACCAGTTCACAAAGCACATCTGAAACTCTCCTATCCAAAGGATTGTATTTCAAATACCGTCACTACCCCGTATACCCCAGCAAGCCTCCAGCTCCGGTTCCTAAACCATGTAGCAAATGCCTCTCATTCGACCATACATTTGAAGTTTGCCAGAAACCAACCACATGCATGAAATGTAAAGGAAATCATGCTACAAATAAATGCTCTTCCCCACTAACTCCAAAATGCCATAGCTGCAACGCAGAGGATCACCAAGCATGGTCATATAAGTGTCCAAACAGACCTCTTAACCCCATCCAAGGTATCCCCAATGTACCAATAAAATCATTAAACAAAAAATCCCATGAAGTCTCAACGGAGAACAAAAAATCGAGAATCCACCAGCCTATAACTATTCACGACACAATAATAAATAGCTACGTAAATGAAGTAAACGACCCCAAGATTACCAACAGAGAAGAATTACTCACACAACTCCGCAAGAGATTTGTCAACAATTTTAAAGTAGATACGGTGGCAGTATTCTCAGGAAATAGGATTTATATACTCATGTTCGATTTAGAACAAGTGGATTCACATCAATCACCAACAGAGCCCACTACTAGTGAAAACAATGAACAATTTGAATACATCAATGATTAATATACTTTACTCAAATATAAACGGATATCAAGCAAAAAAGGAACTGGTATACAACTTTATGGAAAACAACGATATAAACCTCGCGATGTTTGTAGAATCCAAAACAAAATCTGGAAATACGGTGATCTATAAAAATTGGAATATCATCCAACAAAATGGGGCTCAAATACATAACCATGCGAGAGGTGGAAGCCTAGTAAAAGTTCATCCACAACTGAAAATGGGCAAAGCAAATGCTCCCAGAATCAACAACCCCCTCAACGAATGCACCCACTTCACAATACCATACTTAGATGACAAATTGCATATTTTTCTAACATACATCCATCCAAATTCCAGAATTGAAGAAAACATTTTTACTATGGCCACTTTACACAAATATGCCATCATAGTGGGGGATCTTAATGTTATTATTATTATTATCATCATAAGTTAGGCACCGAAGCTGTTTAAACTTTTAATTAGCTTAGAGTATTAATGGGAAGAGTCATAGCAGTTCTTAAATGAGTTCGTTGACACTGCACAAACACAGTCATTTGATAGAGAGTTCCAGTCCCTATTTACTCTGTTAGAGAGGAAGTGCTGGCGGCATAGTTTATGAAATTTGTTCCTAACTAGTTTGTAGTTATGTCCCCTTAGTCTTCTATCCGTGTTTAGTGAGAAAATTTGAAGATCAATTGAATAATGCCCATGAAGTATTTTGTAGGTTTCTATTAGGTCACCACGGAGCCTCCTATCTATTAGTGTTGTCAAGTGTAGTTTTTTGAGGCGCTGTTCGTAAGTTAGGTGACAAATTGCAGGAGAGAGTTTGGTAATCCGTCTTTGGGTTTGTTCTAGTGCATGAATGTCTTTTACGAAATATGGGTTCCATACTGGTGCCGCGTATTCAAGCATTGGCCTAATATAGATTTTATATATTTTTTCAAGGAGTTCCGGTGAGATGTTCCTAAAAGCTCGAGAGACCATATAGGTGACTGAGTTTGCCTTTTTTATGATTTTTCCTATATGAGGTGCCCATTTTAGATCTTGACTTATGGTGACTCCTAGGTCTTCTTGTAGCTCTACATTTTTAATTGGTGTGTTATTTAGTAAAAACTGATGACAGGGGTTTTTTGAGCCCACATGAATAACCGAGCACTTATTTTCGTTAAGAGCCAGCTTCCAAAGAGTACACCATTCTTCGATTCTCTGTAAGTCAACAACTATCTCCTGGTAGTGAGTTAGTGGATTGTTGTATATTTTAGTGTCATCGGCAAACATAGATATGTCGGATTTTAGCCTACTATAAGGTCACTAATGTAGACATTAAATAGGACGGGGCCCAGCACAGAACCTCGCGGGACTCCACTTGTCATTTGGTAGCTATCCGATAATTCTCCCTCAATTCTCACTCTACCGCTTCTGCCAGATAAAAAATCCTCGATCCAACTTAATAAATTTCCTCGTATGCCATAAAATTCCAACTTTTGAATCAGTCTATTGTGAGGAACCTGGTCAAAGGCTTTCTTGAAGTCGAGATAGATTATGTCTACTGGTTCATTTCTATCCACTGACAAAGTCCAGGAATTAACGCACTCCAGCAGATTTGATACTGTTGATCTACCGGGAAGAAACCCATGTTGTTTCTTAGATATCACTTTGTTTTCAAGGAAAAATGTAGTAAGTTCCTCTACCAAAATTTTTTCCATCATCTTGCAAGGTATGGAGGTTAGGCTTACTTGCCTGTAGTTTCCGGGATCGAATTTGCTGCCTTTTTTATGTATTGGGACGATAGTGGACGTTTTCCATTGGTTTGGTATTTTTCCTTCCTCTAATGACATTCTCATAAGACTTGTTAAATGGCCCACTACTGAAGGGGTGTTCGCAAGGAATGCTGGATGTATATCATCTGGTCCTGGGCTACAGTCCAGTTTAATGCCCTTGAGAGCACTTATTACCTTGTTTTCTGTTATGTCTACCATAGTAAGAGAGTTTGCTACTTTTGGGCTGTGAAGAATATCTGGAAGATTGTTCATGGGTTCCACACCAAAGCTTTTCGTGAATTCCTTTGCAAACATGTTAGCTACTGCTTCAGGATTGCTTACTAAATCCCCGTTGCCATCACATAAAACAGGCGTGCTGACTCTAGATTGCAGAGTACTTTTGACGTATTTGTAGAAACACTTATTACTTTTATGATCAACTAGCTCATGTTCATATCTTGACTTGGCATTTTTTATTTCAGTTGAGACTTTATTGCAGCTGAGTCTATATGCATAATAATCCTCTTGTGAATTCGAAAACCGGTACTTATGCCAACATTTCCTTTTTTTGTTAATCAAATTTCTTAGCTCAGAAGTGATCCATGGTTTGGATTTGGACTTTTTAATATTATATTCTGGGATAAACTGATCCATGCAGTAATTTACTTCCCCGAGAAATGTAATCCAGCTCTCATTTATATTTGTCAATGGCACAGACGTATTGTGGAAGTGTTGGTCGATTTCATTGTAATTTCCTAACCTGAAGTTCTTCTTTGGAAATGATCTATCTAAGTTTATATTGCACATAACTTGAGAGGTTACAACAATAACTAGGTGGTCACTCAGACCAATTGGAGCATGATACTCCATGGTAGAGACAAGTTCTTCATCCGAGGTAAACAGCAAGTCTAGGGTCGAGGGTCTGTTGTTGTGCCTGAAGCGTGTGGGTTGTTTTATATGTTGAACGAGGCTGTTTGACAGGAATGCATTCATAAATATGTCAGCCGCTGAGTTATTTTCTGAGGGCGTAGGGTTGTTCCAATCCAGCGTAGGATAGTTGAAGTCTCCGAATATAAATAGGTTTTCTAGGTTCGAGCCCGTTTCTGTTAGTACGGTCAATAATGGTTCATCGTCTGCTTTTGATAGGCTTGGAGGTCTATAGATACAAGCTGTGTTGAAAACCAAATCCCTGAGCCTTATTTCTACCCAGATTGATTCGACCGGAGTTGTATAATTCTCAAACACTTTCGTCCGTAAAATGTCCGTAAAATGTCGCTGCCAAGAGATTCCTTAACATATATCATCATCATGGCGGATAGACAAGCAGACATGTGTTGTTTAAAGTGTCAAAAAGATATTAATCCAGATGCTGAAAAAATATTGATATGCATCTGGTGCAAAAGGCAATTACATTATCAGTGCAGTGATTTAAAAAGCAGTGAAATTAAAATAATAGAAGGACATCAAAATAATTTGAAGTGGATGTGTGACCTTTGTTGTGTCAAGGACGTCTCATACAACCCACAATATTTAAGTGATGAAATAAACAATCTTAAATTGTTAGTCAAGGACTGTGTGAGTGAAATAAGAAATCTTTCTAACATAATTGGAAATCAAAATATTAAAATTACTAATCTAAGTGAAAAATTAAACAATTATACATATACTCAAACCAAAGATAACAGAGTACAAAACTTGAATAAAAATAAAAAAGATGGCGCTGAAGTGAACCATCCACAACAGCCCAAAAGGTTGAACGAGAATTTAACAGATAGCGCATCTTGCTCTAATGTTAAAACTGTAGTATCTACTGATCCAGAAAAAACAAATAAAACAAACAGACATAATAAAAACGAGGTCGCCGACCTGAATGGGGAATCCCAACAAAAAATTATTAGTGATATAGTAAAAACCTACAATAAACACCAAAGCAGAATAAAAACTCCGAACTATAATTCTAATCCAAGAAAAACAATACAGGGGAGCGATGAACAATGTACCCTTAAAGGAGTAGAATATAGGAAGTGGTTCTTTGTATCAAAATTTGATCCAGATACAACCGAGGAAGAGCTAAGAGAATACCTAGAAAGAGCAAAAAAAATTCAAGTAATGTCCGTTGAAAAATTACACATACAATCTGATGATATTGCAGCTTTTAAAATAGCAGTACCTGAATCATTTAAGGACATAATCCTTACACCTAGCACCTGGCCAAAGAGAACAATTGTGCGACCATTCGAAAGAAAACGACTTTTTTTTCATCAACGAGTATCGACAGTGAAATTACCACAATATCGGGAGCAAGACAATTAAATGTCGAAAATACAAGCAGTGAAACCATCAATCTGCAACAAATTAAAATACTTCATTGGAACAGCCAAGGATTAACGAATAAAATTTTAATATTGGAGTCAAAACTAATAGACTTATCGCCCACAGTTATATGTATTAGTGAACACTGGATGAATAATATTCAAACAATGGTAACAACAATTCGTGGATACACATTAATAAAGATTTTTTGTAGAACCAAGCAAATTCATGGGGGTGTTGCTATTTTTTGTCGATCCGATGTCGCTAAGATTTGTAAACCTTATAACGATTTAGACAAATATTGTGTAGAAAATATTTTTGAAATTGTTGGGGTTGTATTAGATGGATGTACATGTATTGTGTGTTTATATAGAACCCCAAAGAAAGAAAATCTAGAGCAATTCTTGCTACAACTTACGTTAGTATTGGATAATGTCAAATCGAAATTTAAACACATAGTAATTACAGGGGATATTAATATAGACGGATTAACTGATAACAGTAATTTGAAATCATTAAATGATATATTAAAATCTTTCTCATTATACTCACTGATAAAAACACCAACACGGATTGATTCCCGGATAGGATGTAATGCAGCAACGGCACCCGATTATATTATTTCCAATTTGGGGAAAGCCACTGATTGTGAGGTTATTAATTTGCATTCGTCAGATCACTTTTGCCAGGTTTTTAGCTCTAAATTAGAACTAGCCTCTACAAATGACACTCGAACAATGATTTATAGAAAACTAACAGAAAGTAATATGTTTGATTTTGCAAATATGTTTTCGCATTATTATGATTTATATAATCAGAGTTCTGATTGTATTAATGACTACTTTGTAGAATTCTATGAACATTTTTATTGGTGTTTCAATGCAACATGCCCTAAATTATCTTTCATACATAGGAACCATCAACAACGAGAAATAGCGAATTTTTATAAAGAGGAAACTGAAAAGTTAAAATTTCTAAATTGGGTAGCTAAGACATCTGAAGATCCAAATCTAATTGAATCCTATAAGGTTAGCAGGAAAAATTTTCAAGGTAAAATCTCGGATTATACCATACAATCCAACACTATCAAAATTCGCGATTCATCGAATCAACAAAAAACTTTATGGACTATTGTTAATGAGAAGCTAGGACGCAATAAACACAATGATAAAACAATACAAATTATGCAAAATGGTAATCTTATTGAACAACCTAATCAGGTATGTACACTGTTTGCCCATTATTTTGCTAATAAGGCCAGCGATCAACTCACAATTCATTTTGGTGATGACATCTCACAAAACTGCACATCTCCAACCTATATTGTACCAACCATGTTTTTAAGGCCGGTTACTAATGCAGATGTAATAGATATTATAAATAAAATGCCTAACAAGAATAGTACGGGTTTAGATGAAGTGCCTATTAAAATATTAAAATACTGTAAAGATGTATTAGTTGATTCAATCGTTTTTTTAATCAATAAATCTATAGAATTAGGTGAATTTCCTGATATATTAAAAATTGGCCAAGTAGTACCAGTCTATAAAAAGGGAGATCAAACCGAATTGGCTAACTATAGACCAATAGTGCTTTTAAGTTACATTGCAAGAATCCTTGAAAAATCGGTTGCTGTACAAATATATACATTCCTAGAAAAAAATAAAATATTCAGCACGTCTCAATATGCATACCGAACTAAAAGATCAACGGAGTTAGCTACTCTAGATTTTGTTCAATATATTGTAGATAAATTGGACGACAATTTTAAGGTACTGGGGCTATTCTTTGATTTATCGGCAGCTTTTGATACCGTTAACATAAATTTTCTGACGCAGAAGCTAGAAAGAATGGGAATTCGAGGCGTCGTTTTAAAATGGTTAAAATCTTACATGCAAAATAGGAAAATTATGGTTTCGGTAGGAGAAACTAAATCAGAACCTCTTGATATGAGTATAGGCGTAGGACAGGGTTCCATTATGGGTCCTCTCCTTTTCCTAATTTTCATTAATGATTTATCAGAAAACATTAATACTGGCAAAGTGTTTATTTATGCGGATGATATCTCAGTAATTATTCATGATAAATCACTCGAAACACTTCAATTAAAAGCGGAGAATGTAATAAAACAATTTGTAGATTGGTGTTACAAAAACTCATTAATAATTAATTCTGAGAAAACAGTGTGCATAAATTTTATAAATAAAATCACAGAGGATGACAAAGTTACTAATTTACATTTTAATATACAGGGCGAAAATATTTTAGAGCTATCAAAAACCACAAAATTTTTAGGAACTTTCCTAGATAAAACCTTAACATGGAGTCCAAACATCGACTATATCTGTACGAAACTATCCAAATCAACATTTGCCTTAATCAATTTAAAAAAAATTATAAACAAAACAGACTTGAAGTCAGCTTATTTTTCATTGGTGTATTCTGAATTAAGTTATAATATAATACTATGGGGTCAAGCAACTGATATTAATAGAGTATTCGTAATGCAGAAGCGGATAATAAGAATAATTTTTGATTTGCCGTTTAGAGAGTCATGCAGAGAAACTTTCAGAAAAGAAGGATTACTGACATTGTTTAGTATTTATATTTACAAATTATCCATATATATGTTTGAACACTTACAAGATTTTACATTAAATAAAAATATTCACGAACATCAAACAAGAAAGGCTAATGACATTTATATAAAAAATTTCAAATTAAGTAAATATAAGAAATCACCGCAAGGTGCAGGGAGCTATGTCTACAACATGCTACCAAAAGAAATTAAGAACGCAAGAAGTTTATCTGTATTTAAAAACCGATTAAGGGAATACCTAACAAAAAATTGTTTTTATAATATGAGTGAGTTCGTGAAAGATTTTAATAAATCTACTGCAATCTGATTAAACTAGATATTTACATGTATATCTTATCAAAACCTGTGATATTTATTCTATATTATAGTAGTTCTTGTTTTTCCTTTCCCTACATGTATTTTTATATTTTTATATTATTATGTGTAATGTCTGTCTGCTTGTCTGTTGGTTTTAGTTTAATATGGATGATAATTTATAGCTATTTTCAAATTAAGCTTATCTGGTTATTGAAAAATAAATGTTAGTTTTTAATTAATAATATTCTCACTCTATAGTATTGTAAAGAAACTGTGACGATACCTTGTACTTATGTATGCTTTTGGTAAATAAAATTATCTATCTATCTATCTATCTATATACAGACACCTCCGCCTCTTCCCGTTTGCCGGTCGCATCTGAAAATATTGTAATTTGGTATGTTCACTAAGGTGTCCGGGATGCTTTGTGACAGCCACGTTTCCGCAACTAATATCACCGTTGGATCTGTGTCGGTAACTACAGTTAGAAATTCTTGAAGTTTAGCTGGTAGTGATGCTATGTTAGTGTAAAGGAATTTTAATACCAAGGCTGATTTGTTTTGTGACTGTTTTGTAGCATCCTGGTTTGGGACCGTGTTTGTTAAACTTTGGGTAAAAAATTTTCCTCTGTTGTGAAATTAGTATAGTGTCTATGTTTTTCTAACCTTTGGAGGTAAGCAGGACATTTTCGGTCTCTGGCTGAGTGTCTTCTATCAATCAATCTTAATCTTTTACAATTTGGACAGTCTAGTTCATTGCTTTCGCATTGCCCCCCTTCATGATCATTACCACATTTGTGACAGCAACTCTTACTATTGCAATATTTGGCAACATGACCAAAGTTGCAGCACTTGAAACAAAGTGCTAAGTTTGTATACTCTTGTATATAAGCTTTTGTTAGATCAAAACTCATTCTGTCATTTCTTATAATCCATTTGAATATTTCCGGTTTAGTTTGTAATACCCAATTTTCCTTCCTTTTGTTTTGGCAGTCTTTCTTTGTTACATATTTTAATGATAGTTTTACTTCTTCTCCAAACGCGTTAATGATTTCAGGATTCTGTGCTATTAATTCGTCAATGAAGTCTTCCGGTTCATAGCCCTTTTCGATACCCGTTACTAGGAACATGGGGTCTGTATTCTGGGTTTCTTTTAACTGAAAATCGACCTTGTCAGCTAATGCTTCGTTCAATTTCTTCTGTTGATTTTCATTTTGGCATTCTATAACTACTCCTCCTCTTTGTAACTTTCTCACACTTTTAAATGCTCCATCCACTTGGTTTACATTGATTGACTGCTTTAATTCGCTAAGCACCTTATTTGAGTCAGTTTGGTCCCTGATTCTTATTACAGTTTCATGTTTTTTTATCTGAGGAGGTGTTTTCCATTCTTTTGTTTTGTCTTGGTTGCCCTTGTTGGAATTTATTGTAATGGCAGCAATATCGCTATAGGTTTTTTGTTTTATTCTTTCTTGCGGTTGGTGACTTACTGGTACTATATCTGAACAGTTTTTATTTCTATCTAATCCAGTAATTAATTTATTTCCCTCTGAAGGTTGATCGATTTTAAAATTTTCTCTCTCCATTTGTCCCATATTGTAAGCCATGATGGTCACTATTTTACCGATGTTAAAAGTTGCTAGCCTTATCTTTTTTAACTCTTCCTTAGTAATTGATTCTGGTTCATTAATAGTGGATTCCTGTATTTCCTCCAGGGACTTTAAAATGCTGTTCAACAGTGCCTCTGCCGATGGTTTTCTATAGTTTTCCTCTATAATTCTAGGTTGATTCGATTTACCCTGTGACTCACCCAACCTATGGATGTCATTTTCTGCAATCTTTATACAACCCTGGCCTTTGTCTTCGACTAAGCTTTGTTTTCTAATTTTTTGACGTTCAAGTATCCCAGGACTAGAATCCGATCTTGGTCTCTTTTGGGTATTTGCTGCAGTGGAATTACACTCTATTTTATTTGATCCTTGGTTCTCAGTTGTACTATCTGTCTTCGTAGGAGTTCGAGAAACAGATTTCTTGGGTTTAAAAATATCATCTGGACTAACCAACATATCATCAGATGATTCTGGAACAAATTCAGTGCTATTCTGAGTCTTTATACTATTAGTTATTGTTTCAGATTTTTCTAGGCCCCCCTGTAACATCAGATCCTTGCTGTTTATATTTATATTCAAGTCCCTTTTTTCTTTAGTTTCGTTCTCAGTGTGTGTTTTTGCTTGTGCTACCTTTTTTGTGCCCTCAGAGCCTGTGATAATTTTATTTATATCTTGCTTTGTTAGGTTAATAGCTCCCAGAGAAAAAGTCCTTGTTTTTATTTGTTTATTGCCTAATGGTTCTTTCTTACGTGTCCCAGGATTGATGCCATCACTTTTATCACCCATATTTGTTCTTTTGTTAAATTAAAATCCTATTTAACTTGATAAAATTTGAAAAGTTTTGCAGGATACACACTACACTACTACACTCTACTTGTTATCTTAATGTCACCACAAAAACAAAAAAGAAACAGATGAACGACTTCTTAAGGAACACGAACTTTGCGAGATACGATACTCCACCCACATTCCTTATGGACCACAATAACGACTCCACTCCAGATGTAATACTCCATACCTTAAATATGACAGGAAACATACATAAAGTAGAAAACATAACAGATCTAGCCTCAGACCACCTCGGCTTCAAAATAGATATTGACATGCAGACCCCAGCCATCAGCTCCAAAATAGAAAGATACAACTTTAACAAAACAAACATAAGTAAAGTCAACAACATAATGTCAAGATATGTTGAAAGCATAAACGATCACGATATTAGTCGAGACAACATCTCTGAATTTAACAATAAATTACGTAAGGTCATCATAGAAAATACTCCAAAACAAGAAGTTCGCTATTTCACTCAGGAATTGCCACCTTTTATTTTGAGGTTGATCAAAAATAAAAGAAAAATATATAGAGACTATAAGAATAATGGGAGCGCCGAGCTTAAAAAAAAAAATTAATAAATACAATAAAAATATACAACAGCTTATACAACAATACAGAGAGCATAAATGGATCTCCACATGTGAAGATATTAATCGCAAAAGAGGAAAACACTATTGGAATGACATTAAAAAACTTTCTAAGTACAAAAACAAAAATCAAAATACTACACCTTTAATAATGAATGGACACACTTTTGATACAGCCGAAGAGAAAGCTCAAAAATTTGCTGAACATTTTGAAAACTTGTATAAAGCGAGCCAGGATGACGATTTCGACAACATCCACCAGGAAGACATTGAAACATGGTTTAATACACACTTTGAGGAAAACAATCAAATTATACATTACCCAAACAAGTATATAATAGAGGAAGAAGAATATTATAACATATTAAACCAGGGAAAAAATTCTGCACCTGGACACGACTACATAAAAAGAGCTTTATTAAAACAACTGGATGACAAAATACACAAACACATAATCAAAATTTATGAATTCTGCTTAAAGTACAGCTTCTTTCCAAAAGAATGGAAGACAGGTATTATTATTACCATCCCTAAACCAAACCTGGATCATTCATTAGCCAGCAATCATAGACCCATAACGTTACTACCAGTTCTTGGAAAAAACCTAGAGAAAATCATCAAGAATAGACTAGAAAATACAATAGGAAATAAAATACCTGGATACCAATTTGGTTTTAGAGATCACCGATCAACAACACACCCACTAGCTGTATTATCAAATAATGTAGAAACATCCAGATTAAATGGAAACAACACCGCAGCAATATTCCTGGACATAAACAAAGCTTTTGACAGCGTATGGTTGTTAGGGCTCATATATAAACTGGATAGACTCGACTGCCCTAAATATTTAATTCATATAATTATAAACCTGCTTACAGAAAGAACGCTCAAAGTGAAAGTACAACACAAAATGTCAAATGAATTTTCACCACAGCAAGGAATCCCACAGGGGTCACCTCTTTCGCCAATCCTCTACAATATCTACTGCTCGGATATATACCACGAAGACCCACAACACTTTGCCCTGGATAAATATATTCTGCAATACGCAGACGACACCACACTAATTGCACATGGAAAGAATATCAGAGCAACAATAGAAAAGTTACAAGAGCTGACGAATTTAGTGGTGTTGTGGTTTAAAAAATGGAGACTAAAGCCTAATCCTAGAAAATCCCATTTAATAATTTTCTTCCATAACCCTATACCAACTACCCCCACTATTAACATAGATAATCACACCCTTCACGCCAAGAACAATGTTAAGTACCTAGGAATAACAATCGACAATAAAATTAATTATAACCTGCACACTAAAAACGTTAAAAAACTAGCAATTGCAAGAGCACGACATTTCACAAGCCTCTCTAAAAGTGAAACTGGTATTAATACCAGAACAAAAATACAAATCTACGAGCTGATCTGCAGACCCATAATAGAATATGGAAGTATCCTTTCTTTAAATATGAAGAACCCTGCGAAGAAAAACCTCAAAGTTGCAGAAACCACAGCTATCAGAAAAATCACAAAAATCCGACACCCTAATAACCAACTTCACAATCCGCCAAATGCATTGTTATATCAGCTGACCCAAGTACAACCCATAGAAGAACGACTGTCCAAACAAGCGGCCAACTTTAGTCAATCCCAGACAAACAAAGATCTACTTTCCCCTTTCTGCATAAGAAGAAACAGACCAATTAGAAATCGCTACACACACCCGGTACAAACGCTGTGGGAAAGGATTGATCAATGAAACTCCCAAATTAAATAATTATTTTTTATTTTTTTTTTTTACGTTTATTTATATGTTAATTGAAACATAACTGTTAATAATTATTATATTAATTTTAAGAAACAGGCTGAAGGACCTCGGTCGATGGCCTATTGAGTGTTGGTATGTATTGTATGTGCTTAATACTTAATAAAGAACATTTATTATTATTATTATAATTTTAAATGCGTCGATTACAATAAAAATTTTAGTCATAGGCCAAATTAAAAATATTACATTAAAAAGATACACGATGGTATTACTACCTTGCCCAAAAAATGTGCATTATGTGAATATGTTGCAACATTTAAAAAAGACTTTTACAAATTTATTTTTTGTGTTTTTTTTTGCCATTATTTAATCAATTTACATTCCAGATTTTTATTTTATAAAGTTCGAACTTTTATTTTAAATGCTCCAACCTTGATGACTGGTATTTTCTCACGACAGTGTCAGGTAAAATCTCAGATAAGTCGATTTTATTGGTATATTCTTGCATATTGTATCTATTATAAGATGCATTTCTGTCTCTGAAAGAAATGACAGGCAACCAAGAATATGCAATATCCAATTCTTAACACAGCAGTGTGACTGTGCATGCGCGCCCCGAAAGTTATAACGCAGGGGCTAGACGCTAGTTTTTTGAAATAAGGATTTCACCCGCGTTTTCTGTATAGTTAGTTGTAGTTTCCAGTGAATAGCGCAGTGAACAAGACAAGGCAACCGGTGCCGGTGTTGTCTAATATTCGTGAGTCCATCCCAATCGCGGCACATGATGAATAGACCGCAGCAAACTGCAGTGGACGAGGAAATGCTAGTTGATGCTCTCACTTATACTATATGTCTGTTTCATGCACACAGTTATATATTTAACAGGTAATTTACATGTTGATAAATAAAATTTCACGTAATATTATATTTCAGTGTATTTTTAATATAATTCATTGTACTTTATTTAATGCGCCTGAGTGCGACCCTGTTATCGCTGAAGGATTCCGACCCTTGCTGATAAAACACTCCCTACCATTGCCTATTTTCCGGCAACCACTTTAGCCACACTTTCCTCTACCATAACATATTTCTACCCTACACTTTATCTTTTCTCAATTTCTAATCCTCTCTTTCTTTTTTATGTTTGTTTAATTATGTTCCTGTTTTTATTCTCCTTGTTCTTTTTGTCCCTAAATTCTCCCTCGACTAATGAATTCTAGAAAATTAAAATATTTTAAACACCATACTTTCCTGGTGGCAAGGGTACCACCAGGGTAGTTATCTCGAATGGGTTTTTTCTTTGAGCTTTTTCCCGTGCCAACTAGCAAAATTCCTCAGTACTACGACAGTGTCATAAAGTGCTTTTAATTATTTTTAGATCTTTTTGTAGAACATTTTTAAATTTTATAATCAGTTTTAGTGAACAGGGGAGCTAATTCTTCAGACCTGTTTCCGTTAAGCCAAACCGGACCTGCCCCGTCCAGCCTTTCAATTTGAAAAAAATGACTGGCTAGGTTGGATGTTTCTTTTTTCTATATTAAAATCATTTTTATAATACACCAAGGTAAAAGTACAGCACCAGGCCACGACTACTTCACCAAAAACCTGTTAAGAAAACAGGCATGTATACGTCATAAAAAAAGTGCATTTGTACATCATAAAAATGTATGAATTTTGTCTAAGAAACCACTATATACCACCAGAGTGGGAAATCGGTACCATTATTACTATACCCAAGCCGAAACTAGACCATTCTAAAACAAATAGCTACAGACCAATCCCACTACTACCAATACTAGGCAAAAATTTGGAAAAAAATATTGGAAACAGAATTCAAGAAGCCATAGGAAATTATATTCCTCGATATCAATTCGGATTTAAAACTGGTCATTCAACAACACATCCTCTCTCAGTTTTAACCAACAATATTGAAACAAGCAAACTTAACAGGAATCAGTCTGGCGCACTATTCCTAGATATCAACAAAGCGTTCGATAATGTGTGGCACGATGATCTATTATTTAAACTTAACGAATTAGGATGTCCAAAATATATCATCTTTTTTATTAATAGCCTACTAACTAACAGAACATTGAAAGTAAAAATTCTAAATACCCACTCGGATGAATTCACCTCCGAACAGGAATTACCGCAAGGTTCACTACTTTACAACATTTACTGTTCAGATATTTACAATTTCCAAACGACCCCGAGCACTTCGCCC
The DNA here is from genome assembly GCA_936432065.2 of Rutpela maculata. Lineage (NCBI taxonomy): Eukaryota > Metazoa > Arthropoda > Insecta > Coleoptera > Cerambycidae > Rutpela > Rutpela maculata. The sequence continues at coordinate 60,059,883 of OW386291.2, read as the reverse complement.
ATGATGGATATATCCTTCAATTTGCCGGCGACACCGCCCTTGTATCCCATGACAGAACTATCTTCAAGGTAGCAGAAAATTTACAACCACTGGGAAATACAACATGCAGGTGGTTCAATAAAAGGAGGCTCAAACCAAACCCCCTAAAAACACATTTTATTTTATTCAACCACCACCCATCGGATACTTCCCCATCGCTAAACATGTACCAACATATTCTACATCCTGAAACTACGGTGGAATAACCTTTGACAAGAAAATTAATTTTAATGCCCACATTGAGCTCAAGAAAAAGAATATTATTTCGAGGGCTAAACATTTCCGAAGCTTGACATATAATAGGAATGGGATCAACGTAGAAACAGCAAGTAGAATATACAAGCTTATCTGTCGACCAATGATTGAATATGGACATTAGATTCGACATCCTCTCAACCCGTTACACACGCCCCTCTCTTTTATACCAGCAGACTAATATAATGCCTATAGAAGACCGCCTAACCTATCAATCAAGAAGATTTTCCCAGAGACCACAAAATTTAGAGATAATTGAGAAATTTTGCATGAGAAGAGACCAAGGAATAAGAACCGTACACAGGCACCTAGAACAAACCCTACTAGAAAAATTACAAAGATTAGCCAACAATAATTAACACTGAAATATCCCATTGCAATTATTATTATTATTATTATAACCATATTGTTAATTATAATGCATTATAGTATATTATAATATATAAATATTGTAACAATAGGCCAAAGGACCTTGGTCAATAGCCTATTGAATCAGTTCGTGATTCAATAAAGTTCATTTATTATTTATTATTATTCATTTTTATAACACTGGAAACATATTTTACGCATTTTACACTACCTAATGTTTATTGGACTGTTAATGGTTGAAGGAGCAAAAACTCCTTTTCCTGGCCCGGAGCCAGTCATCGGTCTACCAAGAAGTCTGATTGTATGAGAACAGGGACCTTATGATCTCATACATTCACACAGGATAGGTAGCAAGTGGTAGACATCATAACGAAGGCTCTACCATGAGACACCTTCCTAACTCTTCGATTTAAGATTGTTGATAAATTCTACAAAAACATTTGAAATATTATTTTTTAATGGTTTTCATTTCATGTTCAAAAATATTGTTATTAGCCACTCAACGAGGGGAAGTTTAATATTGACCATATATTTACGTTTTACGCGCTATTTTTAGTTGGCTTTTTTTGACTGACAATTAAATAGTTTTCAACAAATTAATTAAAAACATGTACTGTTGTCAAATAAACTCCCTAATGTGGTGAAATCTATTGTCATTATGTTTAATAATAATATTAATAATAATAATAATACATCTATTCTCCTTTAAGACAATACAAATTGTTTAGGAATCGTCACAACTTGCTAAAATCTAATTTACCATATATTCACTGATACAAACATTTATTTACAAGAAATTCTCTAAGTTTCTAATTTAAAACAATGTAAAGGTTCAACCTACTTTAAGTGGTCGAGTAAACGATTAAAAACTTTAAAACCTGGAGAGTCTGGACTGTCCGAGGATATTTTGTACTTGTAGAATAATACATTCCTCTAAAGTAGTTTCCACAAACATCAAAACACTTGACGCGCATTTCAACGAAATTTGGGGAAGTTGAACTACCTGATCTTAAAGACTAAGAAGAAAGAAAACACATAGTCATTGTTTCTCTTCGCATCTGATAATGTATTAGGCTAGGCATATTAGGATTCTCAGAGGAAAGTTTTGCTATAATTTTTATTTTCTCACCCTCTACGTTTTTTGGGTCGCTGAACACGAATTTGAAGTTTGTAGGCAAAAATTTGGCACGGAACTTTGTTTTTTTGTCACTTTTTGACCAAATTCTGGCACTTTTCTCAGTTTTTGGCCTATATCTCAGAAAGGAAGGGTTTTTTCGACAAGCCTACTCCATACAAAATTAAAGTAGACAAAATTTCCTGCATTTTTCATATATCACTTTTTTTTGTAAGACTAACCATTCCACCGCTAGAGCGCGCCAAAAAAAACATTCCCGGACCCAGTATACCTTACATGAATAATGAATACAGGGAAAGTAATTTAAAAAAAAATGGAGACAAACGAGTGAAATGCAGTTATTACTAAAGTAGTTATGTACAGTGTATTCTAGTCAGTAGTACAATATCATTATAATGATAAATGTTGCGAATGATGAATGTCGCTGCTGTCATAAATTGGACTGCCTTAATCATCTGGAACAAACAGGAGATGTTATTTTATGGATTTATTGATAGACGAAGTGAGTAGTCATCTGCACATGTTCCCTGTTGAAGATACTGTTGTACATACCTTCGTTTTTCAAGGAACTGTCACATCCTCTTCAGCCCGTTCATCTATTTCTATTCTGATTTTTTCAGGTGGTGGGGGATTTGTAATGAACAGAAGATATGGGTCAGCTTGTGCATTCATATTAACTACTTCAGACAGGTACATTTATGCTCCAAATGTGTGATTGTCGTTTTTGTGGAAGGAAATGTTACATATCTTCGTCCTCCTTGTCCACACTTTCTTTGATGGTCTCAACAACCGGGGAGAAGGTGAAGCCCAGTTCGTCCTGTACTTCGATGTCCAATGGTCCGTCCTCAAGGGTATTTGTGGTTCTGACAGTTGATGCACAGATTGGTGTAATCGAGGCCTGCTTTTTTGCAGCTACATTTTTTTGCGCAGGTCTTAACATCTATATGATACTAGCAGTTTGGGGGAGTTCTAGGTGATCGGTTCCAGGCAATTTGTTGCTCGTTTCCAACCCCAATCTTCGGCATTTTTCTCAACCCCCAGCCATTGCTGCACCTGGTGATACACCCTAAAACTGTGCTGTGTGGCTGCAGCAGCTTATGGTGGTAGCGCAGCTATTTTTGATGGGGTCTTGAAAGCTGTCTTCTTATAATTAATGTACCTCAGACGGTTTATCGACGGTTCAGTCCTTCCTGTGTAGCCGTACACGTTGACCAAGAATCTCTCCCCTGCTGCTGCAGTGCTTTCTGGAGTTCCCTCAGGGTTTTTGAACACACTTACAAGATTGGCAAGGTGGGGGATTTTTTTTCACAAACTTCAATTTCCCTTGGTTGTAAGGTGCTGAAGTCGTATCAAATCCATTCATTGCGTGAAGAAACATGATGTGTTCCTTATTGGTTTTGTTTTGCAGAGCGTGCACAGGAGAGTAGGTGGTTGGGGGAACGTTTCCCTTTCCTGGTTTCAGGAAGAATACGTTTTCTTATTGGCAAAAACCTGTGAGGATGACCAACAGGTCGATGTCCTCTCCAACCACCACCACGGTCTCAGTACGTTCAGCCAAAGACAGGGTTTCGTTCACAATGACGGTGTCGGCATCTTCTGTGGCGTTTCCATGTCATTCTTTGAGAGTGTAACTTGGCTATGATAATGGAAATCAATCTTCTTTTGTTGTTCATATTGGCCATACATACATATATAGCAAGTTAAATAAAAACTTGTAAAAACCATTATAGTGTTCCTTCCAACATTTTTACGACTTGATCCGCTGACCAGAAGTCTCACGCAAATTTTGGAAATTTAGAACTTTATATTCAGCAATCATGACAACCCATACAAAACAAGTTCATTATAAATCATTTACGATCAACAGTTAAGTATCATAACAAGGGCGATTTCCACGAAAACGGTGAATTTCACTAGATATGGGAATATCGCCCTTTTTTGGCGCGCTTTAGCAACGGAACGGTTAGTCTTCCAAAAAACGTTATATATGAAAAATGTAGGAAATATTGTCTACTTTTATTTTGTATAGAGTGGGCTTGTCGAAACAACGCTTCCTTTCTGAGATTTAGGCCAAAAACTGAAAAAAGTGCCAAAATTTGGGCAAAAAGTCCCAAAAAAACGAAGTTCCGGGTAAAATTTTTGCCTGCAAAATTCCACCCAAAAAACATAGAGGCTGAGAAAATCAAAACTATAGCAAAACTTTCCTCTGAACCCCCATTTTTTTCCTAATATGCCTCTTATATGTTTCAAAGGCTATTTATATTATATTGGATGTATCCTTTGACACGCCTGGCTTTGAACTGTATGATTTGTCTAAAAGAGTTTCTTTCTATTAATCTTAGAGATGGGTCGAGGAAACTCTACATTTGATAAAAATCTGTAAAAGTCATGTAAATAATATAATTGTATGCACTTATTTGGCATCACAATGAAGCTTGCATCATACCCAGAGGCGCACTGAAGGGGGGGGCTTTGGGGGCTTAAGCCCCCCCCTGGAGGCCAGGATTGCATGTATTAAAGTAAAAATGAAATATAAATAAACAAAAAACAATATATAAAAGCAAAATACATTGTACGAAATATAAGATTATTATTATTATTATTTGTAGTAGCCCCCCCCTTCAGCAATTTTCTGGGTGCGTCCCTGATCATACCGAATCAGATTTCACCATAAAATGATCAATATACCCAATGGAAGGAAAACTTCCTGGAAACTTTCCATTTTGAAAACTCCGAAAGATTCTAAGAAGTTTTCCTTCTAACTTTCCATTGGGTAAATGGATAGCCTATTTTATGGTGAAATCTGATTCGTGGTGCAAGCTTCATTTTGATATCAAATAAGTGCATGTATTATTTACATAACTTTTACAGACTTTTATCAAATATGGAAAGTTTTCTTGACCCACCTCTAATTAAAAACCCCCATTTAGAACTTATTCCCTTTTTTCTCCTGGCAGCTGGGACATACTCCAAGTTTAATTTTTTATGTGTACTGCCAATTCTTTGTTAATAGCTATGCACTACTCCTTTTTATTTGAGAGCTTTGAGAATCATCCTGCTCTACATAATTAGCATCGGCATTACAATAACTCGTTGGGATTTGTTATTGATCAACCTCTATACTGTCTTGAATCATCTTTTAATGAATTAAAAAGTGCAAATACTGGACTGTCTAGGAGTTTAGTTTTCTGTTTTCTTCAAAAGTTTTTGCCTATTGTTGGGATTTGCTTCCCTCATTATAGCCACTCAAGAAATAATAATAATTATCTAATTGCATTGAAACTGGACAACAGAAATACTGAGCTAGCCATGACTACAACATTCCTACCATTATTATCACTGAAGAGCATCTCTGTTGGGAGAGCCTACTCAAGAACTAGGTATTAAGGCGCCTTGCTATGCACTCAAAGAATTAAAAAGGAAAAAGTAAACGAGTACTCTACTGACTGCTTATTATGGAAATTTTTAAGTCATAATGAAATATGGTATAATTTTTTTGGGGCAGCTCATAAATTTCAGCGATTTTTGTTGTACAAAAAAGAAATAAGCTAATTAGCGCGAAAATATAATGAAAAGAACGTTTTGAATGACTGACCACCAAATATCATCTACAGCTTTTCTAATTACTTCCACATCTAGTGGAAGTATAGTAACGACAAAAAAATTTTTGAAAATTTTTATTGTTGAAATAGGCTTAGAATGTCATGAAATGTCAAGATTTTAAGTTTGAGCGAAAGAAAATTTCTGTCTGTCAGTCTGTAACTTTTTTTGTGTGCACGATTACTCTGTAACTGTTTAAGATACTGACTTGAAATTTGGTACACGTATGCACTTTAACGGGATCTGGAACTAGATTATATTTTTATCTTATTCCGTCGAAGGGTTGGGGGATAAAATGGGGTAAATAGGTAAATCAAGCAGGTAAAGGTCCATAAAATTGGTATTTAGTGTATACAAGAGAAGCTAAGGTCTCAAAAAAATTTTTAGTATTAGCCACCCTTACTACCACCCCTACCCCATTATTAAAGGGGAGAAAAAAAATGTGATTTAGTGTGTGTACAGGAACCAAAAGCCTCAAAATATTTTTTTATTTAATCCACCCACTACCACCCCTATCTCACTACCGTGTGGGATATCGTTTTATGGGTTTTTGGGGTAGACGATTTCAAATATTACATTATTAAAGTTCTATAAACAATTAGTTCCACATACAAAATTTTTTCGTTATGAGAGACTTGGATATAGAAAATCAGGATGTGGAAGTAGTAATTCCTTAGGCAGCAGTTTTTTAATGTAACCTACAGTTTTAATATAAATGTTTGTATTGTCACCAAGACAGGCTAAATCCATGGCTAATGGGTTAACAAGAGTTATGGGGTACAGTAAGATTAAGCTTCAATACAGTGGATTCTCAACACCACAGCCCATAAGGAAATATGATATTTGGAATTTCAATTGGTAATAGTTCTCACCACTGAACTTACTTATAGTGGAAGCATCACCTTATCAACTATTTTCGCTAGTTGTGGAACTTATGGACTGTGATCGAATGCTACTTCATGTAAACTGGATCAGTTTTGTGTTTATAGAGGTTTAATGAACCTTTAGTTAGTCTTTTTTTGTGTCTCATTACTTTTTATTTGTATTGCTTTTGTGTCGTTTTCGATTTACAACTTTAATTTATTTGTAGAAATTTCTGTAATCGCGTTTAAATGAATATTTTCATATACTACACCACAGCTTTCGTTTCGTAAATCAAATTTTAATTTCTGGTAGTCAGTAATTTAAAAAAAAAATGGTTTCATTAGTTTCATAGTTAGTGTCAACATATCAAAATACAAAATCGTATTCTATATACAGTGTGTCCCACTTTTCACGGTAACACCTTTGTAGCTCAGTTATTAGTCACCCAATTTTAACTAAGTTTGGATGGGTATCAAAGACCTTTATTATACCTTTTTTTAAGTAAAACAAAACTTATTTCAGTCATTGGCGTGCATTTTTATTATGAAAAAAAGATCGATTTTTCGGCTTAGGCATTTTTTTGTTGAAAAACTAATCAACGTTATTGATCAGCATGCTGTAGAACCACTATATCCAGAATTTAACAACATTTTGATTTTTGGTTTTTGAATTACGGCCCACTTAAAATTACCTATTTTAAACATTAAATAATCAATAAATTGGTAACGAAATTTTTTTCGAAAAAAAGTCATTCTTTATTTTCTCATTAAATTCGTTTTTTCTACCACCCCATATCATCGATACATTCAAGTTCGGTAATCCTTAATGCCCGAATAATTTGCAGGTCCGATAACCCAAAATTTTTCAATGAAAATTCTTAGCCTTCGAAATTTGAAAGTTTCGATGATATGGGATAGTAAAAAAGTGAATTTAAAGAGAAAATGAAGAATGATTTTTGTTCGAAAAATATTTCCTTACCAATTTATTGATTATTTAATGTTTAAAATGGGTAATTTTAAGTGGGCCGTAATTCAAAAACCAAAAATCAAAATGTTGTTAAATTCTGGATATAGCGATTCTACAACATGCTGATCAATAATATTGCATTAGTTTTTCAACACAAAAATGCCTAATATAATTTCTCGAAAAATCGACCCTTTTTTTCATAATAAAAATGCACGCCAATGACTGAAATAAGTTTTGTTTTACTTAAAAAAGGTATAATAAAGGTATTTGATACCCATTCAAACTTGGTTAAAATTGGTTGACTAATAACTGAGCTACAAAGGTGTTACTGTGAAAAGTGGGACACACTGTATAATCAACAAAATATTTTTTTATTCCTTTGTAGTTTCAAAAAAATTATCAATAATTGATTTTTGTCCATTCAAAATCTATGTGTAATGATTTGGGTATACCGGGTGGCTCAGCTGATAGGGACACTCTTGTAACTTTTGAATGGGCGAATAGATTTTTTCAAATTTGGTGTAGTGATATGGGATGAAATTTTCAATTAAATGATGTAAAGAACCAAAATGGCCAATTTCAGGTTTCGCAGTAATTTACACAAAAATCAAGTTTTTAAATGGGACCACCTTCATATTTTTGCATAGTTGGATCCTGCTGGCCAAAAAACATATGATCTGATCCTCAAATATTATTTTGATTTTCAAAAAATATTTAAAAAAATATATCAGAACATTTTTTTCTTTTAATTATAAATTTAGTACCGAGAAGGTAGGCATTATTTATATCATTTTCTTCGTATAAAGATCTAATTAAATAACAGGTTGTCCCATAGGGGTTCCATTTAAAAAAAAATATAGTTTTTGTTGAAAAACCAATATCGTTAAACTTAATGAAGAATAAATTGTGTTTAATGTTAATATCTAAGGAGATGATATTTTAAAGGTGCTTGCAGACCGATTTTTAACAATTTTGGCAAAATCGCGGACTTCTATTATTAAAACTAAAAAATAAGAAATCTAAGTTTTTTTGAAAATCAAAATATTTGATGATCATATGTATTTTGGCCAGTGGGATCCAAATATGCAAAAATATACAGGTTGTGCCATTTAAAAATTTGATTTTCATGTCAATTACATCGAAACCGGAAGTCGGCCATTTTGGTTCTTTGCATCATATAATTGAAAATTTCATCCCATATCACTATACCAAATTTGAAAAACAGCCATTGGCCCATTCAAAATATATAAGAGTATCCCTATCGAGTGAGCTACCTGGTATAGGAAGAGAACTATTTAGGAATTCTTTATAACAATTGTTTTAACCCATTCAGTGCACGACTGTTTTAATGACTGCCGCTGGGGAGCCGGGGAAAGTTATTTGTTATAATATCAAAAATAATAGTTACAATAATGGACGTCACCACACTCAAGGTGCATGGACGGTTGCCAACGGAAATATCCGAGCACAGAGCACACACTCGGTGCGTAGTCGGCAGTGAAAGGGTTAAGCATCGTTCTTATATTATGTTTATTTTAGTATTACAGGATTATTTCAATTTTTATTTTTAGGTGGTAATTCAAAGTGGATTAGATGTCCCACATAAATTTTGGGGTACCTATAGACCTGGAGTATACTTTGGTTTAAAAACCAGAGAAGCTAATTCATTAGTTACTGGACTTATGTGGTATTTTCCAAAAAGATTAAGGCCTGGTGGAGATGGCATAAGGTATTAACTTTTTTGACTATACTGCTTAAGTAAATAAAAATCAGTAAGCTTTATGTGCCAATATTGGCAATAGTCATGCATCAAATCATGGGCCCCGGTACTAAATTCACTGGCGGGCCTCCACGCCTAATAATTGATGAGCGGGAAAACATTTTTTTGTCAAAATCTCTGGCGGGCCCCCGCGCTTTATGCGGGGGGGGGAATAGCCCCCCCCCCCCAATCACCTCAATAGTTTATAACTTTTGAAAAAAATTGAAACTGTTTATTGTACATGATACTTGTTTTTTGGGATACCTGAGAATATGATTCATACAAAATAAGTTAATAACCATAACCTACAATATTGATATTTTAAACATCCATAAATATTATGCTGCCGTCGCATCAACAAATGAAATGCCAAAATATTTTTCTTTTCAAGGCCACTTAAATTATAAGATAGGTCTATTAACATATATTTGCCCTAAAAGTAGTAATACACTACTTACCAAAGTTCTTCAGAATCCATTGTCTGCTTTACTTTCTAATTTTAATAAACATAATATACAGTATTTTTAATTTAATAAACATAATAATACAAGAAATTAAAGATAGATAGATAGTTCATTAACCATTTAAAAATACAATAGTGTACATTATGGGTAAGTTCAATAGTAAAATAAAACATAAAAACAAGTAAAGTAAAAAACATACACAATATAATAATAATGTAAAATTATTGGAACAAACATAAAAAGTATGCCTTTACGCATATCTTGTCAACAGAAACTCTTAGAGACATATAAATAATGAAACTCATGACAGAAGGTACTCATAATACTGTGATGTGTTGCAACCCCTAGAATGAATAGGCCAGTCCAACACGCTGTCACTTTGCTTTGTTTGTACTACAGCAGCCATCTTTTGTTGGTAAGTTAGAGTTTTCGACAGGCCTAAAGGGCACCATACACGTTTAGTAATCTCATTACCTGAATTTTCGAGTTTTTTCAATCACACTTAATTCAATAGTTATAGCTAGATATGCTTTTTTCTTAAATAATGGACATGTAAGGTGTGAAAAATAATGACAAGGAATGACGGGGAAATTTTTAGTAATGATGTTTCTGTAATGATCTGCTGGAATGACAGGCCTGACAAAAACCCTAACTTACCAACAAAAGATGGCTGCTGTAGTACAAACAAAGCAAAGTGACAGCGTGTTGGACTGGCCTATTTAATTAATTCAGATGTATTTGCACCTACTCGAGAAAGAACCTACCAGAAGTTCTAAAGTGACATCTGGAATTATCTAGAGAATGGTGGCGTCATCACAGAAAAATCAAGATCTGTCATTTTTAGGTATAAAAGACCGTATTCTCGGCGGGTGGTTAAAAAAGTATAGAAAGTAGAGGAGTTTGATTGACAAGTGAGGTTAAGACTACAAAGTGAAAACAAAGTGATAAATATTGTTATTTTTATTCAGTAAAGTACATTAAATTAATATCAGTATTGTGAAGTATACAGTAAATTATTAAATAAAGTGTGTTAGTGGACATCTCTTGTTATAATTTTTGGAACCCACGGAATTTGCAAGGGTGGTTTCCTAGGGGTGGAAACACGTTACAAATTGGTGTCAGAAAGCGGAATTTTATGACAAGAGGAGCTCTGAAGTTGTACTGAAGTGTTCGAGAAGTATTCTCGAGGGTTAGTGCTAACACAGAGGACTAATTTACTGGACATTGTTCGAAGGTTATTTTCGGACAGGAAAATAGTGTTTAAGTGCATTTTTGAGACATTGTAGAACATTTTATTAGGACATTAGTGTGATAATTAAATCCTTTAAACTGAGAAGTGATAGAGACACTGAAAAAGACTCATTTGTGTTAGTGCGTGAAAAATTTCTAGAACTTTTCTATTTGGACATTAGTGTAGATTATTAAATTCTCTGAACTGGATAGTGACAAGACTCTGGATAAGACTTTTTCGTGCTGTTTCGAGATTTTCCTGGAAAGTTCCATTACCGATATTGACGTGGCAGTTAAATTTATTTTATTTTAACCTAATCGTATGCCCATTACAACAAGAAGCATGGCTACAGAGAAACAAATGAAGGACCTACTTGCAGAGTTTACGAGGATGATGGCGCAGCAACACCAGGAAGATAGAGACGAACAAGAAAAGAGACGTCAGAAAGAAAAAGAGGATGAAGAAAGAAGACGTCAAGAAGAAATAGAAAAACAAGAAAAGCGACGTCAAGAATAAAAAGAAGAGCACGAAATAAGACGCCAAGAAGAAAAAGCCGAACTGAGAAAAATGATGGAGGACTTAGAAATAAAACGTCAACAGGAGCAAGAAAGACGCCAGGAAGAATTAAGGAAAATTCTAAATGAACAAATCAAAATACAACAGGACGCTATAATTTCTGCCAATGAAGTACTAAAATGTGAAGTCAAAGAAGAGATAACCAAGGCCGAAGGTAAAGTAGGAGTAGTCGAGACAGAAGTCAGTCAAGTAAAAAGAGAAGTAACTGAAGTTAAAGAGAAAGTAAACAAGTTCGAAGAAGAAGTCAAAGGAGAAATAGACCGGCTTAAACGACAGTTGAGAGATAGAGGAAGCCAGCAGGTGGTATCATCAGGTCAGCGACTAAAACCTCCTTCTTTTGACGGCCAAAGTTCTTGGACGACGTACAAGAGGCAGTTTGAGGCAGCAGCGTGTGCGAACAACTGGGATAATGAGGAAAAGGCCATGGCATTAGTTCTGGCATTAAGGGGCCAGGCCTCAGAGTTGCTTCAGACTGTCCCAATGGATAAACAAAGGGACTTCAAAGTCTTGGAAGCTGCATTGGACTTGAGATATGGCGACCAACACTTTGCCAATTATACCAGGCTCAGCTGAAATCCCGGATGCAAAAAGCTGGGGAAAGAATTCGATGCTGCGATAGAGAGACTGGCACACCTGACGTATCAGAGTGCACCTAGAGAATTCCAGGAATAATTAGCCGTGGGGGCCTTTTTAGATGGCATAAGGGACGAAGAAGTCAGGCGAGTTCTGAGGCTGACGAGACACCAAAGTAGTAGCGAAGCTTTGGTGCGTGCACTGGAAGTAGAAGCCGCTTATAATGATACTCCAAGGTTGAGAGTGCGAGCTGTGACTCTCGAAGAATCACAACCAGAAATGAACCAGAACCCCATGTTGACAGAGATGCAGAAAATGTTCACCAAATTATTTGATAAACTGGAAAGCAGGAAAAACAGCAAAACAAAGGAAAGCCGAGTGGTGGTATTAAATGTTACAACTGCGGCAAGGTAGGACATATGAAACGGGACTGTTGACAGCAGAACTCGGAGAGTCGAGTAAATGCTGTGAATGTAGAAGAGAAGCAGGAAAACTAGAGATAGCCAGCACCAAGGGGGCTGTGCTGGCTAGGGAATGCGGTGCCCCCAGAGAAGCAAAGATTTCCCAGCTCCAAAGAATTCCAAGTAGTCTGTTGTTGCAAGGATATGTGAATGGAAGAAAATGCGTGTTTACTATTGACACCGGTGCTACGTCATCAATAGTGCGGCCAGGGTTTATATCGGGCTTGCAGATTGACAAGAAACAAAATGGAGTAATCATTCGGACAGCCACGGGGGACAGGGCTGCGGTCCGTGGAGAGGTCAACTTGGAACTGCAGGTTGGACGGTTGAGGTTCAATTACAAGGTCATTGTGGCTGACATTATGGATGATTTCATTTTGGGTCTGGACATCGTGGGAGAGCAAGGATTTATTGTTGACGTAGGGGAGCGAGTCTAAAAAATTGGAAATGAGGAATTTATTCTGGCAACCGCAGATGACCAATTCCGTAAAGCGAGGTTGTTAACAACACAGACAATCAAGATTCCTGCTCATTCAGAACATATGATTGATGCTGCCTTAGAAGGAAATCCTGGAGGGTACCGTGTTGGCCTAGTTGAAGATGACGAATCGATTAAGTCCCTACCCAATATTATTGTCGCGAGAACTTTAACCCGGACTAAAGACAAAATTCCAATTAGAGTCGTTAATTTAAATTCCCACTCAGTGACAATTAAGGAAGGCAAACCCATTGGCTCCTATGAACCGGTCACATGGGTAGCGAGGTGCGAGGAACAAACAGAGGGAAGTTTATCTACAAAAATAGACCAGGAAGTTTTGACCTTGCTGAGTACCCAGTTGGAGCATTTATCTGAGGATGAACGAAGGGAGGCAATCAAGTTCCTGGAAAAGGAAAGTTCAGTATTTGCCATTAGATCACGGTTCACATGAATGACTTTTTAAAAACTTTTATTTAGTTACATGGAGCCAACGTTGGCTCTTGGAGAAGGAATATAATAATAATTAGAAGTGTTTCATTCTAAGTGAGTTTAATAACTGATTCAACAAAGCGTGTTTAGTCATATTTATAACATACAGAACCTGAGTAAGCAAAATATATAACAAAGGAATTGCAGTTCTGCAGTCTGCACAAGTTATGAGAAACAAAGGTGTAATATGATATCTTGAAGATAAGCAATTAATAAGAGAAGCTGTTATCGTGAAATACGATATACCTGTGAAGGTTCATTCTGGCTAAGTCGCAATAAGATAGCGTGTAATATTATATAACAACTTCCCCCTTAATAAAAAGTTGATGTTATGCAGCAACTTTTGAAAATTGTTAAAACGTTAAATGAATATAATGCAAAAATAAATTGAAACAATGTTGAATGAATACAAAGCAAAATAATAAAATAATGTAAAAGTTAAAATTGGTAAGCGATAATAAAACATTACATAACGTAATAAGGATAAAATACAATAGTCTAAATTAATAGACAAGGGTAAAACTCCACATGAAAGTCTATGTTAACTCGATGTCCTCTTCTTCTTGAGGTCTAATACCGGGTCGCTTTCTTGGAGGGATCAGTCTAGGAAATTTGGTAAATACTCTGCTTCGCTCTGAAGGAGGTGAAGGAGGGTTATCCGTTGAGGGTTGGATTCGCAATGCTCCACATCTTCTTCTTCTGCATTTACAAGTTATGTAAAGTAGAACTAATAGGATGATGAGAGTGATTATGAAATATGTGAACCAAGATATGTGTTTGGTCACAAAAGGTTCATTTATGAGGTCATCCAAGTCTTTGGAATATTGGTCCAATTTGTTTTTAGCAATGTCTAGGTCTTCTACGTCGAGATTGTTTAATTTGAGAGGTTTTAATTTTGGAATTTCGATTTTGTCGGGCATGTGATTACAGCATTCAAAAGGAATTTGGATAGGATGTGAATTGTCCTTAATTTCGGAAAAGTCTTTGGCACTGGCTTGTATTCTAGTAATGCCTGCATAGGCGTAACATCCTGGTTGTAGTTTGATGATGGAATTTTTGTTGATTAACTCTGTTGTGGATTCTCTCTTTGGACAGTTGATGGTAATGTGAAGTGGTTCGGAATTAATTACTAGCCATGTGTTGTCTTCAAGTTCTTGGACGTTGTATCCCTGACTAATAATGAAGGAAGTTTGACAGTTCTCTGGAAGTTTTGGCAATGGTTTTAGTATTCTGGCTTCACATATGGCATTTTGGTCGATAGGATAGGCAAACAGGTTCGAACATAGTTTGGTTCCAAAATAAAGTGGTTTGCATTCTTTCAAATTTTGTATAGGTATGTACATCAAAGAATCATCATCTCTCGCGATATATTTTTGTGAAATAGATAAAATGTGATGTAGACCAGTTCTGTTATCAAGTATCGGGATAGGATATAGGCGATAGGTGTTATAATTTTGGGGTTCAACAAGTGGTATTGTTAAAACAAATACTAAGTTAGAATCCATTTGAAACGCTTGTAATTCAATAATATCCAAATACTTAGCAACTGCCGATAATTTAATGGGGAGAGGCAAATTGTTCCTTCGTAAGCTCTGTGAAATTTCTTGTAATGCTGTTACCAAATGATTAGGGGTTATGATTGACGTGTGAATGATTCCTAGTCTGGCAAATGTTATTGAATTTAGAATGTCGTTTAAATTATCTTCGATATACAAATAGCTTGCCATTAATTGTTCGGAAATGTATAAAAATTTTAGTTTTATGTGAGCAGCCTCGATAGCTTGAGTCATTGTTTGAATTGTGTGTTCTATTTCTTCGAGATCTTTGTTAAAGGTTTCCTCGTCAATTTGTAATTTTTGTATAGTCGAGTTGAAGTTTTTAATAACAGAAGTTGTAACTGAAATTTGATTTTTGATTAAGTTTTCCAATTGATGTTCGTCATTATTTAGTTTATTTATACAATTAGTATAGTACTGGCCATCTTCAGCATCTAGGTTACCAGTTATGGATTTGAATATTGTACCGATACCGTTAAGTATTCCTCGTTTATATCTTTTTGTATCTGAAAAGATTTCGTCAAATTTCATTTTTATAGAGTTGGATATTTGTGTTAAAAGGTTAAAGTCTGTTTTAATTTCACTCGTAAAAATAATTGACTTATGATCACCATTATGGAGAGTGTATAGGATTCTGTCTAAGATATTTTGATTTTTGTCAAAAGCTAGTTTGAGGGATGAAATGTTTTTATGCACTAGTAGAGTCCATTTGTCATTTGTCACCACGATGTCCGTGTCTTGGTGGTAGTATACACCAACGGTGTTATTGATTGGGATAATTTTGTATTGACAGAGTGCTGATCCGAACAGCAGGAGAAACCTGAAAATAAATTTAATTTTCAGTATATGGTTTCATTCTATCAAAATTTACTTTGGTTTCTTGTTTCGTTTCGAGGTTTAATAAGGTAGCAGAATTTTGAAAAATTTCTTTTATTTTAAAAGGACCGTTAAATTTGTTTTGCAATTTGTTTTTGATTTGTGATTCTTTTACGTAAACTAAGTCACCTATTTTGTATTCGGGTCGTTTTTGGGGAACATTTCTATCAAAGCGAACTTTCGCTTTCTCCTTTTGAGCTTGCGTTCGACTACGGGCTATTTTATAGTAGTGAGATATTCTGTTGTTTAAATCCCTAACGTATTTGGTTATTAACTCTTTTTGGTTATACAAAGTTTCAGGTGGTCTGTTGGACGTATGTCCAAATACAAGTTCGTATGGGGTGAAACCGTGTGTTTTATTTACTGAATTGTTATAGCATATTACTGCATATGGTAAAATTGTGAAAGGATGTTCGTTCGGATTTTCAGTTTTATGAATTCTTATCATTTCAGCTAGAGTAGCATGAAATCTTTCTATGGATCCGTTCGATTGGGGATGTCCTACGCTTGAATACGTCAGTTTTATGTCGTAGAGGGTGCAGAGATCTTTGAGCAAACGGTTGTCAAATTCGCCACCGTAATCGCAATGGATTCTTAGCGGGGTGCCGTAATGTTGAAAGTATAACAACAAGGTATTTACGACGGATTTTGCGGATTTGTCCGGGACTGCATAGGCTTGTGTAAATTTAGTTAACTCGTCGCGAATAGTTAAAGCGTAATTTCGAGTTGGGAATTCAAATAAATCGATATTAATTCTTTCGAATGGTGTTCTTGGGGTTTCTGTGACTACTAGAGGGTTGTTAAGGTTTTTCCGGCATACTTTAGTCTTTTGGCAAGTTTCGCAATTTTTTATAAAATTTTCAACGTCTTTAGTTAGACCTTGCCAAGTGTATTTTTCTCTAATTCTTCGAATCGTTTCATTTATTCCACGGTGTAGATTATTTTTACCAAAATGATTTTGCTCCAATATAATTGGAATTTCATCTTCGTCGGCAGTTCTGACGATATCTTGACAAATTACTACTTTTAAGTCTTTTTCCGCAAAAATGAATGATAGGATTTCAAGGATGGGGAGGTCTAAGTTATTTTCGACAAAGTATGTCTTAGAGAGATCTAGAACATCTTGGTTTTTAAATAATACCAAAAATAAATGTTCAATTACGGATTCGATATCAAACGGTAGGGGAATGATAAAATATCTCCTATGTCTGACTGTTTTGCTCGATACAATATTGATTTTATCGTTATGAAATTCGGGGTTTTCTTCGAATATGTCCTCAATAATTTTGTGATGTAGGTCTTGTAAGTTATTTTGTTGGAAGAAGGTTATAATATCTTTATGTTCTCGATACAAAAGTTGTTTGTTCGAGGCTTTGATTTTCGAATAGTCAATTAAAGATGTTGTTTTATATAGGTTGGTGAAAGTTTCAAATTCTCGGGAAATTTGTTCGTTAGTGATTTCGTTGTTATCGTCTGGGTTTTCGTCGTCGTCTGACTCTTCGTTATTCGCGGCTAGAACTTTTGAATAGAATTTGGAACATTCGGAAAAATGATTAATTTTGATTCTGGAAAGTGCGTCCGCGTTCTTATTGATTTTACCGGGTTTGTAAATTATTTCATAGTCGTACTCTTCTAATTTGAGTCGCCAACGGGCAAGTCTACTTCCTGGATCTTTTATAGAGAATAGCCAGGTGAGTGGTCTATGGTCGGTGACAAGCTTGAACTTTCTACCATACAGATATGGTCTAAAGTGCTTTACACTCCATACTATCGATAAAAGCTCGCGTTCAATCGTTGAATATTTAGTTTCTGCACTGCACAAGGTTCTAGAAGCATAGGCAATGGGTAAATCTTTGCCAATAGGCCCCTGGCTCAGCACCGAGCCGACGGCAAATGCGCTCGCATCAGTGGTTAGAACGAAAGGTTCATCAAAGTTGGGGTAGATTAATATCGGAGTGGTCGTTAATGTTTGTTTTAAATTTTGAAAAGAATTTATACAATCATTGTCGAAGAGAAATGGTATGTCTTTTTGTAGTAGTTTTGTTAAGGGCTTGGTAATCTTGGAGAAATTAGAAATAAAGCGCCTATAATATCCGGCTAAGCCTAGAAATGATTTAATTTCTTTTGGATTTTTCGGTTGAGGAAAATTTAAAATAGCGTCAACTTTCGAAGGGTTTGGTTTTACGCCGTCTTTTGTAATTAGGTGTCCTAAATAAGCGACTTCCTTACGGAGAAACTCGCATTTGTCTGGTTGAATTTTGAGGTTGGCTTTTTGAAGGCGTTTAAAGACTTCAGTTAGACGGGAAATGTGTTCGTGAATTGTAGGAGAGTAAATAATAATGTCGTCCATGTAGACGAGACATCGTTCATTTTGAATACCTAACAGGATGTTATCCATAACTCTTTGAAAAGTTGATGGAGCGTTTTTGAGTCCAAATGGCATTCGCACGAATTCATAATGACCGTTCTCAACTGTGAAAGCAGTCTTTTGAATATCTGCGGGATTAATTTCGATTTGGTGAAAACCAGAAGCCAAGTCTAAGGTTGTGAAATATTGGCATTTGCCAAGTTGGTCTAAAAGATCGGAAATGTTGGGCAGAGGATATTTGTCGCCGATTGTAACCTCGTTGAGTTTGCGGTAGTCGACTACAACGCGCCATTTCTGTTTACCAGAAGCGTCCAGTTTTTTGGGAACTACCCAGACAGGAGAGGACCAAGGTGAGATTGAAGGTTGAATAATACCTTGACTTAACATTTTCGATACTTGGGACTTAACTTCTTCTTTATGGACCTGAGGATATCGATACGATTTCGTAAATATTGGTCGGGAATTGTCGGTGTCAATAGGGTGTCTGATTTCGTTGGTAAAGGTCAAATTGTCTCCTTCTAAATAGAATATATCTTGAAAGTCTAAACAAAGCTGCGTTACTATTTCGGCCTCTTCTTCGTTTAGATGATCCAAGCGCAATTCGTTCCTGATTTCAAAGGATCTGTCTGTCTGTAAGTGTTGGTCAGAATTTTGAGTATTTAAATTAAAAATTGACTTAAATTTTTGTAAAGGTTCTAAATTTAAATTGGAAAAATCGACAGTCTTCGGGATGACATTAGCATTGATTATTGTTGTTAAAAATTCTCCGTTTTCGTTTACTTTAACAAGAGCATTAGGTAAACGGACTTTTTCATTCTCTTGCGCTTGCAAAATAGCGTCAGTGTTTCTAAGGTTACATTTTAGTTTATAAATTTTTTCGGTACGGCCATCAATTTGAATCTTATTTTGATTAGGGTTGTGGTTTGGTTGGATTTTGTCGCATTCGGGTTTCGACGAATCGTCGGTTACTTTGAAAAGTGGAACTGTTTTAAAATTGGTTATTAATCGTTTATTTCTTATGTCGACGATACAATGATAGTGCTCTAGGAAGTCAGCTCCTATCAGTCCATCAAAACTGATATCTAGGTCGTAGATGTAAACTTTATGTGGGTCGTTTTCCGTAAAGGGTATAAGAACAGATTCACTAATAGTAATTTTCTGATCGGTTATGCCTTGTATAATTACATTTTCTGAAAATCTCCGTTTGTAATTTTCCGCTGTTTTTGGTTTAAAAATAGAGATACCTGCGCCAGTATCGATTAGAATTTTGAATTTGTTTGTGATATCTTTAATGTAGTATAGATTTTTTGAATTTACGGTCAACAATGAATGTGATAGTGTTTCTACATGAACCCTTGTTCCGGGAAGTTCAGCGACGGGTCGAAACTGTCGTTGAGATTCATCGTTCGTATTTGATTTGTTATTTGGTCGAATTGGTCTGTTTGCTGTGTTGGAGTATCCGTGGGGTACTCCGGATCTATGCGAAAATCCTGAGGATTAACAGTATAATCCTCCTGTGGCGTTTGAGAATTAGCAGTATAATTCTCGTACTGTTCATATTGGGAATTAGCTGTATAATTCTCTGAAAAGCTTTGAGCGTTTTCTAAATCGTAATTTTCATAACTGTCACTTACATTTTGATAATCGGGTGAATAGTCATTGTATTGATTAAATTGATCGGCATAGTTATCGTAAGGTTCGTAATTTAAATGATGAGCTTTTTGCTGGTTAAAGCGGTTAAAATTCGGGTTAGGTTGAATAGCTGACGGTCTTTGTTGGTTAAAGTTTGGATTCGGCCGTATAGCTGAGGGCCTATTTTGAGGTTGATTAGGTTGGTTTTGAGGGAATGTCCTCTGAATAAATTGATTGTTTTGTGAAAAGTTTTGGAAACTTGAATTTCCTGGGTAATTTGGTCGTTGGAAATTTTGCGAAGTTGACGGCATTGTTTGTGATTGTTGCCTTGTGCGGCATTCGCTTATGACATGTCCATTGCGTTTGCAAAATGAACAGAATTTTTGTTGGAAATTTGAAATGGGTCGTTTTTATTGCATACTAGGATTTTTGACCGGACTATTTTTGGGAAATTTTTGTTGCTCGAAATAAGAGAGTTGTAACTCTCTACGAATTCTGCTTACGGCTTTCAGTATGCTAGGAGGATTGCTAGCATGTATGATGCGGCCTAAATTCGGTTCTAAGCCTGTTAATAAATTGTTTAAGGTCATCGTTTCGATGAGATCTGATTGTGCAGCTCTTTGCGTTGTGGTTAAATTTTGCTTTTGCACTGCGGCGTGCATTTTAGCATTGTGCGTTTGTAAACGCGAAATAAATGTTAGAGCGGATTCACCTGGTAATTGGTGAATGCGCTGCAGGTCCTGAATCAGGGCCGTTAGATCTCTGGAATCCCCAAAGTGGGTTTCCAATAGTGCTTTGATTTCTGGCCAGGTGCCAGGGTTGCGAGAATTTATTAATTCGGCAGCTTTGCCTTTCAATTTATTTTTTATGTGGACGGTCAAAAGAATTTTTTGATCTCCAATTGCCATGCTTTGGGCGCAATGACAGGAGTTGAGGAATGTTTGTAAATTAATGGCATTGCCATCGAATTCAGGTATTAGAGAAAATATCTCAGAGAGCTTGTAAGGCTCAATTTGCTCTGGTTGAGGTTGTTGTTGTTGTTGTTGTAGTTGTTGCTGTTGTAGTTGTTGTTCGGTTGGTGCCGGTGGCACTGGTTGAACTGGCTCTGGTTGAGCTCTATCTGGCATTTTGCTTTTTGTATTTAAATATTATTTGGACAAAAATTGGTTGCGTATCAGCAGTATGATACGATCTTAAATTAAATTAAAATTAGCTTGTTACGTTGCGTGCGTAAATGGATTGTATATTAGCTGTATAATACACAATGTTTCGTATTAGCAGTATAATACGAAAATAAATAAACTTAAAATTAAATGAACTTGTTTCGTTGCGTTTGTAAAGGAATGGATTTCACTTTGACAATAGAACTGGCTTTGTGCGCCGAGTGTATTAGCAGTATAATACACTTTTAATAAAATAAGTTGCGAAAAATAACAAAATAATAAAATGGTACGAGATGATTCTTATATTGACTTACGTTAGTTTCGTTTCCATGGGTAGGTTCTTCGTCCGTCAAGGGATTGGGATCCGCCACCACCAGTGAGGAAGGTCTCCTTGTTCTCGTAGATGTACACGCACTAGTTAGGCACCTTCTGCAGATGTTCTCCTTGTTCTCTTACGCTTCACTACCAGTTAGGCTTCTTGTTCTGATGATGTTTACGGATCCTACCGACTGCGCCAATGTTAGATCACGGTTCACATGAATGACTTTTTAAAAACTTTTATTTAGTTACATGGAGCCAACGTTGGCTCTTGGAGAAGGAATATAATAATAATTAGAAGTGTTTCATTCTAAGTGAGTTTAATAACTGATTCAACAAAGCGTGTTTAGTCATATTTATAACATACAGAACCTGAGTAAGCAAAATATATAACAAAGGAATTGCAGTTCTGCAGTCTGCACAAGTTATGAGAAACAAAGGTGTAATATGATATCTTGAAGATAAGCAATTAATAAGAGAAGCTGTTATCGTGAAATACGATATACCTGTGAAGGTTCATTCTGGCTAAGTCGCAATAAGATAGCGTGTAATATTATATAACATACAGAGGCCCTTACAAAAACAGACATAGTCCAGCATCGGATAAAAACTGGCGACTCACCCGCTATTCGACAACCACCTAGGAGGCTTCCATTAGCGAAACAAGAAAATGCCTCGGCAATGATAGACAAGATGCTACAAGATGGAGTCATTGAGGAGTCAACGAGTCCCTGGTCATCGCCAGTAGTTTTGGTTGCTAAGAAGGGCGGAACATTAAGATTTTGTGTCGATTATCGAAAATTAAACGATGTTACGAAGAAAGACAGTTACCCATTACCACGAATTGACGACGCGTTAAGCACGTTGGCAGGCTCATGATGGTTTTCTACGTTAGACCTTAGGAGTGGATACTGGCAAGTGGGGCTTTATCCTGATGATAAAGAAAAGACAGCGTTTTCAGCAGGCAGTGGTCTTTATCAATTTACCGTGATGCCTTTTGGACTTTGCAATGCGCCAGCTGACTGAAAGATTGATGGAATTCGTACTGCGAGGGCTAACCTGGAGGACGTGCCTGGTTTACCTTGACGATGTGCTTGTTATGGGACAGGATTTTACAGAACATTTGAAAAATCTTCAAGAAGTATTTGGGCGAGTCAGGAATGCCCATCTGAAGTTGAACCCGAAGAAGTGCCTGCTATTTATTCCAGAAAGAAGTCAAATTTCTTGGTCACGTGGTGTCTTCGAATGGAATACAAACAGACCCCGACAAAATTTCTGCTGTACGAGATTGGCCAAGACCATCTAACGTTCATGAAGTACGGAGCTTCCTTGGCCTCTGCACTTATTATAGGCGCTTTGTGGAAGGGTTTGCAGAAATTGCGAAGCCATTACACCGGCTGACAGTCCAAACCAGAAAGAAATTATTGTGTAACCCGGAAAAAGTTACTGGCCATCGTTAAAGCAGTGGACCATTTTCATAAATATCTTTATGGAAGACATTTCAAGATTTGGACTGACCATGCTGCATTAAAATGGCTGTTGCAATTGAAAACCCCTGAAGATCAACTGGCTCGATGGATAGAACGGCTACAACAGTATGATTTCAGAATCGAACATCGACCTGGAAGTTCTCATAAGAACACAGACGCTTTATCTATAAGACCGTGCAAGGAAGATTGGAAGCACTGCCGCCACGTTGAGAAATTGCAGGGTACGGTGGCCATCAACGCTATTAAAAGAGGTTCCGGATGATTGGACAACCGAAGCCCTGAAACAAGAACAACTGAATGACACAGAGATTGGGGCTACATTGAGAGCAAAGGAGAAAGGAATTCGACCAGCGTGGAAGGATGTTTCGGACAAGGCAGTTGGATTGAAGGCTTTGTGGGCCCAATGGGATTCACTTAAAGTCATGAATGGGCTGCTAAAGAGAGCTTGGGAAAGCCCGGATGGCAGGGAAGTTGTTATGCGTCTAGTGATACCCAGGTGTCGAGTACCGAAAGTACTTCAGGAAGTGCATAATGGAGCATCCGATGGACACTTCGGCGTTAATAAGACCCTGAATAAAGTACGAGAACGATTTTATTGGGTAAATAGTCATCAGGATGTGGAAGCTTGGTGTCGCAATTGCAAAATTTGTGCAGCCAGTAAAGGACCACAGACTAGAAGTAGGAGTGCAATGAAGTAATATAACGTCGGAGCTCCTTTCGAGAGGGTCGCGATCGATATAGCCGGCCCATTCCCAGTAACCAAGGATGGTAACAAGTATATACTGGTTGCCATGGACTATTTTAGTAAGTGGCCAGAGGCCTATGCGATTCCAAACCAATAAGCAGTCACTGTCGCCAAAGTCTTGGTAGATAATTTGATATGTCGATTTGGTGTACCCCTGGAGCTACATTCAGATCAAGGAAGGAACTTTAAGTCAGGGGTGTTTCAGCAAATCTGCAAGTTATTGGTGATACACAAAACACGGACAACAGCCCTTCACCCGCAATCAGATGGAATGGTGGAACGACATAACAAGACCATGAAAGAACATCTCTCTAAAATGGTTCATAAGAATCAACGTGATTGGGATCTCCACATACCGTTCTTCCTCATGGTATACAGAGCTGCTATCCACGAGTCTACGAAACAAACACCAGCCCGTGTAGTATTTGGACATGAAATCAGACTGCCGTGTGATTTGATTTTCAGAACACCAGACGGAGAACAGCTTCCTGTGAACAGCTATGTGGATGAAATGAGTGAACGGCTAAGAAATGTTCATGAGCTGGTTAGAGACCAAATCACCATAGCCAGTGACCGAATGAAGGCTCGATATGACCGTAAGGGTAGTTCAAAAGGGTTCAATGCAGGAGATCTGGTTTGGCTGTACAACCCACAGCGAAAGAAAGGGAAGTCACCGAAACTTCAACCTCCATGGGAAGGACCGTATACTGTTATTACCAGAATTAATGATGTCGTCTATCGGATTCAATGAAACAAAAAGTCCAAGATGAAGATCGTACACTTGGATAGACTGGCGAAGTATGTGAAAGAGGCTGAATTGCCTGACCGGGACGTTCAGGCTTAAGGAGGGGGCAGTGTGATGTGTTGCAACCCCTAGAATGAATTCAATTAATTCAGATGTATTTGCACCTACTCGAGAAAGAACCTACCAGAAGTTCTAAAGTGACATCTGGAATTATCTAGAGAATGGTGGCGTCATCACAGAAAAATCGAGATCTGTCATTTTTAGGTATAAAAGACCGCATTCTCGGCGGGTAGTTCAAAAAGTATAGAAAGTAGAGAAGTTTGATTGACAAGTGAGGTTAAGACTACAAAGTGAAAACAAAGTGATAAATATTGTTATTTTTATTCAGTAAAGTACATTAAGTTAATATCAGTATTGTGAAGTATACAGTAAATTATTAAATAAAGTGTGTTAGTGGACATCTCTTGTTATAATTTTTGGAACCCACGGAATTTGCAAGGGTGGTTTCCTAGGGGTGGAAACACGTTACAATACTGTAAAATGTATGATGGATGAAATATTTTTTAGTTTTATGCTTGAATTTATTAAAATTATTTGGTGCATGTTTAAGGTATGAATGTTTATAATTCGTTATTAGCAAACTATTGCTGTTTCACGTACTATATCCGTGAATATTATTTAGTGTTGAAAATTGAATAATATTTTGTTTAATGTACAAAACACTTTTCAGAATAAATGTACAGGAAACTGTCAACAAGTTGTTCTCCACAAATGTATTCCTACATGACTCTGTTGATTTTAAATTAAATATTAGCCTTATAAGCCTTTTTTGATAGACAAATAATCTATTATCTGCCCCCTTGCTCCAAGATACAATGTTTAATGATATATGACCATCCCCTAATGAAAAATAAACGTTTAGAAGTCCATTGCAATCTAGGGGAGATTTTTAACTGTATTATGGCATAATAAGCAGTGTTTTGAATAATTAAATAATTACCGCTTATCCCACTTTTATAGAGATTTTCTACTACTAAATTTACATTATAGTATCAAATGCCTGGGTTAGATCAAACATAAGTGCAGCTACATATTTCCCCTCGTCTAGGTGAGTGTAACAAACTGTAGTAGATTTTACGAGGCTGTTTCAGTTGATCTGTTTGCTCTAAACTCATCTGGAGTAATAATATTATGAGAATCAAAGAAAAAGATAAAGCTATCATATACGATCCATTCAGTTAATTTTGAAAAGTTACTGAGTAGAGATATTTGTCGATAGTTTTCATTATCGTGGTTGTCTTTTTTATAAAGAGATAAAACACTGGCCATTTTCAGGACCTGGGGAAATATACCCTCTTTTATAGATTTATATTTGAAATGTGTTAATGGCACTATAATCTCATGAATGCTGACAGTCAATAATTTTTTCGTGAATCCATCAATAACAGATGAATTTGAGGATTTTGGATTATGTAGCTCTTTAATAACATCATTTTCATTGACTTCACCCTATGCAAAAAGAATTTTTATTTATTTATTTATTTATTTATTTATTTATTCGGGAATATAAAATATTTTATACTTAAAGAATTCTACATATACGCAATAATCAAAGATTTACAGGGTGGACCAAATCAGATGGGATTTGAGGTTTTCTCTAAAACTATGGCAGAAAGATAAAAACCAATATAGGTGTCCCGAGCTCGATTTTTGAGTAAAAAACAATGGCGCATATTTTTCTCTAGAAAAAGTGGTTGATTTTCGAAAATTTTAATATATTTGTGAGGAGGCCATGAAAAACTATTAACAACACTTCTTATAATGCATAGTAATTTTGCCAAAAATAAGAAACACTAAACTACAATAAATGTTTGAATTGTCTTCCATTGACATCTATGCATTTTTGACACCTTCTTACAGCATTTGTTGCATATTTCCAATCATGACAGGAGTTATTGTTTGAAATGCAGCTAATGTTTTGTTTTCCAATTCTTCTATGTTATTAGAAAATTCTCTATGTATAATATTTTTTAAATAACCCCAAATCCAAAAGTCGGCAGAGGTTATATCGGGAGATCTAGCTGGCCACAAAATAGGACCATAATTTTTTTTAAATTAAACAATATCTAAACTACTTTGTTGTTTATTAATGTCCAGTTAGCTAAATTAATTGTTAGTTATCAATTTAGTTAACTTAGCTAACTAGACATTGAGAAACTAGTCCTGAGTGATACCTATCCAATCCGCCCCAAATTGAGCATTTAAATAATTTCGTGTTTTGTTTGATGTATGACCTGGGGTGCCATCGTGTTGGTAAATTAATTGTCTTACAGGCATATTGTCTATTGTCTCTAATGGCTCTATTTCTTGTTGTAAAATGTTAATAAAATTTTCGGTATTCAAATTATTGTGAAAAAAATAAGGACCTATTATTTAGTATCCAATAAAACCACACCATATACCAAATCCAAATTGTTCTTGACGATGAACGTGCAGATATTCATGAGCCCAATGGTGGTTATTATGCCGATTAAAAATTCCGGCAGTGCTTATATGGGCCTCGTCTGTCCATATAATTGTTCCTTCAAATCTTGGCACATCATTGCACTGAGGCAAAAATCACTGGCAAAAATTGAGACACCTTTGAAGGTCGTTTGAGTATAGGTGGTGAGTAGACCTAATTTTGTAGGGTTTGAATTTATATTTTTTTAAACAACGCAACACAGAATTCCTAAATTTTCCTGTAATTCGCGGGATGATATATTAAGATTTTCTCTTACACTTCCTAAAACAATATTTTCTACAGCTTCTCTACCTGCTTTATTATATATTTTTGCTCAAGGTTTTACAAATGATCCAAACTCTTTTAAATTTTGTTGTTGCCTTTTGAATAGTTTTATGCCTGGCTGTCTTTTCTGGATATCCAAAAATATTGTTTGGTATAAAGTTTTGCTGTCTATAACTTACCTATTAAAATAAAGCTCAGAAGCTAAATTTGAATCTTCTCTGCATTCAATAAAACACTTAATCATGTCATATTTTTCACCATTACTAAGCATTTTTAACAATGCTCACTCACAATTAACTCACAAATTAGTTTTTGACATTTACGATTATTTCGATTTTCTTTTTTTTTACGATGGCCTTCTAATCCAGTAACCTTGTCATCAAAAAAGGGCACATGACGTTAAATCAGGCATCTATGCTTTTTTAATATGTTGTATAGGATTAAAAATTAATGCTAAATCCAAGTTTACGACCTCGGCTGACCTCCGGATCTTGGTCAAAAATCCAAAAAACCGCGAGATTTTTTTTTTTTTCTGTTTATGTCGATTTTGACACCTAAGGCCTACCTTTTTGGTAAAAATAATTTAGTATTTTTTAAAAGTAGAATAAATTTGCTATAAATTGGTACCAGAGCGGTCTCTGTAGATCAAATAGTTTTGCAAAAGTTTTGCAAAATTTTCATTTTTCGACATTTTTAACAATTACTTAAAAATCTGTGAAATACGTACTACTAATGGGGTCAGATGGGGCCAAAAAATGCCCCCCCCCCAGTACTATATAGTGAATGGATTGGAAAAGAAGAAGCAATATTTAAAAAATATATATAAAAAAAATCAGTTATAAACAGATCTCATACTTTTTAAACAACTTTAGCTCTCTTGGACGGCCCGGGAGTGTCGTCCGTCTTGTCCGTGTCGTCTGTGGTGCTGTTCTCTCTTATCTCCTTTTCTTCTTCTTGAGCCCAGAAGAGATTATCCAACGCCTCGTCATCTGGTGCTTCTTCGAAGTCTGGGGAGTGTATATTTATACTTAAATCAGAAACATTGTCGGACAACTGTCCACTGTAATGCGTGCAAACCGTCACTATTTTAATCCAGATTTTTTGCAACTACATGCATTACTACAGCCCCTCTTGCAGCTGCATGATATCAACTGCAAGAGTTGTTGTGGTGCTGCATCCCTAGTCGTTATTTTGTGAGTGAGTGCGCACCCAGCACCAATCAACAGGATTCTTTTCCACACCCAGCCACTTCTGCATCTGAAAGGTATTGTAAAAATTGTAATATTGAAGAAGTAATATTTATAATGGGGTTATTTTATGTTAAAGAAAAACTTAAAAATATCTATCAATTTGAATAGTAGAATATACAAGAATAATGTATTGGTAAATACTATTTCTTTATTATTTGTTAATTATTCATAAATTAATAAGAAGTGTCATCAATAATTTCAAATTTTATTAACTTCTGACGTCACGGTTTACAATTAAATCTAGGAATATTTGTTTTTGTTAGATTGTAGATTGTTTAAGGGGTCGCTTGGCCCTGGGTTGGCCTTTCTTCACCTCGACCTAAAAGGTCTTTTGTGAATTATCCTGCATCTAGTTGTTACCCAGGATTCCAAGACTTTTTGCAAAGCTTGCGATTTTCCTGGGGGCTAATTTCCCTATGTCTTCAGGCGTTAATTCCGCCTGTTCTAGGTACTTTAGCCTAATGCGGATTAACACCTTGCATTCACAAAGTATATGTTCCGCAGTTTCGGTTGCAGCTTCACAGTATCTGCATTTGTCATCTTCTGCCATGCCCATGTTCTTGAGATGGTATCTCAAGGGGCAATGGCCAGTTAGAAGGCCTGTGATCAGCCTTAAATCGGACTTTTCCAGTTCGAGAAGCCTTGTGACATTCTTTGTAGAATAGGTTATAAACCTTTTTGCTTGTCTTTGTCCTGGAGTGTTCCTCCAGTAGGACTCTTTTTGTTCCTTTTCCCATTTTAGGACCTCCTCCGTTATGTGTCCCCTGGATAGGCCACAGAACGGTTCGGGTCCAAAAAACGGGGCTTCAGCCCCTTTTCTTGCGAGGCTATCAGCTAATTCGTTGCCTTCTATCCCCTCATGCCCTGGCACCCACATCAAGGTAACCTTGTTGTTTTTTGCCAGTTGCTTCAGGGATTGTCTGCATTCCCAGGCAATTTTTGACTCAAAGGTATATGACCTGAGAGCCTTTAATGCTGCCTGACTATCTGAAAGTATATAGATCTTTGCCCTTCGAGTGCCTCTATTTAGGCATTCCTGGGCGCATAGATCTATAGCATAAATTTCTGCTTGGAAGATGGTTGGGGTGTTACCAAGGGCTTTAAATAGCCTGCATTTAGGCCCTGCTACTCCCACACCAACCCCTTCATCCATCTTGGATCCGTCTGTGTACCAGATGTGTGACTCTTTCTCCAACCGCAATTCTCCGGCCCTGCCCGCCTGACGGCTTTCAATCAGCACATCCAACGGGCAGTCAAAGTCATATTTGATTGGCATTGAGTCAGTGGGTTTGGTCATGGATTCGAATTGGATTAACTCCAGAATCCTTAAGTGACCAACCAGGTCGCCTGGTCTGAATTTAAGTGCCTGATGCAGCCTTAAGGCACTAAGTCCTTCCTCACATGCAAATGCAGAGGAAGTAAGTCCAGCATTGCCTCCATAGCTGCTGTGGGACACGAGCGCATTGCTCCTGTAGTCCCTAGACAGACAAGGCGTTGCAATTTCTGCAACTTTCCTTGTGCTACTTTTTTCTTCTGTTTTTGGCCACCATATGCATGATGCGTAGGTAACCATAGGTCTCACAACCGATAGGTATGACCAATGTATCATTTTCGGCTTTAGACCCCAAGTCTTAACAAACAGCCTACGGCACGTCCAAATGGCCGTTGTTGCCTTGGTAAGTGTTCTTTCTAAATGTGAGTTCCAGGTGAGTTTTTGGTCCAGAATTACTCCTAGATACTTGACCTCACTGGAAAAGGTCAGTACTGTTCCATTCAACATAGGAGCTCTCAAGTTGAGTTTTCTCCTTTTGCTGAATGGAACAATAACTGTTTTGCTCGGATTGACACTAAGACCCTCTGACGAGCACCATTTGGATATTATGTTTAGGGCAATTTGCATGTGGTTTGAGATCATAACCTCATGCCTGCCCCTGAGAGTAACGACCAGGTCATCAGCGTAGCCCTGAACGTTGAAGCCATAATAGGCTCATTTAACAATTTTTTATTATTACATATTCCGAAAGAGCTTGGTGAGTATGGTAAGTATGCCAGAAATTAGAATTTACTGACGCCGCCTTTATGTATAAAAAAATTATTAAAGTCGGCGTGCTTAAAAACGCTCGGGATAACCATGTAGTCGAGTTGTGACGTCAGATGGCTGAACCGCCCAGTGAACACGGTTGTGAATGCAAGTTAGTAGAGTAAAATTTGGAAGTAAAGTCGCTTAGTTTTCGAGAAAAAAAAAACCGGCGTAGAACCAAACCAGTCTTAGTTCTTTAGTAAGATAATCATGTACACGAAATCTTTACGACATTTTTTGGTGGTCGAGAACTTTTCTATTTCGGAAAAACTCAAAAAATAGATTTTTAATGAAATATGTTTTTTAACGTCTCCACCGTTATATCTCTGAAAATATTTGTGCTATCAAGCTATTTTTTTTAGATTAAAGGAGACACAATAGCGCTTCGAACAACGTCCCACGTGAACCCGATTTATTTTTTTTTAAGTTGGAAAAATAATAGGAAACTCAAACTTGTTATTTTCAGTATTGTAATTTTAGACAATCGAGAAAAAAATTTATTTATGAAAATTTGTATATACATGCTGCGTACAAATTGAAGCCAATAGTTGAAAAAAGTTTTTAGGATAAAAATTTTTCATGTTCCGTTCATAGTATTGAGTAAGCGATTTTTTTTAACGGGCCAAAGTCATATTCTTGCGCGCTCATCTGTAGCAAGCCTGCCGACTGCAACGATCTGACGGTCCCGGTCGGTGTGTATGTAGTAGTTTAACTTATATCAATAAATACAAAACCAGTAGTGATAAAAAGCATTTAGGGGATCAATATTATTGTTCAATATTTCATATATTGTACAGTAATATTGATCATATGTTGTTAATATTAAGAAATTGTACAATAAATATAAAATAGTCTCCTTTTAATAATAAAAAGACAGGTAGGTAGATATAAATACCTAATGGAAGTAAAAACGTACGCATAAAATGAGCTTTATTGTTGAAATAAATTTTCTAATTGGATAGATAAATATGTAGTATATAGTTTATGTAAGCCCTACATTAATAGTATTCTAATTCGTTCATATCTGCCTCGAAATCTTTAATAATGTTGTTACAGGAACGACATTTGCACTCATTGCAACATTTTAGCCCTTCCTTAAAACAAGCACATTTTCGATTGTCACAATTTTTATCCGAACAATGAATACTTAATGATTTTCGACAACCGCCACTTCTACGCGCCTAATCTGACCAACCCTGCTTGCAAGGTGGGTCCCAATGTCGCATTTAGCGCTGATAAAAAAAATCGTTGTTGCCACAGGGTACATTTTAGGAATAAATATATTCTTTCAAAAACTTTTGTGATTATTAGGCTTTATTTTCTTCGCTGTATGTATGTAAATATTTTCAAAAATAAAAAAGTTTATCGATTGGTGAAGATTTCAATACATAAAATATATATTTTTAGTTTATCTGATTTTTAGAGAAATGAAAGCGAATTGTGCCCAAACCGTTTATATTGGTAAAAGCGCTACAGTGTGTGCTTTAATTTGACACAAAACAAATTTCGGTACCTTTAATAGTTTTAAAGATATGGCGGTGGAAACAAAAAAAAAAACAATTTTATTTAAAGATAAATTTTTTTCACTTTTTATTGATTTAAAAAGTTCGAGACCACAAAAAAATGTCGTAAAATATGATTTCATATGCCCGGTGACATACTCAAAGGAACCTAACATGTTTGACCTGGTTCTACGCCAAAAAAAAAAACGACATGATAGACTTACGAAATCGTTGCTCTAATATAGATATCGGAGCACGCCAAGTGACGTCACTCTATGGACTGTTGGCCGGCTGAGCGTGTTTCTATTCAAATGCGAATAACTCTGTGGCTATTGATTCAATTAAGCTGAAATTTTTTTCTGAGGCTATTGGTTTGTTATACTTTAAAATGAGGAAGAAAAAGTAGGAAACTGCCAAATCAGTAAATGACCCTATTGCTCAGCTTATGGAGGAGATCGTCGACCACCATTGACCATAGCAAGGGCGATAAGACTCCACCTTGTGGACAGCCCCTAACTGCAGTCACGGTGGCCGACTCACCCCCCATATCTGTGGTAATTATTCTGCTTCTTAGCATGGATTGTATCCATTTGATTGTTGGGGATTGTATACCTCTTTTTCCGCGGCTCTTTGTATGGATTCATAGGAGGTGTTATCAAAGGCACCCTCTATATCTATGAAAGCACACAGAGCCAGTTCCTTGGCAGTAAATGTCTTTTCGATGCCTTTAACCAGGCCATGTAGAGCATTTATTGTTGATTTGCCAGGTTGATAGGCAAATTGTTTCGAGTGAAGCGGTTTCACTGTGATGATTTCGCTTCTAATCTGTTGATCTAATATTGTCTCCATTGTCTTAAGGAGAAAAGAGGTTAAGCTGATGGGGCGATAAGATTTTGGCTCGTCTGGTGGACGTCTGCCTATCTTTGGGATAAACGCCACCTTAACTTCCCTCCAAGCTTGGGGAATATACCCAAGAGTCTAGCTTGCTATGAATATGCTTCTCAGGCATGGGATAAGTTCCTCAATTCCATGTTGAAGCAGGGCAGGAAAAATACCGTCCCTGCCCGGTGATTTAAAGGGCTTGAAGGTCGATACCGCCCATTTAATTCTACTAGGGGTGAATATTTTTCCAGCTAGCCTTTTCCCTTCCCTGGTAGGACGATGTGCATCCTCTTCCAGGGAGGCCTGTGGAAGTTCACCTTCGATTACATGGGAGCCAGGGAAGTGAGTACCTAAAAGTACTCTTATGTTTTCCTGCTGACTCTCTGTATGTTGACCATCGGGCTTTTTGAGTAGCCCTATTCCATTTGAGTGGTCTTTTGCAAGGACTTTTTGGAGACGGACTGCTGGGGCTAATTCATCTATCCCCTCGCAGAACCGTCTCCATGATCTTCTTTTAGACCTTCTCAATTCTTTGTTGTACTCCGTGAGGGCTTTTTTATAGTCCTCCCAGTTTCCAGACTTTTTGGTTCTATTGAAAGCTTTTCTGGTCTCAGCCTTAAGGCGGCTGAGATCCCTATTCCACCAAGGCACGTCTCTTTGGACCGCCTTTTGTTTCACAGGGCAGCTATTTTCATAACACGAGGTCATGAGGTTTTGTAATTGATATGAGGTTATATCTAAATTGTGACGATGGAGTGTGCGACACCTTCAACTTCCGACTTTAAGAGCTCTTTATAAACACTCCAGTCGGCCAGTCTAGGTATTCTACACTCCTCGATGTTTGTTACAGACGCCTCCAAGTCGAACCGAATGTGCCTATGGTCCGACATTGAGGGCTCATGTAACATGCCAGTTTTTTATGGAGTCAGTTATAAATGGATCCGCCAGAGTTATGTCTAGAACCTCTTTTCTAACCGCATTTATAAAGGTAGGTTCATTACCTTTATTGATAATGTCGATATTATTTGCAGACAAATATTCAAAAAGGTACTCACCTCTAGTATTATTGTTTGTGCTGCCCCACATATGATGGTGCGCATTGGCATCGCTACCGATGATGTAGTGTTTGTTTCTCCTCTTGCACCAGTTGATGAGGCTCTTAACTGGGCTCCTCTGGAGGTGGACTTCGGTCTTCAACTGGAAAGTAAGCCGAGGCCACTATGATCTGTCTTTTTCCTCTTTCCGTAGGCACGTCCACCGCTGCTGCAACTAAGTCTCTTGTTATAAACTCTGAAAGGAACACAAAATTAGTGTTTTTATCGAACAGCAAAGCTGCTCTAGGGTTTTCATGCAAAGTAGAATAAATTAACTTACATGATTGTGTGGGGAGTCCTTTGATATGTCCTCTAAATACCCAGGGCTCTTGGGTTAGCTCTATGTTTTGGTGGCCCTTTTTGCCTGTCCCCTTGCCCTTACCTGTATAAGGCTTGACATTAGACCCTGGTGCACCTTCCGGCAAGGCACTGTTATTACCTTCATCCTCGGGCTTACCTGTGGGTCCGCTTGTTTTTGTTAAGATTCTTGACTCTTGTAATTTGAATGTATGTTTATTCGCGAAAATAAAACAAATGAACCCAATAGGGATTTTCCTTCGATACACACAAATTCACTAATATGTGACAGCGATTTATATACCATGACAAATTTCCACTGTTACTTTACTATGTAAACTTTTCCTTATATGTGAATTCCTTTGTATCGAAGGTAAATCTCTATTGAGTTCATTTGTTATATTTTCGCGAATAGGGGGATGTAAGCATGCAATTGCATTTCGGAACCGAAAATAGTGCAAAAACATGCAATCTTAAAACGTTCATATTTTTCGAAAAACACCTGCGGGAGGGCTGAAAGATGCCGCGATGCAAAGAGGAAGAGTTCTAGTTGATCCGCATCGTAAATTACACAAGGCAAATCGAAGATTCGGCTCGGCACAAACGAATCAAAACTGGTGTTTTTTGACATTTAGCGAAAACGGCAAAACAAAATGTCAGTCACACATCAATGTGAAGTGAAGTTTGCATTTCATGGCTGGCATACAAATTTACTGCTTGAACTATACTACGCATGCCCCAGCAGACCATCTTCAAAAAGTCCTTGCAAAAGACCACTGAAATGGAATAGGGCTACTCAAAAAGCCCGGTCAACATGCAGAGAGTCAGCAGGAAAACATCTGAGTACTTCTAAGTACTCACTTCCCTGGCTCCCATGTAATCGAAGGTGAACTTCCACAGGCCTGCCTGGAAGAGGATGCACACCATCCTACCAGGGAAGGAAAAAGGCTGGCTGGAAAGATATTCACATTCAACATTATGTACAAAGTAAAAATGAGAATGGTCCGTGCACCACCCCCCCCCCCCCTCCCCGATCCTTTAGGACAAAGTTTTTCATAAAGATTAAAGCCTAAGGAACAATTTAAGACATGTCCTAAAATGGTTTTTGTCACTTAACACAAAAACTAAAAAAGATGGAGAAAAACTTTCTGTACAAAAAATAAGGTGCATAAAATTTTCTACAATTTTGTTCCTATACAATATTTGCATTGGAGTTAGCATTTTCCAGATAAGTGATTAATCTCTTAAAATAAAATATAAAATTCAATATAAAACGTAACACTACGGAAGCCCACCCTAACTGTCCGTGTACCCCCCCGATCCTTGGGGACAATGTTTTTCATAAAGATTAAAGCCTGGAACAATTTAAGACATGTCCTAAAAAATAAAAGCTGGCTGTACTTTGAAAATGGCGTCCGTTAAAAAAAAATGCAAATATTGTTTTTGGTCATTTAACACAAAAACTAAAAAAGATGCAGAAAAACTTTCTGCACAAAAACCAAAGTGCATAAAATTTTCTACAATTTTGTTCCTATACAATATTTGGATAGGAGTTACCGTTTTCCAGATACCACTGTTACCGTTTTCGAGATAAATGTCTGCAAATTATAATATTATTATTATTATTAATTTTTTTCAGTTTATTTTATTTCATTTTTATGTTAATAATATAAAGTTATACGCCTTACAATAATTGTCACAGTTATTTCCTCTAAGTGATTTACCGATATATGAATTTCCATGTTTTCTTAATTTTGGACTCATTTATCTGGAAAATTGTAACTCCTATAAAAATATTGTATAGGTACAAAATTGTAGAAAATTTTATGCACGTTGTTTTTTGTGAAGAAAGTTTTTGTCCGTCTTTTTTAGTTTTTGTGTTAAATGACAAAAACAACATTGGCAACAGTTTTTTTTAATATATGGCCGCCATTTTGAAAGTACAGCCAGTTTTTTTTTAGAATATGTCATAAATTGTTCCTTAGGCTTCAATCTTTATGAAAAATATTGTCCCCAAGGATCGGGCGGGGGGTGCACGTACAGCTAGGGAGGGCTCCCCGACTAATAAGAAGGAGAATAAAGAAAAAATAGAAACTAAAAAGCAAAGAGTCCTAATATTGTGTGATGAAACAGGACGTGGGATTGGGTTGAAGCTTAAAGATAATCTTATGTGTCAAGTAGAAACAATCATCAAACCAGGGGCGTTATTTGAGAATGTTATAGAGGGAGTAAGAGAACTGACAAAAGGGTATACAATAAAAGACTATGTAATAGTAATTGCTGGCATAAATAATTTTAAAAACAATAGGTATCCTAGAGTAAGTAAAATACACAACAAAGTAAAATTTTGTACTCATACCAATTTCCTATTTGTTACAATACCTGAATTTGGCTTCGGTAATAAAATTAAAAGTTTTATAAGAAAATTTAATAGCAGGTTTTTTGAATATGTAGTAAAGTTAGATAAATATGCAGAGGGGAAAGTTAAGTTAAAGGATATCATGAATTTTGAAGGAAAATTAGTGAACAGAAAGAAAATTAGTGAAAAAATTATTAAGGAAATTAAGTGTGGGAAGAAAATGGGTAAATTAACTTTTATAGATACTGTAATAATTAATGATTGTGAATTTGATGTAAATGTAGTTAGGGAAGAACATAACGAGGATATGTCAGAGGGTTTTAATGAAAATAGTTCTTTTTTTTTTAAATCTAATCTTCCCAGGA
This sequence comes from Rutpela maculata, assembly GCA_936432065.2. Classification (NCBI taxonomy): domain Eukaryota; kingdom Metazoa; phylum Arthropoda; class Insecta; order Coleoptera; family Cerambycidae; genus Rutpela; species Rutpela maculata. Next base: position 60,023,114 of record OW386291.2, on the reverse strand, counting down.
AAAATAACAGTTGTTTTTTGTTGTATCTTAATTCGCTAAGCTTACCACTATGATGAAATTTATAAAATGGCTATTGATAAAAATCCTGCAGTAATATGTTTATCAGAAACACATCTGACAGAAGATGTATGTCAGAGTGAAATTATGATCCCAGGATATAATGTTTATAGGATAGATAGCTCGAGTCGTCACACTGGCGGTGCTTTAATTTATAGTCAAGATTGTTACAAAGTATTTAATGTTAAAACATATTCACTGGAAAAGATGTATTGGTTAATATCTCTGCGAATTCAATTTCAACAAAATACATTTGATATTGCATGTCTTTATAGGTCACCGGCAGGTAGTACTGCTGTATTTTTAGATTTTTTTGAAACATGGTGTGACCAACACATGGTAGATCAGAATGTTAAAAGTTTTATTATAGGCGACTTTAATATCAACTGGTCTGATGAAACTAGTATTTACAGTAACAGACTAGAATACTATGTTAATGACATTGGCTTTAAAAACATTGTAAGGGAGTTTACTCATCCAAATAATACTGGAGGATCATTAATTGATTTGGTATTAACAAATACTGAGGTGACTGCTAAAGTTGTGAAAGAACCTCGAATTGGTTCACATTATAATATAACTTTGACTTTAGGTCGACATAATCATAGCAGGGGAAAGTCACAGCAACTTGTAAGTAGGGCTAGAAACATTGATTATAAAAAAATTAATGATAAATTGTCTGAGGTGACATGGGATTATAGAGTAAAAGATTGTACATTGTATATTGTATTGTAACATTGTATATCAACGTTTGTTGGGTACAATACTAGGGGTGTATGACGAGGTAGCTCCAAAAAAAGAGTTGAAGATTAAGTGTTACTATCAGGAATGGTGAAATGATGTTGTGAAAGAAGCCTCACAATGTAGGGATGAATGTTATAATTTATTATTTATTTTGTATATTTAGTAATGCTCTCCTGTCTCACAGCAGCTATGGAGGCAATGCTGGACTTACTTCCACTGCATTTACATGTAAGGAAGGAGGCTGCACTTAGTGCCTTAAGGCTGCATCAGGCACTCAAATTCAGACCAGGCGACCTGGTTGGTCACTTACGGGCGGGAGGGCGGTAGGGAGGGAGTGAGAGAGATTCTATAGTGGTGACTATGAATAATAACACCGAATAAAAACTTGAACAATATATTACCAAAATATTTGAGAAAATTTACAATTTCTTTACAAAAGATGAGTAAAACTTAATTAAAGGATAAAATATAGACAATAAAAATTGATAATTGAAATTCAAAGATAAATTTGAAATTTGAAATGGTAACAAAAAATTTTTAACTTAAATAAATGTTTAAAAAATTAACAAATTTGACTGGTTTTTTACATTTTTGCTTCTGACCAAAACGTTGCGATAGCAGTACAACTTTTCAAATTCTTACACAACTCTTAGCAAGTAGACTGCAGCAGGAGTATGGGACTGGAAGCTAGCGAAGTTTCGGTATATGAGGGACGTACAGTTGAGCTGGGATCCCACAGTAAATCTCCTTTCATACGACGGATAGAACTTGAGTTGTACTGGGTTACTCCTCTTCACTTGGTCCAGGTGTTTTACATAAAAAAAGGGAAAATATAAATAATTAAATCCAGTCGGGTAAGATAGAAAAAAAATCGAAATTACGATAAAACATTTCGATAATAAGTAGAATGTACTCAGATACAAAATTCAGATAAACTAGTTAATTAACTACAAAAATTTTTACCACACTACTCTAAGTAGAATTGTAAGTTACGAGATAAAAACAAGATATCAAGATATTAAGTTAAAGAAAAAATTCTTTTAATGACCAAATCTACGATAAAAATTACTCTGTAAAATGACTAGATAATATTAAATTAAAATAAACCATATTTTTGGTGTGATAAATTTTAATTACAAAAAATTAAATTTCCTTACAAAAAGGTCTTTATTTTTATGAACCCACAAGATGGATTCTAAAATATATGTTAAGATTTTCAAGCTTTTAAATAAAGGACGGGCATGTTGGTCAATCGCTGTTCCACACATTGTCCTAATTAATTTCTTTTGAGCAATTAAAACATCGGTAGCAGCCACGCTAGCTCCCCAAACTAAGACACCGTAAGCAAGGTGACAGTGGGCAATCTCAAAGTAGGCTTTCTTTAATATCTCCATGGATACAACCTCCCTTAAACGCCCTAATACAAACCGGGCTCTAGATAATTTAGTAATGATTGTAAAAACATGAGTACACCAATTTAGTTTGGAATCTAAATGAAAGCCAAGAAGCTTCACATTAACATTTTCCGTAGAGGTGACTTCCCTTCTACCGACCCATGCCATTTTATTAGTTTTGCTATGGTTCAAAGCAAGCCGGTTAGCATTGAACCAGTTCTCCGCCTCCGACAGCGCATCCCCAGACATCCCTTCCAGATCTACGCCTCTCCCGCCCCTACACAATAGAGTAGTATCATCTGCATACAGGAAGGCCTCGCTCTTCTGAAGGTAGTCTGGCAGATCGTTCATGTAGATGATAAAAAGTAGTGGCCCAAGTACAGAACCCTGGGGCACCCCATGCCGAACCACTTTCGTGGTTGAAGTTCGTTTGTCTATGTCGACAAATTGTAGTCTATCTAGCAAGAAAGATTTGATGCATTTAAATGGTTTGCCCCTGATTCCGTACCTGTCCAATTTACCGATCAAGATGTCGTGGGACACACTGTCGAAGGCTTTTGACAAGTCGCACATGACAGCCATTGTGCCAATACCATATCTAGATCTTTGAGTATGAAGTGTGTTATGACCGTGATAACCTGACCCTTGACCTTGATGCCCGAAAGCCATACTGTCTCACATGTAATATATTATTTGTCTCTAAGAACTGTGTCATTCTTGATTTAAAAATAATTTCGATAATTTTAGAAACGATGGGTGTGATTGTTATAAATCTATAATTGTCACAGAGCACTGGATCTCCTTTTTTTAATATTGGGATAACTTTCCCAATTTTTAGGGCCCTCTCTTGTCCAAGCAGGCATTTGCCAAATACGCAATAGGCTCTGCTAGAATATCTACGGCTGTTTTGATTATATTGGAGCTAACATTATAAGCGCCCGAACTAGAAGAGTTCTTTAATATGCTAATAATATGAGATATTTCCCCTGCCGTACACGGATACATGAACAGCGAGTCCGCAACTCTATTTTGGTTAATATTGATTTGTGGAATCTGATGAACTAACTTGTCAACCATTGTTGTACAAAAATCGTTAAATTCCTCAGGAGATTTAGGTGTAGTCAATTTATTTATGTTTTTATTAGAATATCCGTTTATAATTTTCCAAGCAGCTTTGTTAAGATTACTTGCCGTTTTAATTGTGTCGTCATGTACTTTTGCTTTATATTCTTTGATTTTTTTTCTATACAAATATTTACTCTAAGTATATTCCGTTCTAGCGGCTATTCCGTCCGACATGTCCAAGTTGCGTCTCATTTCATTGAGATTTTTACGCATACTTCTCAATTCATCATTAAACCAAGATTTTTGTTTTATCTTTTCTAGCTTTTTTTGGGGAAAAGCAGTGTCCGCCGCATGGCGTAAAGTTTCATAGAATAGAATAATTTATTAACCTCAAATTAACATAACATAAGTTACAAAAGGCAAGTCATAAAATAACGGTACAAAAAATTACAGGAAAAAAATATATATATAAACAGCAATAAATAATAGTTACATTAAAATAATCAGTAATAAAAAAATTTCAGTTATATTATAAAATAAGAAACAAGTGATAAAACATATAAACCCAAGTTGCAGGCCTTAATTCCCTACTGGAAACAAGAATTCTTTAACGGAGTAGAAAGCGTTTACTTCTAAAAAAGATTTTACGCCTTTTTTGAAAGTAGTATAGTTCCCTAATAATTTAATATCATCAGGTAATGCATTATAGAAGATGATACAGTTGTAGCGTGGAGATTTACGAAACATAATTGTTCTGTATGTAGGCAATCGCAGGTTTATATTTCTTGTGTTCTAGTTGTGAATATCGGATTGGTGTATAAAGTCCATTAGGTGTCTCTTGGTAAACAAAACACACATAAAGAATTTCGGCCATATACTCAGGGTCAGAAGTGTTCAAGAATTTATTTAGCCAGTCTTTTTTGTTTAAAAGAAATCTAAATTCAGATTGACCTAGTTGGGATAAAGGTCTAATAAATATCTGGTTATTTTGGTGTTGTATTTCGCTCATAACTCGAACGGATTGTCCATAGTGGTCTATTATGTAATTAGCTTAATTTAATGAAGGAAAAAATTACAATATAGTAAAGACAAAGAAAATTTACTCAATATAAAAAAAAAAAGGTAATCTACTTTAAAAATACTGCCAAAAAGATAAGATATTTTTACGTTACTTTAAGATAAGAAAGATAGCCAAAAAAGATAAACAAATTGTTTTGTTATTTAAAGATATTAAAAAAATGAGCCAAAAAGAAAAAAATTACGTTATTTTAATATATGAGAAAACTCACAAAAAGATAATCGGACTGGTGGCTTGTTTAAAAAATTACGATATTTTCTCAGATTTTACTAAGAAATTAGACAGAAAAATTATAACATGTGAAGTGATTGTAACTTGTGCATTTTTTGTGACATTGAAATCACTAGATAAATATATTTTAAAACTTTGTGTGGACAGATAGACATAGGTAATAATATTAGATAACCAAAAGATATATATTTTTATTTACCAGCAATTAACTGGAATAAGATAAAAAACCAACACTTACATTAATGATCACTTTAGGTAAGAAAAAAAAATAACGATATAATTAATTCATTAATGAAGCTACACAAAAGACAAGAAGACAGGAAATGTTTGTTAGTTCAGAAACCCCAAATTCTAGGAATCTCTGGACAAACGCTCAGTGAGTGCTTTAAATCTCTACAAATTTAAGCAAAAGGTAATGAAAGAAAACACTCACCTTACGTCTTCCAGAGATGTCCCAGCGGTAGAACTCCTGGACAGATTCGGCTTTGAGCCTGGTTCCAGCCTAGGTACCATATTACTCCAGAATTTCCACCCTTAATCTCTGAATTTTCATTTATTGTTCATGTAAACCAACCAACCAACATCAAGTGCCTGAGCATAGTATATTCTCTAGTGCCTCACACCTAGAAAAACGTATCAAACAGCAGGAAAAAATATCTAGGAACCACAAAAGAGAATACAGTGACCACCACGAATCAATCTATGATTGTTTAACCCTTATCCCAAGCAGAACATATATGTCATTACAACGTCTAGTCAACGTCATCCGAGTCGTCCATTTGACGTCCTCGACTACGGCAATTTTACGTCTATTACTGGTCACAATGTCAGCTTTCTTTCGACGTCGAATAAGGACGTCAAATAAACGTCGAAGGTGACATTAATTCGACGTTATTATGACGTAAATGGTCGCCTAATCAACGTATATTTTTGGGACAGATTAGTGAAAAATAGCCCCCCCCCCCTTTTTCCTCCCATACATTTAGTACTTTTTAGGGCGAGTTGTACCAACTAATTTCAAACCAAGTTCAACTTGTAATAATCGTAACCTTGGATTTTGATCTTGAATTTAGTTGTTACAACTCGCCCTAAATGCCATAATATTAACTGAATTGACATATGAACTGTTTTATTTTGATAAAATTCGTTGTTTTAGTCATTAAATTATTTTAGAGTCCTGCTAATTTCATCATTTTTCAAGACTTTATCAAAATAAAAGGTCTGAATGTTTACTTTAAAATCAATAACAGCAGAATAGATAAAAAAACAATTGACATCACTAATCCATTTAATATTACAGAAACTTTTAAAAGTTTTGTCTTAAAAGCTAATATCTTTACGATAACACTACTTTCATTTAAAAAGGCTCCTGATCAAGTTGTTAAATAAAAAACTAATATATAATAAAAAAATATTTATTGATTATTATATTGTGAGTCCCATTTCTTGATCCATAGCAACATAAAGCAGCAAACCAAAGCACCGCCATCTTCTTCTTTAAATTCTATTGTTACTGGAAAACATACTACAATCTTTATCTTTAATTGATAATAATCTACTAATAATAATCTCTAATACATACCTCGAAGCTAGTCAAGATTTTTTTGCAAATGTAAGGCTTGAACAGGCAACGCGAAGCAAACATTTATTCTCTACACGACAAACACCATAGATAAACACTAACTGCTACATGATGACAACATGAACGACATGAAGGAAGTAGGCATTGCCAACATGTTTTTTTCTAGTTATATTCTATATCGCCGACAGTGCTGCCAACACGATGATGTGTGAAAATCTATTTCTTTCGTGCTAATCAAACAATTTTGGTTGAAATATAATGGTGGAAAACGCTTTTTAGCTGTATTATATTCAATTTCAGCTTACTAGATTATTATAATTCCAAACATAAACAGCAAACAGCCGATTATAAAATTCACATATATGGTGGTAAAGGAAAATGACATAATTACGTTTCACAGACGTCATTCTGGGTAGGATTTATTGTTTATTTTTAATCATAACATTTGCTGTCTATGGTTTGATTAAATTTAATTAAAATAGTTTTTCTGTGGTATATATGACCTAAAATGGACGTCTAATCAACGTTTTTTGTGTGACATCGAAAAGATGTGCATGTCTGTACGTCTAATCGATGTCGTTTTTAGTCAGTGGACGTTGTGATCCCTAAATTACTTATAATCGACGTCGTAACGACGTACGTGTTCTGCCTGGGATGTTACACAATCAAAGATAAGTTGTCAAGTGGGCCGATAATAATTATTTAAACATCGTTAAATAATCAAATACATAAAGATAATGCCAAATGGGCCGATAATAATAATTATTTAACTGCTAAGTCAATTAATTATTGATACGAAAATAGGTGTTTAACCTTTTAAACAAAACACATGGTTTAATAAACTATTCCACCCACAAGCTCAAAATATACATACAATTAAATTGACGATTTGCACGAAACAAAGTTTGGTAAAAAGTGTCTAGATTGGTATCACTGTAATTCACTGCACATGTTGACCAACTCCTCTAATTTCCAAACTTTGCAATAATTAAATATCTATAATATAATAATCACAACATTGTTTTCATTATCTTTAATATTAAACCTACTTCCACTGAATATAAATCATCTTTACTAGGTTGTTTCGAAGTCTACAATGTTTAAAAAATGTCGAATTATGCACTTTGTCAATCACTGCTGCCAACTCTTCTAAACTGAGAGTTGGAACAGTGTTGCATAATTCGACATTTTTTAAATATTGTAGACTACGAAACAACCTAACAAATATGATTTATATTCAGTGGAAGTAGGTTTAACATTAAAGATAATGAAAACAATGTTATGATTATTATATTTATAGCAAAGTCAGTCTACTTTTAAAAAATACTAAATTGTTTTTACCGAAAAAGTAGGACTTATGTGTCAAAATCGACAAAAACTGAAGAAAAAACAAAAATCTTGCAGTTTTTTGGATTTTTGGCCAAGACCCGGAGGTCTGCCGAGGTCGTAAACTTCGATTTAACATTAATTTTTAATCCAAAGCATAGATACTTGATTTGACGTCAGGTAGGATGTATAAAGTTACTGTATGATTCTCAATAAATATTAGAAATGCGATAAATATAGAGGTCAATGGAAGACAATTCGAACATTTATTGTAGTTTAGTTTTCCTACTTTTGGCAAAATTATTTTATATTATAAGAAGTGTTGTTGTTAATAGTGTTAATAGTTATGTCTATATCTCAACAACAAGTCAAATACAAATTTAGCAAACTACATGGGTTTGTAAGACATATTAAAAATACATTTTTAAAAAAAGTAATTCAATATGGCTGACGGTCAACACACACAAGTGAAACCTCTCTGTAATTATTGCAGTACAAAAGTGATTAAAAAATTGACATGTATCAACTGTGGTGCAATATTTCATAAAAGTTGTTCTAGTAGGAAAATTTGCTGCAAATAGCAGGAATTTGCTTCACTAAAATTTTCAGAAAACTCTGATGTCAACAGTGAGGAAGATCCCAGTACAGAAATAAGCATAGAATCTCTTAAAAATGAAAATAAACTACTCACAGACCTAAATGAAGAGCTGAAAGGTATAAATAAACTTTTAAAAGAGAAGATACACACTTTAGAAGAATCACTTAGTAAATCGAATAAATTGGACTCTGGAAATGTTCAAACACAGCAGAGTTTTATCTCTGATAATAATTTGATTACACTAAAAACATTTTTAACTAACGAAATAAAAACATTTTTTGAAAATTACTCAAGTGAACAAATAAACAATCACAGCAGGGATGTCATTATTACCAAAAGCAATAGTGGAAATCATTCACAAGAAATTCCTCTTATCAATGAACATAAAAACATACAAATAAATAATGAAGCAAAAAACTTCAAAGCAGCAAAAAATACCAACTCAAATTTGCGAACCTTGGAAGATACACAAAGAAAGATATTGCAAAATATAGTAAACTTAGAAAAACCCTTATCACCCCAAAAAACAAATTGCAACTCAAGCCATGCAACAAGTGCAGAATTGGTCACAAGGAAACCTGTGTCTCAGGATAATTATTTAATAACTAATGATGGCTTTACATACCCTAAATACCATAATAAAAAAAATAAAAAGTTTAATGTGGGAAGAGGGTCAACCTCTGGAAATTTCCAAGGGATGAGCAAGACAAGTATAAATAAAGATAAGAAAATCTGGCTATTTCTTTCAAATGTAAAAGATGTAACGACTGAGAATGATATCAGAACCTACATCAACGAAAAAACTAAATCTACAAACATCACCATGAAACTATTAAAGATGACATATCCAACACTTAATAATCAACGTTTTATGGTAGGAGTGGATCCATGTCCCCTCGATATAGTATATGACGCAAACTTTTGGCCTGACGAAGTTCTTTTCTCGAGGTTTAATTTTTGAATGGGCAAACGTTTCCTAGATAATCAACAAGACAATACTCAAGAACATAATGAATAAAAATAATGCATCGATCTCCCAAGCTTCCAGATTCAACACAACTGCGACTCCATCTCCTCAAGCGTCGTCTTTTTTTTCGAAAATACCAGCATTGGTACAGGAAACTTGATTACTACATCACCAGTAAACACAACTAACTCACCAATGGTTGGAATCCAACACCTTACGCTACTCCATCTTAATGTACAGTCTATGGGAAATAAAAGTAACACACTTGAATTTTTTCTAAATGATATTAATGCCACATTTGTATGCTTTTCTGAACACTGGGCAAAAAGTGACCAGCTTGAGCAGGTAAGCCTCTTAGGTTACCAAAAGATCAGTAGTTATTGCCGACAAAATCAAATGCATGGAGGCACGGTAATATTCGCAAAAAATAATTTGGCATCATTTTGCAAGGAACTGCCAAACATTTGTAAATTATCCTTAGAATTGCATTTTGAATGTTCAGCAATTTCATTTAAAAAAGATACTGCAATCATCTGTATTTACAGATCTCCTACTAGTGATATAAGCACATTTATTATGAGACTTTCTGATTTACTAACCCTGCTAGATAATCACTTCAAAAATATCTTAATCTGTGGGGATTTTAATATTGACAAACTATCCTCCTCCTCACATTCTGTCTTTCTACACGATATTATTGCATCTAATGGACTAACATCATTGTTTCATGAGCCAACTAAAATCGCACACAAACAAAACACTCTAACGATAAGTAGCATCGACTATGTGATTACCAACATTAACATAGAAAAGTTAACCCTGAAAAACTTCGACCCGGGTATCTCCGATCATTTTGCTCAAACAGTTACATGGAATGGAGGTACAGTCGTTAATCGTACCTCAGTACATTTGATAACATAAATGCTGCCTATGAATTTTTCTGGGAACACTTTCATTGATGCATGGAAGCAGCCTTTCCAAGAAAATTTTTCAATTCTGAGGAATTAAATGCCAAATATAAACTTTTAAAAAAACACGTCGAACTCGAGATAAAAAATGAAAAAAGAAGCTACTACACCAATAAGATACAACAATCAGAGAATAAATCACAAACTCTATGGAGTATAGTAAATGAAAATAATACAAAAAGAACCGAAAATTGTATTTCTTTAGTACACGAAAATAAGTTAGTATCGGAAAAAAGCGAAGTAACAGAGCTTTTTGGAAACTTTTTTTCAACCACTGTTAGATTATATAGTCACTTCCATAGAAACCTATCCGAGAATTGTACAACATCTAAGAATGTAACCTCAAATATGTTTTTCACTCCTGTAACAAAGGAAGATGTTCAAAAAGTAATCACCAACCTTAATAACAAAAAATCCACTGGAGATGATGAAGTTTCAATTAAATTGATAAAGAACTGTCGAGACATTCTATCCGAACCTATCGCACACTTAATAAACTTATGCCTGATACATGGAGAATTTCCAGATGCTTTAAAACTAGCTGTACTGATCCCAATACCAAAGATCGGTTGCTCATCAAATATTGAAAATTATCGTCCAATTGCATTAATTAGTGTAATATCTAAGATCATAGAAACGGTCAATTGGAATATTCTTTGATTTATCAAGAGCTTTCGACACCCTTCATGTAGACTTCGTATCAGAGAAACTTAATAACCTAGGAATTCGTGGCAACATTAATAAATGTCTTTCATCATATTTATCTAACAGAAAATTTTATGTCAAACATGCTGATGCAAAATCAAAACACTTTAATATTGACATTGGTACCCCACAAGGGAGCGTTCTTGGACCATTAATCTTCCTATTGTACGTTAACGACCTTCCCGACCACCTAAGTGAAGGTAAAGTCTTCTTATACGCTGATGATACATCAGTTGTTATCTCACATCACGATCCAAAAGAAGTAGAGAGCAAAGTTAGAACTACTCTATCTCAGTTCCATGATTGGTGTCACAAAAATCGATTGATAATAAATAGTGAAAAAACAGTCATGATTCAATTTCATAACAAATTTTAAAAAACCTACAATTTTAATTTCACTTTTGACAACAAACCTATTAAACTTGAATCTAATTCAAAATTTCTTGGAACCATCGTTGACAATCAGCTAACATGGCAAGAACAAATTACATTTCTCTCAAAAAAATTAAATAAGGCCTACTTTGCAATTAAACAATTAAAAGATAAACTTAATCCAGATTCTCTATTGCCAGTATATTATGCTTTATTTTATTCAGCTATTAGTTACAACATGGGGTCGATCCGCCCATGTACAAAGAGTGTTCATTTTACAAAAACGAGTTATTAGACTAATATATAACCTTGATAGTCGTACCTCCTGTAGAGAGATTTTTAAAAAGAAAAAAATATTAACAATTGCATGTATCTATATATTAAAAATTTTAATATACAGTTATGAAAACAAAAATAAATTCCCATCATATGCTGACATTCACACTCATAATACAAGGCATAAAAATAACATATATATAAATCAACATCACCATGCTTTTTACGAAAAATCACCCTTTTATGCAGGATTCCATATGTTCAATTTACTTCCTGTAAACCTCAGAGACTTGCCTGCTCAAGACTTTAAGAAAAAGTTAAAAAATTACTTCACAAATAAAGCATTCTACACCATTGGGGAGTTTGTGTTAAAGATACAAACTGGAGAAGAATTGTAATTTAGAGTCATTTCAGTGTTTTTTCTTTTATTTCATTTTATTTAATGTAGCTTTTGTAAGTGTTTGTTATTAGTGTACCTTTTAATCTGTATGTATGTAGTTTTAACTTTTGTATTTTACTATATTTCTATTTTTTTAATTTTTTTATATAATGACATATCTTATCTACAAATACTGTAGCCACAAAGACAAATAAAGTATTCTATTCTATTCTATTCTATACTACATACAATACTATAAAATTCAACATTGAACACTAATGGTAATAACAATGATAAACAATGCAGTTATCCATAATAAAATTTATACAGAGAAGTTCTCATAAGAAGAACTCGTCTAAGTTATAATATAGTCCATTCCTTAGATAATTTTTTAATGACTTTTTGAATCTGAAATAGGTAGGTTGCTCCTTTATGTAAGTTGGAATTTTGTTAAAGATTCTAATACCATTACTTAAGGGTCCTTTTAGGGTTATATTTAGAGAATTTTGAGGTGTGCACAGAGAAGCGCCATTTCTTGTGTCGTACTTGTGTAAGTCCCTGTGTACAAGGAGGCTTGAGCAAATGCATCCTAGACACAGATCAATAAAAATCTTTTCAGACAGCCAAACAGCTCTCAAAGCTCTTGGCTCACATCGCTGCAATTCTAAATTGGTCTGGAATTGCCAAAAGGCTCTAACCTGATTGGGCAGATACAACAAATTAACTCTGGTCTGGATACCGGGCCATTCTGGCTTGGAGGGCAACGAAGCAGCCGACTCCTTAGCCAAGGAAGGTGCGGTATCAAAATTTATCGGACCGGAGCCAGTGCTTGGCATATCGGCAAGCACTGCGAAAACAACCATCTTGGCCTGGACTGAGGGGAAAATCCTCCAGTACTGGCAAGAACTACCAGGATTAGTTCATTCAAAGGAGTTCATCACATACCCTTTGAAATCAAGAACTAAAAAACTATTAGAGTTAAATAGGTTACACTTAAGAACTCTAGTTGGCCTATACACTGGGCACTGCAGACTTAACTACCACCTACACAGACTCGGAATAGCGGTCAACGCTGAATTCCGACTGTGTCTGGAGGAGGATGAAACGGCAGCGCATTTTTTGTACCTGTCCTGCTGCAGAAAGAACCAGATTCTCACTTTTTGGCAAAGGGCAACTGCTGCCAGTGGATCTGGACAACCTCTCACCCAATAAGGTAGTCGACTTTATCAAAAAGCTGAACCTATTGGGTGAAATATAATTAGGAGTGAGCCACAATAGACCAGATGGTCGCGATGGAGCCCACTCACATATCAACCTAACCTAACCTAAGTCCCTGTGACATTGAAAGTTATGTTTATTTTTAAAAATAGCATGCAACTTCTAGAATATACAGACAACACAGGGGAAGAATATTGAGATGTGAGAATAATTGCCTACATGAGTCGCTTTGACTTTTATTTAGCATAATTCGTATGCATCTTTTTTGGGCTGAAAATAATTTTTTTGCTGCTGGAGAGGCCCCCCACAGTATAATTCCGTACAGTAGACTAGACTAGATCTACAGTAAAAGATTTTCTGTTAAAAAATGTATTCATCTCAAATGAAGATATAGTGAGAGAAATTGTAAACTTGTAGTTTTACTTAAACTTATGTTCTGTGATATGACAGACTATATTTTTTTTGTTAATGTTTTTTATGTAGCTTTTTATTCCATTTATTATAATTTCATCCATTTTTACATGAATTTTAAATCTATTATATTGTTTTATACTTATTTGTAAGTGTAACTCTGTTTGATGTGTGTACAAATTTATAATTTTTAACATGAATAAATCTATCTGTCTATCTATTTATTTTGTACGATTATAATAATATGTATTAAAAATATTTTTCAGTCTCAATGTTTGCATTTTTTAGACATTCATGCGAACAGGCTGACAATTTGGAGAAATATGGCTGGCTAAAGCATGACGGTAGTAATTTTGGTGTACAAGAAATTATTGATGGACCTTTTATGCTGACTACTTCTTTTATTAAAAGAACAGGAGGTTCCCGAGGAGGTGAATGGACTGCAAGAATCTCAGTTGATGTTTTAGTAAGTTTACCAAGCATATTATTTATTTAAACTAGTTATTCAACAAAATATTATGAATTTTATTCAATCATAGTTTTCTTTCTTACGTTGATTGCTAGTCAAAATTAATTTTATATACTTAATTAAGATTTTTTATTTAGTTCATCACTTATGATTATAATAGACCTTAAAGACCTTAAAGGTAGCAACAAGACTAAAAAGAATACGTACTTTGAAAAACACAGAATTTTTTTCCAGGAAATCTTAGGCATTATTATACTAAAACAATTATTTTTTGTCTTCAACTCCTATATCCTGTGATTTAGGCAGATTATTATTAAACATGACCACTTTTAATACAATGTAATGTGAAGGCCAATGCCACTTTTTAAATTTAAAAATTTGACACAAAAAATATATTTAACTCGTCTTTATCCCTCCAATTCCGACGCTTATAACTCAAGTTGTTCACTTTTATTACAGTGTTGCCAAGTCTGCACAAAATGATTAAAGTATAAATAAAATTGAAAATGAACACACACAAAGTTGATATTTACTTAAAGTAAGTGATAGATAGACCTTGATAGAAAATGCCCATCCCACTAAACAATACATTATTACTTTAATAGAACCTCAATATTACAAGGTTACATGTAATGTTATGTGAAACAGATCATGAACGGTGTCGTAATGTTACTACAAAGTAATTTGTCATACTATTAAATTTTACTCTGTTACATTGTTAAAAAGGTAACATTGTGAAAATATTACTTAATGTTCATAACACATTGACGTAATAATTTATTAATATAACTTGTCACATTACATACTTATTAAACATGTAACATTACATACTTATTTATATCTCACCATGAATATCATTGCTGCAATGTATGCTTAATATTGGAATACTAGTAAGGCAATGTAGTATCAAGATAAATGTAAATATTAAGGCAACATTAATTTAGTTCTGAATTAATATTGTCCCAAAGTAACAACCTTGGTTGAATACTGTAGTTGTTCCAGTGCTAGTTAGTATTAGAGGATTACGGTCAGATATATTGTGTCAAATTATGTGTTTCTACTCATAGGAAATTGTAAGATGTACTGTACTAATTTATGAGTGGAGGACACATTATTCGACAGGCATCTGTCCATAATCCTTCAGCACTAACTTGCATCAGTTGAGGCATCTATAGTATTTAATAAACAATCACCTAAACCTAAAATAAAAAGAAAACATTTAATCAAAAATATACATAAAAATATACAATGTATAAAAATAAATAAAAATAAAAATGCATTACCACTAACACACTTTATTAAATAATTTACTGAGTACTTCACAATTCTGTTATTAACTTAAATGTACTTTACTGACTAAAAATAACAATGTTTATCACTTTGTCTTAACCTCACTTGTCAAATCCAAACTTCTCTACTTTCTATACTTTCTGAACTACCCGCCGAGAATGCGGTCTTTTATACCTAAAAATGACAGATCTCGATTTTTCTGTGATGACGCCACCATTCTCTAGATAATTCCAGATGTCACTTTAGAACTACTGGTAGGTTCTTTCTCGAGTAGGTGCAAATACATCTGAATTAATTGAATTCATTCTAGGGGTTGCAACACATCACACTGCCCCCTCCTTAAGCCTGAACGTCCCGGTCAGGCAATTCAGCCTCTTTCACATACTTCGCCAGTCTATCCAAGTGTACAATCTTCATCTTGGACTTTTTGTTTCGTTGAATCCGATAGACGACATCATTAATTCGGGTAATAACAGTATACGGTCCTTCCCAAGGAGGTTGAAGTTTCGGTGACTTCCCTTTCTTTTGCTGTGGGTTGTACAGCCAAACCAGATCTCCTG
This sequence comes from Rutpela maculata, assembly GCA_936432065.2. Lineage (NCBI taxonomy): Eukaryota > Metazoa > Arthropoda > Insecta > Coleoptera > Cerambycidae > Rutpela > Rutpela maculata. Next base: position 60,007,424 of record OW386291.2, on the reverse strand, counting down.
CCTTGAACTCTTCTGAACTACCCTTACGGTCGTATCGAGCCTTCATTCGGTCACTGGCTATGGTGATTGGGTCTCTAACCAGCTCATGAACATTTCTTAGCCGTTCACTCATTTCATCCACATAACTGTTCACAGGAAGCTGTTCTCCGCCTGGTGTTCCGAAAGTCAAATCACACGGCAGTCTGATCTCATCACGTTGATTATTATGAACCACTTTAGAGAGATGTTCTTTCATGGTCTTGTTATGTCGTTCCACCATTCCATCTGATTGCGGGTGAAGGGCTGTTGTCCGTGTTTTGTGTATCCCCAATAACTTGCAGATTTGCTGAAACACCCCTGAACTCAAAGTTCCTCCCTTGATCTGAGTGCAGCTCCAGGGGTACACCAAACCGACATATCAAATTATCTACCAAGACTTTGGCGACAGTGACTGCTTCTTGGTTTGGAATCGCATAGGCCTCTGGCCACTTACTAAAATAGTCCATGGCAACCAGTATGTACTTGTTACCGTTCTTGGTTACTGGGAATGGGCCGGCTATATCGATCGCAATCCTCTCGAAAGGAGCTCCGACGTTATATTGTTTCATTGCATCCCTACTTCTAGTCTGTGGTCCCTTACTGGCTGCACAAATTTTGCAATTGCGACACCAAGCTTCCACATCCTGACTACTATTTACCCAATAAAATCATTCTTGTACTTTATTCAGGGTCTTATTAACGCTGAAGTGCCCACCGGATGCTCCATTATGCACTTCCTGAAGTACTTTTGGTACTCGACACCTGGGAATCAGTAGACGCATAACAACTTCCTTGCCATCCGGGCTTTCCCAAGCTCTCTTTAGCAGCCCGTTCATGACTTTAAGTGAATCCCATTGGGCCCACAAAGCCCTCAATCCAACTGCCTTGTCCGAAACATCCTTCCACGCTGGTCGAATTCCTTTCTCCTTTGCTCTCAATATAGCCCCAATCCCTGTGTCATTCAGTTGTTCTTGTCTCAGGGTTTCGGTTGTCCAATCATCCGGAACCTTTATTTTAAAAGTGTTGATGGCCACCGTACCTTGCAATTTCTCAACATGGCGGCAGTGCTTGCAATCTTCCTTGCACGGTCTTCTAGATAAAGCGTCTGCGTTCTTATGAGATCTTCCAGGTCGATGTTCGATTTTGAAATCATACTGTTGCAGCCGTTCTATCCAACGAGCCAGTTGACCTTCAGGGGTTTTCAACTGCAACAGCCATTTTAATGCAGCATGGTCGGTCCGAATCTTGAAATGTCGTCCATAAAGATATTTATGAAAATGGTCCACTGATTTAACGATGGCCAGTAACTCTTTCCGGGTTACACAATAATTTCTTTCCGGTTTGGACAGCACCTTGCTGAAGTACTCAATCACTCTTTCCTGCCCATTCTGGATTTGGGACAGTACACAACCGACCGAAGAATTGCTGGCATCCGTGTCTAAAATAAAAAGTCCTTCCCGTTGTGGGTACGCTAGCACAGGACCAGTGCATAGAGCCGCCTTCAATTTTGTCCATACCGTTTCACACTCCGGTGTCCACTGGTACTTTACTTTCTCTTCTGTCAGCCGGTGTAATGGCTTCGCAAGTTCTGCAAACCCTTCCACAAAGCGTCTATAATAAGTGCAGAGGCCAAGGAAGCTTCGTACTTCATGAACGTTAGATGGTCTTGGCCAATCTCGTACGGCAGAAATTTTGTCGGGGTCTGTTTGTATTCCATCCGAAGACACAACGTGACCAAGAAATTTGACTTCTTTCTGGAATAGCAGGCACTTCTTCGGGTTCAACTTCAGATGGGCATTCCTGACTCGCCCAAATACTTCTTGAAGATTTTTCAAATGTTCTGTAAAGTCCTGTCCCATAACAAGCACGTCGTCAAGGTAAACCAGGCACGTTCTCCAGGTTAGCCCTCGCAGTACGAATTCCATCAATCTTTCAAAGGTGGCTGGCGCATTGCAAAGTCCAAAAGGCATCACAGTAAATTGATAAAGACCACTGCCTGCTGAAAACGCTGTCTTTTCCTTATCATCAGGATGAAGCCCCACTTGCCAGTATCCACTCCTAAAGTCTAACGTAGAAAACCATCGTGAGCCTGCTAACGTGCTTAACGTGTCGTCAATTCGTGGTAATGGGTAACTGTCTTTCTTCGAGAAATCGTTTAATTTTCGATAATCGACACAAAATCTTAATGTTCCGTCCTTCTTAGCAACCAAAACTACTGGCGATGACCAGGGACTCGCTGACTCCTCAATGACTTCATCTTGTAGTATCTTGTCTATCACTGCCGAGGCATCTTCTTGTTTCGCTAATGGAAGCCTCCTAGGTGGTTGTCGAGTAGCGGGTGAGTTGCCAGTATTTATCCGATGTTGGACTATGTCTGTTTTTGTAAGGGCCTCTGTATTCTTGGCAAATACTGAACTTTCCTTTTCCAGGAACTTGATTGCCTCCCTTCGTTCATCCTCAGATAAATGCTCCAACTGGGTACTCAGCAAGGTCAAAACTTCCTGGTCTATTTTTGTAGATAAACTTCCCTCTGTTTGTTCCTCGCACCTCGCTACCCATGTGACCAGTTCATAGGAGCCAATCGGTTTGCCTTCCTTAATTGTCACTGAGTGGGAATTTAAGTTAACGACTAATTGGAATTTTGTCTTTAGTCCGGGTTAAAGTTCTCGCCACAAAAATATTGAGTAGGGACTTAATCGATTCGTCATCTTCAACTAGGCCAACACGGTACCCTCCAGGATTTCCTTCTAAGGTAGCATCGATCATTTGTTCTGAATGAGCAGGAATCTTGATTGTCTGTGTTGTTAACAACCTCGCTTTATGGAATGGATCATCTGCGGTTGCCAGAATAAATTCCTCATTTCCAATTTTTAAGACTCGCTCCCCTACGTCAACAATAAATCCTTGCTCTCCCATGATGTCTAGACCCAAAATGAAATCGTCCATAATGTCAGCCACAATGACCTTGTAATTGAACCTCAACGGTCCAACCTGCAGTTCCAAGCTGACCTCTCCATGGACCGCAGCCCTGTCCCCCGTGGCTGTCCGAATGATTACTCCATTTTGCTTCTTGTCAATCTGCAAGCCTGATATAAACGCTGGCCGCACTATTGATGACGTAACACCGGTGTCAATAGTAAACACGCATTTTCTTCCATTCACATATCCTTGCAACAACAGAATTCTTTGGAGCAGAAAAATCTTTACTTCTCTGGGGGCACCGCATTCCCTAGCCAGCACAGCCTCCTTGGTGCTGGCTATCTCTAATAATAATAATAATGATCTTTATTGACTGATAATCAAAGGGCAATTGACCAAGGTCCTTCAGCCCGTTACATAAAACATACATATTTATTTTTACAATATAAAATGTACTATTGTGTATATAATTATACATATGTAAAAAAAAAACATTACATAAATAGAAAAAAAATATATTCAGTTAACTGTAAGTGTTTCAGTATGTTTGGATTTTTTCCCAAATGGTGTATTCTGGATGTTTATATCTATTCCTTGCTCTAGGGTCTCTTCTAATACAAAAAGGTGCAATCAACTCCTTGTTCTCTGGTCGCTGGCAAAACTTTTGCGAAAGATATGCTATTCTATCTTCAATAGGTTGTATAGTTGAGGTTTGGTATAATAAGGTATTTGGAGGGTGATGAATTGGGTTATTAGCGTTGAGTGAAAAGTTTACCAAGAGGCGCAACCGTGAACTCGAAATCGTAGCCAAAGCAGGGTCTGATATACAGTACGGCGCCACCGGCATTTGGGTCTAAGATCTTAGTCAGTTGCACAAACATCAGTTAGGTTGATGGCAGGCACTCGTATGGTTCGCGTCGCGTAAATCGTCGCTTTTGATAAACAAGGAGATTTGTCTCTGCGCCAGAGACGGCTCTCATATAGACATAATATTTAAATGCAAACACCTACTGAAACATTCAGAAAAACGACGAAATGGTGAAATATTCATCATTGCCAGCTACATTGTATTTTTAAATTTAACCTAAAAACGGTAATGATTCTTACAAAAACATGTAATGCATACCTAGCAAATAAAAAACAATTTTGAATCAAACACATACCTTCCTGTTCTATTTAGTGTGTGGCGTGTTTATTATGTTTATTTTCATAACAATTAAATATAAAAACCCAATGAGCTGCTGGCAACATAAAACATTTTTTTCCCAGTAAAATAAACCATTTTGGTATAATATTAAATAATACATAACAAAGAAAATTAAGTAAAAGTTCCATGTACCATGTGCATCACAAATGCGCACAACGTGATAAAGTGAATTTTATTACTTTCACATCCAGTGGAAGTATAGTAACGGCAAAATTTTTTAAAAAACTGTCATTGTTCAAATAGGCTTAGAATGTCATGAGACGTCGAGATTTTAAATTTGAGCAAAAAGAAATTCTGTTTGCCCGTAACTTTTTGTACGCATGTTTACTCTGGAACCGTTAAAGATATTGACTTGAAATTTGATACACGTATGTATTTTAACGAGAACTGGAACTAGGTTATATTTTCATCTTATTCCGTTGAAGGGTAAATTGGGATAAAGGGAGGGTAAATAAGTAAATCAAGCATGTAAGAGTCCATAAAATTGGTATTTAGTATATATAAGAAAAGGTAAGGGCTCAAAAAATTACTCCCATTACCACCCACACCTCACTATTAAAGGGGGATGGAAAAGCCTCAACATATTTTTTACTTCATTTGCCCCCTCTACCACCCCCTTCCACCACCCCTCACTACCGATGTGACATATCGTTTTATAGGTTTTTGGAGTAGACGATTTCAAATATTATGTTATTAAAGTTTCATAAATAATTTTCACGTAGTGGAGTGCAATTTTTTTCTTCTTTGTGAGAGACTTGGATAGAAAACGTGGATGTGGAACTTCAAGGTTTATAAACAGGTTGCTAAATTGATACCAATGTTTCAAGGATAGATGAGGATATAGCAACGCGTCCTTGCGTGTGTATCTAGCTTCTACGATTTTCAATTAAAATACCATGCAACCTGTTCGGTGTTTCTATTATTTTCTTTATTCTTTAATAAGTGGGTTATCTCGAGTAGTATATAGATGCGCAGTGGATTTCCTCGAGTACTATGGATGCGCGGTGGCTTTCCTCGAGTACTATAGATGCGCAGTAGGTTACTCCAAGTAATATGGATGCGCAGTAGATTTCCTCGAATAAAATGGATGCGCATTGAGTAGCAGTGGGTTTTCACGAGTAAAATAGATGCGCAGTAGGTTACCTCAAGTAGTATGGATGCGCATTGGGTTTCCTCGAGTAACATGGATGCGCAGTGGGTTACCTCGAGTAGTTTGGATGCGAAGTTGGTTATCTCGGGTGGTATGGATGCGTAGTAGGTTTCCTCGAGTATAATGGATGCGCAGTGGCTTTCCTTGAGTAAGTACTGTTGATGCGCAGTAGGTTACCTATACGGATACGCAGTGGGCTTCCTCGAGTAAAATGTTCTACCACCAGAAATAAAATCGTTAAATGAAACCCAGTTCAAAAATAAGATAAAAACATATTTACTTAATAATGCTTTTTATAGTACTAACGAATTTTTAGCCAGTAACTTTGCCTCGATTAAAATCTAATGTGTGTATCATTGTGCAGTGTTCTGTAAATAAGCAATAACAAATCACCATACCATACCAACTATATATTTATTGCTTATAAATTTGTTTTTTCTTTTAGTTTGTCATTTGTATTCTGTGCCGTTAGTCTTATACCTTATATCTATATTTTATACATTTAATATCATGTACTTTGTATTTTATCTTTCTTATTGTATGTTGACGTGTGTAAACACTCTGTGTATTTTAACACCAATAAAGAATTGAATTGAATTGAATTGAATGGATGCGCAGTGGGTTACCTCGAGCAGTATAGATGCGTTTCCTCAAAGAAAGTGCTTTAAGTAGATTACTTCCACCGTGTAGTCCACGGCACATTCTGATTGTTTATATTTTTGTCATGCCATTTTCTACGTATTGCTCCCACTTCCAGTATAAGTGTAGTAATTTTGAAAACATTTATTTAAATAGGCTTAGAATGTTATGACATGTCGAGATTTTTAGTTGAAGCAAAAAATAATTTCTATCGCGTCGGTCTCTGATGTTTTGGGTGCACGATTACTCTGGAACCGTTTAAGATATTGACTTTCTTATTCCGTTAAAGGGTTGAGTGGTAAATTGGGATAAATGGGGATAAATAGGTAAATTAAGCAAGTAAGAGTCCATAAAATTTGGTATTTAGTTTATTATTATATAAAAGAAGTTTAAAGTTTTAGAAAAATTGTTGGCATTAACTACCCCCATTATCACCCCCACGCGATTATTAAAGGGGTGAAAAAAAAATTGTGATTTAGTGTGTACAGGAACCAAAGGCCTCAAAAAATTTTCCACTTCATCCACCCGCGTATCATCTCCTACCACCACCCCAACTCCCACTATCGATGTGGCATATCGTTTTTTGGTTTTCATTTAGAAAATTTCATAAACAGTTATTTCCACATGGTGGAGTGCAAATATAGTGTTTTCGTTTTGAGAGACTTGGATAGGAAATCTGGATGTGGAAGTAGTGATTCCTTGGGCTGCGGTTTTCATTTTAAAATGTTAAAACCGCTGCCCAAGGAAGCACTACTTCCACATCCTGATATTCTATCCAAGTCGCTCAAAACGAAAAATATTTTGATACTATATTTGCACTCTACTATGTGGGAATAATTCTTTATAGAACTTTAATTATATAATATTTGAAATCGCCTACCCCAAAAACTCATAAAGCGATATACCACATCGGTAGTGGGGGTGGGGGTGGATGAAGTAAAAAAAAATGTTTGAAGCCTTTGGTTCTTGTACATACACTAACTCACAATTTTATTTTCCCCCCCCTTTAATAATGAGAGTGATAATGGTTAAATTTTTTGAGACCTTGACTTTTCTTGTATTTACTAAATACCAATTTTTGTCGTTGTTATACTTTCACTGGATGTGGAAGTAAAAGGCATATTGACATTTTATGATGAAACTGTTATTTTTAAGATATCACAAAATTATCCATTTTGCACCTTTCTTAACCGTCTTCACCCTAGTAAATTTTGAATATGTTTTAGATGACATTTTCCATTACTACTGCCGCAAAAATATTACATGTTGCAATATTTTTCGGGTTTACACCTTTCCTTTCTTTAATTCTGCTGAACTGTAATAACCAATTTGTACAAAAATGTTTTTTATCCTCTCCCAAATATACTGCTACTGCAGTGATGGGTTCATTAAAAGTTATTTATTTGTTTATAGGTTTTTCTCTGTAATTGCTTTTTTTAATAATTAAAATGAAAAAGTGATTTTATTGGGAAAAAGAGTAATAATTAGTAAACAATAAAAATTAACTTAATTTGAATATCTGCGGAAAGACTGGTTAATTTTTTTTTTTTATTACAAGTAGGTATTACTTTTCCGAGAGCATAGTTTTCGAGGCGAGAAAGTATCGCACAAATGGTACACTTCTGAAATCGCTTGCATTTTTCTTCTGGTACTAGCAAAAAAAATATTTTAGTGCGATTTCATTGAGTTCGATGGTAACAGTATTTTTGAATATTTCAAGACCTCCCAATTTGCTTACACGATTATAAAAAAGTATATTGAAATTTCAAAGAAGGTATTTTTTGACTTACACAGCAAGAACGGTAATAAATATAACGAAAATGCACTTTTTATAAAGCATCGAATTTTGTACAAAAAAGTCCCTGAGAGCACATTTTTATCTATTATAGCTCACATGCCAAAGGCGCCCGCGCGCAAACCTCAAAGTAACTGTTTTTCGCGCTGTTCTCCAAGCAGCCCATTAAAGCAGTTAAATATTATTTGTCCAATGAGAATTTGTGGTCGATTTTTTTATTTATGAATTTCTGATCGCTCTGCACGATGGCGTCCTTCATTTTTCTTAAATATGCATTTTTTAATGCAAAAAACATTAAAAAAATCGTACATTTGAACTTTTCCACCTTGTAGAAAGTAATTTTTTTTCTTAAAAAAATGTATTTATTGTTGACATATCATTTTGTTTTTATTTTGACTATTAGCATCGCCGTTTTCTTAATTTTTTGTTTGTTTATTAAGTCGCCAGTGCCACTTGCAGAGTAGCGTAAAAAACAGTCATTTTTATGCTTACACGTGAGCACTTACACTGTAGCTCGAAAACTATAGTAGATAAGAATATGCCCTCGCTGACTTGTTTGTAGAAAATTCCATGTTGTACAAAAAAAAATGCGGTGCATTTTCGTATTTATTACCGTTCTCGCTACGCAAGCGCTGAAAGATCAAAAACACCATCCTCGACATTTGCATATTCTTTTTTCTAATTATTTTAAAAAATTGGGAGGTCTTAAACGTACTCATAAATACTATTCCATGAAGCTGAACCGAATAGCAAAATAAAATATTTTTAATTTATCACATTTTTATAAATTTCAGAAATTCAAAATTGAACAAAAATCTCAAAAAAAAACATTTTTTCAACCCCAAATGGGTCTCGAGGACAAGGAACAATTGCAATTTCGAACAAAACACGATTGTTACAGCGCACAACGTGGCGACTTAAAAGATGAAATGCGACAATAATTGATAGTTAAAGGTTTCTCTTGTTTTTGAATTTTAAGTGAAACAAGTGAAAGAATTATTTATCTGAGATTTTTATTTGTAAGTTTTTATTAATAAATTTGTCCTAACAGTAGTAACTTGTAAATATTTTTTATCAGGGCGGCAAGCAACTGTTTGCTACAGGTGCCAAATGCCCTGACGCCGGCACTGATTGCGCCGGTCTACAACCTGCGTGGAGAATTATAACTTTTAATAAATATATTATGTACCCTCGTTCGCTGGATATCAACGTCCAGTATTTCTATTCGCGGTTCGCGCAAAATAACACCGCGCGGTGGCACCACAAGTCAACGAACAATATGTGGATAGGGACGTGGGGGAAGCGTGATGAGCGAGATGAACATATAGGAACCGTTTTGGCCGTATAGTTGCATATCTAATAGACTCTTCAGATTAGGGTGGCGGATTTTGGTGATTGAACGTATGGAACTAGTTTCAGCTACTTTTAAATTTGGTAAGGCGGAATTTTTGAGGTTAAGGAATATTATATGTCCATACTCTATTATGGGTCGACAAATTAACTTGTAGATCTTACATTTTGTTTCTAAATTTATTCCATTGCTTTTTCATGATAGACATGTAAAATGTTTTGCTCTTGATATTATGCTCTTTTTAGTTTTTTTGGTGTGATAATTGAAGTTGATTTTGTAGTCTATGTTTATTCCTAGATATTTAGCACAGGTTTCAGGCCTAATAATATGGTTATACATTCTTAACGTTGGAGAAGTTTGGGATGGTGTATGAAAAAATATAATTAGATGTGATTTTTCAGGGTTAGGTTTGAGTCTCCATTTACTGAACCACGTGATTGTTTTGTTTGCAAGGTCTTGGAGTTTCTCCATAGTACTAGTTAAAGTTTTTCCAAGGGATACCGGTGCGGTGTCATCTGCATATTGTAATATATATTTTTCATGTGAGAAGTACTGAACATCATTGTTGTAGATATCAGAGCAATATATGTTATATAGAATTGGCGACAATGGAGACCCCTGTGATAATCCTTGCTCTGGCGTAAATTCTTGAGAATATGCGGTTTGAATCGTAACTTTCAACTTGCGATTTTGCAACAGGTTATTGATAAGTAGCACTAGGTATTTAGGACATCCTTGTCGATGTAGTTTGAAAATTAGCCCTCTGTGCCACACGCTGTCTAATGCCTTGCTCATATCCATGAAGAGTGCTGCTGTTTTATTGTTGGTGAGTTTGGAGGTTTCTATGTTGTTCGTAAGTATGGCCAGTGGGTGTATTGTTGAACATTTGGATTTGAAGCCAAACTGATAGCTGGGTATAGTGTGACCTATACTTTCTTGAATTCTGTGTTTAATAATTTTTTCTAGATTTTTCCCTAGGACAGGCAGTAACGTAATAGGTCTATAATTATTGGGATTAGCGTGATTTAAATTAGGTTTTGGGATGGTTACGATTGTGCCTACTTTCCACTCTTCAGGAAAGTAGCAATGTTGTATGCAATACTTGTATATTTTCTTTATATATAAATGAATTTGATAGTCTAGTTGCTTTACTATATTTTTTGTTATATAATCATGTCCCGGAGCAGTGTTCTTTCCCTCATTAACTATTTCGAAATATTCCGTTTCATCTATTGTATGATCTGTTAGTCTTGGATTTTCGGCCATATATGTATCATACCAGTTATAATAATAATAATAATAATAATAATAATAATAATATTTATTGGTCCAGTAGATCATATTATACATGATATAGGATAAGTCAAGTTTAACATAATAGAAAGATAAAAACAGGTAAATACATACATATATACATAAATACATGAATACAGATACGCTAACATACATACAATAAATTCGATAAACTGATAAATATTCTGGTTACAGGAATGAACACAGCATTTGCTGAAAAAACAGTAAAGGCTACAGCTGATAATACACCTAAAGTTAACTGGTTTACTAATGAACTTAAGATAATGAGACAAAATCTTAATTTTATTATCGAAGCTGCAAAACATACTAATAGCAACGCGTATAGGGATGTCCTTAGACGATATCGGATGCAATACAAACTTGCAATTAAAAGAGCAAAGTGCAGGGCCTATGAAGCGTACATTTGTGAATCAGGAAATGTGCAAAAAGCAACTTGGAATGTGATTAATAGTCACAGGCTCACCAAAAATACTCACAATCACACAACGCTTTCACCTGATGAACTAAATAATTACTTTATTAATGTTGCAAGGCAGGTAATAGATGAGTTGCCGACTCCTATGTATTCTAACTCAGAATATATGGAACGCTCTGATATTGGAAAAACCCAAACTCAATTTCAATTCGAGAATATCTCTTACGATGAAATCTATGACATTATCTCCTCGCTCAAAAATACAAACAGTAAGGACATCTTTGGAATAAATACGACAATCATCAAAAACATTGCTGACTACTTAGTAGTACCACTAACTGATCTGTTTAACATGTGCCTGCAAAGTAATACATTTCCTGATATTCTAAAAATCTCAAAAGTTATACCTGTTCACAAAAAAGGCTCCCTAAATGAGCCAGCCAACTTTCGGCCAATATCTATAATTCCGCTTATTGGAAAAATTTTTGAAAAAGCCCTTAAATCCAGGATTAATAGATACTTTGATATTAATAACTTATTTAATAAAGCACAGTTTGGCTTTCGTATGAACCACTCGACTACAATGGCTATAAATAAACTAACTGAAATAATATCAGCTAGTTATGATAAAGGCGAATTTGTTGGAGCTCTATGCTGTGATTTAACTAAAGCCTTTGACTGTATATCTGTTGAAATACTCATAGAAAAGCTGCATTACTATGGGTTTCACAATAATTCACTACAACTTATAAACTCTTATCTCTCCAATAGGAAACAACAAGTAATTGTTAATGACATACATTCCAATGTTGATATCATCGAACATGGTGTTCCTCAGGGTTCTGTGTTGAGTCCTATCCTGTTTATAATATACGTCAACGATATAACATCAAGCGTACCCAACAATGACCTTATACTATTCGCGGATGATACCACTGTAGTATCCAGAAATAAACAGCTTTCCTTACTGCTTAAAAATATGGAGGATGCACAGTCGAAGGTGACAAACTGGTTTGCAACTAATAAACTCAGTCTCAACAGCAGTAAATCTGAGACCATTATCTTTACACTTCGAGAGGCTAAGGAATGGAATAATCCTCAGTCAGTTCGCTTTTTGGGTGTACACTTAGATCCTAAACTTACATGGGAGGCACATGTGAATCATGTAGCAAAAAGCCTGACAACTAATATCTTTGTCATAAGAAACTTGATAGGAATTGTAGCCCAGCCAGTACTTAAAACTGTCTACCATGCACTAATCCAAACTAAGCTAAGTTACGCAATTTTAGCCTGGGGCCATGCACCTTCGGCCTCAAGATTATTCAGTCTTCAACGCAGAGCTGTACGTTTAATTGATGGGCTAGGATATAGGGAAGACTGTAAAAAGAGTTTCATTGAGTTAAAGATTCTGTCCTTTCCATGTTTATTTATACTTGAATGCCTTATGTACGTAAAAAATAACAGCGAGCGGTATCTAATGCATAACGATGTACATAATTATGAAACTAGAAATAATTCCAGTATTTACTTAGATTATCATAGAGTATATAAATCACGTACAAGCATTTCCTATTTTGGACCTAAATTTTTCAATCTCCTCCCAAGTAATATCAAAAACCTGCAACCAAGATTATTTAAAAATAAAATCAAGGAGTATTTGCTCAATAAATGTTTTTATTCACTAAATGAATTCTGTAATAACAATTTTTCAGATTTTGTAATAGGAACTTAAAAGATATAACTATTTCCATTTTATATTTCACATTAATTGTTTATTGTTAGTTTGTTCACATCATCGTTATTGTAGTTTATTACTTTTATTACTTTACTTACTAATTTGACATGTGTAAACAGTTTATTGTATTAACATGAATAAAGAATTGAATTGAATTGAATTGAATATATATACTAGTAACGGTGGCAATGGCAACAATAGCAACAAACAACGGCAAAACTATTGTCTGAATACACGTGGTATATATTGTGTGTCAAAAAACTGAAAGGATAATATGTTTAAAGCTATTCATTGGCTTGTTCCTTATATTCGCGAGTGCTGTAGAATGCTCCATTTATCAGTAGAATAGAATAGAGTAGAATAATTTATTAACCTCAAATTAACATAACATAAGTTACAAAAGGCAAGTCATAAAATAATGGTACAAAAAATTTACAGGAAAAAAAATATATATTTAAACAGCAATAGATAGATAGATAGATAGATAGATTTATTTTCATCAGATACATATATGTTAGATCACGGTTCACATGAATGACTTTTTAAAAAAGGTTTATTTATTTAATGGAGCCAACGTTGGCTCTTGGAGAAGGAATATAATAATAAATTAGAAGTGTTGCATTCTAACTGAGTTTAATAACTGATTTAACAAAGCGTGTTTAGTCATATTTATAACATACAGAACCTGAGTAAGCAAAATATAGAACAAAGGATTTGCAGTTCTGCAGTCTGCACAAGTTATGAGAAACAAAGGTGTAATATGATATCTTGAAGATAAGCAATTAATAAGAGAAGTCGTTATCATGTACAACTTCCCCCTTAATAAAAAGGTTGATGTTATGCAGCAACTTTTGAAAATTGTTAAAACGTTAAATGAATATAATGCAAAAATAAATTGAAACAATGTTGAATGAATATAAAGCAAAATAATAAAATAATGTAAAAGTTAAAATTGGTAAGCGATAATAAAACATTACATAACGTAATAAGGATAATATACAATGGTCTAAATTAATAGACAAGGGTAAAACTCCACATGAAAGTCTATGTTAACTCGATGTCCTCTTCTTCTTGAGGTCTAATACCGGGTCGCTTTCTTGGAGGGATCAGTCTAGGAAATTTGGTAAATACTCTGCTTCGCTCTGAAGGAGGTGAAGGAGGGTTATCCGTTGAGGGTTGGATTCGCAATGCTCCACATCTTCTTCTTCTGCATTTACAAGTTATGTAAAGTAGAACTAATAGGATGATGAGAGTGATTATGAAGTATGTGAACCAAGATACATGTTTGGTCACAAAAGGTTCGTTTATGAGGTCATCTAGGTCTTTGGAATATTGCTCTAGTTTGTTTTTAGCAATATCTAAATCTTCTACGTCGAGACTGTTTAATTTAAGCGGTTTTAATTTTGGAATTTCGATTTTGTCGGGCATGTGATTGCAGCATTCAAAAGGAATTTGGATTGGATGCGAATTGTCCTTAATTTCGGAAAAGTCTTTAGCACTGGCTTGTATTCGAGTAATGCCTGCATAGGCGTAACATCCTGGTTGTAGTTTTATGATGGAATTTTTGTTAATTAGCTCTGTTATGGATTCTCTCTTCGGGCAGTTGATGGTAATGTGAAGTGGTTCGGAATTAATTACTAGCCATGTGTTGTCTTCAAGTTCTTGGACGTTGTATCCTTGACTAATGATGAAGGAAGTTTGACAATTTTCTGGGAGTTTCGGCAATGGTTTTAATATTCTAGCTTCACAAATGGCATTTTGGTCGATAGGATATGCAAACAGGTTCGAACATAGTCTGGTTCCGAAATAAAGTGGTTTGCATTCTTTCAAATTTTGTATAGGTATGTACATTAAAGAATCATCGTCTCTCGCGATAAACTTTTGTGAAATAGATAAAAAGTGATGTAGACCAGTTCTGTTATCAAGTATAGGTATAGGGTACAGACGAAAGGTGTTGTAATTTTGAGGTTCAATGAGAGGTATTGTTAAAACCAGTGGCGGCTCGTGATATTTTCTGCAGAGGAGGCTTGATATTTTGAAAGACAATTAACTTGCAATATGATTACAATTTGTACATTTCCCCACCACCCTCGAGGTAGTACAACGGCGCGTTACATTTTTTTGTCGTGGGTTGTTCGCCAGGATACCGATTCACGACTTGAGAGAATAAAAGAATAAAAAGAAAAGGAAATAGAAAATATAATGAGACGAAAAAATCATTCTCATGAAATTTCCGTTCCTACGCCTCGAGTATCGGTATCCAAAGGAGCCCTACTATCCCACTTATAATTAAGTTATAACTTTTAATAAAAATCAAAATAGTTTTGGAAAAAAAATTAAAGTATTTTCCTACAAACAAAAATTGTATTCATTATCACTGCCAGAGTGTAAAATTATAACTTTTAATAAAAATTAAAATAGCTTTGAGAAAGAAGTTATATAAAAAAATATAACCGCGGAAGAATTAAAAAATATTTCCTAAAAAATAAATAACGCAAATAAATATTTTTTCTAAAATAACAACTATATTAATCTTTGGTGTAAAGCCTAAATATTTTTATAAATGAGTGGTAACCTGCGATTTTCGGAACTAGCAAAATGGTTGATTACTTCATCATAAAATGAATCGTGTTTCTTCAATTCTGACAAAAAATGTTTTTCTATTGAAATAAGCGATACATTTGAGAGGCGGTCTTGACTTATTTTGTTTCTAGTAAATGTTTTTATGCGTTTAAGTGCTGAAAATGATCGTTCTACAGAAGCTGAGGTTACTGGAATTGTTGACACTAATGATAAAAGTTTGTACAGTTCGGGTAGACAGCTTTTTAAATTATTATTATATATATAAGTAAGCATTTCTTGAGATGATTTTGGATTTGCTAAAAGTTGCTGGTCAGAATACAACACGCATAGTTCATTTTTTAACGAAATACGGTCAAAAAAAGGATAATGGTCCATTAATTTCTCCATTAGACTGGTAGGGAATGATTTAGAAAACGCTGTAAAATTATTAGGATTTACTAAATCGTAACATTGCAAAGTATTTAAATCAGAAAATCTAATTTCAATTTGGACTATAATGGTGTCTAAAATTTCTATAAAAATTTGTTTGTAATGTATATCTGCCCTGTCAAAGTTATATGTTGTCTTTCTTTTTTTAAATTGTGGCTCTGGCTCATCATCTACGTTTTCAGTATTTTCTAAAAAAATATTGTATAAAGTATTGAAATGTATTTCGTTATTGCGAAATTCTTTTAATTTAGATATAAGTGACTTAAGTCTATTTTTAGAATATGTTATATCAGTTAGTTTATTCTGTAAAATTTGGAAAACAACATCAGTTTGCTCAAAAATCATGTTAAAAGCTTTTAGAAAAAATATGAAATTTTTATCCAACAATAACGATTTTAATCCGTAAGCTGCTCTTAAAGTCTGAGCGTCATTTAAAAAATCTTCACTTTCCGAAATAAAATTAAAAACGTCAATAAGTTCTTTCCTGTATTTGTCAACAGTGAAAACAACTCTAGATGAAAAATTCCAACGAGTGGGAGCGTTTGTCGGAATTCTATGTTTCATATTAATTGTATTTAAAACATCAGTTCTTTTGGTAGATTTTGAAAAAAATGACGAAAAACCAGTAATATTTGAAAAAAATATTCTAACTTCTTTAATTCCGTTACATGCTTTACTCAGAACTAAATTTAATTGATGTGCATAACAGTGAATGAAGTAAGCTTGAGGAGCAATATCTTTTATTTTTGTTTGGAGTCCATTAAGATGCCCTGACATAACTGCAGCGCCGTCATAGGTTTGTGCTATTAATTTATTTTTCAAATCAAATTTACCAAATTCGTCGATTAATAATTTAAATAAACTCTCCGCGTTTCTTCCACTACTCACATCAAGAAAACCAACAAACCTTTCAATAACTTCGCCGTGCATTACATATCTAAAAATTACGGAAAGTTGAGATTTACAGGTAATGTCCGTCGTTTCGTCAATTTGCCACGAGAAAAATTCACAATTATATAGTTCTTCATAAATTTTGCCTTTAATAATCGAGCTAACACTCTCAATTAGATCATTTTGAATTGATTTAGATGTTCCGGAAAAAATAGTGGCGTTATTCAAAAAGTTCTCTAATTTTGGATCATACATTTTAAAAAAATCTATTAGCTCTTTGAAATTTCCTTTATTGCACGAATCGCGTTTTTCGTCATGCCCTCGGAAAGAATTTTCTTGCGAAGATAAATATATAACGGCATCAATTAATCTCTTTAATATTTCCCTATTTTCACGGACCTTTTCATTAAAATTTTCTATTTCTCTCTTATGTGCAGATTCCAAATAATTTACAATATTTTGTTTACCAAATATTTCGAATTTAACGCAAGATGAAATGTGCTCCTGGGATTTTTCGTGCTTTTGTAAACCTCGCGACAAATTTTTCAAATTATTAAACCCGGTCCTGCCCCAAATTGAGGATTGATCATTAGTGAATAATAAACATTTCCAACAATATAATTTGTTTCTAACTGTTGATGCCGTTAACCACTCGATTTTTTTATAATTGTTATCACAAAACCCTCTGTTTTGTTTTCCACTTTTAAAAACTAACGAAGGCATTGCTGGTGTAGGCCTAGCAATTCTTTTAATTCTTACCTTTTCGTCGTAAGTAAGAGTAGAAAATCCATTTAATAACAAATAATCCACCACGTCTGGACAACAAGAGATGTTGTTGGGAATATTTTCACCTAGAGCACTCATTTCTAGCCCGCCTATCAAATGTTTTATGTATTTTAATGTCAAATTGATCTTAACCAGCTAAACGACAAATTACCACTGACAGTTCGTTTTCCTGTGAATCACCTGAACCAAATAAAATCGAGTACAACAAATATCAAAGGGACCGCTGCGAGTGAAAGTACTTGTCTTCTCTATACTGTGCCTGAACTCCTGAACTGCACATGCGCTATAAAGAACTGAGGACTGAGGCTAGCGGCCTAGCTTGTCTTATTTGAAGTGTTGCTAGACAACGCAAAAGTAATGCAAGGTCATTTATGTTAAAACTAAATGCCTTGAAGTTGGAAGCTATTTCGTATAAGCCTCAAGCGAAGCGCTCTGTTCATTCAATGAAAGACCGGGTCGCCCGGGAAATATGCATAAAAAGACAATCCGGACTGTGACGTTATAGGTATGTTTGTGGAAAGGAAATGCAGAACTTTTTTATACACTGAAAATTAATTAATGAACTATAAACAATAAACAATATTGAAAATTGAGATATACCTAAGTAGAAATTTCTACAAGTAAAAGATATTAATTTGGAAGATTGCAAGATATGTTGCTTCTTCCAAAGGGAGGCTCAGCCTCCCCTGCCTCCCCTGACGAGCCGCCACTGGTTAAAACAAATATTAAGTTAGAATCTAGTTGAAAGGCTTTTAGTTCAATAATATCCAGATATTGAGCAACTGCTGATAGTTTAATTGGAAGAGGTAAATTGTTCCTTCGCAAACTCTGTGAAATCTCTTGTAACGCTGTTACTAAGTGATCAGGTGTTATGATTGATGAATGAATAATTCCTAATCTGGCGAATGTTATTGAATTTAAAATATCGTTTAGATTGTCTTCGATATACAAATAGCTGGCCATTAGTTGTTCGGAAATGTATAGAAATTTTAGTTTTATTTCGGCAGCTTGGATCGTTTGAGTCATGGTTTGAATCGTGTGCTCGATTTCTTTGATATCTTTGTTAAATGTTTCCTCATCAATTTGTAATTTTTGTATAGTTGAGTTGAAATTTTTGATAACAGAAGTTGTAACTGAGATCTGATTTTTGATTAAGTTTTCTAATTGATGTTCATCATTATTTAATTTGTTTATACAGTTAGTGTAGTACTCGCCATCTTCGGCGTCTAAGTTTCCGGTAATTGATTTGAATATTGTTCCGAAACCGTTAAGTATTCCGCGTTTATATCTCTTTGTGTCTGAAAAGACTTCGTCAAATTTCGTTTTTATCGAGCTAGCTATTTGCATTAAAAGGTTAAACTCTGTTTTAACTTCGCTTCTAAACAGGATTGATTTTTGGTCAGCACCATCGAGGGTGTTCAAGATTCTGTCTAAATTATTTTGATTTTTGTCAAAAGCTAGTTTAAGGGATGAAATATTTTTATGCACTAGCAGAGTCCATTTGTCATTTGTCACCACGATGTCCGTGTCTTGGTGATAGTATACACCAACAGTGTTATTGATCGGGGTAATTTTGTATTGACAGAGTGCTGATCCGAACAGCAGGAGAAACCTGAAAATAAATTTAATTTTCAGTATATGGTTTCATTCTATCAAAATTTACTTTAGTTTCTTGTTTTGTTTCGAGATTTAATAGGGTAGCAGAATTTTGAAAAATTTCTTTTATTTTAAAGGGACCGTTAAATTTGTTTTGTAGTTTGTTCTTAATTTGTGATTCTTTTACATAAACTAAGTCACCTATTTTGTACTCAGATCGTTTTTGGGGAACACTTCTGTCGAAACGAACTTTTGCTTTCTCTTTTTGAGATTGTGTTCGACTACGGGCTATTTTATAGTAGTGGGATATTCTGTTGTTTAAATCTCTAACGTATTTGGTTATTAACTCTTTTTGGTTATATAAAGTTTCAGGTGGTCTGTTGGACGTATGACCAAAGATAAGTTCATATGGGGTGAAACCGTGTGTTTTATTTACCGAATTGTTATAACATATTACTGCATATGGTAAAATCGTGAACGGATGTTCGTTCGGGGTTTCAGTTTTATGAATTCTTATCATTTCAGCTAAGGTAGCATGAAATCTTTCTATTGATCCGTTCGATTGGGGATGTCCTACGCTTGAATAAGTTAATTTTATGTCGTAGAGGGTGCAGAGATCTTTGAGCAAACGGTTGTCAAATTCGCCACCGTAATCGCAATGGATTCTTAACGGGGTACCGTAATGTTGAAAGTATAACAACAAGGTATTTACGACGGATTTTGCGGATTTGTCCGGGACTGCATAGGCTTGTGTGAATTTAGTTAACTCATCACGAATAGTTAACGCGTAATTTCGAGTTGGGAATTCAAACAGATCGATATTAATTCTTTCGAATGGTGTTCTTGGGGTTTCTGTGACTACTAGAGGGTTATTAAGGTTTTTCCGGCATACTTTAGTCTTTTGGCAAGTTTCGCAATTTTTTATAAAATTTTCAACGTCTTTAGTTAGGCCTTGCCAAGTGTATTTTTCTCTAATTCTTCGAATCGTTTCATTTATTCCGCGGTGTAGATTATTTTTACCAAAATGATTTTGCTCCAATATAATTGGAATTTCATCTTCGTCGGCAGTTCTGACGATATCTTGACAAATTACTACTTTTAAGTCTTTTTCCGCAAAAATGAATGATAGGATTTCAAGAATGGGGAGGTCTAAGTTATTTTCGACAAAGTATGTCTTAGAGAGATCTAGGACATCTTGATTTTTAAATAATACCGAAAATAGATGTTCAATTACAGATTCGATATCAAAAGGTAGAGGGATGATAAAATATCTCCTATGTCTGACTGTTTTGCTCGATACAATATTGATTTTATCGTTATGAAATTCGGGGTTTTCTTCGAATATGTCCTCGATAATTTTATGATGGAGGTCCTGTAGGTTATTTTGTTGGAAGAAAGTTATAATATCTTTGTGTTCTCGATACAAAAGTTGTTTGTTCAAGGCTTTGATTTTCGAATAGTCAATTAAAGATGTTGTCTTATATAAGTTGGCGAAAGTTTCGAATTCTTGGGAAATTTGTTCGTCAGTGATCTCGTTATTGTCTGGGTTTTCGTCGTCGTCTGACTCTTCGTCATTCGCGGCTAGAACCTTTGAATAGAATTTGGAACATTCAGAAAAATGATTAATTTTGATTCTGGAAAGTGCATCCGCGTTCTTATTGATTTTACCAGGTTTATAAATTATTTCGTAGTCGTACTCTTCTAATTTGAGTCGCCAACGGGCAAGTCTACTTCCTGGATCTTTTATAGAGAATAGCCAGGTGAGTGGTCTATGGTCGGTGACAAGCTTGAACTTTCTACCATATGGATATGGTCTAAAGTGCTTTACACTCCATACTATCAATAAAAGCTCGCGTTCAATCGTTGAATATTTAGTTTCTGCACTGCACAAGGTTCTAGAAGCATAGGCAATGGGTAAATCTTTGCCAATAGGCCCCTGGCTCAGCACTGAGCCGACGGCAAATGCGCTCGCATCAGTGGTTAGAACGAAAGGTTCATCAAAATTAGGGTAGATTAATATCGGAGTTGTCGTTAATGTTTGTTTCAAATCTTGAAAAGATTTTATACAATCATTGTCGAAGAGAAATGGTACGTCTTTCTGTAAGAGTTTTGTTAAAGGCTTGGTAATCTTGGAGAAATTAGGGATAAAGCTCCTATAATATCCGGCTAAGCCTAGAAATGATTTAATTTCTTTTTGATTTTTTGGTTGAGGGAAATTTAGAATAGCGTCAACTTTCGAAGGATTCGGTTTTACGCCGTCTTTTGTAATGAGATGTCCTAGATAAGCGACTTCTTTGCGGAGAAACTCGCATTTGTCGGGTTGAATTTTGAGATTGGCTTTCTGTAATCGTTTAAAAACTTCCGTTAATCGAGAAATATGCTCGTGAATAGTAGGGGAGTAAACAATAATATCGTCCATGTAGACGAGACATCGTTCATTTTGGATACCTAATAAAATGTTATCCATCACTCTTTGAAATGTTGATGGAGCATTCTTAAGTCCAAAAGGCATTCTTACGAATTCAAAATGACCATTTTCAACTGTGAAAGCAGTTTTTTGAATATCTTTTGCATCAATCTCGATTTGGTGAAATCCGGAGGCTAAGTCCAAAGTTGTAAAATATTGACATTTGCCTAATTGATCGAGGAGGTCGGAAATATTGGGTAGCGGGTATTTATCGTCAATAGTCAGTTCGTTGAGTTTTCTGTAGTCCACTACAACTCGCCATTTTTGTTTACCAGAGGCGTCGAGTTTTTTTGGTACAACCCAAACCGGAGAGGACCAGGGAGAAATCGAAGGTCTAATGATGCCTTGATCAAGCATATTAGAGACTTGTGTTTTGACTTCCTCTTTATGGATATGAGGGTAGCGATATGACTTTGTGAAAACCGGTTTTGAATCGTTCGTGTCAATGGAATGCTTAATTTCGTTAGTGAAAGTTAAATTGTCTCCTTCCAAATAGAATATATCTTGAAAGTCTAAACAAAGCTGCGTTACTATTTCGGCCTCTTCTTCGTTTAGATGATCCAAGCGCAATTCGTTCCTAATTTCGAAGGATCTGTCCGTCTGTAGGTGTGAGTCAGAATTTTGAGTGTTTAAATTGAAAATTGATTTGGCTCTAGTTTTACGTTAGAAAAATTTACCGTTTTTGGTATTGCATTCGTGTTTATAATTGAGGTTAAAAATTCTCCATTGTTATCGATTTTGACAATAGCATTTGGTAAGCGTACTTTCTCATTTTCCTGGGCTAACAGTATAGCTTCGGTATTTTGCAAATTACATTTTAATTTACAGATTTTTTCCATGCGAGGTTCGATAGAAATTAAATTTTTGATGTTGCTTAAATTTGAATTTTTTGTATCAGAATTAATAGTTGGTTGTAAAGGTAAATTTACTGTAGTTTCTTCCGTAACTTTAAATAATGGTACGGTCTTAAAATTTGTGACTAGTTGTTTATTTTTAAAATCTACTCGGCATTCGTAATGTTCTAGAAAGTCTGCGCCTAGTAGTCCATCAAAATCTATATCTAGATTATAGATATACACTTTGTGTGACTCATCTGAAAAGGGGATGAGAACAGATTCGTTGATATAAATTTTTTGATCAGTAATGCCCTGTATAATTACATTTTCAGGAGATCTACGTCTATAATTTTCAGCTGTTTTAGGTTTAAAAATTGAAATTCCTGCACCTGTGTCTATCAAAATTTTAAATTTGCCGGTTGCGTCTTTGATGTAATAAAGATTTTTTGAATTTACTGTTAATAAGGTGTGAGAAAGCGTATTTACATGAACGTTTGTTCTGGGAAGTTCAGCATTGGATCGAAACTGTCGTTGAGATTCATTGTTTGTATTTGGTTTGATATTTGGTCGAATTGGTCTATTTGTTGTGTTGGAGTATCCGCGGGGTACTCCGGATCTAAGCGAAAATCCTGAGGATTAGCAGTATAATCCTCCTGTAGTGTTTGAGAATTAGCAGTATAATTCTCGTACTGCTCATATTGAGAATTTGCCGTATAATTATCTGAAAAGTTTTGAGCGTTGCCTGAATCGTAATTTTCATAACTATCACTTACGTTTTGATAATCGGGTGAGTAGTCATTATATTGATTATTGTTACATTGATTGTCATAATTGTCGTAGGGTTCGTAATTCAAATGATGAGCTTTTTGCTGGTTAAAGCGATTAAAATTTGGGTTAGGTTGGATAGCTGATGGTCGCTGTTGCATAAAATTAGGGTTCGGCCTTATGGCTGAGGGCCTGTTTTGCTGTGATTGATTTGGCCGATTATTTTGAGGGAATGTCCTCTGACCAAATTGATTACTCGGTTGTGCAAAGTTTTGATGCGAAAAATTTTGGGAGTTTGGGTTTCCTTGGAAACTTGGTCTCTGGAAGTTTTGAGACTGTTGCCTCGTGCGGCATTCGCTTATTACATGTCCATTCCGTTTACAGAAGGAACAGAATTTTTGTTGCAAATTGGGACCTTGTGGTCGCTTTTGTTGAATTACCGGATTTTTGACCGGACTATTTTTTGGGAATTTTTGTTGTTCAAAATATGAAAGTTGTAGTTCTCTCCGAATTCTAATAATTGCGTTCATCATAGTTGGAGGGTTACTGGCACGTATTATTCTGCCTAGATTTGGTTCTAGACCCGTTAACAAATTATTTAATGTCATAGTTTCGATCAGGTTTGTTTGCGCGGTTCTTTGCTCTGAAGATAGATTTTGTTTTTGCACTGCAGCGTGCATTTTCGCATTGTGCGTTTGTAGACGCGAAACAAATGTTAATGCAGATTCACCAGGCAATTGGTGAATTCTTTGTAGGTCTTGATGGCGTTACCATCGAACTCCGGAATTAACGAGAAAATTTCTGAGAGTTTGTAAGGCTCTACCTCGTGCTCGACTTGCTCTGGTTGCTCGGCTGTCGTCGGCACTACTGGTTGAACTGGTTGAACCGGCTCTGGTTGAGCTCTGTCTGGCATTTTGCTTTTTTGTTTGGAAATTTTTGAACTAAAGTTGGTTGCGTATCAGCAGTATGATACGGAAATTAGATTGAAATAGTTTGTTATGTTGCGTACGTTAATAAATTGTGTATTAACTGTATAATACACAGTTGTTTCGTGAATACGAAAATAAATAACTTAAAATTAAAATTGTTGCGTTGTAGCTTGTATAGGATTTGTTTGGTAACAGAATTGGCTTTGTTTGTCGAGTGTATTAGCGGTATAATACACGTAAATAATTGTGAGAAATAATAATTGTAAAAATGAAAAATAAAATAACGAGATGATTCTTAAAAATGACTTACATTAATTTCATCTCCATGAGTAGGTTCTTCGTCCGTCAAGGGATTGGGATCCGCCACCACCAGTGAGGAAGGTCTCCTTGTTCTCGTAGATGTACACGCACTAGTTAGGCACCTTCTGCAGATGTTCTCCTTGTTCTCTTACGCTTCACTACCAGTTAGGCTTCTTGTTCTGATGATGTTTACGGATCCTACCGACTGCGCCAATGTTAGATCACGGTTCACATGAATGACTTTTTAAAAAAGGTTTATTTATTTAATGTAGCCAACGTTGGCTCTTGGAGAAGGAATATAATAATAAATTAGAAGTGTTGCATTCTAACTGAGTTTAATAACTGATTTAACAAAGCGTGTTTAGTCATATTTATAACATACAGAACCTGAGTAAGCAAAATATAGAACAAAGGATTTGCAGTTCTGCAGTCTGCACAAGTTATGAGAAACAAAGGTGTAATATGATATCTTGAAGATAAGCAATTAATAAGAGAAGTCGTTATCATGTAACATGATATGCCTGTGAAGGTTTGTTACGACTAAGTCTGGGTAATAAGCATATAATTTTATATAACATATATACATCAAAAAGATAATACAACATATTTGATGAGCCACGTCACAAGATTTAAAAGTGAACTTCATAAAGTAATAAAACTAGTAACTAACAAGTAAAATAACAGTACAAAGTAAAATATAAATACAAACAGATAAATACAAATACAATGTAAAAAAAACTATGTAGAACAATTTTTAAACAACCATGTATTTAAACAGTATGTAAAAAAAATTCATTCAGTGTGTAACAATTTTTGTCGATTAAGTACTTTTTGAGTGATTTTTTGAAAATATATTGATTTCCAGACTCCTTAATTTCCAGAGGTAAAAAATTAAATAGTTTACAGCCAATGTATATAATGCTTCTTTGGTATAAAGAGGTCGAGTGAGAATCAGGTTGAAGTTCAAACTTATGACGAGTGTTATGGTCGTGCGGAGTTATATTTTGGGTGAATATAGCTTTGTTTTTGAAAATGAAGCAGCAAACTTCATAGATGTAGGTACCAATAACCGTTAATATACCTAGTTGGCGAAAAGCATTTCTGCAGGATTCCCGATAACCTAGATTAGCTAAAATTCTTATTGCAACCTTCTGTAAAATAAAAACCCTGTTCCCCCAGTTTACAATACCATTTCTCAGATGGGAGTGAAAGGATGAATAATACAGTGTTTTAAGGATGTTGCTGCTGCAGAAATTTTTTAGAAATCTTAATGCATAGCAGGATTTGCTCAGCTTTCCACAGAGAGTTTCAATGTGAGAGTTCCATTGCAGATGACTGTCTAAGGTGATTCCTAGCATTTTTATACAGTTTGTAGTTTTTATAGGAAAATTATTGTTCAGAGAGTATGTAGACCTCTGCGATCTAAATAGCACACACTGCGTTTTATTTTCATTTAGACATAAATGATTTTGCTGAGCCCACTTCACAATCATATCATATACTGTGCACGCAAGTGTCATGAGACTGTCTATATTTTCAGCTGATATCAATGCATTGGTATCGTCAGCATATTGTGTAATTGTTACCGATTTTATATTCCTCAAATAAAAATTCAAGTCATTTACAAAAAGTAGAAAAAGTGAAGGGCCTAATATTGATCCCTGAGGGACACCAGCTGCTATGTTTAGACTGGAGCTTGCTTTTCCATTCGGCAAACGAACTATCTGGGTGCGTCCCTGAAGATATGATTCAAACAATTGTAGATTTACACCCCTAATGCCATACCTAAAGAGTTTTGCAAGTAATAGCTCATGGTTTACATTATCGAAAGCCTTAGTAAGCCTTAGTAGAATCTATAAAGAGCCCCAGAGTTGGAATCTTATTGTCTAGTGCTCTAAAAATTTCAATAACAAAATTAGTGACGGCCGTATCAGTGTTTTTATTTTTGGTATAACCATGCTGGTTTGGAGAAATTATTTCGTATGTGTACAGGTATATGGTTAACTGATCATTTATTGCAATTTCTAAGACTTTTGAAAAACTAGAGATAAGGCTAATAGGTCTATAATTGGTGATAATGTTTACGTCCCCCTTTTTGTATAAAGGATTTACAATTGCGAGCTTAAGTTTCGATGGGAAAATGCCCTCCTGGAACATTAAATTAATTATGAATGCTAGGGGTTTACAAATAAGATACTTACAGCTTTTTAAAAGATTATTGGATACATGGTCAAAACCACTAGAGTTAGAGCATTTTAATTTATTAATTATCTGAATTATGTCAGAGTCTACCAGTGGTGCTAGGAACAGGGAGTACATAATACAGTTACATTAAAATAATCAGTAATAAAAAAATTTCAGTTATATTATAAAATAAGAAACAAGTGATAAAACATATAAACCCAAGTTGCAGGCCTTAATTCCCTACTGGAAACAAGAATTCTTTAACGGAGTAGAAAGCGTTTACTTCTAAAAAAGATTTTACGCCTTTTTTGAAAGTAGTATAGTTCCCTAATAATTTAATATCATCAGGTAATGCATTATAGAGGATGATACAGTTGTAGCGTGGAGATTTACGAAACATAGTTGTTCTGTATGAAGGCAATCGCAGGTTTAGATTTGTTGTGTTGTAGTTGTGAATATCGGATTGGTGTATAAAGTTCATTAGGTGTCTCTTGGTAAACAAAACACATTTCAGAATGTATATAGATGGCACAGTTAAAATTGCATATTCTTTAAAGACTTGACGACAACTTGCCCGGTAGTTCAAATTAAACATTAATCTTAATATTCTTTTTTGTGAAATCAAAACTCTACTGAGATCAGAGGCAGAACCCCAAGACATGATGTTATAGGAAAGATGGCAGTAAGCAAAAGCATAATAAAGATTTATTGTACACTCAACAGTTAAGAACGACTTCATCTGTAGAATCGCGTAAAAGGCCTTATTCAGCCTTCCACATACATGTGTGATTTGGTTGCGGAAACTCATATCAGAGTCAATCCAGGTGCCTAGTAGTTTAGTATGAGTTACAGAGTAAGTAAATCAGTAAGTAAGAAAGTAAGTTTTATTCCGTTTCATTGGACATATTACATTAGCATAATAATATGTATAAAACAGGTCATTAAAAGACAAAAATACAGTAAATTCAAATGAACACATTACAATGTATATAAAATAGACGTCAGCACATTATAATAATAATAATAATAGGTTTTATTAGCAATAGCTAATTACATTACAAAAATAATACATAATTTAACAAAAAGTTTTTAAATTTAACATTAATATAAATTACACATCTACATTATTATATATATAAGTATAACATTGTCTTTTAAAAATTTGCAGAGATTGACTTGTTTTAATTTCAGTGGATAATCTATTATACATAACCATTCCATTATGATATAAATCATTCTGTCCGTAATTTGTCCTAACTGTGTGTATATATAGATCATTTCTACTTCTAGTCATATGTTGGTGAATATCTCTTATGTAAGTACATAATTCTAACAAATGAGCAGGTAATAGGCCATGCAGGATTTTATAGATAAATGTCATTGTATTGAATGATATTATTTGTTTGACACTAAGTACACCTACATTGTCTAACATAAATTTTTTGCTTGTATATTTATTACAATTTAATATAATCCTCAGTGCTTGATTTTGTTTCTTTTGTAATATTTCTATTTCAGAGTTATTCAACAAGAATAATATTGATGAGCAATAATTTAAATGAGGGCTAATGATTGATTTGTAAATTATTGTTTTTGTCCATTGGCTAATGTTATTACTTAATCTTCCTAGTAAATTTATTTTTTTTGCCATTTTACCAGTTATGTAGCTAGCATGCTTTGAAAATGTTAGTTGGTCATCTATTATCACACCTAAATATTTGTATTCTTTTACGCGTTCTATTCTATTTCCATATATATACACATCTATATCACTTTCAGTATTAGTTACATTATATCTATTTTTTATAACCATATATTTAGTTTTGTTAGTATTTATTCTTAAATTATTTTCATTTAGCCATTTTTGTAGTACATTTATCTCCTCATTTAGTGTCAATAATATTTCGTCAACATTTTCACCAATAAAATACAATAGAGTATCATCCGCAAAAAGTTGGATATCACATTTACGTTTATGTCGAACTATATCATTTATGTATATTACAAATAAACTAGGGCCGAGGACTGTCCCTTGCGGGACTCCATATTTAGTATTTCTGGAATTAGATATTACTCCTTCATATTTAGTGACTTGAGATCTATCATTTAGGTAATTTTTAAACCAGTTTAATGTTGTACCTTTAATACCAAAATTTTCAAGCTTTAAAATTAATAAGTCTCTGTCTATGGTTTCAAATGCTCTTTGAAAGTCTAGATACACTACACCAATAATATGTTTATCATTTATTGCTCTTTTCCAGTCATATAAAATAGTTTGTAAAGCACTTTCACACGAATTGTTTTTACGAAATCCCGCCTGATGTTTGGTTAGCAATTTATTTGATTCACAATATTCCACTAATTGTTCATTAACGACTGTTTCTAATAATTTTTCATAGCTGGGGACCATATTTAGGGGGCGGTGCTCTTCTCCTAGTATAGTGTTAACTTTTTTCTCAACTGGAATGATTGTTGAGATCTTCCATGCCTCTGGAAAATTTCCTGATTCAAGCGAAGAGTTAATAACATCTAGAAACCTGTCACTTATTGCTTCAAAGGATATTCTCAGTATCTGCGTATTTATTCCATCAACACTACTCTTTTTATTTTTCATGTCATTCATAATTTCCCTTAACTGTATGATATTGAGTGATTTAAATGTTTCAAGTGTGTAGTTATGTTTTTCCATATTATTTAATATATATTCATAATTATTAGTTTTATTCAATGACAAAGTAATATCTTCAATGCTATCTAGGAAATAATTGTTGAATAATTCCGATATCTCTTCTTTGTTTTCATATAATTCACCTATAAATTTAATGCCCACACCTTTGTACTTATTTTTTCCATAAACTAATTGTTTCAATGTTTTCCACATCTCCTCCGAGTCATTTTTTACCTCATCAATTTTTTCATTGTAATATGCTTTTTTCTGATTTCTTATTATGGTTACTACATTATTTCGACTTCTTTTGTATTCATTCCAGTCTTCTTCAGTACCTGTAATTATTGCTCTTTTGTATTTTGTGTCTCTATTTTTTATTTGTAATTTTATTTCATTTGTCCACCATTTGTTATGACCCCATCGACCATCAATTAAAATTTCCTTTTCTGGAGCATGTTTATTGAGACATGTAAGGACTGTATTTACTAAAATATTGGATAATGAATCAGTATCTTTATCATTAATGTTCCATTCAAACTTCTTTAAATCGTTCTGGAAGTTACTTATATTTAGATCTTTATACATTCTGACTTTTTTGCGATATGGTTTTACCCCACTATTATCCATTAGTTCGATTGTGATAATTGAGTGATCAGATATTTTAGGTGTGGTATGAACTTGATATTTTAAATCTTTTTTATTAGTAATTATCAAATCTATTATTGTACTACTATCCTTCGTTACTCTGGTAAATCTATCCATTATTTGATTTAAGCCAAGTGAATTAATAACGCTGTTAAATTTGTCAGAATAATAACTTATTTTTGCCATATTTAAATTAAAATCTCCTAATAAGATCAATACACTGTCCTTTGTTATCCAATCTAGCATTGTATCTTCCAGTTTTGACAAAAATTCTGTATGACTAGAATTAGGGGAATGATAGCAGTTAAATATTGTATACTTTTGTTTATTAATTAAAATATTTATTCCAATTATCCACATATTCATTGGAATTGTCTCATTAAGAATTTCCTTAAATTTGTATTCTTGTTTAACATATATAGTTACTCCTCCAGTGTGTCTACTTGTTGAGTAGCAGCATGCCTTACGATAACCTTCGATGTCCATTTCAACATTATGAATATCTTCAGTGATGTGAGTCTCAGACAAACATATAATAATCGGTTTCCATTCATAGATAATCCACTCAAGCTCGGTTTTATTTTTTAGTAAACTTTGAATATTGAGATATAATATCTGCTTATTTAGTTGCTACAAATCGTTGCGATTAATATTAAATATTTGTGGATATTGAACTCTTGTTAGTAATTGATTGTATATTCTTTTATATGATTCACATTCTTTATCATAGGCCGTGTGATTATATGTTATATTTGGAACTCTTAACACCTCAGCAGCATGTTTGCAATTTATACATTCATTATCTGTGGATTTACAATCTTTCGATATATGTTCACCTGTGCATTTTGGACAAATTATTTTGGGACTATTGCATTTATTTGCCATATGGCCAAATTTCCAACACTTAAAACATTGTATAATATTTACATAATTTATAAAACGACATCTTTTCCATCCTATATGTATTATCCCATCTTGATTTAATTGACCATACGTTTCTGGGTCAATCTCAACAACTACATTACAACTTCTTTTATCACGTGTTTCATACTTATAAACTACTTTGACTATTTTCTTTTCTTCTGGAGTTTTTATACTGTTTTGGAACACAAATTTCTCTGTGAAAATCTGATTATCTTCCAAGTCTTTAGGATTAACTCTCAATATTTTTATTTTAGGATTCTTTTTTTCAATCATAGTTACATCATATTCTGTTCCTAGTTGTTTTTTTACATTCTCACTTAAGTTTTCAACTGATTTTTCATCGCTACAACATATTGCTACTCCGCCTTCTCGTACATGTTTTATTCTTGAAATACTTGCACCAACAGTTACAGGATTTATTTGCTCTTGTATGGTTTCACGTGTTGCTGTGCTTTTTTGTGTAGTATCTTTTGGTTTTACTAAAACAACAGATTCTTTATTCCCTTTAACTATTTGACTGTATGTATTAGTTGATTTTAAACCTGTATTACTAATTTTTTCTCTTAGCTCTGCTAACATCTGTTCTAATATGGATATTGTTTTTTCTTTACTATTTATTAAATTATTTTTGTCCTCAATTATTGTATGGAGCAGTGTAAAAGTATTACTTTTCAAGCAATCAGGGCAAAAAAATTTCAACACTCTTCCTTCTTTTAATTCAAGACATTTCACTTCAGAAGCTGTTAATTTACCACAAGGTTTGCATATAAGATTGTTGCATTCATCACAGTTGTATATCTCTTTCCGTTTTTTCTCTTTACATATATTACATTCCATGTTTCGTATATTTTTTATTCTTATTTAAACCCATAAATGCTATTTCTTTATAGTTTATCTCTGATAAAGTCTTAATTTTTAACAACAGCTTTTTTCTAATTTTTTATCGCTTATTTTAAATTTAATTGATTTAATTGATAAGGCTTTTTTGCACTGAGACTTGTTTGTTGTTTTAATATATTTAGTTTCAATAATTAAAATTTTAATTATCTGTACACTATTGTTTATGAAATCTTCGCTATTTTTAAGCCTGTAGTTTTAGCTTTGGATTGGTATTAAACATCACCATTAAATTCAAGTATTTCCACTGTAAAAACGTTCTTAAAAGTCACACTTAAAAAATCACTGTACTGAATCGATGGCAATACTAAACAATTATATCCTAATTAATACTTTAAAAATTCTTGAAGGTATAGGTATAAGGTAAAGGTATAAGGGGACTCCTTTATAAGAGTGTCAGGAATAGTCTTTTGAAGATGAAAATCTATACATACTGTTTTTTGCTTATTCAGAATTAAAGAATTTTTATGGCACCAGAAATCCATTTCACTAAATGTGTCCACAATTTTCATTTGAATTTCCTCAAGGGATTTGCCGGCTACCGTTATTGTGGTATCGTCTGCAAACATAGTGACTCTACCTTTACTAATAAAGTGAGGTAAATCGTTAACAAAAAGTAGAAAAATCAAAGGACCCAGTAGTATCAGTAGGTTTTTTAATTTTTTTTTGAACACAGGGATACTTTTTATGTTCCTAATATCTGCTGACAAGTTATTGTAGAATGTGGTGCAACTATAAGTGGGTGATCTTTTATAGGTTGATGTTGTGTGGTGTGGAATACGTAATAAATGCCCATGTCTAGTATCATGGTCATGTGTGGATGAATTGGGTGTAAATAGGTGTTTATTTTGTTTAACAAAAAGAACACATTTAAAAATATAGATACAGGGTACGGTGAGAATTTTATGGTCAATAAACACTTGTCGGCAGCTTTCCCTGCTATCCATGTTGAAAATTAGCCTAATTAATCGAAGGTATAATGATGATTATCGAAACTGGCGTCCTGTGATTCCCTATATGTCTTTTCAAACTGTTTAGCAAACAAGCCTACTTTCTCCTCATTGGTCTCATAAACTTGCCCATTTTCTTTTAAATGTGTATAATTTTTACTTTTGTTCTTATATTTCGATAATTTTTTTATATCGTTCCAGTAAGTTTTACCTTTTTGTGATTGATCTCTTCGCATGTGCTGATCCATTGATGTTGTCTATATTCCTGAATAAGTAGCTGAATGTTTTTATTATATTTATTCAATTGAGCTTTAATTTCTTGATTACCATCCTTTCTGTAGTCTCTATACATTTTTCGTTTTGTTTTGATTAAGCGAATTATGAATGGGGGTAGTTCTTGCGTGTAGTGGTTGACTTCTGTTTTAGGTGTGTTTTCTAATACTGTTTGAGATAACTTTACATTAAAATTGGAAATTTGTTCTTGATCTAGTGCTTTTCCTTCAATTTCATGAACATATTTGACTATGGTTTTGTTGATTTCATTGATATTCGTTTTGTTAAGGTTGTATCTGATTATTTTCCTGTAGCAGATTGGTTTCTGCATATCGATGATAATTTTGAAACTTAGATGGTCAGAGCCTCCGATTAAAGAACTTATATCTAGATACATAATGGCATGAATTTTATGATCCCGAAAGACTCCCATTCTAAGGCACTTCTTCCCATAAGTTGCTGATTGGCCCATCGGCGTATTCGCGGCCGCTCGTACACGATCAGCTTCAGTTCGATTATCATAATATCAGTTTGACAGTTCGGCCATTAATGTCAATAAATGTTTTTCGTATTCTCCGACCAAAAACTGGTGAAAAAGTAATTTTATTTTAAGTTGTGATTTGCTTAATACCTAAATAATATTCTCTATTCATATTTACACAGTTTAGTGACAATATATTTTGTACAAATAAATAGTGAAGTGCTGTGCCGTTTGCAGAAAGCAGTTTAGAAAAGAAGAAAATCGATCGTTCCATAGTCGTAACATGATGAAGTTCAGTTTACAGTTATAAAGTAAATAGCAATTAAATTTTAATATCCTTTCAATAATTATTTATCTTACTGTTTTATCTTACTGTAATATCGTATGCCTACATCACATTATATAAAGAGCCGGTAATGCAGGAATTGTAATAATTCATTTTAATGAAAATATTTACCATTCTAAACATTCTCTACACACACAACGCCACTGTTGCCTATGGGATGTGATGTTCATCTATCCATTTTAATCGACATATAATGTGACTATGTTAGGAGCAAACAAGGTATATAATGAAAAGATAGCCTGTTATGTATCTAGATACCGTGCGTGTAATTTCCCATTAGGCATGTACATTCACGTAGCGCGGGAGATTTGACAACACCGTCAGCCGTAAATTCGTCCGTCGATGGAGCATTCCAGTTCTGTTATTTCATTTCAGCCAGCTGGCACGCGCAATGTTGTAATTCTTCTCCCCATGCCTAGCCCGCGACTACACACACGGTATAAGTTCTTTAATCGGAGGTCAGAGCAAAGATCAGGTGTAACTTTGACGTTTAACAGGTTATTTTTTAAAATTGTTGAGTAGAGAAGTATATCTGGTGTAGAATCGTTATTTAGTGGCATTAAAAAGGTGGATGGGGTGTCATATTTGCTGAAGTTGGTATTCTTAATGAAGTCATTGAGTCGTTTCTTTTTTATTCTACTGTTAATGTTAAAATCTCCTACAATTAAGGAATATTTATATACTTATAATAACTATATTTTCTTCGATTCTTGAGTGGGGGTGTATATAGACAAGAAAAATATGTAGTCTGTCATCTAAGAAAGGAATGGTAAAATGTATACACTCATTCAGTGGGTTATTAATTATTGGCGCGGTGGCTTTCCCCATTTTTAATTCTGGTTGCATTTGAACCAAACTACCGCCTCTGGTATGGTTGTGTAATTGGTGCCCATTACATTGTATGGTGTTCCAATCTCTGTAAGATGTATTGCTGTTCTCTTTAGTTTTGTTGTTATTTTCGATATAGTTATGAATTAGTTGTTTCTTTCGAGTGTAACTATTAATGTTTGAGTAAACTAGGTTAATGTGCGACATGTTCATATTGAAAACTGCTTGAATGGTTTATTAATTCTGTGGGAGATGTGTGATCCTGTAATTCCATATCAAAAATAAGTAGGTATACCCTGTTTCCAGAGAAAACCGCTGTTGTATCTACTCTAAAGTTGTACATAAATCTTTTTCTTAATTGTGTCTCTATTGATATTTGTTGGTTCGTTTAGTTCATTGATATAAGTATTGACGATAGTATCGTGCATGGTGATGGGTTGGTGTATTCTGCTTTTTTTCTTTTCGTTTGAAATTTCATGTGATTTTTTGTTAAGAGATTTAATTTGAATATTTGGTACACCATGTATTGGACCTTTTGGTCTATTAGGGCATTTATATGACCAGGCTTGGTGATCATCGGAATGGCAACTATTACATTTGGGTGGTAACGTAGATGTACACTTGTTTGACGAGTGGTTCCCAAAACATTTTGTGCATTTAACAGGTGTATTACAAATCTCTGTAGCATGTTCAAATGAAAGGCATTCGCCACACGGTTTACGGGATGGTGGGGGTGGTTTACTGGGGTAAACAGGGTAATGTCGATATTTAAAAAACAGTCCTTCTGTGAGGAAAGTTGTAGAACTTTCTTGAGAACTGGTGATTATCCTGATGAGAGAAGTAGGTTTGTTAGTCGTTTTCGAGATAATTCTCTTACAATACCGATGTTCCAGTTTAGATTTGTTTAAATAATCGCTTATTGTTTGGTCTTCAATTTCCTGTTCTACTGCGCCTATAACTACCGAGTAGCTTGTAGATGTAAGTTCAGATCGAATTGGTTTAGTATTTGGAGATGGTTCTGTATATCTGATTATTTTACCTAATTCTATCATTTTATTTAATGTGTTTGTAATCCACTCCTTGGTAGTATCTGTTTTCAATAGTAGTCCAAGTTTGGTTTTTAGGATTATATCTTTTGAATTGGGATATATTTTTCCCCAGTAATCTGTAAAATTAAATCTCGTGTAGTTTGTATCAATTGTTATGTAAAAAAGATGTTGGTATCTTTTTTGGTTAATCTCTTTCATTAAAGGAGAGAAGTTTGTGTTTTTTGTATGTGTGTTTTTAGTCTGATTGTTTTTACTTGTGGTAGCTTTTTGTGTAGTATTTATCTGTGTTGTTTTTGTACCAGTGGGTAAAGATTGTCCTAGAATAATACTGTTAATATCTTCTTGTGTAAATTCATTTGTCCTTTTCCTTTTAGGTTTTCTGTTTTTTTTCTTTGCTTCTGTCCAGTTTTCTTCCTCCACCACTTCCATTTCACTATTTCCATCACTTTCTGATGACATTATTAGAATTTATGCGCAAAAGACTTAAATAAACTCAGAAGAGCAGCTAATAGATGTTCACACCACGACTGCTAGTAATGAACTGGCTATTTCTAGTTTTCCTGCTTCTCTTCTACATTCACAGTATTTACTTGACTCTCCGAGTTCTGCTGTCGACAGTCCCATTTCATATGTCCTACCTTGCCGCAGTTGTAACGTTTAATACCACTACTCGGCTTTCCTTTGTTTTGCTGTTTTTCCTGCTTTCCGAGGTCATCCAGTTTATCAAATAATTTGGTGAACATTTTCTGCATCTCTGTCAACATACGGTTCTGGTTCATTTCTGGTTGCGATTCTTCGAGAGTCACAGCTCTTGGAGTATCCCTATAAGCTTGGGTGAGACGTTAGATGGGTATGGGGACCGGACTTATACGAGATCACCGAGTGCAGCAACGTAGCGCGCGGTGAGGACTTGGATGGGTGATCGCTCGTGGATCCCGATCGGACCATCTAAGGGGCACCGCGCAGTGAAACAACAGCTGCTAGGGCTATACAGGGTGAGCACAATAAGCCCAGGAGGCTGCAGTGCCCCCAGAGTAGTATACAAGCAAGCCCGGGAGGAGGGGGCTTTGGTCAGTAAGAGTCTGACGCTTCATCGGAAGCTCATTGAAAAAAAAAAAATCCCTATAAGCAGCTTCTGCTTCCAGTGCACGTACCAAAGCTTCACTACTACTTTGGAGTCTCGTCAGCCTCAGAACTCGCCTGACTTCTTCATCCCTCATGCCATCTAAAAAGGCCCCCATGGCTAATTGTTCCTGGAATGCTCTAGGTGCACTCGGATATGCCAGGTGTGCCAGTCTCTCTATCGCAGCTTCGAATTCTTGTAAACTTTCCCCAGCTTTTTGTGTCCGTGATTTTAGCTGAGCTTGGTATACTTGGGCGAGATGTTGGTCCCCATATCTCAAGTCCAATGCAGCTTCCAAGACTTTGAAGTCCCTTTGTTTCTCCACTGGGATAGTCTGAAGTAATTCTGAGGTCTGGCCCCTTAACGCCAGAACTAATGCCATAGCCTTTTCCTCATTATCCCAGTTATTCGCCGATGCTGCTGCCTCGAATTGTCTCTTGTAGGTTGTCCATGAGCTTTGGCCATCAAAGGAGGGAGGTTTTAATCGAGGGCCCGATGATGTTACTAGCTGGCCTCCTTTTTCTCTCAATTGTTGTTTAAGTCTCTCCATTTCTCCTTTGAACTCGCTCATTTTTCCTCTGATTTGACTAACTTCTGTCTCGACCACACCTACTTTGTCTTCGACCTTGTTTATCTCCTCTTTAACTTCTTCCTTGACAGAAATGATTGCGCCCTGTTGTATTTTTATTTGATTGCTCAGAATTTTCCTTAATTCTTCCTGGCGTCTTTCTTGTTCCTCTTTTTCTTCTTGACGCTGTCTTTCTTGTTCTTCTTTTTCTTGTTGGCGTCTTATTTCCAGATTTTCCATCATTTTTTTTAATTCATCTCTTTCTTCTTGACGTCTTGTTTCTTGCTCTTCTTTTTCTTCTTGACGTCTATAGCGACTATAGCGACTCACTCACTGGAAATCGAGAAGTTCCAAAAGCGAGAAGTTTCCATGGAGTCGCTAAGAAACAAAAAGGAAAACTCGATCCATAATGGAGAAGTTTCCATGGAGTCGCTAAGAAAAAAATAAAAACATTCGATATAAAAATATAATATCAATATACTTAAAAATACTCAAATCACATAAAATATGAACATGTATTAAAAACAAATATACGTATATTAACTTCGATTTTAATTTTATTTATAGCGATAACGCTATAAATTTGGTGACCCCGACGTGATCATTTTATGTCCAACGTGATAAATATATGCCAGAAGTGAAAATTTTATGTCCAACGTCATAAATATATGCCAGAAGTGAAAATTTTATGTCCAACGTGATAAATATATACAAGAAGAGATTCAATATATCAACTACCGTTATAAATTGACCATTTTATGAAGAGAAGAATTTTCCCAATGAATTTTGAATAGAGGTTCCAAATTTGAATAGACGTTCCTATAATTTATGGTAATTTCCTAATTCAATCAACTGACGTTGTACATTACAAGTACTGTCATCTGTCGGTGAGTGAGTTAAAGTACATTCCCTTTTTTATCTAAGAGAGTAATCAATCAATCAATCAATCACAATCGATCAGTTATGCAAAGACAACCTTCAGACGAGGATTTTCCTCAAACCCATTATGTCACCTCTGTCAAACTACCCCCATTCTGGAAATCAAAACCAGAAATTTGGTTTACCCAGATCGAATCACAGTTTTCTGTTGCAAAAATTGTCAATGACAAGGAAAAGTATGATCAGGTTATAGCTAATTTGCCATTAGATGTGATAGATAATATATACGATATAATATCTAATCCCCCGGAAACGGATCTCTATATAAATTTAAAGAAAGTTTTAATTTCACGTTTATCATCGAGTGAGGAAAAACATCTGAATGATCTGTTATCAGGTTCCCAAATGGGCGATCTGAAACCTTCAGATTTCTATAGATCCATGCTGAATATGGTTGGAGGATTCAGCATGGTTAGTCAAGATTTATTGATAAAGCTATGGAAAAGACGTTTGCCTCAAACAGTATATATTACCATTACAGCTTCAGGGAAAACAGACACAAAAGAGATTCTAGATATTGCAGATCAGATCTGGGAGTCCTGTCAAAATTCAATGGTTGCATCGTACTCCAAAAATCCTCTTGAATCTGAGTCAACCCCGTTATCAGATTTAACTACCACTATCAAAAATTTTTCAATCACTTTCCATGATTCAATTAATCAAGTATTACAAAAACAAGAAATTTTTAATTCTCGATTAAACTCTTTAGAATCCAGACTTTCCAATCAATCCTTCGAGCCTCAACCTTCTACTTCATGCTGCAACAATTGCAAAAGTAGAAGCAATTCACAAACTCGTACCACTAATCGCAATCGTTCACCCAGCCGTAATAATGTTTCCAATAAATTTGATCGTACAGACAATACTATTTGTTACTACCATCAACTTTATGGTGCCAATGCCTATCGTTGTGGAGGTGAATGGTGCAAATTCAGTAAGAATTGTAAAAAATCTGATAATTCTCAAAGATGACTGAGGTTTGATAATTCTATGACGTCTGATTTTGACATTTCTAACAGCAAACGTCGTCGACTTTTTATTTACGATAGATCTAACAACCTGAACTTCCTAATCGACACTGGTGCCGATTTATCTGTGGTGCCACGCAATGCTTTCACAGATTTAAAAAAGAATTTTGATACGATATTAACCGCGGCTAACGGTTCAACCATTTTTACATACGGTAAGAAATTGTTAAAAGTCAATCTAAACTTACGTAGATTATTTCCTTTCGTTTTCAATATAGCAGACGTTGACATACCGATAGTCGGAGCAGATTTCTTGTCTCATTTTGGTTTAGTTGTTGATCTTAAAGGAGCTCGAATAATTGATAACAAGACTAATTTGTCAGTTAATTGTTTTATTAAAAATAGTCCTTTAGACAATGATAGATTAGATACACTTAAATTATTTCCTTTGACAGATAAATATAACAAATTACTTTTACAATTTCCTAATCTAATTAGTTCACCAGATTACAATTTACCTATTAAACATTCTATTGTACATCATATAGTTACTGAAGGTCATTTACCTTTTTCACGACCTCGTAGATTAGAATAGAATAGAATACTTTATTTGTCTTTGTGGCTACAGTATTTGTAGATAAGATATGTCATCATGTAAAAAAATTAAAAAAATAGAAATATAGTAAAATACAAAAGTTAAAACTACATACATACATATTAAAAGGTACACTAATAACAAACACTTACAAAAGCTACAATCTTAAATTTAAAATAGCTCAAACAGAATTTAATAACATGGTAGAATTAGGTATCTGCAAACCATCATCTTCTCAAGTTTCCTCTCCACTCCATCTAGTGGCGAAAAAAGAGAAGAATGACTGGAGACCTTATGGAGATTATCGACAACTAAATACGATTACCATTCCAGACAGATATCCATTACCTCATATCCACGACTTTAGCTCTCAGTTGCACGGCTGCACTATTTTCTCCAAGGTTGATTTAGTGCGAGCGTACCATCAGATACCTGTCGCTGAAAATGACGTTTATAAGACAGCTATAACAACTCCATTCGGACTGTTTGAATTTTCCCGCATGCCTTTTGGTCTACGCAATGCCGGTCAAACTTTCCAACGTTTTATGAATGAAGTACTTGTCAATTTACCTTTTGTTTTCGTCTATTTGGATGATATATTAATCGCAAGTCAATCAGATGTACAACATTTGGAACATTTGGAAAAGGTTTTCAAGAGATTAGACACATACGGAATTAACATTAAACCATCTAAATGTATCTTAGGAGTTGACAATTTAAACTTTTTAGGTCATCACATCTCTTCATCAGGTATTTTACCATCAACTGAGAGAGTCGAAGTCATTAATAATTTCCCTTTACCGACAACTCTCAAACAACTACAACGTTTCATAGGTATGGTGAATTTTTATCATCGTTTCATACCTCATTTTGCTGAAATATTACTTCCCCTATATTCTCTTTGTAACAGTTTATCTCATGATAAAATTACAAAGATTAATTGTTGGCCTGATCAATGTTTAGACGGATTTTCGAAAGCCAAAGACGCAATAAGTAATGCAGTAGTTTTAGCTCATCCTTGCAATAATGACGATACTATCTTATCTCTCTCAGTCGATTGTTCTAACCTTGCCATGGGTGCAGTTTTAGAGCAAAAAGATAATAAGGGATTTCTTGCTCCTTTAGCATTCTTTTCCCGTAAATTAACCACAGCACAAACCAATTATTCGGTTTTTGACAAAGAACTTTTAGCATTATATACTGCAATTAAACATTTTAAGTTTATACTTGAAGGTCTAAAGTTTAATTGTTTTACAGATCACAAACCTTTAATCAACGCTTTATTCACAAAAGCAGAAAGATCTCCTTGTCAAATACGTCATTTAGAATACATAGCTCAATTTTCTTGTAAAATACAACATGTTAAAGGAAAACATAATGTAATAGCTGACAGCTTGTCACGTATTTACGACACTTCTTCCTTAAAACAAGATATTTTACCACTTCATCTT
Source organism: Rutpela maculata (assembly GCA_936432065.2). Classification (NCBI taxonomy): domain Eukaryota; kingdom Metazoa; phylum Arthropoda; class Insecta; order Coleoptera; family Cerambycidae; genus Rutpela; species Rutpela maculata. The sequence continues at coordinate 59,966,410 of OW386291.2, read as the reverse complement.
AAAAATTCTCCCTTCCTTAATGTTAACTTTGACCTAAAGTTGCTTAGTGAAGCTCAGGAGAAAGATTCAAATCTCAACTATTTATTGTCAGATAAATCATCACTAACTAAAACCAATTTCATTTTAAAAAAGATACAAATTCCAGATTCAAATGATTTTATTTGGTGTAATGTTTCTCGTGCAAAAGTCAGACCTTTTGTCCCACTTATTTACAGACGAACGATTTTCGATATTTTTCACAACTTATCTCATCCTGGTATTAAAGCCACTAGACTGTTGATTTCAAATAACTATTTTTGGCCGAAAATGAACACAGATTGCAATTTATGGTCAAAATCGTGCATTAACTGTCAAGCTGTCAAAGTCAGTCGACATACGCGAAGTGCTCTCGGGAACTTCACCATTCCGAAAATCAGATTCGACCACATCCACATAGATTTGGTAGGACCATTACCTCCATCCAAAGGTAACTCTTACATTCTTACGGTGATTGAACGATTCACTAGGTGGCCGGAAGCTTACCCTCTTCGCGACATCACAGCAGAAACAGTTGCGCGTACTTTATTTCAAAACTTTGTTTGTCGATTCGGTGTTCCCTTGTCAGTAACGACTGATCAAGGAGTACAATTCGAGTCAAGATTATTTAATGAATTTGCAAAGTTTTTAGGTTTTCATAGAATACGTACAACTCCATATCACCCAGAAGGCAACTCTTTAGTTGAAAGATTTCATCGCTCACTTAAAACTTCCTTGTTAACTAGAGCCAATACATCACATTGGACAGATGAATTACCTATCATTTTATTAGCATTTAGGACAACTCCCAAGGAAGATCTGCAATGTTCACCGGCTGAACTCATATATGGTCAAACCCTTCGTTTACCTGGCGAATTTTTCGTTGAATCGTATAATTCCCCAGATATTCCTTATTTCATTGACAAATTACACATTTATTTTAATAATTTAAAATTTGTTCCTCCAACTTCGCATGGCAATTACAAAACTTTTGTTAGTTCAGATCTTGCCTCTTGCGATTTTATTTTCGTTCGCATTGAACGTTTAAAACGTTCATTTACTCCTTTATATGAAGGACCGTTTAAAGTTTTATCTCGTTCAGATAAGTTATTTACCTTTAAGAAAGAAGCCAAAGTCATAACTGTCAATATTGATGGGGTTAAACCGGCTTTTGTATTAGTTGACAGATGTGACACTTTGCCTACCCCGATTAAAAAAGTACGTTTTGCAATCGACGCGTTGATTGATTGACTCTTTTCTTTTTTAACGAGAGGGTGTATATAGCGACTATAGCGACTCACTCACTGGAAATCGAGAAGTTCCAAAAGCGAGAAGTTTCCATGGAGTCGCTAAGAAACAAAAAGGAAAACTCAATCCATAATGGAGAAGTTTCCATGGAGTCGCTAAGAAAAAAATAAAAACATTCGATATAAAAATATAATATCAATATACTTAAAAATACTCAAATCACATAAAATATGAACATGTATTAAAAACAAATATACGTATATTAACTTCGATTTTAATTTTATTTATAGCGATAACGCTATAACGTCGCTTTTCTTGTTTTTCTTTCTCCTCTTGCTGTCGTATCTTCAGGTCTTCCATAATTTGTCTCAGTTCGGTTTTTTCATCTTGACGTTGTCTTTCTTGTTGTTCTTTTTCTTCCTGGCATCTTATTTCCAGGTCTTCCATAATTTTCTTCAATTCGTCCCTTTCTTCTTGACGCCGCTTTTCTTCCTCTTGACATCTTTTCTCCTGTTCTACTTTGTCTTCCTGGCGTCTTCTTTCTTGTTCTTCTTTTTCTTCCTGACGTCGCTTTTCTTGTTCGCCTTTCTCTTCTTGACGCCGTTTTTCCTCCTCCTGGAGCTGCTGTGCCATCATCCTCGTAAATTCCACAAGTAGGTCCTTCATTTGTTTCTCCGTATCCATGCTTCTTGTTGTAATGGGCATACGATTATGTTAAAATAAAATAAATTTAACTGCCACGTCAATATCGGTAATGGAACTTTCCAGAAAAATCTTGAAACAGCATGAAAAAGTCTTATCCAGAGTCTTTTGTCACTAACCAGTCCAGAGAATTTAATAATCTCCACTAATGTCCAAATAGAAAAGTTCTAGTAATTTTCACACAAATGAGTTTTTTTTTTTTAGTGTCTCTATCACTTCTCAGTTCAAGAGATTTAATTATCACACTAATATCCTAATAAAATGTTCTACAATGTCTCAAAAATGCACTTAACACTATTTTCCTGTTCGAAAATAACCCTCGAACAATGTCCAGTAAATTAGTCCTCTGTGTTAGCACTAACCCTCGAGAATACTTCTCGAACACTCCAGCACAACTTCAGAGCTCTTGTCATAAAATTCCGCTTCTGACACCAATTTGTGACGTGTTTCCACCCCTAGGAAACCACCCTTGCCAATTCCGTGGGTTCCAAAAATTATAACAAGAGATAACCACTAACACACTTTATTAAATAATTTACTGAGTACTTCACAATTCTGTTAATAACTTAAATGTACTTTACTGACTAAAAATAACAATGTTTATCACTTTGTCTTAACCTCACTTGTCAAATCCAAACTTCTCTACTTTCTATACTTTCTGAACTACCTGCCGAGAATGCGGTCTTTTATACCTAAAAATGACAGATCTCGATTTTTCTGTGATGACGCCGCCATTCTCTAGATAATTCCAGATGTCACTTTAGAACTTCTGATAGGTTCTTTCTCGAGTAGGTGCAAATACATCTGAATTAATTGAATTCATTCTAGGGGTTGCAACACATCACAATATTATTCATAATGTATGAGATTAATTCGTAACACATTTACAGTTATATATGTGAAATATTTTCGTGTGGTATTACAAGTTACATTCTTGTAATATAATATGCTTATTTTACTGGCAATATTAAAGATACATTGATGATAATATGTGACATGCATTTGCTAAATATATTTTTTTATATTACGGAAATATTTTCGAGCTAATATTAACTAAATGTTTGTTTGTTATAATGTTTCAAGATAGCCGATGGCAAGGTTGATCCTGAGAAACAGTGTGGTTTTTGTAAAAAACCGGTGGTTTTAAAGAGAATTAAATGCACAAATTGTGAAGCAAGTTTTCATACAAGTTGTTCAACGAAAAAAACAAAAAAGTGCTGCGAAAAACCAAATCTCGAAGAACACACAAAAAATTTCAGTAGAAGACAATGGTTTAATTAACAGTCCTATAATAGAAGAATCCGCAAATTTGGAAAATGAAAATCTGTTATTAGAAATAAATAAGGACTTACGAAAACATATAAAATGGCTCAAGGAAAAATTGGAACTTTTGGAGGCTGAAAACATTCACTTGAAAAAAATCATCGAAGAAAATCATGAAATGACTGACACTCAAACAAGAGGCACACACAACAAAACTGCAGTAGAGGAAATAAACAATTTTCGACACCTTTCAAATGAAATCAATGTAATAAAAAACAATATAAGGGAATTTAATGTAGATAACACTAAGCCTACAAAAAATATCCTGCAAAAAACTATACCACAGAAACCAACAAGAGTAAGAGAAACATCCAAACCAGTGACTCCAAAACAAACACAAATTCAACTCAAGGAACATAAAACAGATACACCAAAACATTTTGCAAAAGTCTTGGAAAATGCACAAAAAGAAAAAATGGATTATTTGATCAATATTAATGCATCACCTGAGCCAAGAGAAGAAATATACAAAAATAATGAAAATGATGAATGGACAACTGTTCAGAAAAAAGGAAGAAATAGATATAAAAGAAATTTAGGAGAGTCGGAAGAAAATAATGAGAATTTCAGAGGTGCTGGACCAAAAGTTTGGTTATACTTATACAGGGTATTAAAAGATGTAACTGAAGAGGACATAAGACAGTTTATAAAGAAAAAAACGAACTCAGCAGACAGTGATGTAATCGTTAAGCAGATAACTTCGGAAAGTATGCAGTTTAATCGTTTTATGGTAGCTGCCGACTTCAAATTCAAGGACATGCTCTATGACCCTAAATTTTGGCCAAAAGGGGTTGGATACAAAAGATTTGATTTTAAACGGTATTATGAAACAAACAAACAAGATAAACCTAAAGATTCGAGGCCAGCTTCTTTTTTAGAGTAGTAGACCCACAAATAAAAAGTGAGCAGCAGGAAACTATGTTTAGCATTTATTATCAAAACATACAAAGTATATCTAATAAAACAGATGAAATAACATTATGCCTGGACGAAATCGCACATCATTTTGACATATTAGCATTTACTGAAAATTGGCTTGACAATAATAAAGAACCATTTGTAAATATTGAAAGCTATCATATGGCCTCAAGTTTTGTCAGACAATCCTCGAAATGTGGCGGCAGCTGCATATTTGTACAAAATAATATCCTGTTTAAAGAATTGCTAGACCTGAAACAAAAAAGTCTTGAATCAGACATCGATACCATTGTTTTATGTGGAGATTTCAACTTAGATCTACAGAATAATAATGACAATAAAGTAAAATTGTTCTTGGACATGTTAGCAACATTTGACCTAAGACCCTCTGTACATGAACCAACTAGGGTTAGTGCAAAGTCATCAACTACAATAGACAATATATTTATAAGCACGCCCGATTATGAAAGTAGGGTTATAAAAAATGGTCTTTCAGATCATTTTGGTCTAAGTGTACAGATACCTACAGACTGGAAACATAAAAATGTAATTAATAGATTAGAGTGTAGAACAATCCACGAAGGAAAACTACCACAATTTAAGGAGACGATCAGAGAGCTTAACTGGGATCAAATCATTATTAAAGAAAACCCAAATTTAAGTACTTCCAAATTTTTGAAGCATTTTTTATTGATTCTTGATGAAATATATCCGAAAAAATTGTACAACAGGAAAACTACAAAGAATACCTGGATAAATGAAGACTTAAGACAAGCAGTAGAATTAAGAGGCAATTGTATGAAGGGATGCTGGAAGGACATGTTACAGAAGAAGTCTGTCTATAAACAATATAAGGTAGATTTTAAAAAGAAAATTAATGAAGCAAAAAAATGCTTCCACTCTAACTACATTTTAAATTCGAATAATAAGGTCAAAGCAACATGGGAATTAGTGAAGGATATTACAGGAAAAAATAAATTAAGTAACGATTTTAATATAGAGAACATACGGCAGAGTGATAACCAAAAAAGTCAAAAAGAAATTCTAGACGAGATAAACAATTACTATATCAATGTTTGTGACGATATCAATACAAATTCAGTTAATGATTCAAAGCATGTGTCTAGAAATAAGTATTCAATGGTTTTGTACGAAACAACGCCTGTTGAAATATACAACATAATTCACTCCCTAAAAGATACAGCAGCTGTTGGAATTGATGAGGTGCCCACCAAATTATTGAAACATTGTGCCGAAGAATTATGTGAACCCATATGTGAGATAATTAACATGTGCTTCAGCTTAGGTATATTTCCTGATGATCTAAAACGAACAGTTATCAAACCGGTGTATAAAAAAGGAAATAAGAACGATATCACTAATTACCGACCTATAGCTCTAATTTCCATAATTGCCAAAATCTTTGAGAAAGCTCTACTGAACCGCATCTTAGACTTCACAGACCAGTATAATATAATAACAGACATGCAAAGTGCTTACTTAAAAGGAAGGTCAACAGTTAGAGCTATATATATATAGGAAATGGTGAAATTTTGGACGCAATTACCAGTAAAGACAAAGTTGCTGCTCTTTTTTTGGATCTATCAAAAGCGTTCGACAGCGTAGACCATCATAATCTCTTAGAAAAATTGGAAATTATGGGTTTCCGAGGCAATATACATAATATCTTAAAGTCATATTTAGAGAACAAGAAGCAGTGTGTTGTAGCGATGGAGGATGAACAATCCATTAGTTCAGACTGGAAATTGGTCAAAAAAGGTGTCCCTCAGAGGTCCATTTTAGGCCCAATTTTATTTCTCCTCTATATAAATGATCTACCAAAAATCATTAAACACCTTGTAAATCTATTTGCTGATGATAATTCATTAGTTATTAGAGCAGAAACTAATGAGGAGTTAGAAACTGAGATCTCAATATCAATTGACATTCTAAACGATTGGTATGCAACAAATAACCTACAACTTAATATAGACAAGACTAACCTGTTAAAATTCAGCCTCAAGAAAGAGCCCCCACTAGCCGTAAACTACAAGGATGAATTGTTACTGACATCAACTGACTGTACAAAATTTTTAGGGATTGTGATTGATTCTCAGTTGAGCTGGAAACATCACATAGAGTATCTTGCCACAAAAATTAGTTCCTTTACATATGCGTTACGAACAATATCAAGAAGAAGTGAAGTGAAGAAGCAGCCATGACCTCCTACTATGCCTACGTCAAATCCAGAATAACATATGGGATTATATTCTGGGGAAACTCTGTTGAAGCTGACAGAATCTTCAGGTTACAAAAGGCCTGTTTAAGAAGCATTTTTCATATAAAGAAAAGAGAAACATGTAGTGTGGTCTTTAAGGAAAAACATATACTTACACTTCCGTGTGTGTGTATATATACGAGTGTGCATGTCTTGTCAAGTGCAATTACAGTGATTTTTTTAACAAGTACAAAGTGGATCACATGTATGATACGCGAAATAATATGTTACGATTGCCAAAGACAACCTCTTCTTGTGTTCAAAGAAATATTGAGTCGCAATTGATAAAAATTTACAACAATTTACCCAATGATTACAAAGACTTATCTGCTAAAGACTTTAAAAGAAAGCTTCACAATTTTTTAACCACTAAGGCATTTTACTCGATTGCTGAGTTTTTAAATTACAAATGTTAGTTCTCTAACTCTTATTTATCTGTATGTTTGTTCCTACTTATTGGTATTATAATTATGTTTGTACTATACTTAATTTGACGTGTGTTTGATTTTTTTATATAGAATGACGATTACTATTGTTATTATTAGGTCCCTTAAAAACGTGAAATAATTCCTAATCTTCGTATATATTCTGATTATGTTGTTTGAACTGTGTTTCTCATATTTTAATTGTTAATTTTAACCGCAATAATTGTATCGTAACCTGTTTCATTGTCAGCTTTTGCTAATGTTGTTTATTGATTTATACTTTACGTATTTATATATACTTGGATGTAGTGAAATTTTTCGTAAACACTATTTTTTATATCTCGTAATATTGCATTAACTTTCTATTTCTATTGACCTGTGTACATGCTGTAAAGTGTTTTAGCACCAATAAAAATTCTATTCTATTCAATATTTTGCAATTTAACATTTCTCAGCTATACCAAAGCTAGTTATTTTAATATAAATATCATATTGCAAGAAAACATTAAATATGTTACTTTAGTTTAACATTGCGTAATATTACGGATATATATTTTGTTTAGTGGGATAGTCCCTTAATGTTGCGCAGACAACACAAAAGTTCATTCAACAGAAACACACATATTAGGAAATTATTGCTGGTAAATATACAAGCACGATGTGCATTTTCCTCCACTGCATAACAAAGTTCAATGTTGTAAAATTCGCCATTGTTAAAAACGTAACAGCACAATAATTCGCTATGACTAGTACATATTTTGACAGAATAAACACTACACATTGACACATGCTACTGTTTAGCTGTCGCCTCAGAACAATGCACCATATGGCAATATTTAAGAAATATTTCCATAATAATATATAAAATCAAATTTGAAAGTTTATATTAAAAAATCGGCAGCTATGGAATGCGGCTGGAACCTCCCCACCTGGTGGATCTTTGAAGACGAAAAGAGCACTAAAAAATATGATCAATCTCATTTAATTAAATTTTTTTATTTATTTTTAAAAGTCATATAATTCTTTGTGGACAGTTTCTCTGCCAGCTGTGGCCGGTGAAGTGTTCATAATGGACCGTTTCAATTTGAGCTGATAAGTATTATTTTTATCTTCTGGCCTTGACCGATTTTTCACTAAATCGGTCAGGGAAGGTTGTTGTTTGGTTGCTTGTCACTAATGACAGATGTCAAATTGACAGATGCTAAAGGGTTTCAGGAGAAGATTTTTTGACAGCTGTCAAAATTTTTATCACTAAATTTTGTTAGTTCTAAATCTGTCAAACTGACAGCTGTCAAAAATTCTGATTATAATCTTTGCTGGGAGATTTTATTTTTTGACAGTTGTCGGAAATTTTTAGGTTGGTATTGCACTTGGTTTGGTTTTTAGGTTATGTTATATTTTTAGGTAGTGATTGAAATCGGAATTTTTACTGCTTTTCAATGGTTCGATTACAAATTGTAAGTAATCATAAAATAAACGACTTGTTGTGCCAAAACGGCACTAAACGTAATCCGATCTCAACCAAAACCTTTTCAGATCTTCTGGAGCACTAAAGAAACCCTCATGCACAGTTTCATCCAAATCTGTTTAGTAGTTTCGTCGCTATCATGCTAACATACACACACGCACACATAGAGATTTTTCAAAAACCAGTTTTTTGAGTTCCTGGGACATCAAAACGTAAAGATTAGATGTTATCTCAATTTTCGATTTTGGAGTAATTGTAGTAACCTCCCACAATTTTATTATGGGGAGGTTGAAATTAAAAATATATCTAAAACATACATTAAAAGTTAAGGTAAAATTAGTTCAATTTCCTATGAAATTATACATAATTATTTTATTTTTAAATACACAAATAACATGTAGAATTAGAATTCTACGTAGACAATAGACATAGTAACTATAGTACAAGCATTTGCAATAGTGATCGACGTACCGCCTATGTAGGCGGTATCGTTGAGACACATTGGCAGCAGAACGCAGAGTCTACGCCTTCCTACAAGCCACGGCAGATGACCGGTATCTTCTCTCTCTCTCTCTCTCACTTAATGTAAAAGCTGTGGTAAAAGTGGAGTAAAGACGGGAGATCTATTTGCGCCGGCCTATTCATTCGTCTCGCCCTGCATAACGTCATAATCCCTCACACTATTAAGAATATTTCAACTATGCCCACCTCTTTATTTGTCACTAAAACTAATATTCATTCTTAGGTAGTCGTATTTGTACCTTGTGCATGATAAGCGTTCATTTTCAAAAGTAAATAGTGCTATTTTGAAAATATGCCACGAGATTGTGTAAATACACCTAACAACTTTTGTTATATTTGTGGTGAAGTGACTTTTGCTCGTCCAAAACGTACTTTTACTCCCAAAATTAAGAAGGCCTACCAGTGGTATTTTGGTTGTACAATTGGAGATGAAGACAAAAAATAGTCACATCATATATGTTGAATCAATTGTGCGAGCAATCTTTGCAGTTGGCTAAATGGAAGAGGACAGCTCAATGGCTTTTGCTGTGCCCATGATCTGGCGAGAACCTAAAGATCATGTTACCGATTGTTAGTTTTGCATGATACCTCCTATTAGACAAGGTATTAACAAGAAAAAATATATCCCAATTTACCATCTGCCATTCGCCCGGTTCCCCATAGTGATGAACTACCTATTCCTAATCCACCTCAAGAATACAGTCTTGATTCTGATGAAGAGTCGGATGATAATGTAGATGACGACTTAGTCCAGCCATCAACGTCACAAGATCCCGATTTCTCTGCCGAAGTGTTTGGTGGTGAACCACACGAAATTAATCAACGCGAATTGAGTGATCTTGATCTGTCCAAGGCGAAAGCGGAGCTTTTGGCATCTTGATTACAACAATGGAATTTACTACAAGAAAATGTTAAAGTTTCCATGTATCGAAGTCGTCAAAAAGATGTTATACCTTTTTCAAAATAGAAAATGACTTGGTTGCCTGCAAGGACATTGACGGTTTAATGAGTGCTTTACACATTCCCCATGATCGTAGTGACTGGAGACTTTATTGATGCCTCGAAACTTAGTCTAAAGGCTGTGCTACTCCAAAATTACAGTAACATGAATATATTGCTACAAACTATAGAATATAACAAGTATAAGTGGCAGATTTGTGGAGACTTAACAGTGATAGCTATCTTACTTGCTATGCAGCAAGGGTATACCAAATATTGCTGTTTTCTTTGTGAGTGGAATAGTTGAGCGCGATTAGAACATTACAAAAGAAAAATTTTTCTGCCAAGACTGGATTTTGAACCAGGAGCAAAAAATGTTGCTAACATTCCATTAGTTGATTCACCACTCCACATAAAACTGGGGCTTATGAAAAACTTGGTAAAAACTATGGACAAAGAAGGACGTGCTTTCAGTTATTTAAAACAAAAATTTATCAGACTTACAGCCAGTTTCTGGTACATTCCGCTACCGAACTAATAGCTATCGCTTCGATAAAGTTATGTATCCGATGACTTGCAAAGGGTTTCTGAAAACTTATGTGTCGATAAATTTCAATTAATAGTAATCCAGCTGTTAAGTTGATTAAACTACTATACACTAGATGGACTGTCATCGAAGCTAACTTCATATTATTATTTTTAACCTCATTTTTACTATCTACTGTCATTTTTACAATGTTAATGTTAGGTTAGCATTCGTGAATAATAATAGTAGAGGCTCTAATATTCCTTTTAGCATCCACCTTCAATAATTCATATGTAACAGTTATTTTGATTTAAAAAAAAGTCGAATAGCAAAGATAAAAAACGATTTCGATGGATAGTCGGTGAATTTCATCACTATAATAGTTCAACCAAGTATTTTACAGTATCCTTGGTAAACCGCAATCGCTCCCTAAATTCGTTTTCACTATATTCTTCAAATGAATCACTTCTAATGCGAAGATTTCGACGGTACTTCAAAAACTTTGTCGTCTGAAGAATCAGAAGTGCTTGAGTAATCCATTCTAAAATGTTTAAAGCTCTAATATTTTTCAATTTTCACTTAAATTGGTACTTATCTACTATCTCAAATTATAAGTAACAAATGGATTATATGTATTAAAGAACAGCACAAGTTGTTTGTAACGTGTAATAGTAATGTGTAATAAGTTAACCTAACATATAAACGTCAAAACACTATATCCTTTGCATCAAAATACAATGTGAATACTGCGCATGCATTAGATAGTTATTGAAATATTGACGAGATATCTGTTCGTTAGATTTATCGAAGCGTTACCACTGGTTAAACATTTCGGAAACGCAATTTCTCTACTTATCGGTTTGTTAAGGCTATCGGATACACATTCTAGAAGGTAATGAAAAATCTGCTTGGAATTACTTTAAAATGGTAGCAACACACTTTCTCGGTAACAAAAGAGTAGAAAACTATAGAGACCTTGTTGGGAATCTTCTTTCTTGCTACCAGAAATTAGGATGTAATATGTCATTACAAGTCCATTTTCTACATTCACATCTAGATTACTTCCCAGAAAACTGTGGTGTAGTAAGTGATGAGCATGGAGAGAGATTCCACCAGGATATTCAAAATATGGAAAAAAGATATCAGGGCAAATGGACTTCTGCGATGTTGGCAGACTACTGTTGGACATGTATAAGAGATGCTCCAGAAGTAACTTATAAGAGAGGCTAAGAAGCGCAAGAAGAATAATTAATTTTCTGATTAAAGAGCTTATATTCTAATTAAATATATATTATATAACATGTATTCGAAATATATATCAAAATGGCAAATATTTTTTCACATGATGTAATTAATTGTTTTTTTTATTAAAATTATACCATAATATGTGAGTTAGGTCAGTTATTACATTTTTTAGAGCCAACAAATTTTTTTTTAGGACTATGTTAGACGTAGCTGGGACCAAAACAATACAAATAAGTGGTTTTGGTTAATGATACAAAATAAAAGTTAAAATTTGTAGGTGTGTGATTTGTCATTCTTATGGAGTAATCGCGTATTTTGTGTTTTTCTCCGCCGACCGAACTCTGTATTGTTACAAATGGACCATCGATTATCCATATAATCGTGGACACATTTTTTACAGTGTACTAATATGTAAGTGAATACGCTACATATATAACCCCCCCCCCCCCGTAAAAAGAAAAAATCAACTTACCAAAGTATCAATGTTAAAGATGACTTTTATGGCAATATTTAAGAAATATTTCCCTAATAATATATAAAAGTAAATAGTTTCGGAGTTTAATTAAAATTGTAAATGTTAACATTTTGTATGATAAATAAATTAATAATAAATTGTTTTTTGTTATTTTAATATCCATGGCGATAATATGTAAGTGAATTACTCTTGGATAAACCACTGAACTCTACTATATAAATGGAAGGTCAATATCTATACCAATTTTTACGTGAAATTGAACCTCGCGCAAGTATGGCGTCCTTAAAGTGGAGTGCAATCGCACTACAAAATACGTCAGAGCCGGTCTTATTGTTACTGCAACTGTTTAAAACCCTGGACTTTGCAACGATTCTTGCAACACAGTACCATACAAGATTGCACCATATTGTCTCAATTAACTGTTTATAACAGTCACAAAATAATCAATTTATAACAACATAAATGACAGAAATAAACAAAGAATAAAATGAGTGACACCGACTCTGGAAATTACATCTAATCCAAGACTTACGCTACGGAATCTATGGGAAACGAATAAAACACAGAATCGCGTCAGCGCATAACTTCGGTAGACAGCCGTTTGGTTCAAGCACAGACATCAATTTCTCTACTGCGTCGACGCATGGCTTTATATTTTAAGTTTTAATCTGTGGCGTAATTGCCGTATTTTGTTCACGCGCATATACCTATATTGGCCTTCCATTTATAATAGTGGAGTTCAGTGGGATAAACTGAAAAGGTATAGAGTCCGAGGTATTCCGTTAAACCACTCTTCATATCTCAATAATAGAACCCAAATTGTCAAATTAAACCACGATGTAACAAGTAATATATGTGACATAATACGGCATAATAACGATTTTCGTAGGACCGAGAAAGTTTATACTGACAAGTGATATTGTCGTACTAGCCCAGGATCGATGCAGGTCGATGCTCAACAAATTAGAGACAAGCTGAAATTTGGTATGGTGCTTTGTTTTGAAGTGAAAATACCCTGAAACCCCAGCGGTGAGTCGTTGAGCCCATCCCCCCAAAACAACCCTCCAAAAGGGCCCTTTTTGGGCCCTAAAATTGCCCTTTTTTCACTTTTTTCCTCATAACTCGAAAACGAAGCATTTCATGACAAAATGCCAAGAGGAAGTTGAAGAGGAGAAAATTTCCTACGAAGGAAGTCAACTTTGAGAAATTTCGAGTTAGTAGTGAGGTAGCAATGAATTTTTATTTAGGGTATTTTTTTAAGTATTGTGAAAAAGTGCTGAATAACGTTTTTTTTGGCTAGGTTACTTCAATTTTAATCAAATATATAATAATACAGTGTAGCACTATAGGGCTCTAAATTTTTTAGGGTAATCTGTGGTGGGCATAATAATAAAGATGAAATAAACCAAAACGTTAAAATAGGATTAAAAAAAACAAACAACTTATCTATGTCCAAATTTACAACCCGGTTTAGACAAGTAATTCCATTGCATTGACTACATGCCATAGTGCATTTCGGACCAATTCGTCTGCATATACATACTTTTTTGCATCCTCCTGATGAACAACTACAAACAATTTTTTGTAGAACCCATGTAGGGGCAATGCTTTGGTCGGAATGAATTGGCTGCAACTCTTGGTTTTTTAGACTCCAATCCCAATCTTGCGGTGGTAAATGGTTATTTAACCACGGTTGTACCTAAAAGTTGAAAAGAATACGACTTAAAGTTTTAGTTGCATGATAAACCTGACTTTGACTTACCTGGTGGAAAACTCTAAATCCTTGATACTTTGCGCTGTTTGAGGTAGGTGGTAATGTGGCCAAGTTAAAATCAGTACTAAGGCTTCGTTTACGTACTTACTGTTGATAAAGAATGTATCTAGCACTATCCAAATCTGTATTTGTTGAGTTTTTAACATATGTTGCTATAAAAAATTGCGTTGTGACTGCTTCTAATTCCTCCTTTGTAGCCTGAGGATTATAAAATTCTTTTAGCAGGTTATATAACTTTTTTTCTTGGTGATATTTACTAAATTAATCTTCTCTCTATTGAATAATGCAGACGTTGTGTCACAACCGGACGTACTAACTATAAAACATTAAAATTTTGAAAAAAAAAAATTAAAAATTCATTGCTCCGCCACTGCTAACTCACAATTTCTCAAAATATTAAGTACATTTGATAGGAAATTTTCTGCTCTTCAACTTTGGCCTCTTGGAATTTTTTGCTACAATGTTTTGTTTTTGAGTTATAAAGAAAAAAGTAAAAAAAATACAATTTTACCCCCTTTGGGGGGTTGTTTGGGGGGACGGGCTCAACGACTCACCACTGGGGTTTCAGGGTATTTTAGCGCTTCAAAACAAAGCGCCATACCAATTTTCAGCTTGTCTCTAATTTGTTGAGCATCACTCATATAACATGGGGGATCGACTCTGGGCTATAATCAGTGTGGTCCACTAATCATCAAAATGCATGTTGTCGCTTTCTAAAGTGGTGGAGTAAGTACCTATGACGTCATAAAGATGGCGCCTCCTGATGTTAGATTTTGTCTGTTATTTCGATAACTATTGTAATATGTTGCACCCCTTAAAATTTAAGGTTATGTTACTAAAAAGTAGGCAGACTTCAACAGATCGAATGTCTGAATGAATGTAGTGTATTTGCACCTACTCGAAAAAGAACCTACCAGAAGATTCCAAAGTGACATCTGGAATTCTCTAGAGAATGGTGGCGTCATCACAGAACAATCGAGATCTGTCATTTTTAGGTATAAAAGACCAACCGCATTCTCGGGGAGTAGTTCAGAAAGTTCAGAAAGTATAGAAAGTGAGGTTAAGAGTTCGAAGATAAACAAAGTAATAAACATTGTGATTTTAGTCAGTAAAGTGTATTTAAATTAATAATAGTATTGTGAAGTATCCAGTAAATATTTAATAAAGTGTGTTAGTGGACATCTCTTGTTATAATTTTTGGAACCCACGGAATTTGCAAGGGGTAGTTTCCTAAGGGTGGAAACACGTTACACTATTCATCCGATTTAAACAAAGTAGATGTCAACTGCTAGGTATTTTAATGCCTAATAAAAAATGTTGTAATTTTTATTGTAAATATTAAATTAACTAATTGTACTTACACAATTGGTAATTCCAATAAAAAACACAGGAGTCATCAGAAGTAGGGAAGCTGCAATACCTACAAAACAAAGCAAAATATTAATTCTAAGTGATGACTATGGCCGCCACATCAACAAAATTGTAAACAATCTATTGAAGCAGAATTCAGCAAAATCTTTCATGATACAAACTATCATCAAACCTGGGGCTACCTTCGACCAAGTTACAGACAATGTTCAGTTGCTGATAAAAGACTACTCGAAAGATGATTATGTGATTGTTATTGCCAGATACAACAATTTCAATAAAAAAACGAAATATCTCTCATTCAAAAGAATATTAGACATAATTAGATGCCATGCCCGTACAAACTTGATAATTTCTACTGCCCCCTATAAGAGGTCACATGTAAATAAGTATATACATAAGTACAATAATAAAACTTAATGAATTTGTTATTCTGGTCGAAAATAACGGGATGAAGGTTAATATACTCAATGTAACAGACAATAGAAGCAAAAATGTTACCAAGAGACAGATTGGTAGTAAGATCGTGGAATTAATAGTACAGAAGGTAAATATGCCAAACTTAATAACGATAAGGCCAATTTTCCAGCCATGGATCAAAGGCAATCAGTCATTAATAGAAATTGTGGAAATTATTGATGAAGAAAATATGACACCAGCACATTTAATCAACAATCAGTCATCAAGTTTGTTTCTGAACTCAGAACCAGTGAATAACGATATACTTGCAAATGTTATACTGAACAATTCAATCGAAGAAATAACTTCAACGGCTGTTAAAAGTATGAATATTGAGTCAACCCCTAGTGAGAATCCAACTCAAATGGAACCTACTTTTACCCTCGCTTGTCCCAAGTGGAGATTATTCTATAGAAACAAAAAAATTGAAAATATGCAATATTAATGTACAAAGTATATCAAATAAAATCGATGAAATTAATATATTTGCGCAGTTAGAAAACCTAGATATTTTATGTATCACTGAACATTGGTTACAGAATAGTAACATTGAAACTTTAAATCTAACGAATTTCAAATTATCCTCTCATTTTTCTAGAAAGAAAAAGAGCCATGGTGGTACTGCAATATTTAGTAAAAAAAATCTGATGTGCATAAATGAAATCACCAATATTACGAGCATGTCTGTTGAGTGTCACATAGAATTATGTAGTGTCTTATATAATGGTTTAACAATAATTTGTGTTTATCGACCTCCTGTTGGAGATATTGACATATTTTTCAAATAATTAATAAAGCCCTGAAAACAGTGTCAAAAAAAACACAATATTATATTATAGCCTGAACATATTAAATCTATGACAACATTTTTTAAGTTTAAAAAGGCTTTAAAATCACTTTTGTTGGACATAAACAGCTATAATGTTGACGAATTTTTACAAAATGTGTGACTACTTTTCTCTAGTTTTTTTTTTATTATACCCTATAATATTTTCAATTGCTCAATGTTCACATGTTTTTTTGTGTGTATATGTTTTTACAATGTTATTTGTGATATTTTTCTTTGTATTTCTACTTACAATATTTCTTAACTGCGCTTTGTACAGTTTCTGAAATTAATAAATATTTTTTTTTCCCGCACGCGATTCTGGACAGTTCTCCCGTGTCTCCGACATCCTCATGAGAGAAGCGCCAGCGAATTATTCACAGCCACTCCCCGCATCCCGCAGGGTCAGTGACTGTAAATTCCAGACTCATGTGCCCTAAGCAAACGGAGGGACCCCAGGATAACTGCCTTCTGCATTTGGCCTGCCAACCATTCGGCTGACTTTTGGCAGGCTGGTATGGCCTTTAATTCTGAGAACAGCGTAGGCCTTATTCCACCGAGTACACCGATTATCAGGACGACCATCTTGACCGAGTAGTCTGGGTATAGCGCTCGGAGTTCATACCGGAGATCTCGGTATCTAGCCCGTTTTTCCCCCTCCTTCAAGATGATGTTTGTCTCGGTAGGTGCCGAGAATTCCATGACATACATCACCTTGGTTTGATGGTCGAGGAGGACTATGTCAGGCTTGTTTGCTTGTATCTGCCTGACTGTCGGAAACGAGTAGTTTCAATATATTCGGCACTTCTCGTTCTCGACAACGGACTCGATCTCTCCGGGGACATAAGGCAGCACTGGTGTTTGGTCTACTTCGTACGAGTGCCGGAGATGGTAGTACAGCACTCGTAGAGCCGCGTTATGCCTATGGATGTAGGCCGAAGTCGCATATACCGGACATGCAGATAGTAAGTGCATGAGCGACTCCGGCGTCTGACGGCAGGTCCTACAGGTAATGTCAGGGACCTCCACACCCATAACGCGACTGCGGTAGACCAAGGTGTTAATAACACCATCTTGGCAGGCCACAATGAATCCCTCAGTCTCCGACTTTAGCCCTGCTGACTGTAAGAAAGCAAAGGTCAGCTTTGTCGATAAACCCAGTGTCTCTATGTTGTTATAGAATACACCGTGCATGGGCTTATCGACGTGCTGCCTGAACAGATTTCTCTGCTCGGCAGCTTTAATTTGGGCTGTCAGGCGATTAGGCGCAAGCTCAGTTACTGATTCTAGCTCAGCACCTCGCCGGCCTCCTCGCCTGAAGTCGAATATGAGACCGAGATCATCTGCGGCCTTACATGTTGCCTTGAATAAAAATGCGCCAACTCCTGCAGTTTCATGATCTCTCACAAACCGCAGAAGTGGGTCCGAGCTCCTAAGGACGTTGCATACCACACCCAGTGCTACTCTACCATGCGCACACTCCAAACTCAAGAGTCTTCGGCCCCCCCGTTGGCGTGGGAGGTACACTCGAGGAAC
Organism: Rutpela maculata; assembly: GCA_936432065.2. Taxonomy (NCBI): domain Eukaryota; kingdom Metazoa; phylum Arthropoda; class Insecta; order Coleoptera; family Cerambycidae; genus Rutpela; species Rutpela maculata. The sequence goes on along the minus strand of OW386291.2, from coordinate 59,948,363 downwards.
GGGACGACCTAGGATGGATGCTCCTGTGAACATGCATCATCTTGCGGGTATCCCTATCCAATTGGCGCAGCTCATCTAGTGTCCACTTAACTACTCCGAAGGAGTAGAGCAGAATCGGAATGGCAAGCATATTAGTTGCAGACACCTTGTTCTTCCCCGAAAGTTCAGAAGATCAAATCTTTCGGAGCCGGTGTCTGTACTTGCCGCGGAGAGTATCCTTAATTTGTTTCACGTCCTGGATGTGATGTTGTTCCACACCCAGGTACGTGTAGGTCTCTCCGGCATCCAGATGTTGTAGGATGCTTCCGTCTGCGAGCTGTGCGTCTTCAAGGAATATCCCGCTTCGTCCTCTCTTGAGGTGAATAAATATTATTATTATTATTATTATTTTTTTTTTTTTTTCGGTTTCCCGTTGCCGGACAGAGCTTCCGTGGCCTCCGACACCACACGGTAGCCGCGCCGGCTAATTAATTACAGCCACTCAATTCTTTCAATCAATTCTTTCAATTCTTTATTGGTGGTAAAATACACAGAGTGTTTACACACGTCAACATACAATAAGAAAGATAAAATACAAAGTACATGATATTAAATGTATAAAATATAGATATAAGGTATAAGACTAACGGCACTCTCCACGACCTGTGGAGTTAGTGACTGTAAACACCTGAATCATGTGCCCTAAGCAGACGAAGGGACCCCAAGATAACCGCCTTCTGCATCTGACCTGCCAACCATTCTGCCGAATTCTGACAGGCCGGTATGATCTTTAACGATTTCTGTGATATGAAGGTATAACTATTGGCTTGTATTTTAAATATTTCTCTCATATTGATTTTTCATATAGATTTTGAATATGTAATCTTTTCTTATGTTACATGTAAAATGACGTATATTTTATAGAAATTTTAATATGTATTGTTTGTGACATGTACATTGTGTTATGTTAACATACATTATTTTGTTTTATAAACCATTTTACCATTGTATTTTGTATTTTGACGTGTGTAAACACTTTTGTGTATTTAACACCAATAAATTATTCTTATTCTTATTCTTATTCTTATTCCTATTCTTATTCTTATTCTTATTCTTATTCTTATTCTTATTCTTATTCTTATTCTTATTCTTATTCTTATTCTTATTCTTATTCTTATTCTTATTCTTATTCTTATTCTTATTCTTATTCTTATTCTTATTCTTATTCTTATTCTTATTCTTATTCTTATTCTTATTCTTATTCTTATTCTTATTCTTATTCTTATTCTTATTCTTATTCTTATTCTTATTCTTATTCTTATTCTTATTCTTATTCTTATTCTTATTCTTATTCTTATTCTTATTCTTATTCTTATTCTTATTCTTATTCTTATTCTTATTCTTATTCTTATTCTTATTCTTATTCTTATTCTTATTCTTATTCTTATTCTTATTCTTATTCTTATTCTTATTTTTAATTCTGAGAGCAGCGAAGGCTTCATCCCTCCGAGTACGCCGATTATTAGGACGACCATCTTGACCGAGTAGTCTGGGTACAGCACTTGGAGCTCATATTGGAGATCACGATATTTGGTCCGTTTTTCCCCCTCCTTCAAAGCGATGTTTGTCTCAGCAGGTGCTGAGAATTCGATGACAAACATCACTTTGTTCTGATGGTCGAGGAGGACTATGTCAGGCTTGTTGGCTTGAATGAGCCTGACGGTCGGGAACGAGTAGTTCCAATAAATTCGGCACCTCTCGTTCTCGACAACAGACTCAATATCTCCGGGGATGTAAGGCAGCACTGGTGTTTGATCTACCCCGTACGAGTGCCTTAGATGGTAGTATAGCACTCGTAAAGCCGCGTTATGGCGGTGGATGTAGGCCGAAATCGCGTATATCGGACATGCTGAAAGCAAATGCATTAGCGATTCCGGCGCCTGACGGCAGGTCCTGCAGTTGATATCAGGGACCTCTACACCCATTACGCGGCTTCGGTAGACCAAGGTGTTTATTACACCATCCTGACAGGCCACAATGAATCCCTCGGTCTCCGACTTAAGCCCAGCTGACCTTAAAAAGGCGAATGTCAGCCTAGTCGATAAACTCAGTGTTTCTATGTTCTTATAGTACACACCGTGCATGGGTTTATCGACATGCTGCCTGAACAGATTCTCCTGTTCGGCAGCTTTTATTTGGGCTTTCAGACGATTTGGCTGAAGCTCGGTGACTGACTCTGGATCAGCACCGCGCCGGCCACCTCGTCTGACGTCGAATACGAGACCAAGTTCATCTGCGGCTCTTTTTGCTGCCTTGAACAATCCTGCGCCCACCCCTGCGATTTCGTGATCTCTCACTAATAGCAGGAGCGGACCCGAGCTCCTGAAGATGTTACATGCCATACTCAGCGCTACTCTGCCATGCATACACTCCAGCCCCAAGAGTCCTCGCCCCCCCCCGATGACGTGGGAAGTAAACACGAGGAACGGACGATCTAGGATGAATACTCCTATGGATGTTCATCATCTTGCGGGTATCTCTGTCTAGTTGGCGCAGCTCATCTACAGTCCATTTTACTACCCCAAAGGAGTAGAGCAGAACAGGAACGGCAAGCATGTTAGTGGCAGACGCCTTATTCTTCCCCGAAAGTTCGGAGGACCAAATCTTTCGGAGTAGGCGCCTGTACTTGCCGCGGAGAGACTCCTTTATTTGTTGCACATCCTGGATGTGATGTTGTTGCACACCCAGGTATGTGTAGGTCTCCCCGGCATCCAGATGTCTCAGAATGCTTCCGTCTGCGAGCTGCGCATCTTCAGAGAATTCCCCGCATCGCCCTCTCTTGAGGTGGACGACCGCGCACTTGTCCAACCCGAACTCCATACCAATGGCCCGCGTGTACTCCTCGACCACCCTTAGAGCATTTTGAAGTTCACGCTCACCGGAGGCATACAGTTTGAGGTCATCCATATAGAACAGATGGGTGACCTTATGCCTCCGGTTGCTGGGTGGGCCACAGTGGTACCCGCGGGTTTGGCGGAGTTCAACAGATAACGGCAGCAGTGAGATGCAAAAGAGGAGGGGACTCAGAGAATCTCCCTGGAATACTCCTCTTCTGAATGCTACCTGTTCTGTCGTAACCCGCTGTGCACCTGATGTTATGGTGAAGCGGGTCCTCCAGAGTGGCAGCAGTTGTTCTATGCATCTCACTAGTGGCTCTGCTACCGCAAGACATTTGAGCAAATGTAACAATAGTTCATGTGATGTTGTGTCAAATGCCTTACGATAGTCAATCCAGGCCATCGATAGATTCCGCTTGTATTGCACAGAATCCTGTGTAATACAGCGGTCTACCAGCAGGCTGTCTTTACAACCTGCCATGCCCTTCTTGGCGCCACGCTGCTCGTATATCTGCTGGAAGACCGGATCAACCTGCCGTAGTGTCCGAGCGTACAGGATACGTGTAAATATCTTGTAGCCGGAGTTCAGACAGGTGATTGGCCTATAATTCCTTGGGTCGGACAGATCACCCTTTTTGGGAATAAGCACGGTACGTCCCTCGACAAACGTACGTTACGTATTCTACCACACTCTGGATTCGAGAAGCGTGTTGTCTGGCCAACTGTATTTTGCCTTTTGATCTTTTGTACACGCCGCTTAGCCTTTTCGATAACGCTCGAGGCATTGTTTGTCCTCTCGCGGGGAACGAGTTGGCTAGCAGCGTTGTACATGGCAGTGTTGATCTGCCAGATGTCGGCGTCTTCTGGCAATTCCTCATCGATGACAGCGTCCATCCGCGCCAGGTCTTGTGACTTTAGGGTAGCCCTGCTGTTAAGGCTAACCCTCGTCCTTAAGTCAACATTGGCGTATCTTCTAGGATGTTCCCCAACAGCTATTTGCCACGGTGGAAGTGCGGCTGGCACTTCTTCCTGCTGCCGGGGTGCCCTTACGTAGCCTGTCCTGCGCAGGAAGGATACTTGATCTCTGAGCTGTTGCTCAGAGAAGGCGCGATGCTCTGGATGCATGTCGCACCAGATATCGTGCAATCGCGCCATGTATCCCCTGCGCGCAGGTTCGCTGCTCTCATAGCAGGTCAGCAAGTCATCTCGAAGTTCCCTTGTCCACTTAAAGCGCCCTTGTACATTGCGTGCGTCGTCAACATTGAGACCGTCCGGTATGGCCCCTCCAACTTGTCTCTGACCCCCATCCGGTTAGGGTCGATTGTGAGGGACCCTTCCTCTGTGTGGTAGAACCAGAGAAGTGGATCTCAGAGTGGTTAGCCCTGAGATCCACGTCCGACATCTGTCAGGCAGAGTTGCCTCTGCCTGTCCAGGTACACCGCGTGGAGGCTGCCGGTCCGTTTTCCGTACCATTATTATTATTATTATTATTATGTGGAGACTTTAATATAGATTACAATAAAGAATCCCTTGTCCAAAAAATGCTATCGGATGTTTTAGACTCCTTCAAACTAGACATAACAACTTATGAAGATTTAAATATTATTATAGACAACCAAGAAGAGAGATTAAAGGAACTAAAAAAGTTTGTTGACGAGTTAACAGAAGAGTTAACGACTTATAGAAGCAAACAATTAATAAATGTTACTACACAGACAGATAAAATGAAGACTCTGTTAAAAAATGCATCCACAAACACTACAGAAAAAATGCAAAATCAGGCAAATATTTCTACAAACACAGAAATTGTTGAAAAACATGCACATCCCTTATATGATCAAAATATAAATGAATATACACCAAGCGACAACAAAATGAAGAATCAAAATGTAAGAACAAAATCAAGGATTTTAATTTTAGGCGATCAACATGGCAAAAATATGGTGGAACATTTGGACTCCCTAAGAAATTGTTATGACATACAAGCCATTCTTAAACCTAACGCCAAAATGTCTGATATTATAGGAAACATTAAAATAAGTACAAAAACTTTTACTGACTTGGATTATGTAATAATTCTGGCAGGTTTTAATGATATAGCTATTCATAGAAAATATTTTCTGTTTAAATTGTTGACTGACAATGTAAAATTATGTTCCCAAACAAATATTATTATATCTTCTATTCCATATTCCAGAAATGATTATATTAACAAAAGAATTTATAAGGTAAATCTAAAATTAAAAGATATTTGTGAAAAATTGGACCAATTTACTGAGGGACACATAGCATATCTTGAAGTAAATCAAAAGACTCTCATATTTAATAAGAAATTTGTGAGTAAAAACATTATAATGTTAATAAATATATTAAAAAATAGGAAAAAAAACTTAGTATTTTTAAATGTGGAAAAAGAGGAGCTCAACAATAAATCTAACTTTATAATTGATTTGATAAGTAATGAATCAATTGATAAAAATATACAGGGAAATAATACACCTTTTTTATACCCTCGATTATCTCAAATAACTATAGAGGACTAAATAATAAGTTTAATTCTGATAATAAATATTCCACTGTAACTATAAATTTAATTAACCTATGCCATGTTAATGTTCAAGGGTTTATGAGTAAATTTAATGAAATTGAATTATTTGCCCTTATTGAAAATCTTGACATATTATGTATAAGTGAACACTGGATTTCAAACAATGATATAATTAATCTTAATTTTCCCAGTTTTAATATTATTTCTTATTATGCTAGAAGTGCCCATATACATGGTGGAACGCTAATATTGGCAAAACCTGATATAAATTGTATTAATTTGGATCAGATTAATAAATTATCAGTAGAATTACAAATTGAATTATGTAGTGTACTATATCACACTTCTAATAAAGTGAAAATTGTATTAATTACGTTATATCGACCGCCAACTGGCGACATAAATGTTTTAGTATCTAAATTATCGGAGGCCTTAACTATTGCTGTGGCAAAATCAGACTATATTATATTATGCGGAGACTTAAATTTAGATTTTAATAATAAAGTATTAAGTACAAAGATATTAATTGATACTCTTGACTCTTTTGAATTGAGCGTTGTAACAAATGTACCCACTCGAGTATTTACGAACAGAAAAGGCCAGACATCATCCAGTTGTATCGATTATGTAGCCACAAATATACCATTTGAAATGTTAAAATGTAAAGTAACGAATCCCAACATTGCCGATCACTTTGCACATGTTGTTTCAATTTCAATGAAAGACTATAGAAAAAATTTAGTAAATCCTATGCAAGTGAGCACCATATTATTTACTGAAAATAATCTCAATGAGTTGAACTACCATCTAAGTAGGACTGATTGGACAGGTCTATTGTATTTAGATCTCAATGATGCTTTCAGATTATTTTTAGAAAATATAGCCTGGTGTCTCAATGTTAGTTGTCCTATCAAAACTTATAAAAAACATAATGTAGAAAAATCTAAAAATGGCTGGTTATCCACAGAGCTGGTTCTTGAAAGCAAACAACTAAAAGATATGTATTATTATATCAACCAAGGCAACAATGAAGACGCAAAAACAACATATAATAAGAGGAAACAGGAGTATAGAAAAAAAATAAAAGAAGCCGAAACACAATATTATAGAAATAAAATAATAAACTCAAATAATAAACCCAAAGAAACATGGAAAATTATAAATGAAAAACTTGGCAGAAATAAAATCAATAACAGTAAAATTGTGTTAAATTTTGATAATACTGAAATAACAGATCCAAATCTAATTGCTGACTTATTTGCAGATCATTTTTCTACACTAGCCGAAAAAAAACTACTAAATCATTTTGGTTCCAACTTAGTACTACCTTGTACTCTAATGAATAGAACTGTAAATTCAATTTTCTTTGAGCCTGTCACTGAACTTGAAATTAAAAATATTATAGATTCCTTAAAAAATACAAAATCTAGTGGTTTCGATGAGATAACAACTCATGTACTAAAACACATTAGTAATAATATAATACAATATTTGGTATATCTATTTAATTTATCGTTAGAAGTAGGTAAATTTCCTGACGTATTAAAAATGGCATCGGTTTTACCTTTACATAAAAAAGATGATTCAATGAGTATTGAAAATTACAGACAAATATCAATTCTAAGTATATTATCAAAAATTTTAGAAAGAGTGATCTATAATAGAATTGAAAATTTTTTAGAGAGATATAAAATCCTAACGGACTCTCAACACGGTTTCAGGAAGCATAAATCCACAGAAACAGCATGCTGTCACTTAATGGAATATGTATATTCCAATCTTGATAGAGGCCAGTATGTTGTTTCTCTATTCTTCGATCTATCTGCAGCATTTGACACTGTGAATCATCAGTTTCTTATAGAAAAATTATATAATATAGGTATCAGAAATTCTCCTTTAAGTTGGATCAAATCTTATCTTAGTGGTCGGAAAATGGTTGTAAAGTTGTCAGACAATACCTCAAAAATTCATGATGTTAAATTGGGCGTTCCCCAAGGTTCAGTTCTCGGCCCACTGTTGTTTGGTTTATATGTGAATGACCTTCCATTTAACATTACAAATGGTAAAGTCACAATGTTTGCAGATGATATGACAATAACTGTTTCAGCAAAAACTCCCGAGGAAATTCAGATTGTGGCAAAGTTAGTTGTAGAAGAATTAAATATATGGTGTGATAGAAATAAGTTAATATTGAACAACAAAAAAACTGTCTGTTTAAACTTTCACCTACAAAAACCCCTCCAAGAGGACCTGCTATCTATGATAAATATAAAGTTTGCAAATGATGTTAAGTTTTTAGGTACCTACTTGGACAAAAGATTGTCATGGAGCTCTCAAATTGAGCATGTCTGCAAGCAGCTCAATAAGGGATTTTTTGCTATCCTCCAGCTCAAAAATTCGATGAATGAGCAGGTACTCTTGGACGTCTATTACTCTTTATGCTATTCATGTATCTCATACAGCATTACATCTTGGGGTAGTGCAATTGAAATGAACAGAGTATTTATAGCACAAAAAAGAGTTGTGAGACTTATATTTGGGTTGAAATATAGGGAAAGTTGTAGAGAAATTTTTAAACAAAAAAAAATTTTAACTGTTCCTAGCATATTTATTTTAAAATGCGTCACATTGTTCATTAAACTTAAAGACAAGTTCACAACGTTGTCTTCAAGTCATAACTACAACACTAGACATGGTGACCTTATTTCTATTCCCAACCACAAAACTAGTAACTTCAAACATTGTTTTTATTATAATTGTATAATTTGTTACAACGCTTTACCAAATGAAATTCGCAGCATAAAAAATTGTCATAAATTAGTGAAGGAAACAAAAAATTTTCTCCTTGAAAATGGGTACTATAATTTACAAGAATTTCTCTATAGAAACTAATACAGTTTATACCTTGCTTGAAGATTATTTTTATTATTGTTTTTTTTTCTCTTCTTCATTCCATTTAACAATATAAATATTTATGACTAATTACATGTCTCTCATTAAATTTGGGCGTGAGCGGTGATTATTTACTTATCTTTATTATAAGTATTTTATATATATATATATGTATATTGTATTTGTTTATTTATTGACTTGTATTTTTTAATTTTTAAATGTTATTCTGAATTGACTTGCCATATGTACAGTAATTGTATCATCTTGTGGTTAATAAATTATCTATCTATCTATCTATCTATGAACCAACAAGAATTTTTACCAATTAGGAAGTTTCCATTTTTCTCATTTTCTCGTAAAAAATAGTCATAAAAATCTAAAAAATATCTGTAATTTTTTTTTTTAAATTATCTCTATAAATAAAAAAGTTATGGTCCTTCCAAGTATAAAATGCTGCGATCATCTGGGCTGAGGCTCGATTACGTCACAATACATGATTCCGCCAACACAGAGCGGGCGCGGGCACCTTTATACTCGCTGGCAGGCACCGGCAGTATATAGCCAGCTTGCATTTGAGAGCCGAAAAAATTGCTAAAGCATGCAATCTTGACACGTTCATATTTTTGGAAAAACACCATTGGGACGGGCGTATGATGTCGCGATGTAGAGAGGAAGTCTTCCAGATAAACCTGATCGTAAATTGCACGGCGAAATTCGAAAATTCGGCTCGGCACGAACGAATCAAAAGTGACATTTTGTGACATTTCAGAAAATCGAGCACATACACTAAATAAAGGGAACATACGGCGGGTCGCCGGCATGGCAAGTCTGCGCGTTATATATTGTGACGTCACGGTGGACTTCAGCCGAGGCGAAGTATTCAAATAAGAAATTGAATAAGTTCGTGAGTTTTTCAGATATCGAGATAATTTTTTTTTTGTTTGACTAGTTATCTGAAAGACTACTAAATGAGGTTGAATGTACATGATATTTCTAAAATAGGAAACTTCCTAATTGCAATGGCATAACCAGTGCCAGCTCCATTGATTATTTTTCTACTAACCTACCTCTAGATGTATCGATGTAGAGTGGTTGATCCTTGTGTAGCTGACCACTTTTCTCAGATTAATGACATAAATTTGCTTGAATGTCCTATAATATCCGAGTGCAAGCCAAATATTAGCAATACAAATATTACATTTAGATGTAAGTCCGAAGAAAATATAAATGAGTTTAAACATCATATCAACAACACAGATTAGTCTTTCATCCAGTACAAATGATGTAAATAAATTATTTAATCAATTTGTTGATAGTCTAGTATGGTGTCTGGATGTTAGATGCCCTAGAGTAAATAAATCGATATGTAATAAAAATAAGGTAAATCCTTGGTTTAATAAGCAGTTAATTTGTGAAAGAAATGAACTAAAACAATTACAATGGCTCAAGAATAACACAAAAGATGAAGTAAATATAACAAACTATCAAACTAAGAAAAAAATATACAAAAAAATATTAAATTGACCAAATCAAACTATTACTCTAACAAAATAAAAAATAGCAATAACAAGTCTCGAGAACAGTGTTGAGAGCAGGTCTCATTTTTTCGTACTAAATGTCGTTATAAATTCGTAATAGATTTCAACTTTTCGTAATCACAATAATCACATACCTAGAGGAGAGTAGAAGAACGCCATAGGCGAAATTTTTTTTGAAGGTCATCGTGATTTTTTAGAGTATCTTCATGTATAACGTATACTTATTATATCGAAATGAATAAATTGAATATATTTTAATGTTTCTCTAGTGGCTCCACCTGTCATTGAATGGCGAAAATTTTTATTGAAAAAAGGATTTATTCGCGATACCCTGACTTTTAAGAGGCTTTAGCGATTTCGTTTCACTATCAACACCGACTACCAGTTCTGCTGGTAGCATTCATCGGTATAAATATATAACGACATAACGAAAAAAAAGTAATAGATATTCGTTGCGGCGTAATAGCGTAATAGGGAGCGTTTAAAAGTAATAGATCTATTACAAAAGTAATAGTGCTCACAACACTGCTCGTGAAACTTGGAAAATAGTAAACAAGAATTTAGGTAAGGTTAGATATAAAAAAGACAAAATAGAACGAGTTATAAATGATGTACTAATTACAGATACAAATTTAATTGCAAATACTTTTGTAAATTATTTCAGTACAGTATCAGGAATTAAACTTCAAAATCACTTTGGAGAAAATTTGTCTTTGCCTTATACTAAAATGGCAAACCAACCTAATTCTCTCTTTGTTCCATTTATAGACCAACATGACGTGAAAAACGAAATAAATTACTTAAAAAATAAAAAAAGCACCGGACTAGATGAGTTAAGTATAGATCTTATAAAATCTGTACAAAACATAATTAGTGAACCATTGGCAATAATTATAAATAAATCTCTCGTGGCAGGAATCTTTCCAAACATACTAAAAATAGCGAACACCATACCGATATATAAAAAAGAAAACCGACGTGATACTGAAAATTACAGACAAATCTCACTCCCAAGTGTTCTATCAAAGTTGGCAGAAAAACTTGTTTCTAATGTTGTTATAAATTATTTAAATAAGCAAAAGTTATTTACACCCTATCAGCATGGGTTCAGAGAAAAGAGGTCGGTAGAGACGGCAGCCTACCATTTACTAAATTTTGTTTATAAAGAATTAGATACAAAAAGATCAGTAATATTACTCCTGTTTGACCTTTCTCGGGCTTTCGACACAGTTGATATCAGATTTATGGAGACCAAGCTGTACTCAATGGGAATTCGTGGAAACTTATTAAATTGGATTATATCATACATGTCTGACAGGAGGATGTTGGTTAATTGCAATGGAGCGGTATCTGACACAAGAAAAGTTGAAATGAAATGGGTGCCCCCCAAGGATCAGTTTTGGGGCCACTCTTATTTGCGTTATATGTAAATTATTTACCCCCAACATATTACAAATGGTATGGTTATAATGTTTGCAGATGATATCACAATTACTTTATCTGCAAAAAACCCAGAAGAATTGTCAACATATATTGCAGTCACTTGTGATGAATTAGAAGCTTGGTGTCAGCGAAATCATTTAATCTTAAATAAAAAAAAAGACCGTATATATGAATTTTCATCTAAGATCCCCTTTACCAGAAACCTTTATATCTCAAAATAATCTAACACTCGCAGACATCAAAATTCCTAGGTTTATGGCTAGATGATAAACTGAACTGGAATAGGCACATTGAACATGTTTGTTCTAAATTAAATTCAGCATTCTATGCTATAATGCAATTGAAATCTTGCTTAAACATTGAAGGAGTCTTAACCATCTACTACGCTTTGGCCTACAGTGACATAGCAAATAATATTGTTTCTTGGGGCAGAGGCAATGACTTGCTTAGGGTATTCATTGCCCAAAAAAGATTAATTAGATTAATTTTTTCACTTCAGCCATTAGAGACCTGTCGAAAAGTGTTTAAAGATAAAAAAATATTGACAGTTCCATCTATATTCATATTGAAGTGCATAATGCACGTTTATAAAAATAAAAATGATTTTGAAACACTTAATAATAATTCTCATAATACCCGACATGGTAATATTCTGTACATTCCAAGTCACACAACCACTTCTTTTAAACACTCCACTCCACAGATGTATTACTATGTATAATAGGTTACCAAACCATATAAAAAATATTCAAAATGAAAATAAATTCAAGGGGGTAACTAAAGATTTCTTAATTGACAATGTTTACTATTCTGTAAACGATTATTCAGATAGTTAGTTTTCGTTTCTGTCGTTTTATACATTTTCTGTTGATTTATTTATCTGTGTTGTATATTATGTGTCTATGTATTGTAATAACATATTTGACTTGTCACATGTACAAAATCATGTATTGCTTTTAGTGACCAATATCTATCTATCTATCTATCTATCTATCTATCTATCTAAAAAATATATATTTAAAAAACTAACTTTAAAATAGAAACATATTCCCAACACGTAAGTTTAATGTGTAATAACGCAATTAATATCTAAATTTGACCAAAACTCGAGCAATAAAAAAATTGCTACATTTTTAAGGTACATTTAAAACTTTGAACTTTCCAAATTGCAAAAAAAATAACGAAATTGTGACCATTTTAAGCGAGCCGCTCCCTCTACCCGCGCCCGACTGACTGACGTCGTTTGCATTGTCCTGCCCGGCTAGTCGCCTACAAGTGATAATACTGAATATATGTACGTGCATGCGTGAGATAATAGGTACTTTTTAGTTTGCTTGGTATACCGCTAATTTACCTATTCAAAACTTACCTCGGCCTATTGATAAGGGTTGGAAATTAGAGGATGGGCAACTACGTCCCATAGCATCATTGCAGAAGCCTATTTCTCTTAAAAATTTGGAACTGATTTCATGTAATTACAAGGCAGGTTGCAGGACGTCCCGTTCTAGATGTGCTGATCGGAAACAAAAATGCATGGAAGATATTTGCCATGTAGGTGTGTAATGCTTTAATCAGTACAATTATGAATTAGATGGCGTTGCGATGCAAAGAAATTTTTTGATCGCAGGAACGATGAAATGAGTTGCATGAAATGGAGAATTATATTCTAAGCAACTTTTTTAATATGAACAATTTTCGAAAAATTACTGGTTTTCGAGATATTTGAATTTCAATATAATTTTTCAAGTAACAAAAATTCCATTGTTTTTTTCATATGTCTACAATTTATAGTGAAAAATTTAGTAGAACATACAACATAAACATGACGCAAAAATTAGACAATACACAATAAACAAAAAGTCATAATCTTTAATTTCCAAATAGCAGTTACAGCCCCAATGTTTTACTTGAAAAAAAAAAATTATTTTGTGTTTTGAAATAAATGTTTCATAGCCATCTAAATGAGCCTGATTCACTATGAAAAATGTCCCAAAGGACTTATTGTTCAAATATATCGAGATCATGTGATTTTTCGAAAATTGTTCGTATTATAAAAGTTGCTCAAAATATAATTCTCCATCTCATGCAACTCATTTCATCGTTCCTGCGATCGAAAAATCTCTTTCCATCGCAACGCCATCTATACCTCAATGTGTAAAATAACGATTTTTACTCAAAACTGAAGTCTTTTATATATTCTAGTAGATACCTTTTATAGAATTCAAATATCGCTTTTGGTTATTGAGAAAATGGCGTCGGGAGTTTTAAGTGGGACACCCTGTATAGTGCCTAAATGTGCAAAATTTTTTTATATCTGAATTTTGTTTAAATATAATTATTATATTACGTTTTGGAAATGAATAAAAATAATTTATATGAAAAACAAGTTTATGTTAAATATTTTTTTTGATTAAATATTTACAACAAAAGTTGCTTTTTGTTAGGCATTGAAATACCTTGCTACCATTTGACATATATTTTGTTTAAATCAGATAAATAGTTATCGAAATAATAGAGAAAATCTAACATCAGGAGGCGCCATCTTTGTGACGTCATAGGTACTCACTCCACCACTTTAGGAAGCGACAACATGCATTTTGATGATCAGTAGACCACACTGATTACAACAATACCACTTGTCGGTATAAACCTTTTCAGTCCTACGAAAAAAAATTTTTTTTCATTTGGCCTCTCTACTAATATATATGCCAATGATTTGATATTTCTAAGTGGAATATCAAATTTACGTATTGTGTGTCATGCTGATGACACGAATTGCTAAAAGTTGTTAAAAATCAAATGTGACACAATTTGCATAAATTAAATGATTGGTTTAGCTAAAATAGTCTTCATTTTAATGCTAATAAGACTCAGGCTCTAAGATTTCACAGCAGACAAAAAATTTAGAATTGAGAATAGACAACCAATAATTGTCATGTATAGATGAACATGTAACACTTTTAGGAATACATGTAGGTGAATGTCTAACCTGGAAAGTCCAGTGTGACAATATTATTTCTAAATTAAATTAAATTCTATTGTTTATCAGTTCAAATTTACCTTTTGCCACACCCTGTAGCGCAGCCAGGGAAAATGTGTCAACCTCGTACAGGTACTTTACCAGCGACGGTTTCCAAATAATAAGTATTCCTGTCCAACGAACTTTTGTGTCGACTTTGTAACATTTAAAGGACTATGGACATTTTCAATCGAGGGCTATCATTTACTTTAACTAAAAAAAACATCAGCTGTGTGTATGTTAGTTTTCAGTTTTCTTTATACTTTGATCATTTTGTGCAGCCTTGGCAACGCTGTAATGAAAGTGCACATGGCGTTGAAATTGGAGGGATAAAGGTGAGTCTAAATTCTTTTTTCAGTTTTGAATTTTTAAATTTAAAAGTGGCATTGGTTTTCACATTACATAAGGATTCACAGATTAAAATATATGCTATTGGCTGATCTCGAAGGCTGCGCATAAGCACACCCTATTTCCTTACATCATGGGACAGACGATGTTGCATGAAATATAAGATTAAAGGAGGATTAAGCTTATTATCAATGAAAATATCATAGTGAGCATATTTCTGGAAAATTAAATGAATAAAGACGTTTTATTATTATTATTATTATTATTATTATTATTATTATTATATTAAGAAAGTTCTATTTTATTTTCTTACGAATTTATATTATGCCTTTGCTTAGAGTGATCTGTCATTTAATGTTTTTTCTTGGAGAGAGACATAACCTCCCTGAACACCTAAAATTAATTACATCTTAACAAAATTTAAATAAGAAATAAAGAACTTTTTGATTATGAATGTTTCTACATGTTAAATGAATTTGTAAATGAGTTTAGTAGTTCTTAAATAAATAAAAATAAGAAAAAGAAAAGAAGAGTTTATGTATTAGATAAATCTATTTTGCCCCATATATAATTTTATCTCTTGATTATTTTATAGTAGCTACTGTCATTTTTTTATAATAATATTACCTTAATATTTTAACTCTTTTGTAATCGTTATTTTATAAATTAAACTTTTATCTATGTACTAGTAATATTAAATATTGTGACTCGCCCTTTGTACATTGTATGTTAGTTTGGGCCAATAAACTATTCTATTTTATGTTAAAACAAACTTTTACTTCCATTAAACAAATGTATTATCGTTTTAGCAAAAATTCAAAGGATTGCGTGAAGATGTGTCATTAATATGGTATACAGCTTTAGACGCAGAAACAAAAGGCTATATAGAACCAACAAACTCTGCCACCAAATTAACTGGCATTAGAGGTCAAACATCTGCATTAGGAGAATTTACACTGAAGTTTACTAACAATTCAGGTAATTAACTATTTTACAATCCACGCAACAGGTGTTTAACAACATTCGTCTTGAGCATTCAAAAAGTTAACTAGTACTACACCTTGTTTCGCCTACAGTGACTGATAGTGCAGTGCAGATCCCTAAGAAGTAGTAAGACTGTATTTTCAATTATGCTACATAACTATTAAAATTAATTAAAAATGTATGTTGGAAACTTATCACAGTTGTGTGTAATTGTGTAATCCAATGAGATTGGGAAACGACAAGTAAGGCAGGAAATAGTTTTTGACATAAAAACAAATACTAAGTAGTTGTAATTTACTTCGACTATGATTCAAATTGACAAGCAAAATTAATACAAAAAACGGACCACTGCCCCTTGAACAAGCCACTATCAAAGGAACAACTGCTAGAAATAATGACTAGAACTAGAAGAAATACTTCACCTGGAGTAGACAAATTAACGAGTTTATAGGTGCTTTCTTTCTACCAACAATCTTAGCTTACCTAAATTTAAGATGCTTATCGTAACTAACTTGCAGAAACAACAATCAAAACGGACTAGAAAATATAGGCATTAGCCCAGATGACAGAGAACATTTTATAGTGAAACCCACAAAGAGTTGCAAACTGAATAATTTTTTTTTAATGAGTTCGTGAAAATGTATAGAATAATATCCTGAAAAGTTTACATTCTGCTCGGATGCAGAACATAAAAAAAAGTGAAAAAAAAAATTTTTTACCAATTTTTTCAAAATTTTAAAATTAAGTCAGGGCAGGAAAAAATAAAAAATACAGGTGGATAGACCACGTGCTTCTGAACAAAAAATATCATAATAAAATTTATCGCTAAAGCCACGTTATTCCTGGAAAAAAATAGTGAAGTAACCTTGTCACTCTGCGCGGCTAGTGCACGGTTAAATGGAATCTCTAAAAATTTTTGGCTGTTCTATCGAGTAAAATAAAGCTTTTTCTCTTTCTGATTACACGTTTTAAACATTTTTCTTAGTGAATAGGAGGATAAATAGTGAGTATGGAGGGAAAATATATAATTATCAACGCATACACAGACACCACACATAGCCGCTGAATCGCTCGCATGAATTTTTACGTGCCATTTCAGCTATATCCTAATGTATAAGGAATCCATTACATTTGTTAATGTATTGGAAAAGTTCCAGAATCTGTATTCAAAACAATCAAAGAAATTTTCATAGTTATAAGGATAAGATCGTGAAAATCGCAATTTCTTATCATCATCTGATTGATCATATTTTCGAAAAAATGCATACAAGTAAACGATTTTGTGTTTGAACATTCGAAAAATATAAATTTTTTCCGAAATAGTGATATTTTATTTTTTCCAATGGGACAATTTCTCGACAAGTTACAGCTTCCAATACATATATTTATCAAAAAAAATCATCAAGCAAGGAAATTAAAATGATTTGAGATGTACTTTTTTTTAATCCTCGTTACTACAACGTAATAAATTATAATAATCATGAAGTGTACATACTTTTCAACAGTTCTCAATGAAGAAAGAATTTTTTTGAAGGGCTTTTATTTTTTTCTATAATGTTTATTGCGACGATTGAGTTCGGGCGTGATAGTATATATATAAGTATATTTTTCCCATCCATCCTTTGCTTGTATTGTTTAAAACAAAAAAGCATCAGAAAGCTACAATTTCCATCTTTTAAATGAACCAACACTTATATAGATTGAACAAATTCGGATTTAGTGACATGTAATTCAGTGCGTCGGTGTCACAGTCATGCATATTCAAGTGCGTGCACGCATGGATCTTGCTCCGAGTTATAATGTTACATTTGACTATTTTTTTCCGGGAAAACCGTGGATTTAACGATAAATTTTGTTAGGACATTTTTTGTTCATAAATACATCATCTATCCATCTGTATTTTTTATTTTTTCTAGGTTGATTTAATTTCAAAATTTAGAAAAAATGAATGAAAAAAAATTTTTTTTTCACTTTTTTTATGTTCTGCACCCGAGCGAAATGTAAACTTTTCAGGATATTATTCTGCACACTTTCACAAACTCATTTAAAAAAGTTTACACAGTTTACAACTTTTTGTGGGTAATTCAATTCAATTCAATTCAATTTATTCACCTTCAAATGCCACAATGGTACAATTACAATTGTTGTACAATGGATAAGGTACGTCGTGCCTCATGATCTATTTCACTGAGAGTCTCAATATTGTCACAAATAAGTAAAGCGGTTCTCTACTATTTCCATTATTATGGGTTTTTTTGTTTTTAATATCTGGTGCTCTGGTGTTTCGTTTTTGTGCAGAGATATATCTTCTTAATTTGATTTTGTACAATTTTTTAATGAATTTGATGATGACACCTGATATGAATTTACACTTTTTGAGGTACCGAATGATAAAGGTACTGAATTTAAAATTCTGGAAAAGTTTTTTTAAACTTTGCGACGAAATGCACTACTGTATTTTACCTTTTTCCAGGTTTTTAGTAAATTATTCTCCATAGTTGAGTTTATAAACACTCTATGTGTCAAATACAAAAGAAGCCATGATGCATTATCAAGGTTTATAAGGGTAACATGCTTCACTGAATATAATAGAAGTTTATACAAGGAATTTTTTTCACTAAATTGATTACCAAAAGTTTTATAGCATACACACCTAAGCACTATTTCCTAGATTTTATAAAGGTAATTAACAATACTGCTATATAACCTAGGAAACATTAGTTTTATAATAAAGGTAATGGCAAGCCTTATACAAACTTGTTATATATATTTTAGTAACGGTTCCTATAGGTTTTATAAAATGGTGATGGAAATATTTATAACACTTCATTATATACCCGTAACTTACACTAATTTTATAAAACGTTAATAAACCTTGGTGACTCTAGGTGCCTACTGAAACCTTTCTTATATAACTTCGCTACCTTTATATATTCTTTATGTAACTAGGTGTTACTGTTGTAGAACTCTCCAAAATCGTCCTAAGTTGAAGACATAATCAAAATTCGACTTAGGCAAAAAAAATTTCATTTAAAGACATTTTCGGGAGTCTGCAGAGGCGCAGATCAGTCCACAAGGACCGTTTTGGGTTCTATAAGGCGTTGGAAATGACCAGGCGAAAATTCGAAGGAACACCGAATTTTCACTTAGGAAAAATGTTTTTGGTTCAGAATATCAGAGTAGAAGTATATAATGACAAAGATTTATGAATAATAAACTTTTTCAAAGGTACCATAAATTGGACTTTGAAAAATAATATTTTTGGAAGGGCGTCAAAATTTGGCCCAAGAATCGATTTATCGAAAGTACGCCAAAGTTTCACTTGCAGGCTAATTTTTCAAAACTGCGTTGAAATTTGGCTTGAAGATCGATTTTTCAAAAGTACGCCAAAATTTCACCCGCAGATTAACTTTTCAAAAGTACCTTGAAATTTGGCTTGAAAATCAATTTTTCAAAAGTACGCCAAAATTTCACCCGCGGATTAACTTTTCAAAAGTACCTTGAAATTTGGCTTGAAAATCGATTTTTCAAAAGTACGCCAAAATTTCACCCGCAGATTAGTTTTTCAAAAGTACCTTGAAATTTGGCTCGAAAATCGATTTTTCAAAAGTACGCTAAAATTGGTCTTAAACTGGATTTTTCAAAAGTACCACGAAGTCAGTTTAAAAAGTACCACGAAAATATACTTTAAATTATTTTTTATTTTTTATTCCTCAACCAAAGACATTGACCTTTGAGGTACGATCATTGAAAGCCCAATTCTAAAGTATGAGCATAAAATTTTAACGATGCACTGCATCCAAAAGGCAAAATAGAAGATTTTGTCAAAGCCGGCGTAGTGCCGATAAGCAAAAATTGATAAAAATCAATGCACATGTACAAGGCCGGTTTCTCGCATGGAAAGAGTTTGGATTGACCCAGCGGCTCGCAATTTGATCGAGCGCGTTGAGTAGTCCAGACAAAGCGATGGTAGAAAAGCCAATAACGGGGCTTTTCAAATGACAAAGTTATAGAGGAAAACGCCTTGTGCATAAAAATCCAAAAATTCAATTTTGCCTAATAGTCGCTCGAAGGTGAGACGCTGCCAAATCGATATTATTAATCGACTGTGATAAGGGTTAGTAAGTCGTGGACTGATCGAACGCCACTCAACTTATGCAGTAATAAGTCCTCAGAATGTGTTTGAGTACGTGAATTTCCACGATACAAGAACTTTAAAGCTAGGTAGTCTCTAGCGAAACTAAATTCATTTAGTAAAACTTTTTTAAGTTAATTTCAGTCAGCCTTAATTATTCATTTACCCAGAGTCTGAAATGATTCTAAAAGCTCGCATTTTGATTCTGAGAAGGTACGTATGAATCTTTTCTACCTAATCGATCGTTAGCGCGAGCGCTCTCGCTTGTATGGTCTGAAAGTCACTACCTTGATTGGGGAAGGCACGATTCTTTCTTGAGAATTTTGTATAACCAATTCTGTTAAATAAACGGATTCTTTGAACTAATGTTTCTTAATTGATCTTGAGGCCTGTTGACGGTCTATAATCCCTGGAACTTTCGTATAGAAAACCGGATGTGTCGAGTTAATTCGCATTAACGTTCGACCTTCTGGTTGTTGTACGGAGGTTCGATAGGGATTTTTTTATGCGTTTTTTGAGAAATATATTCCGTTATTAATGGACCAAAACGCGATTTTCGCGTACCAAAACTAATCCCTCCGCAGAGAAATTCTTCGGTTGGGATTTTTTTATGCAAAAATTCAGGAAATTAAGAGGTGCCTAAACCCCTAACGAGGGAATTCGGGTCCAGAGAGAGCGTAGTTTCCGATCTGTGGTAGTGCAGCCTTGGTCCCGCTTTTCGGCTACCGAAGTCATCTTATCTCGAACCCGCCTGGGAGGTAGAAGAACGGGGTAATACGCGACTGGCGCCCCCTGAGAAATAAATTGGTGTCGCGTCATTTTGACGCCCGGTAGTGCGTTCTTCTACATGGCGCCCAACGTGGGGCGTTGTTAGTCAGCAGGGCTTTCTGGAAAGGATATGGATGAATCAACGCCTTTCCAGTTTTACGACGAGCCGACATCTGTGATGGACAACGTCTCTAGAGGGTTAGAGAGGCCGTGCGCGGAGGATGTACTGGGTAGTTCGGGGGTTGGCCCGAGTACCACTGAAGGAGTCATACAGCCCTCCTCAGAACAAGTGTTCGCCCAAATGGCAGCAGGTCTTGCCAAAGCTCTAAGCGAAGCCACGCACGAGCATAAGTATCGGTCGAAGCATCCAAATGCGGAATTTCATGGCTTCGAACACGAAGACCCTGAAACCTTCATTTATCAAATGGAGGAATTTTTCGTCCGAGTACGAATTACGCAGGATAACGACCGACTATATAAAATATCAGAACAGCTCAAAGATGATGCTAAGAAATGGTTCGAACAATATCGAACCCTAATTACCACGTATCCTCTATTCCTCGAGCGGTTCAGAAGCCGTTATGATTCAGGTGAAGTACTCACCGAAGCAGTAGCTAATTTATATGGCAAGAAACAAGATGCCGAGGAAAATACGTCAGTATTTATTTCAAGGAAGGTATGCCTCTTCAAGAGGATCGATCCGTTTAAGCCGGAGGCGATGAAGGCGGCTACCATCTTCAATCAGTTGAGACCTGATATGAAAATGCTCCTAAAGAGTGCCGTCATACTAGATACAAATACACTAGTGACGATGACCGAACAAATGGCCAAAATCATGGATGAGAATAAAGAATTCGAGATTCTGCAAAATGCAAAGAAAAGCAAAGACCGAGAAGCGTCCACCTCTACCGCTTCAGCTCAAGGGAATCAGCAATCGAGCAGTAACTGGAGAACGGAACCCTCCGCATTAGCGAAGCCGTCCTCCAGTTCCTTTGGTGCATCTAGGACACCATTCAATGGATCTCAAAGAAGAGATAATCCGCCAGCACCAAGGGTGCATTTTGCAAATAATATTTCCTCGCTGCCTAGAGGGGATATACCGAGAAGGGGTACTGGAGACGTAAGGAACTCCCGAGTCCCGTATCGCCCTTGCAGATATTGCCCAACGGAGCAGTGGCATTTTCATGCGGAATGCCCAAACAATCCCTATCGTAATATGAATACGGGAAACCAAGCGGGGGTCAGAGGCGATGGCCCAGGCCGAACTGTACCAGCCCCGCCTACCAGGCCCCAGCAGGCTCGAAGCGACCCTCGGGGAAGCTCCGAAGCAAGAAGTTTAAATTAAAAAACTTCGATGACCTTCCTGACCTTAATTACCTGTTTAAGGATCAAGAAGTCAACCTATCTCCCCACCGATTCACTCCATTAGAATCTATCAATCAAACCAACGACGCTTTCCCTCTGCCTCGCATTAAGATTATAATTAATAATCGAGCGGTTAACGCTTTATTGGATACAGGTTCGACAAGGAATATTATCCAACCGAAATTTTTGAACGACATTGATCAACTTACAGCTCCCCAAACTTTTGTTATGGCTTGTGGCGATGGTTTAGTAGAATCCCTCGGGACTACGACCATAAACGTTAATGTACTAGATGTACCCTTTCAGACCACGTTTCAGGTCATTCAAAATTTAAACGAAGAGCTCATTCTGGGAGCCCCCTTTTTATATGCTCACAATGTCGTATTCGATTATCAACGTAAATGTGTCTACGTCGGCACCGAAGAGCGAATAACCGTCTTCTGGAATCAAGCGGCACATCAGGCAAGGAAGCAATGCCGGCTTCCCGAAGAACTGATCATCGAAAACGATAATTTAAAACCTCTATTCGAGGAATTTGCTGAATTGTTCACCGCGGTGCCTACCCAAGCTACCACGGTGACAACAAAACATAAAATAAAAATTAAAGATGACCGCCCGTTCAATATCAAACCCTACCCCATGTCTCCTTCTAAGAAAAAAGTTATGTACGATCAAATTGAAGAGATGCTGAAAGCCGGGGTCATAGAACCGAGTACCGCTCAGTACAGTTCGCCTCCCATTATAATTGAAAGGCCCGGCAAGAAGCCTCGCTTCTGCATTGATTATCGTCACTTAAATGAAGTAACGGAAGACGAAGCATCCGTCTTACCAAAGATATACGAGAGTATAAAGGATCTAGGAAACGCCAACATATTTACGGTGTTGGACCTCAAGAGCGGATATTGGCAAATCCCTCTTGAGGAGTCGTCAAAAAACTATTCTACGTTTACAACATTAGATGGAGCATCTTACCGATTTAACGTGATGCCTTTCGGATTGAAGACCGCTCCATGTACATTCCAAAAATTTATGGCAAGAGACGTATTGACCGGCTACTTGCATCATTTCTGCAAAGTATATCTCGATGATATTATCATCTACAGCGAAAATATAGAACAGCATGTAAACCATCTGAGAGCCGTCTTTGAACGCCTGCGTTTGCATAATTTAAAGGTGTCACCGGAAAAATGTGTGGTAGCCACGTCAAGCATAACCTATCTCGGGCATCAAATAAATGCCAACACCACTCAACCATTAGAAAAACACATATTACAGATACAAAATTATCCGGCCCCTACGACAAGGCGCCAGCTTCAGAGTTTCCTTGGTCTATGTAATTGGGTACGTGAATATATCCCTAATGTTGCAATAATTACAAAGCCCTTGACCCGACTACTCTCGAAAGACTGGCGCTTCAAGTGGAATCCGGAAGCCCAAGAAGCTTTTATTTTACTAAAAGAAGTATTGAATAAACCTCTAGGACTGCACCGGCCAGATTTCAATAAAATGTTCATACTGCAGACGGACGCATCCTTAATAGGATTATCTGCAGTATTATATCAATTGGGGGATAATGACCAGAAGCACATCGTCTCTTATGCTAGTAATACGTTATCTCCGACGGAGAGAAAATACCATATTAATGAATTGGAATGTTTGAGCGTCGTTAATTATATAAGAAAATACAAAATATATTTGGCAGACCGTCCATTTATAGTCAAAACCGACAATCGAGCTTTACTATGGTTAAATAAGCATAAGGACGAGAAAACGAAATTTACTCGTTGGTCATTATTACTTCAGGAATACAGCTTCACCATAGAACATTGTCCCGGCAAGGAAAATATATTGGCTGACTATCTTAGCAGGAATCCTCAAGGCCCAAACGTCGAAGCAGACGACGAAGAGGAGAGAATGTACCCACCAAAATTCTCGTACAAGGAACGAATATCAGTGATTACCACATTGGAATTAAACGATCAGGTCAGAGAAGCGCAAACGCACTCCAGAGATATCCAAGACCAAATTGAACGATGGAATACTCTAGTGCGACAAGCAGATAAAACCGAGGCAGAGGTGAAATTCGTCAATACAAGACAAGTGATAGGCGGCACACTTTGGACGAGAGGCGAAAATGTTATAGAAAAATTATACGTACCAAAACGTATGGTCATGAGAGTAATATCTCATTTTCACGACCGACCGGAAGTAGGTCACCCCGGCCGCGATGAAACTGTTAGAATCATCTCGGGCCGCTATTATTTTAATAATTTGTCGAGACTAGTTAACAAATATTTAAATGAGTGCATTATTTGTAATTCCGTAAAAAGCAGACAGTCACAACCGAAGGCTCCTCTCAGAAGCCATGCTCCATCGCATCCGTTCGAAGTTCTAAGCGTCGATGTAATCGGACCGCTTCAGCGAACCAAAGATGCAGATAACCGATATATATTAATGGTAGAGGATGTATTTAGTAAGTGGGTCGAAGCCAAGGCGTTCACCCAAGTCAGTGGAAAAACAATAGCACAATTTATCGAAGAGGAACTAGTGGCGAGATATGGCGTTCCGAGGGTCATCATTTCCGACCAGGGAGGCCACTTCAATTCCGGCTTTTACGATACGTTCTGTACACGTAACAATATTGAAAGATTCTTCACAGCAGCTTACCACCAACAGGCTAATCCAATAGAAAGGAGGGTGCAAGAAGCTAAGAAGATCTTAAAAACCTTATTATATGGTTCACCCAACGACGAGTGGGATCGACATGTTAGTCAGATGGCATATATCTTGAGAACAAGAAAAAACGCCGCTACGGGGCATACGCCCAGTTTCGTAGTGCTCGGCTATGAATTACCGCAGATTGGTGATTGGAATATGTTCGCTTATAGACAAGAACGTCGTAATCAAGCGGACGTTCCCCGCCTTGAAAGAGTCAAGGAAATTCGTAAAAATCAAACAAATTACCAATGGCGTTACGCGCCCAAAGTGGCGGTAACGCCGGTCGTATATAAAGTGGGAGATATGGTAATGACTAAAAGGATCAGGAAGGATCATACCTTCACACCGTCGTGGAGTGGGCCACACAAGGTTTTAAAGAGATTGTCTAATGAAGTTTACCTCATTCACAAGGGGGTAACTTCGACGAGGTTACATGTCGATGCCATCAGGCCGGCACCTAAGGGAGACCCCGATGTTGAATTGGAATTGTCTGAAGAATCAGAAGATAGTCCGGATGAAACTCATCTTAGTGACGACGCTTCCTCATCAGACAATGAGATCGCGCCCAGGTCAGAGCGACGTAGCGATACCACACTAGTTCAAATCAATGTTCCCGCAAGTGCTCAAGATGAGCCGGATGTAATAAGTCGAGATCCCGAAGATGCTCGAGATGAGCCAGATATAGAAGAGTCACCTCTAGATATTTCTGAGGTCGACCACGGCTAATAGCCGTTTTCGCTTTTTTTTATATTTTTTCTCTCAAAATTCTAAGTGGCGATTTTGACCTGTATGCGGTCGAATCGAAAATTTAAAGTCTACCCCATGAGCAGACATGGAAAGACGGCGAACCCGACGCAAGAGCGCGATCCGGTAAGCCTAGCTTCTCAAGAGCGAGAGCCGCCAAGTTCGAGTAATGGACGTAGGCATAAGTACGAATCAGTACGAGTTTCGGAAGCTGTTTTTCTTATGCAAGAAGACAACTTCAATTTTAATCATTTTAAGTCAACAAAATTAACGTATACCCCAAATGGAAACTACGAGTTTCAGAAGCCGTCCTTCGCTCAAGAAGACGCTTCAATTTTTTTTTTATACTTTTTTCACAAGTCGTGATGACCGCACGAGTATCGTAAGCCGATTCAATCTACCTTACGAAGTAGAAACTACGAGACGAGTTTCAGAAGCCGTCCTTCGCTCAAGAAGACGCTTCAATTTTTTTTTTATACTTTTTTCACAAGTCGTGATGACCGCACGAGTATCGTAAGCCGATTTAATCTACCTTACGAAGGAGAAACTACGAGACGAGTTTCAGAAGCCGTTCTTCGCTCAAGAAGACGCTTCAATTTTTTTTTATACTTTTTTCACAAAGTAGTGATGACCGCACGAGTATCGTAAGCCGATTCAATCTACCTTACGAAGAACCAATTTCTAACCATTATAAGTTAACAAAATTCATGTTAGAAAAATATTTCATTAAAAACAACACATTGTGTTTGTTAGTCGACGCGTTCCAGTCGACGACTTGCTAAAAAGTCAATCTAGTTGCAGAACTGCATTTTCCATGTGCAAAAATGGAAAGATGACCCAGCCTGTCGCAAGGGCGCGGCATGGTGAAGTCTGGAACTCAAAGGCGAGGACCGTCCAAGCTGCGGCATGGAGATATAGACAGCCTCTTCTAGAAAGGACCGAAGTTAAGCAAGAGCGAGACCAAGGCAAAAAAGCGAGTGCAACGAGTTAGTGAGAGTGGACGCTAATCAAAATTGTGCTACGCTTCGCTTCGCTTCGCACCTCGACGCGGGTGTAATTAAGTTGATAAAAATGTTGTATCAACTTGTCGTATTGTTTAAAAAATGTATTTATTTTAAGTTAGATAGGCGAATCAGCCGTCTGCCCCAATTAAGGCCGTTATTTTTAAAAACATCTGTACCATAGGTCAGACCGTCAAATGAAGGCATACAGACATACAAGTGAATATGGAAATTAAAGGCAATCGATGAGTAGAAAAGATTCAACCAAAGGAGGGGAGTGTTGTAGAACTCTCCAAAATCGTCCTAAGTTGAAGACATAATCAAAATTCGACTTAGGCAAAAAAAATTTCATTTAAAGACATTTTCGGGAGTCTGCAGAGGCGCAGATCAGTCCACAAGGACCGTTTTGGGTTCTATAAGGCGTTGGAAATGACCAGGCGAAAATTCGAAGGAACACCGAATTTTCACTTAGGAAAAATGTTTTTGGTTCAGAATATCAGAGTAGAAGTATATAATGACAAAGATTTATGAATAATAAACTTTTTCAAAGGTACCATAAATTGGACTTTGAAAAATAATATTTTTGGAAGGGCGTCAAAATTTGGCCCAAGAATCGATTTATCGAAAGTACGCCAAAGTTTCACTTGCAGGCTAATTTTTCAAAACTGCGTTGAAATTTGGCTTGAAGATCGATTTTTCAAAAGTACGCCAAAATTTCACCCGCAGATTAACTTTTCAAAAGTACCTTGAAATTTGGCTTGAAAATCAATTTTTCAAAAGTACGCCAAAATTTCACCCGCGGATTAACTTTTCAAAAGTACCTTGAAATTTGGCTTGAAAATCGATTTTTCAAAAGTACGCCAAAATTTCACCCGCAGATTAGTTTTTCAAAAGTACCTTGAAATTTGGCTCGAAAATCGATTTTTCAAAAGTACGCTAAAATTGGTCTTAAACTGGATTTTTCAAAAGTACCACGAAGTCAGTTTAAAAAGTACCACGAAAATATACTTTAAATTATTTTTTATTTTTTATTCCTCAACCAAAGACATTGACCTTTGAGGTACGATCATTGAAAGCCCAATTCTAAAGTATGAGCATAAAATTTTAACGATGCACTGCATCCAAAAGGCAAAATAGAAGATTTTGTCAAAGCCGGCGTAGTGCCGATAAGCAAAAATTGATAAAAATCAATGCACATGTACAAGGCCGGTTTCTCGCATGGAAAGAGTTTGGATTGACCCAGCGGCTCGCAATTTGATCGAGCGCGTTGAGTAGTCCAGACAAAGCGATGGTAGAAAAGCCAATAACGGGGCTTTTCAAATGACAAAGTTATAGAGGAAAACGCCTTGTGCATAAAAATCCAAAAATTCAATTTTGCCTAATAGTCGCTCGAAGGTGAGACGCTGCCAAATCGATATTATTAATCGACTGTGATAAGGGTTAGTAAGTCGTGGACTGATCGAACGCCACTCAACTTATGCAGTAATAAGTCCTCAGAATGTGTTTGAGTACGTGAATTTCCACGATACAAGAACTTTAAAGCTAGGTAGTCTCTAGCGAAACTAAATTCATTTAGTAAAACTTTTTTAAGTTAATTTCAGTCAGCCTTAATTATTCATTTACCCAGAGTCTGAAATGATTCTAAAAGCTCGCATTTTGATTCTGAGAAGGTACGTATGAATCTTTTCTACCTAATCGATCGTTAGCGCGAGCGCTCTCGCTTGTATGGTCTGAAAGTCACTACCTTGATTGGGGAAGGCACGATTCTTTCTTGAGAATTTTGTATAACCAATTCTGTTAAATAAACGGATTCTTTGAACTAATGTTTCTTAATTGATCTTGAGGCCTGTTGACGGTCTATAATCCCTGG
This sequence comes from Rutpela maculata, assembly GCA_936432065.2. Lineage (NCBI taxonomy): Eukaryota > Metazoa > Arthropoda > Insecta > Coleoptera > Cerambycidae > Rutpela > Rutpela maculata. The sequence goes on along the minus strand of OW386291.2, from coordinate 59,920,114 downwards.
AACTTTCGTATAGAAAACCGGATGTGTCGAGTTAATTCGCATTAACGTTCGACCTTCTGGTTGTTGTACGGAGGTTCGATAGGGATTTTTTTATGCGTTTTTTGAGAAATATATTCCGTTATTAATGGACCAAAACGCGATTTTCGCGTACCAAAACTAATCCCTCCGCAGAGAAATTCTTCGGTTGGGATTTTTTTATGCAAAAATTCAGGAAATTAAGAGGTGCCTAAACCCCTAACGAGGGAATTCGGGTCCAGAGAGAGCGTAGTTTCCGATCTGTGGTAGTGCAGCCTTGGTCCCGCTTTTCGGCTACCGAAGTCATCTTATCTCGAACCCGCCTGGGAGGTAGAAGAACGGGGTAATACGCGACTGGCGCCCCCTGAGAAATAAATTGGTGTCGCGTCATTTTGACGCCCGGTAGTGCGTTCTTCTACATTACCATTAGTACCGTGAAATGTTTATTGGGTGCTTGTCCCCAGCCAATAATGTTATAGCAGATCGCTGAGTAGGCTAATGCGTAATACACGTTAATTTGAGCCTTCTCATCAAGTGTACTTTTTAGAGAGAATATGGCATAGTAGGCCTTGTTAAGTTTACTACAGACATGTTCAATTTGCTCATTCCATTGTAACCGCCAGGGTTACTTTAATTATTATTAACCCCATTTATCCCAACCCTATCATTGATATAGTTTCACGATGTTTCTCTAAACATTCTTTACTAATCTAAAACAAGTATCGCTACCAAGAAATGATCGTCAATCTGCGGCCTCTAACAGGACCCCACTCAGCCTATAGCTAATACTTACCCCTATGCCCCTTGGCCTCTATTCGTCAACTACGTCTCGGTGGTCCTGCTCACTGACACCATTGCTTACACCGTCACTCAATATTTCTGATTCTATCGTTATTAACTTTAAAATAAAACAACTCCCTTCTCAAAACACTTAGAACTATATTTACAAGAAGCCAAAAATAATATATACAAAAAAATAATATACAATTGAAATAAAACAATGAAACGGCTTATTTACAATGAAAAATATAGAATCAAAAATATTAAAACAAGACACCTATTAATTTACCACACCGAAAATACGAAGATGTTACCAGTCGGGTTGTTAAACGAAAAGTGAATTTTTACTCAAAAATCTTAACCTAATCGGTTTGAATAAACTGAGGGGGGTCGCTGAAGGCATTAAGCCTGAAGGGCTCTGACCAATGGGATTTGACACACCCCCTTTTATTATACATAAAACTCAAGTGATCTCTACTGACAAAATGGTGACAAAAATACTATTAACTTAATTAACCTATTATCTATAGCTCTATAACACCCGCATTTGCGATACAGCGAGATAGGGAAACCCTTTAGTTTAACTTGTTCACTTCATTTACAAGGGAAAAACCTAGCTCGGTGTTACAGAGCCGCTTACCTAACTTATTCTCTAAAACAATTTCTATCTGGGAACTTTCCGAATCAATTACCTTACTTATGTACTCTCTAAATAATCCCCATGAGTATGCATTCTGTGATGATTCCATTTGACAATTTCGGTTACGCCCGTCTTATTCCGTTTCCGCGGAATTGCCGTTAATTGCAATTATGATAAATTGACCATTGGCCATTTCATGTCGCGGGTTTCTTTAACAATCCAAATTCTATGTTGTCGTAAAAATTTCTCTCTAACAGTTATTGCTTCCCAATATTTAAATCGTTATATTGGAGCAACAAACATTATGACTTTTACGTGACTCTATGAATAAACCGTTAGTGCGAGTTTATGGTGGTACTCGTCTCTTCTATGAATTACTAGAATTGGAGGTTGCCGACACCCCGTGAGAACAACTTAGGTTTGTACGTGAAGAGTAGCTAAATTTAAGCAAGGAAAAGGAACTCCATTGTCGTACGTTCATATTTCTAACCAACAAATCTAAGAATTACTTTACGTATGTTTTCTGAAATCGTGTAAATAGAACCAAGTAGAATGATATTATAGGGTCCAATTTGACCTTTTGTTACATTGCCCTCCCCTTAGATTGAAGCAATTTTTTCTACCATAACTAAAATAATTGATTCAATTCCAGTTCAAGTCGCTTACAAATCTTTCTTAAAACTAACTGTCTCCCTCTTATTGTCCCTGATGTTTCCATCACTGCCCCGGAGTACTCTGTTCACTAACACTTACACTGAGTTCTCTTGGTCCCACAGCACCTCCGTGGTCCAGACGATCACCTGGTGTCCTCTCCGGGGATTGAAACCAGTTCATCGACGATTATCAGTCGCCAAAATACCCACAATTATGTCCTCCATTGCTCCTGGGTTGTTGAACTGCTACCGCTACTCTGGCTCTGCGCTCCGTAATTGTCTCTGCATCACCTGGAGAGCACCCTCAAACACAATTTTCCTCAACTCAGTCCTCTGGTCGCTAACACCCCAAGCTACTTCAGATGTGGGCCAGTCTTCGGTGTCTCTATCCCCCTAGCCTGTCCTTCGTGGCTGTTCCCTATGGTGGTTCTGGATACTGCTGATGGTCGCCTCCTTGAATCTCGAAACCTAGGCTGTGTTCCCGTGGAATGGGTTTCCCTCCGTATAGGCTACCTTTCGTGGTTGATCTCTGTAACGGCCTTTTCTTTTGCTTGTGGGTATCCCCTCGAACTTCTAACGTGGATGTTCTCCTCGAACCTCCAACCTGGCTGTGATATATTTTCCTTGGATCCGGGCCTCCCCTCGTCTGGTCGATGGTGTTGGGTCTGAAACTTATTACAAAGTATTAGTTCTCTGTGACTATTTACAAAATATTATACGCCTGATTCCTATCCATGGTGTGTCCTGTACTGTTCCCCTTTTGTCCACATCGTTGGCCTTAGCGATGGTGTCTGGCTGTTTCTCTCTTGGAATGGAACGTTCATCTTCACGTCTTTGCTGCTGCCTGATTGTGGTTTTCATTTCTTATGACTGGTGTATTCTCTTCAAGAATTTCGTTCTTCCCGGACGCGACATCCAGTGGTTTGCCATCTCCCATGAATTGGATAACTCGTCCCTCGTCTTCTATTCTAAGATTACTGAAAAATATGCTGGGCGCAAGGATTGGAGAAGGATGCAGGATTAAATACAGGATACACTCCATCTGTGGTGGAAGGTTTTAAATTTGCCCTCTGTGAACGGCCTTCGAGCGAGCCGTCGTACTAATAATTTTTCCCTTGAGGAAAAGATCCTGTTTGGTGCTTTCGTACTCGGCGGATGGTTCTCTGTTTCTATTTTGTATTTCGCTATTTAAGTCGCATATCTTCAGTGTGGTCTTGACAAAAATTACTCTAATTCCGTATTCGCCTTCATTCGTAACCCTCCCAGTGATCCAACTCTCTTCCTCTCTCATCTTTACTCGCCAAAGGAGTCTTGCCGGGCGCAGTGGTCACCTCTCCTCATAGCTCATCCTTACGTAAGAAGGAGTCTTGCCGGAGTCCTCCCCTCTTTGCTCATCCATATACCGAGAAGGAGTCTTGCCGGGGCCTCTTGCCACACCCTCCCTGTCTCATCCTTACTTGGCGAAGGAGTCTTGCTGGAGCTATTTGTGACAACCCCTCCTCTCTCATCCTTACTCGTAGGAGTCTTGCCGGAGTCTATAGTGCCATCCCCTCCTCTCTCATCCTTATGGTGAGAAAGAGTCTTGCCGGGACCTCTAGTCGCATGCAGGCCATCCTCAGACATGAGCACCCAATTCTTAAAGGAGGTGTGGTAATAAATGGTCTGTAGTATTGAAGTCATTAAGAATTCTTACAACTATATTCCTACTGCTATCGCAACCATAAAATGCTGGAATCTGTAAATCTTCACTCAATCGTACTACATTCGGGTGTTTTTGAAACTAAGTCCCAGTTGTAGCCCTCCCGACTGGCCAAGTTCTCAGAGGTCGATCCTGGAAGTTCCCTAATGTCGTCGGTGGAGTCGTGGAATTCCTTTGGGCTATTGTAATATCTTCCCAGTTCGACAGCCACGGTCCTCTTGTGCAATACGCGTTTCTTTATCCTGTTGACCTCTGACTCTAGACTGTCGAACTTGTTCTGGTTCACGGATGGTGTCCCATAAGTTGTATACCTGTCCCGCGTGGAGACCTGCTAGATTGTCGTTGTCCATAATCCATTGTCTTCGGATGAGCCCGTCACCTGTTAGGTTACTCTAACTTCGCATATGTTCATTTCTTCCCAGTCCAAAATCTACTACTGGTTTACGTTTTCCTATACTATATATCTTCCAGATGTCTTCTCCTTATCGTTCCAGAAAAACCTACTTTCACCAAAATCAACACTTCTTGCATTACGTTTTCTCGTTACCTATTAATTATTCCGTCTTTCAACTAGCGAACACCCTGTATATTGAGTACTAGTCCAGTTAAATCAATTTCGTATCTGTTGCCACGTGTACTTTCCTTCGCTTACTATGCCTAAACTCGACGTTGTATACAAATATATTACATGAAGGGGGAACGGGAAATATTAAAATCTAAAGTTAAATCAAAAGAAAGAAACAAGATTAACACTAATTTTCCCTGGACCTGAAAGGAAAGGCAAATTCTCTTAATTAATTTGTCATAACTATCCCCGTTCTTCCCTGTTAGCCCGTGTTGCCTCCTCGTGTCTATACTACTCCCTATCTTAAACTGTACAAACAACAAAGAAATGTTTCTAAATCTTTGCTGGACTTTTCGAATAACTCCCCTTTACTGCCAACATATGTCGCCTTATTCACCGTCAATGTTCAATTCATAAAGCTATTTCAAAAAAGAGACGAAGCAAAAAAAAATACTTCTGCTTTTTAACACATTTCTTTTCACTTTCTAAAATTACTTCCTATCTAGTAATATAAAGCCTGAGTCCTTCATTATGACTGTGCAATACTAATTAGAAAAAAAATCGAAACGTCTTGGGCTAAAATATCTATAATAATAATAATAATAATAATAATAATAAACATTTATTGTCCAGAAGAATACACAGGAGTATTATAAGACTAGTCAGATTACAAATAATAAATAAAGACAAACAGTATAAAGACATTGTACATGTAGCTGCTGGTGCAGCTGGACGTCAAAACATAACATAACATTTAAGATACAGATACATAAATAAATAAAAAAAAAAAATGACTAACTGGATGGAGTGACTGACGGAATTTTTAGACCATAGTTTGTGTGAATTCGTCTATGTTGTACACACACAAATTGAGTAGCAGATTTTTTACTTCCTTATTGAAGTGCTTTATGTAAGTAATGTTTTTAATATCGTTTGGAAGCTTGTTAAAGAGATTTAATCCCAATATCACGTGGGATCTATTGGTGAGACTAAGGCGGTGTGTTGGAATGGTGAGATCATTTCTGTTACGAGTTTCATATGAGTGGAAATGACTGTTTATATTAAAAGTATTTTTATTGATGAACACATACTGAAGGAGATTATATATATATAGTCCATAGACAGTCAGTATGCCGAACTGGCCAAAAAGTTCTCGACAAGAATGTCTTTTATTGACACCTGCCATGCACCGAATAATACTTTTTTGTGCTTTAAAGACATTTGGCATGGATGCACAAGAGCCCCAGAAGCATATTCCGTAGATTAGTCTGGATTCCACTTGCGAATAGTAAAATGAAATGAGCATTTCCCCATTTATAACATTTTTGAGATTTCTTATCTGATAGCAAACTGTATTCAGTTTTGAGATGAGTTCATTGCAGTGTGGTTTCCAAGTTAAACACTCGTCTAGCGTATGCCCAAGGAATTTAACAGATTCAATTCTTTTCAAAGAGAGGTTATTGTTGACTATATTTAAATCCATGTTGTTTTTATTGTGATTTGTATGGAAATGTACATAACCAGTCTTTTCTATGTTTAAGAATAGACCGTTCTGATTAAAAAACTGAGATAACTTGTTTACTAGGAGGTTACTTTTGATCTCATTCTCGATGTTATTACTACCTGTGACAAAGAGTGAGGCATCATCAGCATACATTACGACGAAGTAGTCTTTTACAAAATCAGGAAGGTCATTGATAAAGAGTAGAAACAACACAGGGCCTAAGATGGAACCCTGGGGTACTCCCACCCCTGAACTAATTATACCCGAGTTAAACTTTTCATAGACGCCATGTGTTTTATGGCCGATTTCAACAAATTGTGATCTGTTTGACAAATAAGAATCAAACCAGTTTAAGGCAGTCCCACGTATGCCATATCTCTCCAGTTTAAACAGGAGGCCACTGTGATCGACACAGTCGAAAGCCCTGCTTAAGTCACAAAATAACCCAGCAGGGCTCTCACCTGCATCCAAGGCAGCAATCACCCGTCTAAGAAAGGAGTCTACAGCAGTCATGGTAGAATGGGATGATCTAAAGCCATGTTGAGCAGTAGTGAGGATTTTATATTTGTTCAAAAATTTCCATAACCTATCAATCATACTATATTCAAAAATCTTTGAGAGACTCGATGCCTCAGCAATTGGCCTATAGTTTTCGGCGTTAGTTCTATCCTGCTTCTTATAAACAGGATTAACTTTACTAACTTTTAGTTTGCTTGGGAAAGAACCGATAGATAAGGATAGGTTAATAAGGTAAGTTAAAGGTTTTAAGATGTGACTTGCACATTTTTTAATAACAGCACTAGGTAAACCATCAGGACCTGATGAGAATTTATTTTTTAGTTTGTGATTGATGATATTTAGGATTTCAGTCTCAGAGAATTCCTCTATGTAAATACTATTTTCTATGGATGTAATGTGATTTGTTACTTTTTTGCCACTAAAGTCTATATTTGAGATAATTTTTAGAGGTGCTTCGATGAAAACCTTATTGAAACTTTTTGCAATTAGAGTTGGATCAGTGATAATATTGTTGTCATTTACAAGAGTTATATTTTTGTGTACTGTTTTTCTATTTGTTAAATCGGAGATTATTTTCCAAGCAGCTTTATTTTGATTATTTTTTTGATTATTTAAAATGTTTTCATAATAATCTTTTTTTGTACGATTTACCAGCGAAGTATGATCTTTTTTCGCTTTCTTATATATATTTTCTAAATCAGGATTGAATTTTCTGAGAGAGAATAGATGCTTAAGGTTTTGACTAGAAATTTTAAGGTCATTTGTGACCCATAGTTTTCTTTCATCAGTATGGTTGTAGTACTTTAGTGGAAAACAGATATTAAAGTAATGTAGAAGGGTATTGTGAAAATTATCAAACTTTTCATTAAAGTCTGAGCCTTCATATACATTACCCCATGTTTCTCTTTCTAACATACAGAAAAAATTGTTGAAGTTTTCTTGGCTAAAAAATCTTTTCCTGAGAGATGTACTTCTTACATTTTCTGTATTCGAAATGCCTGTGTTAAAGAGAACAGTGTAGTGGTCAGATATTGAGTTTGGATGGACCTGGCAGTTTTTAGTATTATTAAGATTAGTATGTACGTCTACATACTCTAGGCGTTTAAGTTTATCCCTCATTAGTAATGCTGGTATCCTGCGCTCCCTTATCTGCAATATACTATTTTTCCCTTCTTACTATTATTAATAAACATAAAATCGGACGAAAATCAGTCTCAGTACTCTTTCTCAAAAGTTTATTTTCTATTTTGATGTCGAAAAGTCTCTGAATTTGGCGGTAACTAATTACTAATGATTCAACTAGACAAAACAAAAAAATGGTATGTATACATATACACACATACAGACACATGGACATACACCTAACGACGTGCACTTATATGAACACACATGTTCCCGCTTATATCTAGTCGTGTACATCCACATACGCACACCTACATATATCCACATAACTCCATACACACGCACGCGTATATGTCTATACATACACATTTGCCCCTCATCAATACGAGTACTATCTCATTCCGTAAATGGGTAAGAAACAACAAAACCCTAGGTTGTTTTCCTGCTTCCCGCATTTGTTGAAAAGAGACAGGTGAGCGTACCGGGCTTAATTTAGGAATCGCAAAATTGATTACTGTCACCAAATTCGGAGGCGCTAACAAGATTTGCAATATTCACAGTTAAATTTACTCTTGATATTTCTTCACTTATACTAAAATCTTCGATCTTACACTTAATTATTTCACAAAAAAAAACCAAACAACCCGAGAGTCTGCAAATAAACTTATTCGTATCTTACACATGCTGTCTAATTTTCCTTTTGACATGAGCCCTATAAACATGTAATTTACGGTGAATTTAAACTTTTGATTTCCTAATATGTTTGGCCCAGAACAAATACTTTACTTTGGTTTTTTTTCTAACCCTATTTTTATCCTTTTAGCTCCTGAATCACTCTAAATGAATCCACGTACTGGTTGGCACTTAATTAAATACGCCCAAAAAATAAATAAATTCGAATAAATAACCCTATTACTTTATACTCTGAATGGTCCTAACTAAAGATCTGTTTGTTTCTATTTACTCGCTGGCAACACAAAATTATAGAAATTTATGGCTTACTTTTGACCTAATTTTGAAAACAAAAATAATTAACTCACTGCTTTCTACGAGAACATTAACACATCTCATACCACGACAGAGAAAACGTCTCTGCTGTCGCTTTTGTACTTTCCTTTCGATTTCGAATGATTTTCTTTCCCTCTAAAATTTACTGCTAATTCACTTTATCAAATATGTACCAATAAGTCCTTTTGGTGCTGCGGAATAATCTGGAGTAGTGCATATATAACCAATATTGAAGTGTTACGTATTACTCAAAAATACTTAGTCACAGTAATTCTATCAAATAATAAACACAAATCTGCTTTTAATTAATTTGATGTATTTGAACATGATATTATATATTATATCGCTCTCCGGGTTTCTTACAAATATACATCGATTTTAGACCAGCAAATTTGACCCACCTATGATACTTGAGGCAAAGTAAATTTGAATACGAATATCTCCATAAGAACTAAAACACCAACACAAGAATTTATACGAAATTTTGCGCCCAAACTATTATAACTCTTTTGCCATATGAATTAGAACAGACAAACCATTTAATTTAACAAACAGCAAAAAATACTATATTTATCACTTCATGAATCTCTATTGTTTTTTTTTCCAAAATTGACTAGACATGATGAACAGTTTCGGAACTTTACTTTTGTTTACTTATTATTATACATCTTATGTCGTATTTATCATTTATGTGTTTGAATTACTAAACTAACTGAACAGAACCAGTGACTAAATTTTTGTTATACACACCCAAATATACCAATATATAGCTGCATGGATAAGTATCAGAAATGTAAAAAAAAAACTATACAACGATGTAAACGTGGTCGATAAATTTTGATTCGATTTGAATTCGAGTGCCCTTTTCCGCTTCAAATTAATAAGTTTACTCCGTTCTTTTTCCATATCCTTGCATGGCTAAAAAAAACTTTTTCTGTACTCTAGATTACATCACATGTACTACACTTTCACTATTTGCGGATTTACGTATCCTTCTATCAAACAAAACATTATTTATTGGTAGATACCTATGTTCGGCTACCGACTTTATACTTCATTAAATTGCGCTTTGCTTTTGTTATCCTAACGCCGTGGTCATCTCTCTCAGGTAAATACTATACAAGTTAGGCTATTTGTTAACAAGGGCCGAATAACATTATCTACTATAATAAATATTTTATTTCCAACGCGTGGCAGCAACCCTTCTGTCCTTAAACCTCACTTGACAATACTCTTATCATAATGCTTCCTAATAACCGTTTCTTTAATATCGGTGCCCACAACTAACTGTAAAATTTCTTTTCCTACACTATCGATTGGTAAATAGGCATTAAATGTTTACATTATTTCTTACTTTGAACTATACTAATCCTTGTACAGTATTATAGCTCCATGAATTGCCATTGCAGCAAAATTCCCGGGCCGTTAAGAAATACGTGATCCTTTCTTGATATCTGATATTTCCTGGTAGGTACTTGCTATTGATGCACACTTTTGATATAATCAAAAAACTTTATTAGATGTACGATAATCCTATTCTATACCAATGATATCTTGATGGGTTTACTTTCTAAATTACTTTTTACTCGTTAATTTACTGACTAATAAATTCCTACAATTGACAATGAATCTTTAAAAATTCTAAAACAAATCATACTGACGCTAAGTCCATTAATAGGTCTTTACTTACGAAGGAAAAAAACTAATTTTGATAAAAATCAACAAAAAAAAAATGTACCGACACTAGTTTACTGACCGCTAATAGGTTCTTATTTTCAAAAAGATGAATTTTTAAAAATTCTAAAAAATGTACTGACCCAATTAATCACTTGGATTCTAACTGAATATACAAATTTTATCCTCCTTGAATCCTATACCTGACTGCGCCACTTTGTAACCGCCAGGGTTACTTTAATTATTATTAACCCCATTTATCCCAACCCTATCATTGATATAGTTTCACGATGTTTCTCTAAACATTCTTTACTAATCTAAAACAAGTATCGCTACCAAGAAATGATCGTCAATCTGCGGCCTCTAACAGGACCCCACGCAGCCTATAGCTAATACTTACCCCTATGCCCCTTGGCCTCTATTCGTCAACTACGTCTCGGTGGTCCTGCTCACTGACACCATTGCTTACACCGTCACTCAATATTTCTGATTCTATCGTTATTAACTTTAAAATAAAACAACTCCCTTCTCAAAACACTTAGAACTATATTTACAAGAAGCCAAAAATAATATATACAAAAAAATAATATACAATTGAAATAAAACAATGAAACGGCTTATTTACAATGAAAAATATACTAGAACCAAGTAAGTTGTCAGAGAGAAAATACGCATATATTGTCGTGATGCGACAAGAATAGTTTGATAAATTACTGAACAAAAGCGCGGTTAAGCAGCCTATATTCGACGGAATTCCAGGAAATAGACAAACGTCCTGGAATTATCCTCTAAACTTTATAATCAATTTAGAAAAAGATCTAAAACTTTACACAATTTTCTAGAATCAAAAATATTAAAACAAGACACCTATTAATTTACCACACCGAAAATACGAAGATGTTACCAGTCGGGTTGTTAAACGAAAAGTGAATTTTTACTCAAAAATCTTAACCTAATCGGTTTGAATAAACTGAGGGGGGTCGCTGAAGGCGTTAAGCCTGAAGGGCTCTGACCAATGGGATTTGACACACCCCCTTTTATTATACATAAAACTCAAGTGATCTCTACTGACAAAATGGTGACAAAAATACTATTAACTTAATTAACCTATTATCTATAGCTCTATAACACCCGCATTTGCGATACAGCGAGATAGGGAAACCCTTTAGTTTAACTTGTTCACTTCATTTACAAGGGAAAAACCTAGCTCGGTGTTACAGAGCCGCTTACCTAACTTATTCTCTAAAACAATTTCTATCTGGGAACTTTCCGAATCAATTACCTTACTTATGTACTCTCTAAATAATCCCCATGAGTATGCATTCTGTGATGATTCCATTTGACAATTTCGGTTACGCCCGTCTTATTCCATTTCCGCAGAATTGCCGTTAATTGCAATTATGATAAATTGACCATTGGCCATTTCATGTCGCGGGTTTCTTTAACAATCCAAATTCTATGTTGTCGTAAAAATTTCTCTCTAACAGTTATTGCTTCCCAATATTTAAATCGTTATATTGGAGCAACAAACATTATGACTTTTACGTGACTCTATGAATAAACCGTTAGTGCGAGTTTATGGTGGTACTCGTCTCTTCTATGAATTACTAGAATTGGAGGTTGCCGACACCCCGTGAGAACAACTTAGGTTTGTACGTGAAGAGTAGCTAAATTTAAGCAAGGAAAAGGAACTCCATTGTCGTACGTTCATATTTCTAACCAACAAATCTAAGAATTACTTTACGTATGTTTTCTGAAATCGCGTAAATAGAACCAAGTAGAATGATATTATAGGGTCCAATTTGACCTTTTGTTACACCATGATAGCTTCGAGTCGACGTAGGATCCCAGGAATTTTACTGAACTTTGGTTTTCTACCGCCTGATTCTCTATTTTCAAATTAAAAGTAGATGGTGTCTTATTTTTATTTAAAAATTCTGTAGCCACAGTTTTTTCCGCATTGACAACAAGATGATTGTTTTGACACCACTCATAAAATTCTTTTATGGCATGTTGGGCTTTTTTTATCGCCGCATCGCCATTAGCATCTGAGACCACCACCGTTATATCATCTGCATATATAAATACTCTCCCATCGGTGATATGTTTCGGCAAGTCATTAATATACAAAAGAAACAGCAATGGTCCCAGAATTCCTCCTTGAGGAGTTCCAAGCTCAACATCATAAATATCGGAGGTACTCTGTTCCATTTTAACTGTTATTTGACTACTGGTCATGTATGAAATGATTCGATTATTAATGGAGCCTCTTATACCTAGTGCATCCAATTTCTGGGCTAAATATGTAGGGTCAAGAGTATCAAAAGCTCGTGACAAGTCAAAAAATATGCCTATTACACATTCCTTTTTGTTTAATTTGTCATGAGCATACTGCACTAATTCAACTGCAGCAGTTTCAGTTGATAGCCCTTTTCGAAACCCATGTTGACTGTCGGTAAGTAAGTTATGTTTATTAATAAAGTTAACTAAACATTCATAAACAGCCTTTTCTAATATTTTGGATATAGGACTTAACGTGGTGACTAGGGTGGCCCATCCTTTTTGAAATCGAAATTTTTTATTTCTCACCCCTGCAAATGGTTCCATTTGAAGAAAAAACAGTCCCCTCAAAATATTATTGACGCAAATTGAAGGCAAGGGGTGCCGCAGAATGCATTATTATGCAATAATAAAAGTAAATGGAATTATTTACATTCTTTGGTTGATGCATTGTTTTTTTTTTAATCAGCAACATTTATCTTTAGAATGACTAATCAAGTCATACAAATATCAAAGACATTATCTGTTGTGACTATGACATGTGTCATACTACTGTAAATTCGTAGTCTAAGAAAACTAGACTAGAAGTTTTTGAAATAAAACTCTCGTTTTATCTTTGTGTATTTTATTATGAAACGTTTTTTTCATACATAGTACCAAATATTATCCTAAATCTACAAGACATATAGTAATAAAAACAATATTTTTTGCACTAGGCCAAAGCATGCGACAGGGTTTCTTTTGTTACATTTGGAAACTGTGATTTATAATCATTTACAACTTGGAGTAAAAACTGTTTTTGGTCTTCATTTTTTGTTAAAATGTCATTATAGTCAGTAATAAGTTTGATTCCTCTCTCAGCGGCATCATTTACAACTTTAATTTTGTTTACAATATTGAAACATCGGGTATAACTTTCATTTTCCCTCCATGTTGTTGGATCATTTTCCAAAAATTCCATAGACAAACCTAATTTTTGAAAAAACTGTTTAGTGTTCTCGCATATGAAGTCCTGAATTTCCTTGTTTTCGACGTCAGTAATGTTACTAATCATAAGTCGTTTAATACCCTCTTGATTTGGTGCTTTCCTATTCAAAGCTTTAACCATTTCTCTTTTAGTGGTAACTGAAATATCCTCATCATCAAAGAAAGATAAGCCAACATTTACTGAATTAAGGTACCACAAATGGTTCACTATTTTCCTACTTACGGCTTGAGATATTTCTTTGTCAATATTTTGATAATTAATGAGTTCTTTACAAAAGTTTAAGTCATGAAGCGGTGCTTTACTAGCAAATGACGCTGTAAATCAGGCCTTTACATAAACCTTTACAATAAAGAGACATATATCTTCAATACCTATTTTTTCTTTTTTAGTTAGTTGGAACTGATCTTGGAAAAAAAATATTTTTAGACAGTAAATGGCTTTGGCCATCCAACGTGCATGATGAAATGCCCCTGGTTGATAGAGTGTCGTGTGAGTGGGCTCTTCTTTAACAAAAAGTTTAGAAAGCATTAAAAATTCTTTATAATCATCACGAGGCTGTGCAAAGTTAAAGCTGCATTTAGAAACTTTACAATTTCGGCTTTAACTGGTTGTAAAATGTGTTTAATTTTTGATATCTGAAATCCAGTTTTTAGTTTATTTTGATCTATTTTAGGCCAAAATTCCCTAAAACCTTTAAATAGTAGCACATTTGGACCAGATGAGGAAGGCATTTTTGTGTCAAACACACTTCTCAAAACCACTTCAAAAATATGATGTCTACAAGGAAAATATAGAATATCTCTTTCTAATTTTTCTTGCAATACTGTGGCTGCCCCATTTATATAACCCATATTTGATGCTGTTGTATCACAACACAAAGCTATTACCTTTTCGTCCAAATTCCATTCACAAAGCACATCATAAACTGCTTCAGTCTGTTCTCTTCCAGTTGAATTGGGCAAAGCTGGTACTCCAAGTAGTTGTTCAATATCTCCACTAGTAACTAAGATAGCAAGTCTATCGATATTTCCCATTCCAGTGAGAGAAGGTAAAAGTTTTCCATCCCAATGGATGACTGGGACCGGAAATTCAGAATTACCGAAGGCAGTTTTTAATATTTCAGCTCTTTCTTCGCGGATGCGTTGTCTAGAGCGCTGAAGTGTGGTTCTGCTGATGGACGAAGATGTGGTGTCATGTCCTAGTGCTTCTGCTACTGCCGTCAAAATATGGACTCCATACCTGTCGCTTATTTTGCAAGCATCAAATGCAGCGGCTATTTTTGGTGTGATGATGTTACATGTTCCATACAATCTCCTCTTTTTTGGCTGTGACGGGCCAGGCTGGTCTTGTAACAACTCTTCTTGGGCTTCGATTATTTCATCTTCATTTTCGTTGGAGTCGGCTGAATTACTACTTGATGATGGACAGGTGACTGTTTCCTCTAATCTAGCTTTTTCTTGTTGACTTCGTTGCATTCGTTCGGATAATTTCTGTAATTTCTCCTCAGCTGATTTTTCTTGAGAAGCAAGTTGGTAATCAATACCATGCATAAATCCAGGACGTCCCTTTTTTCTTTGGTTAATTAAAAACTGCTTATCTTCATCTATTTTCATCAACTCCAATGCATTTGCATGAGAAATGTCAAAAAGATCGTCCAATTTTTCAACGAAATTTTTTTCTTTACTCCCGCACTGGCCCTTTTAGCCGATTTTTGTAAGTTCCTCCACTCTGCATAAAGTTTATCTAGTTGTTTAACACAATGAAAATCCTGACGTGTCGGAATGCGAGCTTTATCCCAAAAAACTGACACCTCTTTTATTGTTAATTTAGCACTTTCATGTACACTTAGCTTCACTTCACGAATGTTATAAAAGAGCACTTGTAATACTTGTCTATTAGACGGCAATTTATTGCCAATGATTTGGGACGAATAGTGTCCAACTAAGTAAATGAAAGTATCCTTTCGTAAGGATCTAACATCAGCCATCGTTAAATGTTTTTTCAAAAAGGAACGTATGCTAGAACTTATAATGTCACCACTGTAAAACACAATTGCAAACTGACATAAAAACCTACCGTAGGTGCATTATATTTCCAAACTTCCAAAACAAATAATTTCTAGGAAATAATTACACCAATAAAACATTATGAGAAATTTGTATTTTAAGTAAAATTTAAGTGTATTACCGTAATAAAATCTTATCTACAAATTTCTACCTGAATGCGGCACGGGTTACCGTTCACCGAATTATCTGAAACTTTGACATAAATTATTCCTAGTATAATAGTATATTTTTGTGGGGTGAGACTTAAAAAATACGCAAAAAAAATTCACCCCCTATAGAGATGGGCCACCCTAGTGGTGACAGACCTGTAGTTTTCAATTTGTTGGGGATCTTAAAAATTGGCGTAACTTTTGATATTTTTAGCCGGTTAGGAAAAGTTCCAGCTAGTACGGATTTGTTTATTAGAATTCAAAACGTAGCCAAGCATTCCACATAAACCAGCCTCGACTGCATTTTAACAAATGCCGATAAATGCAATCTAACTTGTCAAAACTCTGACCCTGGTCTGTCACATCATCATGCTCAGACACTAGAGTGGGATGATATTACAGGCACGGTTGACAAGCAAAAAATAAAAACATTTAGAAAAATCAATGAACCCTCCATAGCCGAGTTTTTAAAATTGTTTTCTGAAGATCGGTTCTTTTTAACAAATCTCTATAATACCACAGACGACATCGATAGTATTTTTAATATTTTTTACGAACATTTTTCCTGGTGTTTTTTAGCGGCATTTCAAAAAATCACAAAAACAATAGCAACAAAGCGTAATGATAAAATAAAACTTAGTACTGGTACAACAAAAAAATTACAAGATCTTAGAGATCTTAACTATTTAAAGAAACAACTCAACTGTGAATACTTAAATGAAAAATATAAACACTCAAAAAAAGAATTAGAGCATTCTATTAGAGCAGAAAAACAAAATTATTATAAAGAGAAAATAAACAACTCCCATAACCAATCCCGAACACTCTGGAAAATTATTAAAGAAAACACCAATCCAACCAAAAATGCTAAAATTGCTACGTCTCTGCATATCGATGATATAACTATCACTGATAGTTCTGAAATAGCCGAAAAATTTGGGGATCACTTCTCCACTGTCATAGAGAACAAACTGTTAAAACACTTTAATGGCGAGCTGCCCAAAAACTGTACTTGTACTAAAAATGTAGTAACTAGTTTCTTCTGTACACTCGTTTCAGAACACGATGTTCAAAAAGTAATTGCCTCGCTACCTAACAAAAAGTCGACAGGTGTGTTGTTGAAATATCATTTGTTGAACCAAAGAGATGTGCCATCGACGAGATTTTGAAGGTTTTCCATAGCGGCATTAATGGTTTTATCATGTGAGATCAAGGTGGTATCATCTGCGAATTGTAGTACATATGCTTGATGTGAAAAATATTGTGGATCATTGTGGTAAATATCTGCACAATAAATATTGTACAGGAGTGGTGAAAGTGGAGACCCCTGTGGAAGACCTTGTTCTGGAGTAAATTCATAAGATGTAGCGTTCTGGATTTTCACTCTTAATTTCCGGTTGGAAAGGAAGCTGTTAACTAGAAGAAGGAGATCTCTAGAACATCCTAGTTTGTGTAGTTTGTAGAGCAGACCCTTGTGCCATACACTGTCGAAGGCTTTATTGATGTCCATGAACAATGCCACCGATTTGTTTCCATTTAACTTTGAGGTTTCAACATTGTTTATTAGTATCGATAAAGGATGGGATGTAGAGCAGTTAGTTTTAAATCCAAATTGATAGTTTGGTATTTGATGGCCAATATTTTGTTGTATTTTGTTTTTTATTAGTTTTTCGAAATTTTTACCTAGTACTGGCAGTAAGGTAATTGGCCTGTAGTTAACCACTTTGGAGTGATCGGTGCCACGTTTCGGTATCGTTATAATCGTTCCAGTTTTCCATTCCTTTGGGATGTATTGGTGTTTGAGGCAATATTCGTAGATTTTAATTATGTATAAGTGTATTATTAAGTCGAGTTTTTTTACAAAATTCTTTGTGACATAATCGTGCCCTGGTGCTGTATTTTTGCCATGATTTACTACTGCAAAATAGTCTGCTTCTTCAATTGAATGTTCTTCTGTTGGCATAGGTTCATCAATAAATGTGTCGTACCATTCTTGGACTCTTTGGTAGTGGTTATTATTAAAATTTATATCCTGTGTTTCTGAATAGGCTTTTTCGAAGTGTCTTGCAAATACTACAGTTTTTTCCTCTGGTTTTTCATATTTTCGGTTGTTATCTTCAATGGTTGAGTTTGCTACCCCTTTATTTTTGTATTTAGATAATTTATTTATTTCTTGCCAGTAATTTTTGCCTTTTTTTCTGTTTATTTCGCTGCATGTGCTGATCCATTTATGTGCTCTGAATTGTTGGATTAATGCCTGTATGTTTTTGTTCAGAGTGTTTATTCCCCTTTTGGCTTCAGGATTATTAGTATTTCTGTACTCTCGGTACATTTTTCTTTTTCTCCTTATCAATTGCATTATAAAGGGTGGCAGCTCGTGTGTGTGGTATTTTATTTCTTTTAAAGGCGTGTTTTCAATGAATGACTGTGAAAGTTTTGTGTTAAATTCAGTTATTGACTCTGTGTTTAAACATAATTTATCACAGGTTTAATAAATTTGAATATGTAAAGTCTTTTATATTATAGAATGAATTAGAAATTAATAATTGTTTTATTTTATTTTTAAATTTATAATAATTTGCAATATTTCTAATTTCATTTGGCAGCACATTGTATATCCGTATACACTTATAATATGGAGAATATTCATATCTCGCAGTGGTATGCTTAGGAATCGATAGTAATTGGCCGTGTCTCGTATTATATAAGTGATTTTCTGATCTAGTTTCGAAAATCTTTATATTTTTCTTAGTAAAGCATAAACATTTTAATATGTATATACAAGGTGTTGTAAGAATATTTTTATTTTTGAATACATTGCGACATGTTTCGCGAGGTTGTAAGTTATATATTAACCTAATAATTCTTTTCTGAGCTATAAATACTCTCTCTCTGTCCTTAGCATTTCCCCAACAAATTATATTATAAGAAATGTGGGGTATGCCAATGCATAATATGTTTGTAGTAATTCCTTTTCATCCAGTACATCTTTTAACTGGAGAATAGCAAAATAAGCTTTATTTAACTTTTTGCATACATAGTCAATGTGCACGTCAAATGATAATTTTACATCCAGACTAGTTCCCAGCAGTTTACCTAATTCTGATAAAGTCAGATGGTCATAAATTTTTGTAGATGGTAGCCGCCTCTGTAAACCAAAATTCAAACAAACAGTTCTTCTCTCATTTAAGATGAGTCTATTCCTTTGACACCACATACCTAATTCTTCCATAACAGTATGAACTAGCCGTTCTACCTCTTCAGGGCTGTCGGCAGATACAGTTATTGTGGTGTCATCTGCGAACATCGTTACATGCCCACTTTTTATGTAATTTGGTAAATCATTTACATAAAGTAAAAAAAGAAATGGACCTAGCACGGAGCCCTGAGGAACTCCAAGGTTTAAACTTTTTAAAGCTGAAATATTCATTATTTACTTTGACTCTCAGCGTCCTTCCACGTAAGTAAGACATAATCCAATTTAATGTATTTCCACGGAAACCCATATTATATAATTTATCTTTTAAGTAGTTTTTATTAACCGTTTCAAATGCTTTTGACAAGTCAAACATTAGGGTTACAACATATTTGCCTTTATCTAAAGCTGAATAAACGTATTCTAGCAAATGAAAGCAAGCGGTGTCTACAGACTTACCCGATATAAATCCATGTTGCGATGCGGTTAACAATTTATTTACCTCACAGTAAGAGAATAGGCGGCCATATATTATTTTTTCTATGATTTTAGATATAGAACTTAAGAGGGATATTTGGCGATAATTGTCAATGTCTTGGGGATCTCCACTTTTGAATATGGGTATTACTATGGCGAGTTTTAGGACGTCAGGAAAGAATCCATTTTCCAAAGATTTATTTATTAAATATACCAATGGAATAATGATCTCATCCATGATCTGTATTATGATATTTAAACTTAGATCTTCAAAACCAGCTGAGTGTTTATTTGTAAGATTATTTATTACACCCTGTACCTCATCCTCTGTTACTGGATAAATGTACATCGAGTTCTCCCTGTAATTATGTACAGTGCATGGTAATGACATATTCATTCCAAAGTGTAAGTTTATTTTATTAGTGGCAGTATTCGAAAATGTGGTAGCGAACATTTCTGTTAAAATTTTACTGTCCGATATTTTATTATCATTACAACTTAAAACGATGTTGTTAGCTTCAAATTTATTTCGCCCTAGCCTCTTGTTTATCATGTTCCATGTTTCACGGACTTTATTAGTCGAATTATTTACTTTTATTTAAATTATAGATGCGTTTAGATTCAGCATTGTTTAAATTTTTCATTAACCAAAACATATTTTTGAGGGAGTTACTTTGAGCTACAAGTTCATTGGTTATCCATTCCTTTTTTGAATTTTGATTTACATGCTCTGAAATCGTTTTACAATATTTTTTTAAGGGGCAGGAAGTATTAAAACACCATGTAATGGTGTCAAGGAAATATTTAAACAATTCCTCTATGCTTGAATCTGGTTCATACAAAGGATACCACTCTATCCGAGACAGTTTCACCCTGAAATAATGTATATTGTTTTCTGATAAGTCTCTTTTTTTGTAGCATATTCTTTTAGTTTGATTTTTGTTCTCTTCTTCTAACTTTATAGACAGTATATGAGCTAAATGACATTGCTTATTTAAATCAATATTAAAATCACCACACAGTACAGTATATTGCGATGACTCATTAGCTATAACTAATGCTTGTGTTAATAAATTAAAGAATAATTTTATATCACCACTTGGTGGTTTATACACAATAATGAGAATAGTTTTTCTACCATTTATACATAAGCTTACCGCACACATTTCGACATGACATTCTTCAGATAGATTTTTTATAAAATCAACTTGCGTACACTGTATTGAGGTTTTTGCTAGAATGAGAGTTCCACCGTGTATATGACAATTTCGTGAAAAGTGAGTAATTAATCTATAGTTTGGAAAATTAAGGTTACTTATGTTTTGAGAACAAATGAAATGTTCAGGCAGGTACCAGGCATCATGTGGCTGTCGCTGCTGACAACAATCATGCCTCAAATCCAACCCAGTATAATAATAATAATATTATTGCCATATCATCTTATAAAGATATTGACAACATCATTAATTGGGTATAAAAGATAGAATAGCAATAATTAATAGACAAGCATAACAGTAATAAACAGTAAATGTAAAATCTTATGGATTAAATGATTAAAATAAATAAATAAAACAGAGAGGTAAAGTATTCAAGGTACGCAGATAAAAATGTAAAAACATAATGCAATAATGCAGTTTAAATTACTTATTGTAGTATTCTTAGAGTAAAACAGTTGTCGAGAAGGTAGCCCCTTATATATTTTTTAAATTTGCTTACCGAATTAATGTGTTTATAAGAGTTAGGTAGGTGATTGTATATATCACTACAGAATTGATAAGGACTTTTTTTTATACATAGACAAATTAATGTTTGAAACATAGATGTTAGTATTTGACCTAGTGTCATGTTGATGTACCGAGTTATTTTGTGAAAACTTTCCTTCGTCCATTTTTACAAAAATTAGCGTTTGGTAAATGACAATACAAGGGAGTGGCAAAATATGGTGCATTTTGAAAATGGACACAGGATTCAAGTGGACCAATAGAAAAAATCTTGCGTATTATTCTTTTTTGTATCACAAAAATGCGATTAAGTTCGGTTGTCTGACCATCAATTTTCGCTGGCGAATATCTCGGAAGCCATAACACATAGGTAGAAAATGAATATAGACATTCTTGTAGGAAATTTGATTATTTAACCGCCTTTAATTTTGCAGAGAATATTTTTTCCATACGACGCACCGTTTCCGAGTTATAAGTGAAAAAACGAAAAAAGGAACCTTCTGTACTGTTTTGGTTCTGTCTTGTTACAATCCTAGATCCGTTCGGACTTGCACAATCAACAGATAGTGTTTTGGTTATTTCAGAACCGATTCGGAATTTAACGTTCTGTTTTGTTTTTTTTTTCAAAACTAGTTCATAACAATTCTAGAACAGTTCTTAGCTGGTATAGTTGGTACAGAACCATTCAGATCTAATTTCTTGGCACATGTACAGTTCATTTCTCTGCATAATCTCCCGCATAAAAGAAGCTACTGCTTGTTGCTTCAAAGTGCTTTGATTTACTTTATACTCGGATTGTCCATTATATTGATTAAGGATCGGTATATAACAAAATTGGAATGCTTAGATCCAACTCTCGGAACTTCATATACGAAACTTGAATGATTTAAAATTTATTAAGAAATTCTTACTTAACTAGTGTAAAGTAGTAAAGACAAATTAAAGGAATGTAGGTATATTCAGTAATATGACAGAAAAGATAGTTCCTTATTCTGTGGTAATGCAAATAACCGCAATTTTGATTTGAAACTCCTGAGTATGCTCCGAAAAATATTAATATTCAGAACTTATCGTTACAACTGAATAAGTTTCTTGTTAAAATTACAATTTGATATATTGTCAAAGTAAATTTAAATTTTTATTCAAATAAAAACTAGATAAAGCAGGCACATTACACATTTGAATTTTATTTTTGTTCTATATTTCAGTTTTGTTTTTGAATATTTACTTTATACAGGCGAATTGTTCTTTGTAATCCAACCAACTCATGATGCAATGTACCAATCAGTTTGGATTAACGACAAATTTTATTTGTTCGAATTTCGTGGCGATTTATGCGTTAAATATTGGCAAACATCACTGTCAGATGATTTACGTCATGATATGTCACGTTTTGGTTCATACCAGATTTCAGAACAGTTCTTGAATTGGGTTTTAGTGCTCATTAGTTATGCTCAATTTCAGAACAGTTCTGTAACCGTTCATGAAGTGAGATGTAGAGGGTTATTTATTATATATAGATCCCCTTTATTTCTGTTATTAGAAATTAAAAAAAAGTTTCCTATAAAAGTTGTAAAGTAGTTAAGTAGTTATTGTGTACTTGATTATTAAAAGTAATATATTTGTTGATGTAAGATGGGAGTAATCCGTTTAAAATCTTATATATAAAAATTAAAGTGAAATATTTTAAACGTTGTTTCACACTTAACCAATCTAATGTATTTAACATTGATCTAATAGGCGTAAGTCTGTTTTAAGCGGCAGCATTAACATGCTTTGTGTAATTGAAATCAAGGTATCTTCAACAAACAAGTTAATGAGGTCACAATTAATTGCCAGATTTAAGTCATTAAGATATATAATAAACAGTTATTTCAATTAAAAATATTTGCTCAAAGTCTGTATTTCTTCTTACCTACTTTTGACTCACTGTATTTTTTCATTTTTTAGTAGTAGAGTAAATGCTAAATGGAGGGAAATTAAAATGCCTCTCAGTTTCTCTGATCTCTTCGACTTATTATACTACACGCTTTTATGACACATGTTACTTTGCTATGCTACAAATGTTACTACATTTTATTTTAAAAGTTATTTTTCTTATTTTAGGCATTTTGGAACACGAATCATTTTTAAGTACTACAGCTCCTGGATTGCATTTATTAAAGGAAACTGTCATTTCTTCTTTGAGACTTGCACAAGATAATCCAAATTCTTCTAGAAAAATTGTTCTTGCTGGGGAATTACTTCCATTTACTGGTACTGAAAAAGTAATGAATAATAAATATTTTATAAATGCGCGGTGAATTCCTTGGCCAATATTATTATAAATACTTTAAAACCAGTAGAATTTGCAGTTGGACATAGCCAACTGTGAATACCTATTTGATTAATATTTTGTTCGAATATTGCTCAATTCACTTGGACGTAGTGCCACTGAGATTAAGTACACCAATATTTTTTATTATTGTTTAAATAGGTATACACAGTCGGCAACGCCCTGCTGCAACTCTCATTTGTCTTATTAAAAGTACCTTCTAACAACGTTTTAAAATAAAACTGATACATGATCTAATCTACATAAAGTTCGTTGGAATCTCAGAGATGCAGTGTATATTTTGTAGTTTCAATATCTTGTACATCCTCTTATTTTGTTTTGAAAAACCACGCTGTATATTTTTCTATTCACTGACAGTATATGTGGTTTCTTTCTTGATAATATTGTCATCTACAGTTAAAGAAAAATTTTGTTTTAAATCGGTTGCACAGTCAAATTTTTTCAGCTGACACTTTTTTGTTCTTGCCCATGTTATCAAAAACATTTTTTACACACAAACATTTAAAAAATAAATTTGGAATGATATATTGAAAGACTCGAGTTTTTAAAAAACATATTCAAAAAGTTAGATTTTTTCAAAATTCCCCCTTTGAGCACAGATGCTGTATTTGTACGTTTTTCCGATCAAGTACGAGTGACATACACTTTTTGAAAGCGGTGCTAGAAAAATGGGAGTTGTATGTTCACGGCGATAACTTGTTTCTACAAGGTTGAAATTCAAGTATTTTTTGGTGGGAAATCACATTTGAGCCTGAGCATATTTAACTATAAGTACTCAAAATAACTTCTCTGTTTTCTATATTTCATTAGAAATATACGCAAATAAGAGACCCCTGTTGGATAGGGAACTGGAACAAAGTGCAAGCAAATTTCTTCCGAAGGATGATAAAGAAAATGAAGTGTAGTCAAGGGGGGGAGAGCTTGAAACCTTTTAAAAAAGACGGCAGCCTTATATTTACAAATGTTTGCATTCTTGCATACAGGCGTATCACTCTTGAAACCCTAGTGCATAATCAAAAGGTTAAATTCATTATATATTATTGAAATTTTTCAAACTTAATTGCTGGCGACAACCTCTAAATATCAACTGATTTAGGATGAGTTGTACCAACTAAGTTCAAGACAAGTTCAGCTTAATCCAAGATCCAAATCCATGATTACAATTGTTGTAATAATCGTAACCTTGGCTTTTGATCTTGGATCAAGCTGAATTTGACTGAAGTTGGTTAATACAACTCGCCCTTAGGTTTCAAGGTGACAAATTATTTAATTCTTCACACTCGAAAATGTTGGGTGTAAAAACTGATTCCTAAAAATAGATTTGTTGAGTACATGGCTAGAAAAACCAAAAAGCTGCACTTTTTGATTGGAATATGCCACTTTCTATGGTCATAGTTGATGGCAAAAGGTAACTTTTCAGGTAGGGGCCACTTGAACATCCATGCAGGACACCAAAATGGTGACCATTAAAGATGCCCGCCATTAGCAACATTAAATTTTTTTGTATCTCAGGTCCTAAAGGTCCGATTTCGAAGGCTCTTGTGAAGAGGACATTTTTTTGTCCCTATACATTTATTTGAGTTCTGCGCAATTTTTAAAAATCTGAATATTTCACAAATACAAATTCAGAAATCACTGTTTCGCTGATTCAATGATATTTGAAATCGACAAATATACCGCCATATTGTTTGTTTACATTTTCGACTTCTTACTAATAGGTACTGATTAATTTATCAAATTTCAGTCTAATTTATTTGTTTAATAGGTGTAAAAAAAGCATAATATTACATTCACGATTATGACCATTATTCACTCAGATGATTTCCACCACTCGCCTACGGCTCGTAGGCTCAAATATCATCTTCGTGAATAATGGCTATCATAATCGCTCATATAATAATATACTATTGAAAACATTGAATACATTAAGGAAACAAATTTTTACAAACAAAAATGGCTAAATACTAAGAGGTAGTCATGTAAATGAACTGCTTCTATACAGCTTTTATGACTCTAGATCGCGCAATCATCTTCATCCCTGGAACAAAATAAATATATACTATTATTATATTAAAGCATTGCATCAACAAAGCAATGATCTTGAAACTGTGAAACGAATTTAAAAATAATCATTGAAACACATACCTTTTGCTGTATTTATTGCTGCATTTTCGACCACCAATGCAGTTCATGCAAAGGAACGTGTATGGAACCTTGGTCTTTGAAAAGGAGCATCGTGTACGGCATCCGGAGCAACTACACTTAACCAATTCTCTGCAGGCTTCCTTAAAAGAAGGAAGAGAAGACCAGACCGGCATCCACTCCCTAGCAACCATGGTCCATCCCCATGCTTCTGGCCCTGGAGTATTGTCCATCACTGAGTACGCATGACCCCAAACTTGTCATGCTTGGTATGCTGATCGAAGACAATGCTGGCTTAGTGCTTCTTTTGTTGGGGGCAGACATTGTAGACTGCGACTTTCTGAAGTAACAAGAAGCTTTCTAACATTATTGACTGAGAAGTCTTCTGCGTCTTTGTAGAAAAGCAAAACAGTAAACTTCTCCAGAACTTAAAAAGTCTCGTCAGCAATAGACTGTTATGGTAGAGAGATAGCTTGGAAGGCTTCAGCAGCTTCAGAAAATGATTTCCACACTTTCCAAGCAGTCTGTTTCCCTTTCATTGCAAATGATGACGTTACATCTAGTTCAGTGAATACAAGGAATCATCTCAATTTAACAGCTTTATGTTCACCCATACTTTCAAACATGGCATCAATGCGTATATATCTCTGACCCTTCCCAGCACCAAAGAGAATCCACATCTCCTGAAGTCCCGCAATTTTGAGAATGTGAAAGAAAGAGATTGCCAAAACAACTACATCATCAGTATCTACTGTGCAGATAATTAATTTTTTTGCTCCATGACACTGTCTTTAACGTGGAGAAAAATTCTGCCATCTGCTTCTTTCTATTGCCTGCATTGTATTTCATCAATTGAAGTTTCATCCAGCCGAGATGAATGAATTATGCCATCAATCTCAGTACTGATGTGAGCCCAATCAAACTTCAAAAATACATGTTCTCTAAGTAACTTGAAGAGTTCTGTCTTAGTCTGATTGCGGAGGTAGTCATTCCAATTTTTTAGTAGCATATTTTCTTGTGCTACTTGGCGACGAAGACCAATGCCTCTCTTATATCTCACACGGTTCTTCAGGCAGGTTTTTGAGTAAGTATCCCAAGAAATGTGTATTCTGTTTGCATGGAACCTCTCAGCATCATTCAAAATTCTGTTTTTGAATTCTGTATCACAGTATTCTCCAAAAGTCCTTGAAAATTGAAAATTATTTGTTTTTCTGCAAATTGCGCAGACCCTCAAGGTGTAGTGATAAATGTATAGGAACAAAACACAAGAGCTTTTAAGAAAAAAAAAAAAAAAAAAGAAAGAAAATCGAAATAATTGACCATTAGGAGCTGAGATACAAAAATTTTTATTGTGACTTATGGCGGCCATCTTTAATGGCTGCCAAGTGGCTCCCTATCTGAAAAGTTACCTTTTGGCATCAACTATGACCACAGAAAGTGGCACATTCCAATCAAAAAGTGCAGCTTTCTTTGGTGTATCCCCCGTACTGTAACTTTTAACCTGTTCGTATACTAACTTCCATTTGCATTTTTAAATATATTTTTTTGGTAGAAGGAATATGAGATATATTTTCATAAAGAAATTTGATTGATTGGTCAAGGAAACTAGCTCTGAGAATTTGATATTATTCACTGTAATAATACTTAAAGTTTCTGTTATAGAATGATCCGAATTTTGTTGCAATACAGTTAACAGGACAAATCCCTTTTACCATTGATGTGGTATTCGAATCAGAAAGTTTTTCTAATAAACAAGAAACCCTGGTTGGAGACACGTACAGTAAATCCTTGGATTGGCATATAAATCGATTTAACGAAAGATTTGAATCTACTTTCCATTTGGAAAAGAAGGGGTAATTTTTGAAATAGTTGTTTTTAATTGAATTAATTTTTTTTTTTTTTTTAGATATACAAATAAAGCAGTAGTTTTTGCACAAGCTGCACTCAGTAATATGGTAGGTGGAATCGGTTATTTTTATGGTTCTTCAAAAGTACAAAGCATTTATACGAAAGAACCAGTGTACTATTGGAGAGCTCCTCTTTATTCGGCAGTTCCCTCAAGGTAATTACAAGTACCGAAACGTTAAATCAAATATACTGCTAATATTTTAACACATCCACTAATTACACAGCCCCACAAAAAAAGTGGTCTGTCTGGTGGACCAGACCAGTGTATTCTTATGTATTTGGACCCGCTGAAACCGAATCCTAAACGAGAATTGTCAGATTGGCTCGTTTTTTCATCCCTAACCCCAAAAAACACCTTCCAAAAAAATTGTCTATCCGGCGGACCAGACCAATACATCCTTATGTATTTGGACCTGCTGAAACCGAATCTGAAGTCAGAATTGTCAGATTGGCTCGTTTTTCACCCCCATCCCCAAAAAACACCCCCAAAACGAAAAAAGTGGTCTGTCCGGTGGACTATACCAGTGTATCCTTATATATTTTGACCTGCTGAATCCGAAGTTAAAATTGACAAATTGGCTCGTTTTTCATCCCTAGCTCCAATAAAGCACCCCCCAAAAAAAATGATCTGTCCGGCGGACCATACCAGTGTATCCTTAAATAATTGATTCTGCTGAAACTGAATCCGAAGTTAGAATTGTCAGATTGGCTCGGTTTGCACCCCTAACCCCAAAAAACACTCCCAAAACAAGAAAAAGTGGTCTGTTCGGCGGACCAGACCAGCGTATCCCTGTGTATTTTGACCTGCTGAATCTGAAGTCAGAATTGTCAAATTGGTCGTTTTTCACACCAAAAAACACCCCCAAAACAAAAAAAGTGGTCTGTCCAGCGGACCATACCAGTGATCCTTATATATTTGGACCCGCTGAAAGCAAATCCGAAGTAAGAATTGTTAGATTGGCCCATTTTTCACTCCTAACCCCCCAAAAACCACCCCCTTCCCCAAAACGGTTTGTCCGACGGACCATACCAGTGTATCCTTATGTATTTGGTAAGGATACACTGGTATTGTCCGCCGGACAGACCACGTTTTGTTTTGGGAGTATTTTTTGGAGTTGGGGGTGAAAAACGAGCCAATCTTGCAATTTTGACTTCGGATTCCGATTTAGTGTATCAAAATACATAAGGATACACAGGTATGGTCCGCCGAACAGACCATTTTTGGGAGGGGGGGGGGGGGTGTTTCTCTGGGGTTAGGGGTGAAAAACGAACCAATCTGACAATTCTGACTTCAGATTCGAATTCAGCGTGTTAAAATACATAAGGAAACACTGCTATGGTTTGCCGGACAAATCTTTTTTTTGTTGTTTTGGGGGTGTTTTTTTGGGGCTAGGCGTGAAAAACGAGCGAATCTTACAATTTTGACTTCAGATTCGCTTTCAGCGGGTCCAAATTAGACATGGGCGTGTGAGTCGATTTTGACTCACGCTCACGACTTTAAACCGTTAGCTCACGCACGACTGATATATGTTAAGGCAAACTCACACACGCTCACGCTTTCTGATAGTTTACTCACGCACGTTCTCTCACGCACGCACACTTACGCTCAAGCACGCACGAAGCTAGTTAACTTTACCCCATGATTCATGCATGTGCTCCCGGCAGTCGCACGGCACGTGGTGCCCTGCTGTGCTATGCCCTGGCCTGGCTGTTTGATTTGAATGTTGCGTCATTCATCCTGTCTCCTGTCCTTTTCCCTCTCTTCTCGCGCTCGTGTTCCGTCTATCGCTTCACTTCTTATTCTTGTCACGACACAACAGGTTGAAGTTTTAAAGCCGAGATGGGGCATCGTGTCACGGCGTGAATATTATCTCACGCACGGGATCTTTTGACTCACGCACACTCACGAAATCTTCCGTGATTTGGTACCTTAAATGTACACGCTCACGGCGTGACACGGTGAAATTCACGTCACGTGCCCATCTCTAGTCCAAATACATGAGGATACACTGGTCTGGTCCGTCTGACGGACCATTTTTTGGGAAGGGTTTTATTTGAGGTTAGCGGTGAAAAACGAGCCAATCTGACAATTCTGACCTCGATTCGGTTTCAGCGAGTCCAAATAATTTTTTGTGGGGCTGTGTTATTAGATACTCTTTGCGAAAATGAAGAGTATATTGCATTTGATCGTCACATTTCTAAAACCGTAAATATCGCTCATAGAAAAAAAAATGTCATAGCATCGTGTTAGTGAACGGATTCTGAACAACTTTCAAAATGTCCATCACATTTCTTGTAATTACAGTATAACTTAGGAAAGAAAAGTCCGATTGTATTGAAATTTGGACAGTAAGTTACAGCGTTACCACATTTAGTAGATTTTTATTTCTTTTTAGTAGAATTTTAAGGATTTGTTTAAAGTTTGGTAGGTAAAATTTGCTGGTAGATTTCTGATAATTCTATCAGAAATCTACCAGCTAATTTTACCTACCAAACTTTACAAAAAATCCTTAAAATTCTACTAAAAAGAAATAAAAATCTACCAAATGTGGCATCGCTGGTAAGTTAGTGTAGAGAGGACAAACCCTAATTTTTGAAAAAAAAATCAATCATTAAATAAAAAAATTATTAATCTTTTGAAATTTAAAAAAATATTTTATTTTTAAACATTTTTATTGCTTGTACTTAAATAGTTATTTTCCTATCATTATTTTATTTGTTTATAAATTTTACTAATATACATTTCATATTAATAGAATATCTAATTGTTGAAATATCATATCGATGTATTTTTACGTACTGGATTGCATTTCTTAAAAGAAACTGTAATTTCTTCTTTGAGACTGGCACAAGATAATCCAAATTCTTACAAATTGTTCTTGCTGAAGAATTACTTCCATTTACTGGTACTGAACAGCAAGAGAATATTATGTGCCTATGTACCTTGGTTTTCCAGACTACCTTAGCCAAGGCTTTTGACAATGTGGTAATGAGATGAACTGTGCCCAAGTAGCACAGACTGGTTATATAACGGTTTGTTATACGTTAAAGGAACTTTTCTTAAAATTTTGTAACTTTTACTAAAACCATTATAAAACCAAAACATAGCTAAATTGACGTATAAACGTTTATGTCAACAAAGTGGGGAATCTATAAGACTGTTATGAAATGTTGCAAAGTGACACCACTAAACAACTTACATTAAATCGTCTTATTTTTATTTAAAGTAACCTCTCAACAACCTACATATAAAAATATGTAAAGACTTCAATACAACTCATTTATTTAAGTCAAAAAATATATATAGGCCATTATAATGTTTCTTTATTATTTATAACTTGTCTAGTTGTAATGTGAACATATGCAACTATATGATAACTTTTGACATGATCCTTTTATTTTATAGCGTCCATGCATAATTAGATATATAAAGGTGTATAATAATAGATATAATAGGTTAATATGAAGTATTTGATATTGAAAATTAGGTGGAAACAAATATTGCTCGTGAATATAATTATTCTACCTCGATAAAAAACAATGGGCTTCGAAAATAAACGAAAATGAAAAAAATAAATTATTTTTTAAAATACACCCACATTTATATTTAACATTATGTGGTTCTTAAACTATTGTAAAATGTGAAGCATACACCAAAATAAAAAAATGTTAGGTAGTATTACTTGTCTAGTCCTAAAAAACTATTAACCCTTTCAGGACGGCAGTGGACTGCGCTTGTGGATTTGTCCGTTTGCAGCCGCGAACTGTAGCTTTTTCAGATAAGTACAGCTTAACAAACTCAACATTTTTATGAATTAAGGGGAAATGTCAATAAAAAAAGCTAATAATAGAAATAAAACTTGTATTTACCACATAAAATATAAATATGTACACTAGCAAAAAAAAAATTGAAATAACGGTGGGAGGAGTAAGAAAAGGGTTAAACTAACAATGTGTAATAGGCGGATATGTATGTTTCCAGTAAATAAGTGCATCTCTTGTCGTGCGTAGATATCCGGTTCCCGGAGTGAAAGGGTTAATAAAATTATTTAAAAAATTAAACTTTCTACATTCACAAGATGGATGCTGGATTTTTTACAATTGCAAAAAGAAAAAATGGCTTCTGAAATTTTCCAACCTCAAAGTTTTAATAACTACAATAAACTGCAATACACTATTTATATGACCAACATTTATAAAGTTGGTATTAAGTGTTTTAAGGGTCTTTACAACTATATTTCAACTTTTTAAGATTATTAATAAATATAAAGTTGTATTAATGTCATAACAGTTAGTAAAACTATAATGAAACTTTATACAACTGGGTTTTGTAAAGTTATAGTATAGTGGTATAAGAGTTCTTAAAACTGAATTGAAACTGTTCTACAACTAATAATGTGTAGATATAAAGCATAGTTGTACAACAGTTAATAAAACAATATTACAACTTGCAAAGTTTTAGTAAGGTTGTTAAAATACTATATCTATAGAATTATATTATTTTGCATTTCAGAGTCAGTTATAAAACTTCTGTGCCCATGTTTCGGCTTATGAAATTTAAAAGTGGAGTGTGGATAAAACGACATTATATCTTTAATACAACTATTTAACGATTCTAAAATATACCCACTTCAGACATGGGTTAAACTATTATAAAACTCCAAATGAAAACTATAAAACTACGTATTTATTATGGCATCTATAAACCTTTAAGCATCTTATAAATACAGTTACATAATAAACATCTTGTACAATGTCTATAAAACTTAAAATAGTTAACTTTTTAGTTTCATAATATAATTTCAAATAATATAAGTTGTACAAACGTTTTTCATAGTTATAAAAACTTCCTTATGACTATGTGCTACTTGGGTGAGCTATATTATTACACCCAAATATTTGATCTTAATAGAATTTATTGAATTAGGAAGAGACCTAATATACATATGATAAAAAACCTATATGACAAAAAATACGTTGTAAAAGTAAACATAGGTATTAAAATTAAAAATAAAACATTAAAATACCTTAATCTAAATATATAGTAATTTACATAATACTTAAGACATTATGTTCTATTCTTATTCAATTTACTTTAATCACAATCTGTTTATTCCCAATAAATTCTTTTAGCTTAATTTTAAGGTTGTTTAAGGTTGTAGCATCTTATTTATAAATTTTTGAAAACCTTTAAAATATAATGTATTCATGGAGTTACGGCAATTGGTTCTTGCAATATGAATATTGTTTGTACCTCTTGTATTATATGTATGAATATCTTTGTTGAAAGTAATGAAATGCTGAAAATTTTCTGGAGCCATATGATTTACTATTTTAAATACAAAAATCATGGTAAAATAGTACAGTCTATTTTGAACTGAGAACCAATTAAGAAATGTCAACATTGAATTAATATGACTCTCATTCCACGATTTTGCAGTTTTTGCAGCATATTTAATTTATTAAGATTGAATAAGAATAATATCGATGCTCAATAATCAAAATGTGGCTGAATAATGGTATTATAAACCGTGATTTTAGTTTCAGTTGATAAATGTTGCACTATTCTACTAAAGAAATAAAGTTTTTTAAAAGTTTTCTGGTAAATATAATCAAAGTGATGGTCAAAATTCAAAAAGTTATCAAGTTCAAATCCCAGATTATTTACTGTAGACAATTTTAATTTGTTCACCATTAATATCAAGAAAACTATAGTTAAATTTTGTAGTAAATATCAACGCCTTTATTTTTTCTATATTTAATTTTAGTTTATTGATATTTAAATATCTATTCACAGATACTAAGATAGCATTGAGCCTAACAGGCAACTGCGACAAATAGTGTGATACTGCCAGATGTGCTATACATCAGAGGGCGGCCAACTAGAATAATGCATAGATCACAAAGCATCTGTCAAGAGTTTGTGAATAAAAAGAAGAAAATTTTTTTTGGCTAAATGTCGCTTTGACTTTATTATTTAAATCAGAAATATAATTTGAGTGTGCTGTTTTCTTAGCTTTATGTTTTAGAATAAAATATAATTTACCAGATACAGTGTACACCACAAAAGGTGGCATTTGTTTTAATGTTATTATTGTTATTCCATGCAACAAATAAATATACGAAGCAACACTGAAATCTTACTGTTATGTGTACTCATTAAAGGACTCCGCAAGGTGGCAATGGAAATTAGTTCTCAGTTAATTTCACTCAAATTCTAATATGATGTTCCTTTGACCTTCCCGAACAAAAGTCTCCATGGGCATAATCTTCTAACTCCTTTCTTTTAAGCTACAGAAACCTCAGAAGATGCTGGGGTTTTATAGAGTGAAAGCTACGTTTTAAGCTCTTTGAAATACGTCAAAAGGTAATGCAATGCATTGTTAGTAGTAAGTGGAAATAGTCACAATCGCATATCATCGTATACATATGGTAATTCCTATTTATAAAAAAGGTGACCAATCCAAAATGGAAAATCATAGACCAATTAGTTTGCTTCCTTCTTTTGCGAAGTTATTTGAATTGGTAATGTATGATAGACTTATAAATCATATGATACAACAAAATTTGCTAACTACCACTCAACATGGTTTTCTGAGGAGTAGTTTATCATTTTAATTTGAAAATTCTACAATCATTAGAAAACAATGACATGGCTTTAGGCCTGTTTTTAGATTTATCCAAAGCATATGATTGTGTTGATTACAAGATCTAATTAAATAAATTAGACAACTATGGTGTGAAAGGAAATCTACTGCAGTGGTTTCGATCATATCTCTCAAATCGCAGTCAAAGATAATGTCACAAGTAAATCGAGTAACCTGTTTATTAGCCTCGGAATTCCCCAAGGAAGTATTCTAGGACCTTTACTTTTTATAATTTTTGTAAATGATCTCGTTATAAATATTAACAATAGGAATAATGTTACCATCATTCAATATGCTGATGACATTAGTATGTTAGTTGCTGCCCCAAATTTCATGGAAATTCTCACTAGTGCCACCTACTTTTACACTACAGCCTCAGAATGGTTTGCTAATAATAGGTTAATACTCAATAAATAACTACTACTAACTCATTTCTATTTAAAACTAAAAAAGGAACTTTGAAACACCCGAGGACATTACCCTTTCAGACACAAAAATTGAATTAGTTTAACATACCAAATTTTTAGAGGTCCATATTGATGAAACTCTTAGATGGAATGTACATATTACAAATATTGAAAACAAACTAATTGGGGTATGTTTCAGTCTGAGAATTCTCTCAAAATATATAAATTTAACATCTTTAAAAGTGGTTTAAATTATTTTTTATGGTCAAAGTACACAAATCTTTACAATACAAAAAAAGCCCTATGAAGTATTCTTAAAGCAAATCAATGGGAGTCGTGCCGAGGAAAATTTAAAATAAATAAAATGTTAACTGTCACAGGTATATATATTAAAGAGATCCTACTCCTTACGTTTCAAAACAAAAGTTCTTTTAGTGAATTTCTACCTACAGAATCTTATAATACAAGGAATTTTAATTACGTGTACCCCATACACAGACTGACACTATCGCAGAAAAATGTGCAATACAGTTGTATAAGGCTTTATAATAAACTTCCGCATAACATTAAAATTATTGAGAGCTTTCCTCTCTTTAAAAATAAAGTTTTTAAGTTGTTATTAGATTTGGAACCTTATACCTTATCAGAGTACCTATGTCATTAAATAGTAAATGTGATATATTATTGTTTGTAGATATCTCCGATTAAAGAACTTATATCTAGATACATAATGGCATGAATTTTATGATCCCGAAAGACTCCCAATCTAAGGCACTTCTTCCCATAAGTTGCTGATTGGCCCATCGGCGTATTCGCGGCCGCTCGTACACGGTCGGCTTCAGTTCGATTATCATAATCTCAGTTTGACAGTTTTGACAGTATACGTCATTAATGTTAATAAGTGTTTTTCGTGTTTTTCGATCAAAATGTGGTGAAGAAGTCTTTATTTTAAGTTGTGATTTGCCTAATACCTAAATAATATTCTCTGTTCATATTTAGACAGTTTAGTGACAATTTAGTGCAACATGCAACAGTGCTGTGACATTTGCAGAAATCGATCATTTCATAAGTAAGTAGGTCATAGTCGTAACATGATGAGGTTCATTTTATAGTTTTAATAATAATATTATAAATAATATCCTTCCAATGCATATTTCCCTTGAATAAAACATCTTTACCTATTGTATTTTTTCAATCTGCGTTA
This sequence comes from Rutpela maculata, assembly GCA_936432065.2. NCBI lineage: Eukaryota > Metazoa > Arthropoda > Insecta > Coleoptera > Cerambycidae > Rutpela > Rutpela maculata. The sequence goes on along the minus strand of OW386291.2, from coordinate 59,884,415 downwards.
ATATTCCTAGAAGTTAACCAATAATTATCACATAAAATAGGTACAATATTGTACATCTGTTGCCTATGGGATGTGATGTTCATCTATCCATTTTAGTGGACATATAATGTGACTATGTTAGGAGCAAATAAGGTATATGAAGAAAAGGTAGCCATTATGTATCTAGATATAAGTTCTTTAATCGGAGGTAGATATAAATGTAGAATGTAGTGTTTCTGTGCCGACGTTTATTTTACTTAATGTTACTAATGTCAATTTCGCTCAAATTCTAGTATGATGTTCCTTTGACCTTCTTGAACAAAAGTCTCCATGGGCATAACCTTTTTAACTCCCTTTCTTTAAGCTACAGAAGCCTCAGAAGATGTTGGGCTCTGAAGAAATGATAACTTAGTTTAGCTAGTAAATGTGTATTTAAAAGTAAATGCAAATACTTATGCGTTTTAATGCGATTGTGGCTATTTTCACTTATTACTAACAATGAATTGCATTTAATTACCTCTTGACGCATTTCAAAGAGCTTAAAACATAGTTTTCACTCTATGAGATCCCAGCATCTTCTGTATCTTAAAGGAAAGGCATTAGAAGGTTATGTCCATAGAGACTTTTGTTCAGGAAGGTCAAAGGAACATCATACTAGAATTTGAGCAAAATTGACCGAGAACCAATTTCCATTGCCGGAATATGTGATTCCCTAGTAATTACTTCATTTAAACTCTTAGGTATACCTTGATTCAGTAAATGATAAAACATACATTTTTTTTAAATTAATAAAAAATAGCTTCAATGCTAACTTTCCACTAATCAAGAGAAAGATCAGAAAGCCAAGTAAGTCAGACTGGTATACTCCTGAATTACACCAATTAAAAAACCAACTGAAGCTTCTAGAAAATATAAGAAATAAAAATGCAGACTATAGACCTGCATATTCTTATGCTAAAAAAAAATTACGAGGAACGCTTAAAGACAGCTCAGAGACAATATTATGAAAAAGTCATTAATAACTCGGTCAATAAATCCAAATGTATTTGGAACCTCGTAAACTCAATCATTGGTAATAAGATCAATAATAAGCTACCAGAATAATAAGCTACCAGAAGATGAGCAAATATAGTGCTTTAGTGAAACGATTTCTTATATTTTAAAAAACTTGGAGGAAAATGAAAGCACAAAAAATTATAGCAACTTAATAAAAACAAATACAGAATCCATGTTTATATATCCTATCACATCTGAAGAAATTTGCAACACAGTAAAAAAATTTAAACCTAAAAATTCCATTGGGTTTGATGGTTATATTAACCAATTTGCTGAAAAAATGTATACAAGCTTTAGCTACACCACTTGTGAATATCTTCAATACATCGCTGTCACAACGAACATTTCCTGATGTATTAAAATTGGCGATTGTAATACCGTTGCACAAGAAAGAAGATACAAATGAACTAGGGAACTACCGTCCCGTGAGCCTGCTGTCTGTTTTTTCGAAAATTCTTGAAACAATCATGTATAATAGGCTGCCCCTATTTCTTAATAGATGCAACTTTTTTAATAACTTTCAGCATGAATTCAGGAAAAGCAGATCAACAACTTCGTTGAGGTAGTATTAAAGGCTTTTGGATGGCCAGGAAATTGCCTGTAGACTCTTTCTTGACCTATCCAAGGCATTCGGTAGCCTAGATCATAATAAGCTCCTAAGCAAACTGGAAAAAATTGGTGTTAGAGGAATTGGCCTTCAATGGTTTAGATCATATTTGCAGAACAGAATCCATAAGACCTTCATAATACATGACGGGAAAAAATATGAATCCAGTGTTATAGTTCAACTGATTCTGAACAACAAGTTCCTTTGACAAAACTTCAAATTATGGACAGTTTCTCCGATAGATGGCTCCAAAAACTGGACCTAGTGGACCTACTCCCCGATCTGTATCAACGATTTCTCAAAACTTACTGCAGGTATTGAAATGATAACTGCTGGAAATGAATAACCAGACTATTTACCATTTATACTCTTCCCAAAAACGAAGAGTATATTGTATTTGATCGGCAGATTTCTAAATCAGTAAGTATTGCTCGTAGAGAAAAAATTTCATTACGTTAGTGAACGAATTCTGAACAACTTTCAAAATGTCCATCCGTCACGTTTCTTGTAAGCACGATAACTTAAGAAAGAAAAGTCCGATCGTATTGAAATTTGGAAATTAAATTAGTGTTACCTATTGTTTTTGAAAAAAATCAATCAGTAAATAAAAAAGTTATTAATCATTTAAATTAAAAAAAATATGTTTTTTAAATTTTTGTCATTTGTACTTAAATAGAAATCTTGCGAAATTTTGTTCTCTATAATTTTTTTCTTTTATACATTTTACTAATATTTCATAATAATATATCTAATTCGTTGAAATATAATACCCGAATGATATATACTACAGACATTCAATTTTTGGAGTGATGTGTCGTGGTCCAATGGCTAAGGGTTTGTCTGGAAATCCAAAGGTATTGTGTTCGAATCCTTGACAGGGTGTTTTTTTTTTTCATCTTTTTTTTAATATAGTTTTTTTTACAACAAAGCTGGTATCATAAAATTTAGAATGTCCAAAAACTAACATTATTTACAAGAAAAGTGCAAAGAGTATCCTATAGAATGTGTAACAATTATATAAAAAGCTCAGTAAATCGGCGAAGAATATAATGCATCCACTAGTTTGGTCTTAGATTGATGTGCCTGAGCTTCCGGTTTTGCCGGAAGTGACATCAAATCACGTTTTTCGAATGCACAACACTCGTTTACTTCAGTTTAATACATCACATATATAAATAGCTTTGTTAAAATTCACTATATTAGTAAATAAGTAAGTACGTGTATTGATTGACAGAACATTGATGCTAGCTTGATACCATGTACATCATAATTATGGTACAAAATAAAGTTGAATTTATTTTTCAAGATTGCAGTTGTGTCTAGTCAACTAAAAATAGTTATTTGTGAGACCTTTAAGTAGAATAGACAATTTTTGTTTATTTTTATAATACAATACTTTATTATTTTCTGCAAAAATTGCATAGCTGATTGTATATATTTTTAAAATATTTACTTATTTTAATCATTCATTAATAGAAATCAAACCAAGAAAAACTTTATTTCAAATTAATTAAACCGTATTCATGTAGAAAATAAATTCTACGTACGTATATGTTAGGTTTTATAATAAGAATGGCTTAACTTTGAAACTTAGAAAAGCCATCGGAATGCATATACAGATAGTGGTAGGCAATTACGTACAGCGGCTGGGTTTTAGCATGCGATACCTGTCTCGATCGATCCACCACCATTTAAATTCCTTTGTATTGTTGCGCATTCAATCTGCTACGTGTACGTACTTGACTGCCGTTATCTATATATGTAATTCCTATACCATTTGCCCATTGTTATAATTTTATGACATGTCTTAATTATACCACCACTTTTTCTTATTATCGATTTGCTTCCTGGTTTTGATTAAACTGATTGATTGTTATATTCAGTGATAGCATTTAGAAATAGAATAATATGTTTTATTTGTGAATTTGCCGGATTGCCACAACAAACGGTATGTCTCAATGAATTAAATGAAGAAAAAAGGAATAACTTCCTATTCTACTTAAAAATCTCACAAATAATTAGGTGTTTTCACTGTATGCAAATTTGCTTTTTTGATATTATTGAAATGAAGTACTCCATACATTAAAGCACTTACCAATATTAAAACACCATTCTTTCATCTATTAATTTAAAATCTCAACAAATAAATATCAAAACTGAATAACTGAACGGGTATTATACAAAACGGACTGTGACGTCATCGGTTGCATTAACATAACCTCAACTTTTAGGTTTTTTGGGCTGCTAATTTTAGATTGGATTTCCAACCTACAAAAATCGCCTTATTTTATTGGGAGAAGATATTTAAAACTTTATGAACATTACATTGAACAAGATTTTAGTTGAAAATACCAGAACCAAGTGGAAATTTTCATAATAGTGACTTATTACTCGGAAATTTTTAAAGGATATATATTTTTGAGGTTGGGTCACAGAAGACCTATACCAGAAGCGTCACTGTCGGCGGAACGTTCGATGTTTGGGTGCGTTTGCACGCATCCAGTAATTTAGTCGAGTAGAGAGACGGTCCAGAAATTTAGTAATTGCTTTCTACTAAATTACTTGACTAAAACACTCTGTCCGCATTGGTCGAGTACTAAATTACTAAACGACTCGACTAAATTACTGGGTGCGTGCAAACGCACCCTTTCATTGGTAAATTGGGATGACCTTCGGCCATCTTGTCGGTGGTATTATTGTCAGCCTATAAATCCGCACTTTTCTAAAATCACCGCTGGACGCATTGGTAGATAAAATTCGAAGCTGATTGGCTTTGGTTTTCAAAATATCCAATCATATAATGTTATTGCTTACCGGTGCATTCCACCGGTGAATTTAGAAACCTGCAGATTTATAGGTTGACAATAATACCACCGACATATGACATATGCGCATAAGATTCAATATTGGCGGGAAGGCCAGAGAGTCGTTTCTGGTATAGGTCTTCTGTGGTTGGGTGTTTATGACCGATGACGTCAACAATATAGCTTAGTGTTTTGGGCGGTAAAATTTTAATTCAAAATTAAAAATACTTTTTCTTGAATATTACTCAGCTGGTTGTGGAAATTCAAATGTTTTTAGTTATAATTAAGTATTACCTTTACAGTCAATGAGATTTTAAAATTTGTGAAAACACCGAATTAGTTTTCACTGACTAGACACAATTGCAATTTTATATCTTTACAAATAAAAACAATTTTGTTTTGTACCAAAATTATGATGATGAAAAAAAAATGATGTACCCGGTATCAAGCTAGCATCAATGTTCTATCAAACAATGCACGTACTTACTTATTATCAGCCGAAATCACTGCAGAGTGCACTGAGATAGTGAATTTTAACAAAGCCACTTATATATCTGATGTATTAAACTGAAGTAAACAGGGGCCGTATTTTTGAGCTTGATCGAGGCGATGTCGTGCACGAAAATGTGAGATTATCACATGAAAATATGTGTTTCGTATTTTCGAGCATTATGAACTCAGATGCGAACCTTTCGCATGCGACTGATTTCGGGCGAAATGCAACAGATGGGGGTTTAGTACACGTTAACGCGATTTCGTGTACGAATGTAGGCAAAGTCATCGTTTTGGTTTGTTTTATTTCATATGACATAACGTCAATGTCTCCAATCTAGTTTTTTGCTGTGGTTTGTTTATCCTTTAGGGACTTTAAAGTAGACTTATTTGAGATAAATTTACCACTCTTCAATTCTGGGTGAGCCTCAAGAAATGCCACCATTTCTTTTTTCCTGTCTGCACTAATGTATCCCACCCGCTTATCCGCCGATTGCTTGTGCATTATAAATTATAATATTCAGTCTCGTAATTCAATCAACCCAAAATCTAGATTTCAATAATAATGACATACAATATCATAACCTGAAAATATCACCGCATTCACATATAACAGCTCATTAGTATTAGTGACATTAGTGTTTTCTAGGGGTTTCAAGTCCATTTGGTTGCACAAAACAGTGTTGTCACATTTGCCATATGACATTTTTTCGTGTGCGAAAAACAAATCTCGGATGGTGTTTGAAAATACTACTTCAGAACTATAAGCGAAATTTTTTAAACGAGTCGGGTGCCTAGTATTTCGCATGCGATAATAATAATAATAATAATAATCACTTTATTTCCTTTTGACCTGCTACAATACAAGTTTTGTACGAGTCAAATATAAATTACAACTAAGAAAAAAATACATAGTATACAAACATAGTCAAAAAAAACTAAATACAATAAAAAATAATAATATTACACATACTTTAGTCAAAGTTAAAATTTAATAAATAACAAACAAACAAAATTTAAACAAACAATAAATATATTAACAACATAAAAAATAAACCATATATGGTTCAAATATCAAGTAGTAGTAGTACAGAAGTTGTAAAATTCATGATAACTGTAAAAACATTGTGCAATCAGGAACCTCCGAACTGCACTTTTAAAACAATTGAAGCTGTTAGCATCTTTTATTTTTCTTGGTAAAAGGTTGTACATCTTGATCGATGTGATAAAGGGACCTTTATTTACTTGGCTTATTCTATATGCTGGTATATACACATTACTACCGCTGCGAGTGTTATACTTATTTATATCGTTACATTTTGGTAGATCATTAATATTTTTTCTCACATAACACACTGACTGTAAGATATACATACAATAAACAGTAAGTATTCCATGCTGTTTAAAGTAAGGTCTACATGATGTAGTGTAACCTAGGTTAAACATGCTTCTTATAATTCTCTTCTGCATGATAAATACTTTTTGAATTCCTGAAGAATTACCCCAGCAAAGTAAACCATATGAAAGTGTAGAGTTTATACAGCCATAATAAAAAGTTTTTAGTGTATCACTATTAACTGAATCTCTTATTTGTAAAATTGCAAAGTTTTTACTAGCCAAGTTTTTTATCACACCTTCAGTATGGTTTTGCCAAGATAAATGTTTATCCAACTGAATACCTAAAAATTTTACACTATCATTTTGACAAATAGACTTGTCATTAGCTCTAACCAGTACACTTAAATCATTTTTAGTTCCAACTGGTGAGTATAACAGGAGGTCAGTTTTTTGTGCGTTCAGCACTAGTCCATTTTTATTACACCAAATTGATATTTCTTCTACACATTTCGTAGCATTTTTACTAAGTGTATCAATATTTTGAGCAGTAATAATAGCCGAAGTATCATCAGCAAAAAGGGTTAAAAAACTGTTACCGTTTACGTTTTCAATTATGTCATTAATAAAAATTATAAATAATAATGGACCTAGCACACTCCCTTCTGGTACGCCTGTCACCACATTTACATTTTCTGAAAAACATGTCATGTCATCTTGTACGATTTTTACAGTCTGTGTTCTCCCCTTCAAATATGAATTTATCCAACTTAAAGCCATACCACGAATGCCATATATCTCAAGTTTTTTTAATAATAATTTATGATTTATGCAATCAAATGCTTTTGAGAGGTCAAAATATATACCAATTGATTTTAGATTGTTATTAAAGTTGTTGAGAATTTTTTCATAAAGGGAGAGAACAGCATCCTGTGTAGATCGGTTTCTACAAAACCCAAACTGCCTCGTTACTAATACATTATACTTTTGAAGAAAACATGTTAATCTAATTTGAAATGCTTTTTCAAATATTTTAGAGAAAACAGATAAAAGTGCTATCGGTCTATAATTATTTATATCATTTGGATCATTTTTTTTGTAAACGGGTATTACTAAAGCTAATTTTAATTGATCTGGAAAGTGGCCATTTTCAAATGATATATTAATAACGTATGTCAGTATAGTAAGAAGGTATTTTGATACATCTTTTATTATGCAGCATGGGACTTCATCCTTGCCTGATGACTTTTTTCTGCATACAGAAGAAATAATATCTGAGATTTCTTTCTCCGTAACAGGGGTTAAATATATTGTCCTGTCATTATGCTTACTTATTTGTGTTGAAGTGTCAATATCAAAAGAGGAAGTAAGTTTGTTAACAGAATTAATAAAGTGACTATTGAATCCATTTGCAATGTCTTGAGTATGATCTAAAAATGTCCCCTCTTGGTTTTTTATTGTTTTTGGTAATTGTCTGTTTCTATTTTTCCCTTGTGCATTTTCCTTAATTATATTCCACATTGCTTTGGTTTTATTTGGTTCATTGTTTATTTTTTGTTGATTATAAGCGCTTTTTGTATATTTATTTCATGATTTTTTTTTAGAATATTATATCTAACTTTAAGTTCTGGGTCATTAGAGGTTTTTACTTCTTTGTACAATTCCCTGATAAAAATGCCATCATTAATAATATTTTCTGTTATCCATTTGTTTCTTTTTTTGTTTATTATTTTATTTGTTTTTATTATTTTTTTAGGAAATGCCATATTAAATAAACTGAAGAATAGGTCCTGAAATACTTCAAATTTTTTGTCACAACTTGTTTCCAAGTAAACCTCGTTCCAGTTTTCTTTCGACAGTAAAAACCTAAAGTACTCAATATTCTCATCAGAAAACACTCTTTTTTTGACAACTTTTTGGCATTTTGTTGCCATATGCAATTTACAAATAATTAGTTGAGCATTTTGGTCGGAGATACTGTTATTTAAAGTTTGTGTTGTTAAAAGGTCAATATTTATGTCAGAAAAAATATTATCAATTAGAGTTTTGGAGTTTCCCTGTACACGAGAAAATTGAAAAAAACATTTATTATAACCAAATGAAGACAGTAAACTTGTAATATCCAGGGTCTTTTTATTCACTTCTGTGAAGTTATAATTAAAATCAGCACAAATAAATTTAGGGCTTTTTGTTTTTGATAGTAATGTTAACAATTTTTCCATAGATTTGACAAAATAGTCATGATCTGCATTTGGAGATCTGTACAGACAATTTATATTTACATTTACCTTATTATAAATAATACTGATGGAAACAGCTTCAAATTTCTGCTCCGTTACACCAACTGAACACAGATTTTTTACACTAAACTCAATGTCATCCCTCACTAATATTGCTACTCCACCACCTTTAGCTTCAGTTCGACAATAATAACTTGCCATATTGTAACTAGGAATTTTCAGTACTTCCACTTCTTCATTTGAAAGCCAAGTTTCTGTGAGACAAACTACCTGTGGATAGCTTAGTGTGTGTAAGAAAACACTGACCATATCTGTTTTCTTTCTGATACTGCGTACATTTAAGTTAAGTATACGAAGATCATCAGTTACTTCTGTTTTATTGTCTGTAGATGTCTTGGGTATAAAAAATTATTATTAGGAACTTCCAATGTGTCACCGGAACAGCTAAATTCCATAGTGGAAACATCTGAAACAACTAGTGTGTCAATTAGGATTTGCACCTTCTCTTTTGATAATAGCTCATTTCCAACTTCTATATTAGCTTGACTTTTGGTTGTGCTTACTGAATCTGGGTTTGATGACAAGTTGGTTTTTTCAAGATTATCTTCTAAATGCATATCCATTTTATCTGTGTTATGTGATCCAGCAGAAGTATTAGTTTTTTTTGTTTTTACATTTTCTATCCTTAGTGGATCTAATAGTTCACATTTTTCTCTAAATATCAAAGCTTTATTTTGTCCAGACTTTTGATGAGTGATTAAGTCAAACAGATCCTTAGATATAATGTTTTTATCAATAATATAATTTTCTTTGTTTATTTCATAATAAACTATGTTTCCCTCTGATATTTTATTTAATTTTTGAATATATTCGTTTAGTTTACAGTTATACTTGTAAATTTGCTGGTTTAATATGGGACTTTTTGTATATGGTACTGATGAGAAAATTATATTTGTGCTCGTGCACAATTTAAGTTTTTCATTTATAAATCTAAAGGAGGGAAATTGTTTTTTGTTAAGATCATTTTTCCCTGCTAATATAATTATATGATCATTCTTCCTAAAGTCTTTAGCAATGGACTCTATATTTTCAGTGACATTTCTCAAGTTTGCAGAAGGCTTCACCATGGATATCACCTGACAATTTTTTACAGAGCTTTGCAGCTTCGGTCTGACACTTTTTCCGAGCTCGTCACATAACAGCATAATTTTATTTTTTGCTTGGATGCACAAATCTTTTCTTTCATAGTCTGCACTTTTCAATAAGGTGGTGTTCACATTATTTTTATTTGATTCGTCACTTTTACTTCCACGTCCAGTGGAAGTATAGTAACGACAAAAAAATTTTTAAAAATTTGTATTTTCCAAATAGGCTTAAAATGTCATGAAACATCGAGATTTTAAGTTTGAGCGAAAAAAAAATTTCTGTCTGTCTGTCGGTCTGTCTGTAACTTTTTTTGTGCGCACGTTTACTCTGGAACCGTTTAAGATATTGACTTGAAATTTGGTACACATATGTACTTTAACGAGATCTAGAACTAGATTATATTTTCATCTTGTTCCGTCGAAGGGTTGGGAGGTAAATCGGGGTAAATTTCGGGTAAATGGGTAAATCAAGCAGGTAAGAGTCCATGAAATTGGTATTTAGTATATACAAGAGAAGCTAAGGTCTCAAAAAAATGTTTGGCATTAGCCACCCCCATACCACCCCCACCTCCTTATTAAAGGGGATGAAAAAAAAATGTGATTTAGTTTATGTACAGGAACCAGAAACCTCAAAATATTTTTTTACTTCATCCACCCCCCACTACCACCCCCCTATCACCACCCCCACCCCACTACCGATGTGGGGTATCGTTTTATGGGTTTTTGGGGTAGAGGATTTCAAATATTATATTATTAAAGTTCCATAAACAATTATTTTCACATACAAAGTTTTTTCGTTGTGAGTGACTTGGATAGAGAATCTGGATGTGGAAGTAGTGATTCCTTGGGCAGCGGTTTTTATATAGTTTTTACTATTTGCTAGGCTATGTTTACTAACAATTTTATTTGATTTCTCAGATTTTGAATTTAATTTAATTTTTGTTTCCTTTCCTTTTTCTGTGCCACTGTGTATTTGCAACATTTTATTATCAGTGAATGTAGACTGATTTTTTTGCATAGTGCCAACAGTTTGTATGCTTACTGTTTTTGTTTCAATTTTTGTTTGCAATTTTCTGTTGATTCTAATCTGGTTCTCCAACTCATTGATAAGTTTTTGTTGGTCTTGAATTTGATTGTTTAAAATCGTTTCCATTTCTGTGGCTTCTACTAGCAATATTTCATTTTTCTTCTTTAATTTTTGAATATGGTTATTTTTTAATGTAAATGTAAATATCGATTGAGCTCGCAAATATGGCCCCTGCATTCGAAAAACGTAATTTGACGTCACTTCCGGCAAAACCGGAAGTTCAGGCACATTAATCTAATACCAAATAATGGTAAATAGTCTGGTTATTCATTTCCAGCAGTTATCATTTCAATACCTGCAGTACGTTTTGAGAAATCATTCATAGAGTATCGAGGTCCAGTCTTTGGAGGCATTTATCAGAGAAACTGTCCATAATTTGAAGGTTTGCCAGAAGAACTTATTGTTCAGAATCAGTCGAACTACAACATATCAAAAATTCATCAAATTTGACAGGCCACCAATTTACCTTTAAAACGTGCGGTGTCCTTTGACGAGTCTTGTAGAGGCCAATTCAATTAGAACACAATCCCAGGATTATATATTTATTCCTGTTTGTTGTTCTTAAAAAACAACAATTTAGAATTTATAAATGTAAGTACAGACCATGCATACGATACTAGGCACAAAATGAATTATGTTTATCAAGTACATAGGTTAACGCTCACTGAAAAAGGACTACATTATGCTGCACTAAAATTTTTTAATGCACTCTCCAACACTATAAAAAATAATGTTAACTTCAAATGTTTCAGTAAACAAACCTTCCAGAACATATGTAATATTGAGCCATACACAACTCAAGAATATTATGTGTGATAATGATAAGTGTGACTTATCTATCTTATATTTAGCAACTCATTTGTCTGTTTTATATGTCAATATTTTTTCATTTTGTAAACTGTGACCTGTCTTATACATGTAAATGTGAACTAAAACGGAATAAAACTTACTTAGTTACTTACTTACTAAACTGTAAGTTACGCATAAATGCAAATATATATGCCTTGATATGCGATTGTGATTATTTCCACTTACTGTTAACAATGCATTGCATTTAATTACCTCTTGACACATCTTCTGAGATTTCTTAAAGGAAAGGAGTTAGAAGGTTATGCCTATGGAGACTTGTTCAGGAAGGTCAAAGGAACATCATACTAGAATTTGAGCGAAATTAACCAAGAACCAATTTCCATTGCCACCTTGCTGGATCCTTTATTAAATTCCCTAAGATTAATGTTATACATCTCATCTTGCCTTGGTTTCAGATTCTCTTTTCCATATTCTGGTTTTACCACTGGTGTAAATTTTCTTTTACAAACTGCCAAAAACTAATTTGTAACGATACTCTATTTTTAAATACAAATGTTCTCTATACAGTGTGTCCCCGGATGAAGTTGACAAGAGGAAAAACATCTCTATTATTGATTTTACGAAGAAAATTGATTCTTTATAAAAAATTCTGCTTGTCGAAAAAATGAATTTATCATATAAAAATCTTAGATCGGATGTACCGGCTGTTAATAAATTAAGAAAACATCAAAATGCCTTAAGATAGAAGTACCTTCATTTATTATTTTGCACAATATGTTTATGAAACAAAGTTGTTTATAATCCAAAATAAAGCCTAAATACAAATTATGAAGTCTGTATTTTGACTTTTATGTTTTTATTGTGTTTTATCTTTTTACGTTGAATTTATTAATATGAATAGATAGATAGATAGATAGATAATCTTTATTTCTCCATTGAAGAAAATATACATATATGCATACAAAAAACAATGCAGAAAAGGTCAAAAAAAGTACATGTAAATATAATATAATAGGTAATAAGCTTAAAAGGTAATTATAAAAAAACAACAGAAAGTTAACTAAACAAAAAGTAATTAACTATTAAAAAATTCAGTTATTGTTCTTATCTAGTAAAAATTTTTTTAATTTTGATTTAAAGATATGTATACTTGCAGAGACTTTAATATCTTCGGGTAAATAGTTGTAAAATTTACAGCCTTGGTAAATAAAACTCTTTTGAAAAGAATTTGTTCTATGAGAAATGGGTAGTAAAAGATCTCTGTGTCTGGTTTCATATAAATGGTTAACTTGATTACTAATAAGACTGAATTTAGGACTGAATAGGAATTCAAATTAAGAAACAGAGTGTGCTGCTTTATTAAAAGGATGGAGAAATGTGTTGAGGATGGAGGAGGCTATGTAGAACAAATTGTTTTTCCGCAATCGTTGAAGTTAATGTTATTATGTTATGTTAATGTTTGAAAAAAAATGTAAGTTGACAAATGTAAAAGTCAAAATTTAGACTTCATAATTTGTATTTACGCTTTATTTTGGATCATAAACAACTTTGTTTTATAAACATTTTGTCCAAAATAATAAATGAAGGTACTTCTCTCTTGAGGCATATTGATGTTTTCTTAATTTATTAATACCTGGTACATCTGATCTGAGATTTTTATATGGTAAATTCATTTTTTCGACAAACAGAATTTTTTATAAAGAATTACTTTTCGTCGTAAAATCAATAATAGAGATGTTTTTCCTCTTGGCAACTCCAACCGGGGACACACTGTATAGAGGAGTGACATGATCATACGTCTTTACTGAGCAAACAAAACGCAAATACGTGTTTTGAACTAACTGTAACTTGTTTTTAAATTTCATTGTCAAAAATTTATAATGTACATTATATAGTATATAGTTTAACACGTTGACTGCCATTTCGGTTTATATGACCGAGGTTTTTATTGTCTATGAGGCCAATTCGGTCCATAAGACCGAGTACTTATATTTGCCCTGTGGGCCGACTCGGTCTATAAGACCGAGTCATATTTTTGGAATCTCTGGATCTTCTGGATCTTTTCGGGATCTCGGTCCAGCACACTTCTATCGATATAAATAGACCGAAATGGCGTAGTAAAGGACCGAGACCTTTTTTGACGTTTTTTTTGGCAGTTTTTTTTTCAAAATATTGTGTGACAATTCATAGTGTATTAGCCGATGATACTCATGGCCTGGAGGGATATTTTATTTGGTTAAACCGTTGCTACCGGTTGGCGCCTTATGAGAAATTTGTCTTAACCCGTATGGCAGTCAACGTGTTAACAATAACACAGGCTCACAGAAAAAAAATTAAACCCAAAAGTTAGACTCTAATATCTATATGTATTTTGATGTGCTGAATCCAGTGGTGGATTAAAGTATTTGCCACTTTACACAAACCCAGGACTGAGGAGAACGATACACTTCTTAAAACTTATTATTTATTATTGTCAAATCCTAAAAATAATGTTAGGGAAACTGGAAAAAAGCAGGCATCTAACAATTAGGTCAAAAGATCTTACTGCAGTGCCACCTTGATGGACGGCACTCGACAACCGATAGCGGCATAATAAATTATATACATGCATATGTTAAAGTAAACCTCGGATTTAACAGGCACTCAAAAAATGTCGGCATCTTTGCTTTGCGATGCGGCGTGTTTGATGGATCAAAGGTGCCAATATTTTTTGAGTGTCTGTCTTAAATCCGAGGTTTTCTATACAAGTTACAAAGTTATGAGTGCAAGATGTGCAGTCGAGTGAATTTTTATTATTCTGATTTTGCCTGGCCACCCTTAAAAATATGCCACTTTACGCACTTGCGTAATTAGCGTTTAGGGTAATTCAGCACCGGTTGAATCCGAATTTCATATTAGAATTTATGTTTGATGGCGGAATTTCAATTAAATTACGATATTAGTCCTAAAATAAGGGTTTTTTAAGGCTAGAAGGGACATGAAATTAAAAAAATAATTGTCTTTTGTATAAATTATTGAACTCATTTCAAGCTCTTTTATATCCTCTGACACTAATACCACCCCTAAAAAGGGCTGTTATAGGCAAAACATGCACAAAGTATGTTCATGGAGTCAAGAGAAGATTTTTTTTGTATCAAATTGATAAAATTAGGAAATACTGCACTTCTGTTACTTATTTCGATCCCTATTATATTTTATGCCCTGAAACCACCCTTAATGTAGGCATTTCAATGTTATTTTAGACAAACAAGATGAACAATGGTTACAAAGTGAACAAGAGAATTGCTTTGTCAACAATCGGCGGAATTTGCAGAAACTATACGTTTCTTAATTTTCTCTCTTTTGTGTGTTCCTGACACTCCTGACACTCCTGGAAAGAGAGTAAACGAATTGTTTGAAGAAAAAATGTAATTCATCATTTTCTATTTAAAATCACATTTTCTACCATCCACTGTCATCGACACTTTCAATTTCGGCAATCTTTAATGGTCAAATAATTTACAGGGCTAGCTGGCCCAAAATTTTTGGTAATTTTTTTGATGAAAATTATTGGCCTATGAAATTTGAAAGTATCGATGACATTAGGTGATAGAAAAAGTAAATTTAAATAGAAAATGAAAAACTATTTGTTTCCAAGTTATTATTTAATATCTGAAAAATGTAATTTTAAAGGGGCTGTAATTCGAAAACTATAAATACAAAATGTCATTAAATTTGGGATGTAAAGGTTCTAAGGCATGTTAATCAGTAATATTGCATTAGTTCTTAATTAAAAAAATGCCTAATATGACTTCTCGAAAAATCGACCCTTTTTTTTCTTAATAAAAATGCACGCCAATGAAATAAATTTTGTTATACTCAAAAAAAGATAGTAAAGGTCTTTGATACCAATCCAAATTTGGTTGAAAGTAACTGAGCTACGAAGGTGTTCTGTGAAAAGATAGATGAAGAGAGAAGAGATAGAGGACTTAACGCTTTATGTATCTCGTGCTCCGCCCTTCCAATTTTTTTTAAATTAAATTTTCTGATATAAAAATAATATAGATGGATAAATGAAAATTCTCTTCTCTCTCTTCTTCTGGGTCCCTTTTGCTCTGAGGTGCTACGCTTAATACGTTTTAAGTTTATCTGTAAATCTGCCCCTGATCGTGCATGAGAGAAGTATGGAAAAGTGGAAGAGAGGCTACGCCGAAATATCTCGCATTTATTTACTTTTATTGTCTACAATAAATATTATTATTATTATTAAATAACCATCTATTAGTGAAATGAAAATTCTCTGGCAGAACCGTTAATAGAGCCTATTTATAGCCCGTAAAAGAAGAGTAGAGAATAATTGGGGCTAATAAGAGTGTAGCGGCCCGATGACCGCACGCAGTATCATACTCATCCTAAAGCACATGCCGCTCCACTATTTGGGTCCCCAACTCGCATTCCTCCACTGTCTACTCTTTTTATATGGATCTGTAGCAGTTTCAGGGATTTTGTTCTGATATTATCATCATTTGGAAAAAGTAGATTATTTTGAAAGTCACACCTAACTTCCGAACCTCGTTGACTAATTTGATGGGGTTAATATGTTATATTGTAGTAATTAATGGTTTTAATTTTAGCAAATCTAATGAAAAAATTTAGAAGTGTTAAGGTTTATACTACTTTAAACACACCATTTACTGAAACTGTTTAAATCTGCTTTTAATAATTCTTTTCTGATATAGATCTAATGGATTTAAAAATTTTAAGGTCTTCCGCAAACATCAAAAAATTATTTTCTAATAGCTGACGAGACATCATTGATAAACAGATTTAACAGAAGAGGGGCACGATGAGACCCTTGTGGAATACCTGAGATACATCATTAAAATTAATGCAACTCCTTACTTTGACACTTTGGGTTCTATTTGCCAATTGGCTGTGAATCCAAAATAATTTACAAATCAATTAAGCAGTGTACCGAGAAGCATTGGAGATTACTACCTCTGCAGTCTGGGCTAATTTCATTAGACACAGTGGAAGAACGATACCAGAAAGGTGGGATAGAGAACTTAGATATGATAAAGCGCCTATTGTATTAATGCAAACAATGAATTTGATGGTAATAAGTTTGATATAGATTCAGAATAAAACTGTTTAACATTTAGTTTCTTTTGTTTTGTTTTTCCAGTAAATTAATATCTAAACTCTGGCTGTAACTGTTTCTTTTATACTAAGAGTTTTTAATGTCTTGATCTATAGTTACATTAAGTTATTGATATGAAAAATATGTAACAATCAGAATCTTTCAACATATTGGCAACATCATTGTAGTTACTTTATAAAAGCAAGTGTATTTCATGTTGACAGGACTTAAAGTTCTAGTTGGCTTTTATTGCTTTACACAATTATGAGTTTTTCCACATATCTAATTTTGAATAAAATGCTGGTACAGTACCATGTAATAATGATTAAAAAAAATACAAATTGGAATATTGTAAAAAGCTTTTCGAGAGTGACTGTTCTTTGGCAGGACTTCGAATGTGAACCTTTAATACTGAAATCAGGAGTGGAGGCAGCCATACGAAAACTAAAAACTGGCAGAGCAGGTGAAGTCAACAATATCATGGCCGAGATGCCTAAGATAGTTGGCTAATTTGATGGGAGTGAGAATCCTTCACAGAATATGCTAAAACACATGAAAGACAGGATCTGGTCCAATAAGGAGAACCTCAATTTTGGTGCCATTAGATAAGAAGCCCAATAAACAATTTTGGTTACTTAAATAACTATTTATGAAATGCCTTGAAAAATCTATTTTGATGTAACAACATCCTTACACCGTCATAAAGCAGCTTCTAAACTAAAAGTCCTCTTTTAAATTCAATCATAAAACTCCTTAAAGCGGCATAGTGTTGAAAACCTTCTTCTTCTTTTAGCGGCGCGACAAAGGGTCACCGCACTCAGGCTTTGTGGCCCATTGTGCTACCGCTACGTATTTACTGAATGCCCCCATTCAGGCCGGATTCTAACCCAAAGGCCAAAATCCTTCCTATAGGGGCATTCCTTATTTCCTCCAGCACCGGAAAACCACTGCCGAAGTGTTTGTGCCTCAAGTTCATGAGACTAGGGCAGGAAGTAAGGACGTGGATGGAAGTTTCCTTCTCGTCCCCGCAGAACCTGCAGTCGGAGTTGTCAACCACCCCTATAGTATGCAGGTGTTTTCTGAAAGAGCCGTGTCCAGTCAAAAGACCTACCACGATTCTGACCTGTTTCCTGCTTAGTCGCAGGATTTGTTCTGCTCGCTTCGGCAAGGGCCCTGTGAACAGGAGCTTCGCTTGCCGGAGTCTTGGGTAGGAGGCCCAGAAGTCAAAGAACTGGGACCGTGTCCAGTTTTCTATTAACTTCTTGGCATTTGATCTAGGGTAGCCGAGAGCCGGCTCCAGACCCAGTAGGGGCCTTTGAGAGCCCTCTCTGGCCAAAGCGTCTGCCCGCTCGTTGCCATCGATGTTGCTGTGTCCAGGCACCCAGAAAAGCTTGACCCAGTTCGATGAGCCAAGTTCGCAGAGAGCCTGTTTACAGTTTTGATCTAGGATTGACTTGGTCCAGACTGATGCAAGGGCCTTGAGGGCCGCTTGACTGTCGCTACGTATATATATGTGCTTGTTGGAATACTTCCTTCGGATATTCTCCTGTGCGCAGACCAAAATAGCAAAAATATCGGTCTGGAATACCATGGCGAATTTGCCCAGGGCATAAGAAAGTTCAGCCCTGGGCCTTTCACCGTATATCCCCGCTCCAGCACTTTCCTCAAACCTCGAACCCTTTGTGAACCAGACGATATCGGCAGGTCTGAGTATATCTCGAGTGGGTTCCAGTCTTCCCTTTTGGTGATGACAACCTCAAAGAGTTCGGAGAAGGAGAAGAACGGCACTATATCATCACTCCTGGCCTCCAGAAGTGAGTGAGTCCCTATCACTTATCAACATTCTTAGTGTTTATAGAAGACATACATGATTATAACACGAGATCGAGAGGAAATTTTTATGTTGAGACAGTTGCAACATCTTACAGCCAGAATAATTTATTTCATAATGGTCTTCTCCAGTACAACAACCTACCTATTGACGTAAAAAACTGTGTGTCAGTTCGAACATTTAGAATTGCCTGTTCCAAATATATAAAAAACAATATAGTTCATTTTTAATGTCTTCCTTTTTTTAAATGTCTTTATGTGTATTATATTATTGTAGTATTTATTTGTTTATTATTTTTTTTTAATGTCTTTTATATGCATTGTAATTATTTATATGTATATTATATTAGCGACTGCTATTAAAATAAACAATTCAATTCAATTCAATTCAAAAGGCTTTTGTGTGCCCTAATTGTTCTCCTCCGGTTTTCCACTGACCACCACAGCTCAGCCTGTAGGCCGCTTTCCGAGCCTCGGCCTCAATCACCAAATGAAGGGGCACGAGGTCCAGAAGAACCTCCAGAGCTGCTGTGGGGGTCGTGCGTATCGCTCCTGTGACTCCCAAACAGACGAGTCTTTGGAGTTGTGTTAGCTTCTGCTGAATGTATAGCCTGGTTGTAGCAGGCCACCACACAACAGAAGCATAAGTAATCATTGGTCTTACTATCACAGTATAATACCATATTATTACCCATGTTTTACCAAAGGCCCTTCTACATACCCAGAGGGTTGTAGTGGCCCTTTTTAATTGTCTCTCTAGATGATCTTTCCAGGTCAGCTTAGAGTCCATGATGACACCCAGATACTTCACTGTCCTGTAGATTATTAGAATCGTGTCATAGAGTACTGGTTCGATGAAACCATCTAGCCTGCGCCTTCTATTTATTTATAACTGGTGTACAGAAAATGGGTTGCGTATCAACCCCGAAAAAAACAGTTTCAATGTGTATAAGTACTCGCCAAATTCATTCAAAAATAAACATAAATGATCATAATATAATGCTAAATGATGTAGTTATAAATTGGTCAGATTGCACGAAAAGTTTAGGGATGACATTTGACAATTATTTAAGCTT
The DNA here is from genome assembly GCA_936432065.2 of Rutpela maculata. NCBI lineage: Eukaryota > Metazoa > Arthropoda > Insecta > Coleoptera > Cerambycidae > Rutpela > Rutpela maculata. Next base: position 59,864,835 of record OW386291.2, on the reverse strand, counting down.
CGAAAAACATTTAAATAAAATTGTATCCATATCATTTATGAAATTAAAAATGCTCTACAGGCTGAAGAAATCATTATCACCAAACACAAAACTCAAAATGATACAAAGCCTAATTTATCCCAATAAAAATAAACTGCAAAAAATACAAAATGTGTGCATGAGATTTGTATTTGATATACCTTATGCCCATCATGTCACTCCCTTTATAAACAACTGCAAAGAACTAAAAATGAATAATAGGTTTATATATTTATATTGCATTTTCTTGTACAAATTAGTTAAAAATACTATACCAAATTATCTATTTAGCAAATTACAACTAAGATCCGTTGTTCATAACGTAAATATATGGACGAACAATTATACTATACCACAATATGCTCTAAATAAATTTCAAGGATGTTTTTCTTATAAAGCACCTACCCTATTAAATACTGTACTGAATTTACTAAACCTATCAGAAAATAGTTTCAAAACTAAATTAAAAGAATATTTGTTACAAAATCAATCATAGCTACAGATAATACTACACATTATATTCCTATATAACTCAAGTAATATAAATAGATGTAAGTTTATGCAAATAGCTAAATAACTGTACTCACAGTAGTTTTTAGTATATGATAGGTGGTGTGGAAGATCGCAAGATGTGCGAACACCGACCAATTGTGTAATAGGGTTTTCCCAGAAAAAAAAATTATTGCTGAAATACTTAATTCACGTAAAAAAATGATTTATGGCATATTTATTATCTTTTTAATTTTACTAATAGTAACGAAAAAAAAAGTTTGAAAAATATTGAGTTCATTTTAAACAGCCATAAATTAGCGCGTTGTGACGTCAACGCCCTGAAATCCAATAAAAAGTCGGCATAAGATAGCCGTGAAAAATATAAAATATAACCTCTATTTATTGACAGCACTTTTTAATTATTATCAAAATGCCTAAAAAAGCTTGTTTTGTACCTTTGTGTAATAATACTAGTGAAAATGCTCCCTCAATATTATTTTTGATCGAAGAATTAATAAAACATAAACCAGAAAAAATATTTTCACTCTAAACAATCCAAACATCAAAATATAAATAAAGTTTTAGGTTAATCATCTGATGTGAACTGTCAATGCGGAAGCGGGTGAAGGTTAAGCCTAAACTACAAAATATCAACGTCCGACGCTTTTACGAATAACTTGTGTGGCATTTATCTGGATTCTGATTGGCCAATATTTACAAGTCCACTGCTTTAGACCAATCGCAGTGCAAACAATAAAAGAGAAAATTCTGAGGGGTTTTAGAGGAAAGCTTCCTTTAACACACAGTTAGAATCTATTATCAACTAATTATATCCATAATCTTATTGGTTTTCCGGGCAGATACGTCATTCTGGCGCGTAAAAATGCCCGTTTTAAAAAGCCCTGAAATTATCAGCAAGTTGTTTTAACGGTATTTTCTTAGAAGTAATTCTTATTAGAAAAGTAAATTGTTGTAAATTAATAGAATGTTTTATTATATCATTTTCACGACATAAAATGTTAAAATAAAATTAGTGGGAAAACCCTATTGTTTAATTGTTTAAAATAACCACTAATGTAAACTCTTCCAAATTGCACAATAAACCGTATTCTATTCTATCCTATTTCATTCTATTCTAGTGAAAATTACCAGTTCAGCCTTAGAGGGGTTAACTCTAAGGCCCTGGTCGTTACACCATCTCTGTACGATCTGCAAGGCCCTTTGCAAGAGCCCGCTATTTTGTAATTTTCCCGAGATGATAATTGCTAGGTCATCTGCGTAACCTTGAGCAAAAAGATCCTCGTTCTCGACTTCCTGGAGTAGACTATCGAGAACGAGGTTCCATAGCAGAGGGGAGAGGACGCCTCCTTGTGGGCAGCCTCTCCTTACTGAAACTTTTACTGCCGTTTCCTCGTTGGCAGCTATAATATGCCTTCCCGCCAACATGGCCCTCAACCATCTGATGATGGTATCATCGATGCCATGATAGGCAGCCGCGGCGCAGATTGAGTCGAAGGAGGTAATGTCAAATGCTCCCTCGATGTCAAGAAAAGTACCAGCCGCAAGTTCTTTGTGGTGCAGTGCCTTCTCGATCCTGGAAACGATTGGATGAAGGGCCGTCTCCACTGACTTCGCCTGGTAAGCATGTTGCTACAGATGCAGAGGCACTAAGGTCAGTGCCCTGTCTTTAACAAACCTTTCAACCAACCTCTCTAATGTTTTGAGCAGGAAGGAAGTAAGTCTGATTGCTCTGTAAGAATTGGCAATATCGTATGATGTGCGTCCTGCTTTTGGTATGAAAACCACTTTGACGGATCTCCAGGGTATGGGAATTAGAGATGGGCGCGTGAGTCGATTTTGACTCACGCTCACGCACGCTCACGACTTTAAACCTTTAGCTCACGCACAACTGATATATGTTAAGGCTAACTCACGCACGCTCACGCACGGGATCTTTTGACTCACGCACACTCACGAAATATTCCGTGATTTGGTACCTTAAATGTACACGCTCACGCCGTGACACGGTGAAATTCACGTCACGTGCCCATCTCTGGACCAGAGTGACCAGACCAGGCCAGGAGGGCTAGGCGACTGGCGAATGCAGTAGAGAGAGATTGCAACTACGCAGTTTGATTTGAATGTTGCGTCATTCATCCTGTCTCCTGTCCTTTTCCCTCCCTTCTCGCGCTCGTGTTCCGTCTTCCGTCTATCGCTTCGCTTCTTATTCTTGTTACGACACGACAGGTTGAAGTTTTAAAGCAGAGATGGGGCGTCGTGTCACGGCGTGAATATTCTCACGCACGGGATTTTTTGACTCACGCACACTCACGAAATCTTCCGTGAGTTGGTTCCTTAAATGTACACGCTCACGGCGTGACACGGTGAAATTCACGTCACGTGCCCATCTCTAATGGGAATATACCCCACGGCCAGGCAGGTTCTCAGCAAGTGATAGACTGGACGTATGAGTGTCTCCGACTCCTTCTGAAGAAGTGCCGGGAACACTCCATCCGGTCCTGGACTTTTGAACGGGTCAAAGGTGAAAATAGCCCACTTGACTCTTTCCACTGTAATCACCCTTGAGGCCATCCTCCAATCCGCTGCCGTGACAGCAGCACGGGGAGGCCGAGGGGCTGGCATTTCCTCCGTCTCCACTACGGATTCGGGGAAATGAGTTTCTAGTAGATACTTGAGGCACTCCTCAGTGATAGATGTTAGTCTACCAGAGGGAAGCCTCAAATTCTCTACTCGTGACGGGCTGTCTTTTTTGAGGGCTTTGCAGAGCCTTGCGGTTTCTGGGAGATCTATGCTTTCGCAGAAGTCCTTCCGGGCTGCCCTCTTGCTGTTACGAATATAACTTTTGTAGAGGCGTTGGGACTTTTTGTTGCTCCTAATTCTCTGGGAGCTGAGTTCGCATTGCCCTATTGAAATGCCTGCGTGTCTCCTTGCGTAAATTTTGGAGCTCCCTGTTCCACCAGGGAACCTTTTTCCTTCCCTTTCTTCTCTTAAGAGGACAGCTGCTCTCATATGAGGCAGTGATCGCTCCATTGAGAAGCTTAGTGGAGGATTCTATATCCTTTATGTTTCTGGGTATAATAACCCTCGTTATTTTGTTCGAGAGGGCTCGCCTGTTGGTGTCCTTGGGATTCCTGTACCAGCTCTCCTCTGAGGAGGGAGCCAAGTCCAGTTTGAATCTGATGTGACGGTGGTCTGATAATGAGGGTTCCGTCGATACATTCCAATTTTTAATCAGTGGGACCGCAAGTCTGGATCCCAGAGTGATCAATGAACTCCTGCCTCCGTTGAGTGACAGAGGTGGCATTGGCATTACCTCGATTTATTATTTCTAAATCGGTAGTGTACAGGTACTGTAGTAGACTGCTACTTCTAGGATTGACCCCTGTGCTGCCCCAGCAAGTGTGGTGAGCATTGGCATCACATCCTATAATGAGAAGCAACTGTCTATTAGTACAAAATTCAAGCTCAATTGAGGATGGTGGTGTCGGCGAGTCGTAAGGGAGGTAGACAGAGCCGAAAACGATCTCTGCTCTATCGTTTCCCCCTTTAGACTCACCTTAATCGCAGCAACAACAGAGATTGTTGTTGCGTGTATCTCTTTCGAGACATAAATACATGCCCTAGGTATGTTATGAGTGGAGGAGTAAATGACCCCATTCCGTTTATCTAAACCCCGAATGGAGCCTTGGCGAACCCAAGGCTCCTGTATAAGGGCTATTTGTGTCTGTCCCACAGCGGCCTGCTGACTCACAATTCCGGAGGACGGCTCACTGTATTGTAGATTAATTTGGAATATTTCCATTTTTTTTTTACTGCTCTACTCTGCTGATCTGAGCCCGACAGCCCCCCATGGCTGTTACTGCCGTGCCCGGAACACTGTTGCCGCCACTTGGGCAGGCCTCCTCTTCCCGGGGGTACTTGGGATCCCAAAGGATCACCTTCACCATCCCAGATTGGGCACGGTAACCCAGGCCCTCGATCTTCACTGCGGAGGCCTTATAGACACCCAGAATTAGGCGAAGCCCTTTGGACTCAACCACCTGGACATCACGGACCTTCCACAGCTCCATTCGGAGCTCTGGGTTGTGCCGCTTTAATCTGTTGAAGATGGTGGCCTGATCTGTAGGCTTGCCCGGGACCGTTGGCACCATTTTCCTGTACTTGGGGAGGTTGTCCCCCTCCAATGGCTGACCTCAGCCATGTTAGGGACATCTCATTCTCACAGAACAATTGCACCACCCCTTGCTCTGTTAGCTTGAAGCCGTCGAATTCGGGGAGGGCCTCTTGCAGATTGAGGGCCAATTCAGCAGTTAGCCGCATATTTGGAAATCCAGTTGCAGCCACCGCCACCTTGACCCTTTTACCTCAGGCTTGGCTCTTTTTGTGGGTTTCGAGATGCTGGGGGTTCTCTCCTTCAGGACGGCCCCGTTTGGGACCAGATTCCTGAGGTGTTTCCCCCTCGGCTGGCCTCTCCACCCGTGTCTTCTTGGCTCTTTTACAAGCCGCACCGCTATGGTTCCGTCGCTTGGGTTGCATCTATAAAGTTGAGCCTTCTTGCGACAGCTGAATTTAGAGGAGCCCCCTTCTTGAGCAGGGGGATTGGGTTTGAGGAAGGCTCCTTGTGAGAATCCTTCTCCGGTATCAAGGGAATAGGAAGCCCCATCTTTAGAGCTTCCCTTTCTTAGGAGTGGAACTCTCCCCGGAAGAGGTGGGTGAGGAGGCCCTGTGATCAGAGAGCTCCTGGGTCATTCATTTTGTTCCCACGAGTTAGTTTGGAGGTCTAGATCCGCCGCCTTTTGTTAAAACAGTGCCACCTCGTGTAGGTTGTGCACCAACCCCCCCCCGATCCTTGGGGACAAGGTTTTTCATAAAGATTAAAGCCTAAGGAACAATTTTGGATGTCCCCAAAAGAAAAAAATTGGCTGTACTTTCAAAATGGCGTCCGTTAAAAAAACAAAAATTTGCAAATATTGTTTTTGTCATTTAACACGAAAACTAAAAAAGATGGAGAAAAACTTTCTGCACAAAAAACAAAGTGCATAAAATTTCCTACAATTTTGTTCCTATACAATATTTGGATAGGAGTTACCATTTTCCAGATACCATTGTTGCCGTTTTCGAGATAAATGTCCGCAAATTATAATATTGTTATTATTATTAACTTTTTTCAGTTTATTTTATTTTTTGTTATGTTAATAATATAAAGTTATATTATATGCCTTGTCACAGTTATTTCCTTTAAGTGATTTACCGATAAATGAATTTCCATGTTTTCTTAATTTTGGACTCATTTATCTGGAAAATGGTAACTCCTATCAAAATATTGTATAGGAACAAAATTGTAGAAAATTTTATGCACGTTGTTTTTTGTGAAAAAAGTGTTTGTCCATCTTTTTTAGTTTTTGTGTTAAATGACAAAAACTACATTGGCAACAGTTTTTTTTTAACATATGGCCGCCATTTTGAAAGTACAGCCAGTTTTTTTTTTGGGGACACGTCTTAAATTGTTCCTTAGACTTTAATCTTTATGAAAAACATTGTCCCCAAGGATCGGTGGGGGGGTGCACGGACACCTAGGGAGGGCTCCCCGACTACTAAGCACAAACAGCTTCCACTCAGTATGCACAAGCACACACCATGCGCAGACCGTGCCATGCGGGAAGCGCTAAAACGCATCAACCGCTCCTGGCGTGTTCCGCTCCGGTGATCTTAATTAAGCGGCCGAGTGGGACATCACATGCATTGGCACCGTTGAAAACCTTGTACAGCCTGTTTTAAAACCTTTCTTAAAATCTATTTTTAAACAAAATGGACATTTTTATAGGCTTCTCCGCATTTCTAGAAAACACTATAAAAATATCCAAAACAAAGGAATCCAAATAATTTTTATTGTGTTTATTACTTTTAAATTGACTTAAGCAAACATCAGACTGATACGAAAATAAAATGAATTTGGGTGATATAAAAAATCAAAAAAGACGTCTGTTATAACAAAAAAATTCAAACCAACGTCAGTTTGCTGTTAAAACTACAAAAGATGGGCCCAGGAAATTAGCACGCCTCGGAAATAAAAATGATTACTTAATTATCTATACAAAATTAAACAAAATTTGCAAATAAAAAAAATAGACTGCTTGTAAGTTCCCAGAGTCATTTTCAGTGGTTTTTGTGATTGTACCTTAAGTTGCTAAAGCAAATTGAGAATGGGCTAGTTAATAATATAGCAGTATAGTATGACTCTCCAATATGTTATAAATATCAAGGTAATTTTACCGACTATTATTGATTTTATTGTAAAATGAATATGCTTAAAATCGTTTTTCCGTTTTCCGCACAATCTTGGCTTTGGATTTGGGGGTTGTCTACTATCTGTGGTGTTATTTATTTATTATTTAACCCTTTCGCATCGGGCATTTTTTTAGGCGACTGGCCTCACAATCGGGGATTTTTTGCGTTCGCGCAATCGTGCGTCTCCTGTTTATTAGTTTCGCGCATTAATGCGCTTCCCGACTCCAAAGACACGCGTGCTTATATGCGCAAGTTGAAATAAGCGAAAAAAGAAGATAAAACGTTTTATTTAATAGGTATGCAAACATATAATATATATTTGTTAAAAGTATACAATGTTCTTACTTCATTAATAATCTAAGAAAAAATTTCATCTGCTAAATATTTATTTTTCTTGTTCATTTTGTAAAAAATGCAATTTATTTTAAGAAAAATTTGCAGCTGTTTACACATAATAGACTGCCTGACACTCAAGAATAAACTGCGAGTATACAACTGTTTTTCAGACCACAGCTTTTCTGCAACTAACAAGCTACAGCTTGAAGATGCTTTTAAGCGAATATCAGACCACAATCTTGCGCCTCCCGATTTTAAGTAGTATTCACGGCGTTCGAAAATATGCATCTCCCGCACATGTCAATCAGAGATTTGAGAAAATAAAAAATACGGGTCAACTGTTTTTATGTGTAGATGTTATTGAAATTATTTAAAAAAAATTGTATACTTGCAAATTATAAATAATTATGATTGTAAAATTGACCTTGAATAATTTTATAATAAGAACATATGACCGGCCAATTAAATAAAACCTAATTGCCTTTTGCAGTCCTCTCATTAAACTATATATTTTAATAATGGCAATGGTCTAGAACGTTTTACTCTAGATCAAGTTCATTTAGTATTTTTGTAGATTATCACAAATAATTCTTTACACAAGTGCAAATACACTTAGCGAAGATCACATGGGTTTCATAAAGCTATACTAAAATCGTAATAAAACCTTTAGGATTTAAGAGAGCCACTGCCAAGACGAATCCGCTTGAGAACTTTAAACTTAACCTACAAATTTTCGTCACCTACTAATAATTTTCACAGCTCCAGTGCTGCAACGAAGTACATTCATTTTCAACTTTTAGTTAAAACTTTAAAAGGTAAAATCGGTAGAGTTTTATGGCGGGTAATTTGAATTTTTTTAAAAATTATGTAGGTCAAGAGAAATTAAATATTGAAATAAAATAGAGGTACTTAGTCAATTAAAATAACATTTAAATTTTATTAAATAATAGCAAAACAATAAAAATTAACACATTTTTATAACATATCACATTCTTTAGATGTTTTTATTTGGTGCTTTAAGAACCTAGAAGTGTTTAATTGTAAAATAATAATGCCATTTAAAAAAGATATTTTGAAACTCAACAGGTTGTCTGTTTCACTCATACTCATCACACATAAAAAATATAAATTCAGAGAAACTCTAGATTTTATTTTTTCAAATAAACAAATGCATCAAAATGGCAGCATCACACAGCTCTCTGCTTTTTAACAGTTCTTTTAAGGTATGGCCACTCTTCTATCTTTTCGTTTACATTTCCAGAAAAGACATAATTACAAGTCATGAAATACTTCCAACACATTTGTTGTTATGAATTGAGTTTTTAGAAAGTGTTTTATGGAATTAAGATTTGCCTTTTAGATTTATAGATGCCTTTTTTCTTTATAACGGATTCATCAAAACATTTGTCAAGGAAATTTTAAGAGACTAGTTTTTTAATGTTCTTTAATAAGTACTAATAGCCATTGAAAATAACTAGTTTTAGAAATGACTTGAAATGTATTTACTGCATACTTGTTAAGCCATAAAGAATAATTTAAAGCCTTTTTAAATCTTAATGGAATTTAAGGAAGATAATAAAACCATTTAACTTTATGGAAAGTTTTATATAGATAAAATAAACCCATTACAAATACAAATAATCCTAGCAGCACACCTTAAAACTTACCTTATAAGAGCAAATATACTTGAAGACTGAAAGATCTTAATTACAACATCAATAAAGCAAAAAATTATTTTATAACCCTGACAAAGCTTCTTGAAGACCAAATTACTTTTAAATTGTTTATTGGGAGGTATGACAGATGTCTGTGATAATTACAGATTGTAGCATGCCAGCATATTTGCAGTGAAGACATACATGTTTGATATATTTGTTAAAAGATTTAGAGTGTTATATATCTATATCTGATATACAAATAAAAGACCTTCTATCTGAGTTGACACGTTTATTGTTCAACTCGTACAACGTACAATATATTGGTTATAAATATTGTTACAATACTTGGATGGATGCCGATGAAATCTTGACACTGCTAGCTATTCGATGCGACTTATTTACGGTCGGCGGCCGGAAACTACTTAACAACTATATGCGCATGTGCACGCCAATATTCAAATCAACGATACATTACACAGAGTAAACAAAGATCTTACTCGAGATACTGTAGAAATCATTACCTCATTTATGCACTCTGTAAAATAGTTTTTTGGCCCTGCGTAATTAGGATAGATCTTGGCCTGCATTATACACATTGCACAGAGTTCTGGAACTGGGGGTTGACAAATTTAAATTAAAATTATAATCACTTTAACCTTTATGATTTAACTGATAACTGACAGGGATCGACAGATGATATTTGTCTACAATTCTGCTGAAATCAGCATCCGCTGTTGAAAATTTGACCTTTGACCACATTGGAAATATCACATCATATTCACAGATAAGAAGTGTTATAGAGTAGTAATCTCACTAAGTTGAATTAGAAGTGTGATGTGTGTGTGTTTGAATTCCTTACATTTAAAGAATAGACATCCTGGGTAATTGGTGGTCAATATAGAGACTTAGAAGCTTATAATGATTTAATTTTTTCAACACAGAGTTATTAAGTTTTAATTGAAATTCGAGATAAAATAGACAATAAATACACCTGTCACTTCCAAAGTCATGTTTTTTTGCCATGTAATATATCCATTTGACTTTATATTATACACTCAGTTTACAACTTGGCGAACTTGACTGTATATTAAATTTTTATACCAATCTTTACTACTTTCACTATTTGTAGACATTTTATAAATTAGAAATTACAACTATAACAGCAGTTACGTATTATTCTGCTCTAGTCGAAGAGTGGTAATATGGAGGGTCATTCACATTCCACTGCTCGCCTTCTCTCGACTGCTTTACAGAACCACTATTGACTTTTCTGACAGTTATACATTTTTACTGTAATGATCAGTTTATTACAAATAATTATGACTAAGTTTACATCATGCATGATAATTACATGTTTAATATTTCTTTATTTTTTATAATTGCAGGAGTTTTTTTCCAAGAGGATTCCTTTGGGACGAGGGTTTCCATGGATTATTAATTTCACTGTGGGATCTTGATATAGAATTAGATATAATTAGCCACTGGTTTGATTTAATAAACGTAGAGGGATGGATTCCTCGAGAACAAATTTTAGGTGTTGAGGCATTAGCTAAAGTACCAAGTGAATTTGTTGTACAATGGAACACAAATGCTAATCCACCGACCTTTTTCTTAACTTTACAAAGCATTTTAGATAGATATCAAAATGATCTTACTAAAGAAAGAAGAGATACACTTGAGAGATTGTATCCTAGATTACAGGTAACTACTTTTATTTGTATATTTATCTATAGGAAAAACCCTATTGTACAGTGTGTTACGGGATGCGGTACTGCACTCTTGTAAACTTTCTTATTTTTGATTTGCCGAGAAAAAGTCATTCTCTATGAAAAGTTTTGCTTGTCTTAGAAAGTCATAAAATGTCAAAATTAAGATACATTATGCAGGATATTCTAAAAATTAAAAAAATATGAAATCTACTTTAAGCAACAAAGTTTTTTCAATTATGAAGAAAACCTTAAATACCGAGTTTAATTGCAAAATAAGGAAATAACGATTTTCAAAGAAAACGTTTTATTCAACCAAGGTGAAAACTATTCCACATGTAGAGCTACTCTAGTACCCATTTTTCTAATTATTTTCTAAATTCTTCATAGACAGATGTGATCACATTTATAGCTGCAACAGCATCCACAATTTTTTACTTTAATAAATCTAAGTCATCTTCGAAACCGTTTGCGTATACTTTTTGCTTTAAATACCCTCATAAGAGGTAATCCAACGGGGTTAGATCCACCTAATTTCGTGTATTGTCCAACTGTTCTATTAACATAATAATATGATCTTATAACTTTCAAATAAAACAAAACAAAGCATTAAGAGTTATACTTAATTGTAATATGAATACTTTGATCAGGATCAGGGCCGGATTTATGACGGGGCACTTGGAGCCTTACCCCGAGGCCCTCACATTTGAAGAGCAATAATAAATTCACGAGCTGTTAACATTTTTGAAAAATTGATAATTCTGCGCTGTCTTGTTTAATTGTTTAAGGAATGGGTAAATGAATTACTTTATAAGTAATAGGAGATAACAGAGGAGCGTATTAATTAAACAACAGTTCGAGGTAGAAGAGGACTTATTACAGGCCAGAGCTTTTATATAAATTGTGGTACCAACTTACAACATAGTTTTAGTACCAACTGTACCAATTTCTCCCAAGCGAAAGATAGAAGACATGCTCAGTTTCGGAGCAGCCATTAACGAGACAAATGTTCTTTTTTTTACTTCGTTTTTACTCATGTCGACGATCTTGTATGCAAATGAAGCCAAATTGCAGTAACAGTGATCACATTGATCGTCATAGAGTGAAAGGAAATTATGCAAATGGCGTTCTTCACGACCTCCTTGATATGGGTATCAAATGAAAGGTTTGACAAGTAAAATACGATAAACTATGTGACGTCATTCTAAATTCAATATAGCGGATGTGGAAGAGGTGGGGAAGGGAAGGGATGGGAGGGGTGGGAAGAGGTGGGGAGGGGAAGGGGTGAAAAAGGGTGAGAAGAGGTGGGGACGGGGTGGGAAGAGGTGGGGAAGTAGTGGGAAGGGGTGGGGATGGGGTGGGAAGAGGTGGGAAAGGGGAGGGGAAGGGAGAGGTGGGGAAGGGGTGAAAAAAGGTGAGAAGGCAGAGGTGGGGATGGGGTGGGAAGAGATGGGAAGGGGGGGGAAGATGTGGATGGCGGTGGCATATGAGAGGGTTTTGTCTGTCTGTTTGTCTGTAAAATAAGTAGACTAAAAAGTAAAAAATAAAATTATATAAAAAAAAAATGTTTGAGAAAAAGCTTTTATTTGAAAAAACTACTAAAAAGTAAAAATAATTTTTTAAGTAACTATGCAATAGCGCTATATGACCGCCCCCAAAGCTTTTGGTTTTAAAAAAATTATTTTTACTTTTTAGTAGTTTTTTCAAATAAAAGCTTTTTCTTAAAAATTTTTTTTATATAATTTTATTTTCACTATAAAAGGTCGTAATACGTCTCAATCGAAAGAAAATTTTAATACCTTTAATTTTTACAAGAATAAAAAATTTTCTCATAGTTGTAGATTTTGAGTAATATAACGTCATATATTTTTTCTGAACGTTTCGGCGCCATTTTGAAAATGCCATATTTCCAAAACTAAATATGGGAGGAAAAAAAAAGGAAAACCATTCGATTTGTTTTCGTAAAATCTTTAATTTTGTACCTTTGCATTTTTTTATTAAAGTCCACATTTTTCGAGTAATTTAAAAAAACGTTTAGGAATACTGATTTTAGGGGGTGAAAAATGCAATTTTCAGCTCGCAATATCTCAAAAAATATGCATTTTAGCAAAAAAGTGTATAAGACTTTTCTTTCTTATAATGTGATTCTTTATCAGATTATGTGTATTTTTTTTTTTTTTTGCGACAACCCCCAAGAAGGGGGTTGTCGCAAAATCCCTAACCAAAAAACGGAAAAAATGACAATATAGATTCTTATGTACATACTTTATGAAGTATGTTGAAGAAAAAAAATTGGAAATTCATTACATCGTTTTCAGGGATTTAAAAGCTTCACTTAGTGTACTATTAGTTTATGTGAAAAAACAATGGTCAATTTAAAAATTGTACTTCATTTCTATGTATGTTGAATGGATTACTTGATCTAGTTCTTTATTTCACGTGTAATTTTTCTTCATTTTACGCGAGTTTATATTGTAAGGTAACCACTTATGTTTACCTATGCTAATATGCCAATGAAGATTATTTTTATTATTATTAATTTTGCATGTAGAAACAGCTTTTTAGCGGATGAGTATGTATGAATATATTATTTCAGGCATGGTTCTCATGGTTTAATACAACTCAAAAAGGAAATCTGCCTGGTTCTTATAGATGGCGTGGCCGAGATGAACACACTAATCGTGAGTTGAATCCAAAAACACTTACTTCTGGTTTGGATGATTACCCAAGAGCATCCCACCCTAATGAAAATGAAAGACATATTGATTTATACTGTTGGATAGCAATTGCTGCTGACACCATGGCTAGATTAGCTAATACACTAGGAAGAGACAGTTACAAATATGAAAGAACTGCAAAATATTTAATGAACAATGATTTAATGGATGAACTGCATTGGTCAGAATTTGCAGAAATCTATGCAGATTATGGATTGCACACAGATGCAGTGAAATTAGAACGCCCCAAGCCTTTACCTAGATCAGAGACTCAAAATTTAGAAATGCATAGGGTTGTTTTAAAAAAACCGGAATATAGATTGATCGATTCCAGTTTTGGTTATGTTAGTTTATTCCCATTTTTTCTTCAGCTTTTGAAACCTGATTCTCCCAAACTTGGAAAAATTTTGAATGATATTCGCAAACCAGATTTATTATGGACAAATTTTGGATTAAGGTCACTATCAAAATCCGCTCCTTTATATATGAAACGAAATACTGAACACGATCCGCCTTATTGGAGAGGCCAAATTTGGATCAATATGAATTTTCTAGCTGCCAAGGCCTTACATCATTATTCAAATATTGATGGTCCTTATAAAACAGTAGCCACAAAAGTATACAAAGAATTAAGAGAAAATATTATTAACAATATAATGAATCAGTATTATAAAACAGGTTTTCTGTGGGAGCAATATAGTGACAAAACTGGTGAGGGCAGTGGTTGCCGTCCTTTTACAGGATGGACTGCCTTAAGTCTGGTACTAATGGCGGAGAGTTATTAACTTTAATTTATACTAATACCATTGTAGGTTTGGTTGAGGAGCAGCATTTATAACTAATTTGAAACTATCACAGTAGCTTTAAATAAGTCTTTTATAAGTATCATGATTAGGTAATACAACGGGGAATTTCAGCATTTTTTTTAAGCAATATAAACGTGAAAAAAAATTTTAAAGTTTAGTTATATATTTTCCCCTAAAAATTTATGACGTATGTAAACGTAGTTAGAAGATTTTAGGCTTACTATAAAAAGGATACCTACTCTGGCCAAGGAGTTGAGAACAAGAATATAACCTAAAATTCTTAATTGTCATCTGAATTTTAATATCGATTTGCTGAAATGTCACAAAATGCTATTTTTGATTCGTTCGTGCCGAGCCGAATTTTCGAATTTCACCTTGCAATTTATGATAAGGTGTATCTGGAAGACTTCCTCTTTACGTCGCGACATCGTACGGCCGTCCTAATGGTGTTTTTCGAAAAATATGATCGTGTGAAGATTGCATGTTTTTGCAATTTTTTGGCTCCGAAATGCAAACTGTTTTTTTATAATTTTTCACAGATATCTCAGAAATGGTAAGAGCTAGCTCAAAATAAAAAATAAGGTCAGATAATTATTTTTCACTGCGAATCTCTTGTCATCCTCAGGATTTTCATTTTCTTTTTCGTTTCTGATATATTTACTGAAATGTCGACATTATAGGGCAAAAAATCACAAATTTTGTGCTCCACAAGTTGGCAACTTCTTTATCTTGGCTCCTACGCAAAAAGACTACTCTAGCTATTTTACTTGGTATTAAATTTGCTAAAACTCTTTTTAAAATTTTTTGAATTCCAACAAAAATTACGGAGTTAGAGGGGGCGGAAGTTGGGAATTTTTTTTTCCGGTTAAATTTCGCCATTTTATCACCGTAATTAATCGGTAATTAACCGAAATGGATGTCATATACACTTAATATCATCTATTATCTACACGTTCCATTAATCTTGACCCTTCAAAACAAAGGTTTCAGGGAAAATTTATTTTTTTAAGATTTACATGCTACAATTAATTCACTAACAGGTTATTTACACTGAACTCTACTACATAATGGAAGTCTCACTGATACACCTACCCGGTGAAGAAAGAGAGGGAAACGATAAGACCCGTATTTTATTACAATGCCAGAGGCATTTCGATCTCTTTCTATCTGTCAAGCAATTATCGTTCCATTATGTAGTAGAGTTCAGTGGTTATTTATAAGCTTTTTGACAGCGACAGGTGTCAGTCTATGGCAGAAAATAACATGAAAGTAGATAATATAATTACGCAGTATTTGCAACCGTCACCAGTAAATCAAAGAAATTTTCTGCTACGTTTGTCTACGTCACAAAACGTTTAGTGACTTTTTGAGACCAAAACTTATGGGGCTTTAAAAAATTCAACGAACTGAATATAATTGTTTAAAATATTACTGGTAAGTTCTGAATATATTAAATTTTCATATTAATACCTGTTTTTAAATATTTAGACTGAACTGAAATTCCCCATTATTGGTGGCAGTTTCAAATTGATTCTGACTGCTGTTACAAGACTTATTTCTTGTTTTACTATGTATCCTAGTACTTACCTTAATTACAGTTGACTAAATATCCCTATGATGGTAATTATAATTTGTCATAGATAACAGACCAGCCTAAATAATATAGAAATTTGTAAATTACAAGAAACGAACTAAATTTGTTTATATTTATTTGTGGCCAAAAATAATTCATTTGTTTTATTTTGTAGTAATACATATGAATTTGGCCTGTTCTTATGTATTGTTATGAATTGAATTCTAGTTTAACAGTTTTTACAAAAGCAAAGAAAAAGCATTTTACTTACAATGGTTAACATACTCCTTCCATCAGGAACAAAAATCGATTCAATCCATGGCTTATCGTCTTATTAAAGTAGATTTCAATTGTAATGAAATTTTTGTTTTATAGGATTTTCGACCTAAGCTGGCTCCCTAATTTTTAAACAATAATTGTTGCTGTAGTAATTTCAATCGATAATTTGATCTTGGACCCCAGCTATACCTACACAAATATTAGTAGCAGTAGCAGTTTTTTGTACATTCTGTTGTATTTATAGGTGTGCGTATATTTATTTATTGGATATACGCATACCTGTTAATTTGTTTTGACATATTTTTACGTGAGACTTGTATGTACGATTTAGTTTAGAGACAACAATATTGCTAGTGCTTTCTCAAAGGCACAATGTCATCTGCCGAAATTGTTCAACCAAGACAGAAAATCGTATAAATGAATAAATATTAAGAGTTAAAAGTACTGCTTTTCAATAAGTTTGTAGAGGGCCATTCAACAAATACATTCCCTTGGGGGGGGGGGGGTTACTGAAAATGTGACCACATGAACGATGGGGGGGGGAGCTTTTTTTATTTCAAAATAACTATATTTAACATTTTATGTTCTTTCTCTCATGGCAAACTAATCAGCAAAATATTTTTTTCTAAATGGGGAGGGAGAAGTTTGCAAATGAACATTTATTAAAGGGTAGGTTTTACAAATGTTGCAAGGAGTTAAAAATAGCCCATTTTTGTGAACATGTTTGTTGAATGGCCCCTTGAAACTTTCAAGATTAATGTTGGTTACCTACTTTCAGTAAATAAAGAATTTTATAAATTTATCAAAGTTTTATTTACTTCCTTCATTTTTATTTATTCTATACATTTCAACAAATACTATAAAAAAATATTTTTTCATGTGCTCAATATTTCTTTTTTGATAGATATTATAGGTAGATATTATTTCCAAAAAAAAGTGGTGGGAAGAAAAGCAGACTAAACTGTGTTGTTAAACTTGAAAATACCCAGAACCTAACAGTACTCCAATAAGGCAATCAAAAACAGGATCATCTTATAGAGAGACACTTTCCCTTCATTATTCCTCTCACTACCAACAAAATGAAACCCACAATAAGGTGTTTTGTGACATGAGAAGGGCATTAGAAAAAGAATGAGTGTTTGCGTTTGTAAAATTGATTGGTCCAAAATTTGCTTTAAGTACTTTTTGCATGGATAGTTTGAATATATTGGAAATATATGAATATATTATTGACGATTGTCTAAAAACCATAAGTGGATCGACGTGAGAGCTTGTTGGATGTCACCGAGTTCTTCTGGTTTGCTTTCATTTTCATATATTTGCTCTATGGAACAATGTTCTGATTAACAAACTCTTCTGTTGTAGGTGGTGGTGGGATGTAGCATGCAGGTAATAAACGGTATGTGTTTGCTTTCTGTAGACTCCATGGGACAATCTATCATTGCTTGATCGGTTCAACAATACATCTAAAAAACGCAAAACTCCCTCTTGCTGTTATTTGGGTGTTGGTTATTTCGATGGTCTAAGAAACGAAGTTCTAGAGAAAAATGGGTACAAACAAAGGGATAGACCACGAATTAACAACAACCAGAGAAGAAAGGCAGAAGAACAGGAATAACCTACTAATTATGCATGTCATCCCTATGTGGGTGGAGTCACAAATAGGTTGAAGAAGAAGAATAAAATAGGCATACACACAGAAAAAGAATTGGTTGATTGAAAGCATATTTGATCAAATCAACCAAATAATTTGATCGTATATGCACAAGCCAATATGTATTTTATATGATTAAATATTTATGTTGAAATTGAATTATATTATTATTTCATGCAATTTTATTTAAATTGTTTCAATTAATCCATTTAGTGGATCTAACAAACGATTTTGTTATTCTTAGAAAACTATAACTTCTTCTAAACATAGATTTAATCAAACTGAATAAATATTTTGTTAACTGAAACATACATTCGTTCTTTTTAAATTGTTCGATAACTTACTGAGATAGAATATTTTGTTATTCTTACAAAACTAGGACTCCTTCTGAACTATGATTTTAATCGAACTGAATAAATATTTTGTTAACTTGAAAGATACATTTATTTTTTTTACATTGTTGTATAATTTACTGAAATAACATATTTTGTTGACTTAAAGATACATTTGATCTTTCTAAATTGTTCTGTAACTTACTGTGATGATATATTTTGTTATAACAAGAGAATTGCCATTTCATTTAACTAATTCTTATTTGCAAGCCAACAAATTATTCGGTTAAGTTAAATTACAGAAATTTTGGTTTGGTTAATTTTTTAGTTGATTTAAGATATATATTTAATTGATTCAAAAGATGAAATAGTTTGTTTAAAAAAATAGATGCCTTTGCTGAAGTATCCTGTTATTTCAAGTGAATTAATTGGTGAATTAACTTTGACCAAACATTTTGTTAATTAAAGTTTCTATATACCTATATACAGGGTGTTTCCGTTTTAATGAGAAGGATTTCGTGAACGTATATATTAGAGGGGATACTTTTGAATAAAAAATGGTCGATATAAATATATATATTCTCTTTTACGAGATATAGAAGGCATCAGCATTTAATAAAAAATAATTATTTTTATATCTCATGAGATATACAGCTAAACAGAATAAGTTTTTATTAAATGCTGATGCCTTCTATATCTCGTAAAAGAAGAGAGTATATATTTATAACCATTTTTTATTCAAAAGCATCCCCTCTATAAATATACGTACATGAAATCCTTCTCATTAAAACTCAAACACCCTGTATATAGGTATATAGAAACTTTAATTAACAAAATGTTTGGTCAAAGTTAATCCACCAATTAATTCACTTGAAATAACAGGATACTTTAGCAAAGACATCCATTTTTTTAATTATACTATTATATTTATTTAATTATATACGTAATTTTAATTGGAACTGAAAAATTATAACAAATAAAACAAAAGTAATAGTTTCACAAATGGTTTATTTTTTGTTTTTATACCTCTATACAGTATGTGTGTTTAATAGTATAATAAAGTATACAAAAACTTAATGTTATGTTTTCTAAAATTTTCCTATAAAATAGTATATATTATATAGTGTCACAAATAATTTATTCATAACCGGGAAATTATATTTTTTAAATACCAGGAGATATAGAAGAGATAATAAAGAATTATAAAAACAAATGCCTTGATTTGAAGCATCCCTTAATACTCATAAACGGATCAGGCCTGTTCCATATTAAAAGTATCTATGTAGTGACAGATGAGGTAAAATACGAATTTGGCACTGTTATAAAGTCTTTAGATGTATGCTTTAAAATATTTCATATTCTAAATGCTTCTTCATTCAATCCGAGCATATATGGTTAATCATCAAGCAGTTTATGAAATAAATCCTGAAAAAGATAAAATTATTTCATATATTATAATGAACATGACTTGTTAAAGAAAGGTAAATAAAGTTTAATAGTATACAGAGTGACCCGTTTAAAAACTGAACACCTCTCTAAAATTTTTGTTTATTGTGCGATTTGAATAAAATTTTACTCAAGTATAGAACAAATTAGGATCTAATTGTGACTAGAAAAACATGAGCCACGTACAAATGCAAAGCCACCTGTGGTACCAAAGCATGCAGAAAAAAACAAAAAATCATATTAGGCATTTTTTTACCGGTAAATTGTGTTAATGAAACTTGTTCGGAATTGTCCAAAAGCTTTAAGTCCAAAATTTAATCAAAACAATATTGAAATTTTGATCAAAATAATGTCCAAGTCCGAAAATATCATTTTAATGGTTTTTTTTATTTAGAAAACTGTACTATGACAATTTTGTTTGAAATTAAACCCAAGCTGCCAAGTAGTTGTCAAGTAATTTGCAGTTTTTTTTTAAATAATTATTTTAAAAATTTTTAAAATTTCATTTTCCAATTTTTTAATTTTGATTAAATTTTGGACTTAGGTTTTTGGACAATTCTGAACAAGTTTCATTAACAAAATTTTTCGATAAAAAAATGCCTAATATGATTTTTGTTTTTTTTCCACATATTTTGATACCACAGGTGGCTTTGTAATTTGTTCTATACTTGAGTAAAATTTGACTCAAATCTCACAATAAATAAAAATTTTAGAGTTCAACTTTTAAATGGGTCACTCTGTATGTTTATAATGTAAATTATATGTAGAAAAGTATTGCACAAATAATTTTTAAGTAGGTATGCTTTCAGAGGGCAGAATATTTGCTAGTGAAATATTTTTGTCGAACTCCTCTATACGTTTCCTTAAATATATAAGGAGCCTGCCATTTTTGCTGCATGTCGTGGTTTTATAAATCTCGTCATGTACCAAGAGTGAACAAATGCCTCCTTCCAGCCATCTCAGACCTACCTTGCACTGACGAGAGCCAATAGCTCGAAACTGCAGTCTGTAAGTGGTATGGGGTGGCTGGCACGAGAGCTCCTTTAAGTAGAAATAAGTCTTTCGGCTGGTGTCTATTAAAATCGAAACTTTAGCATTTTGTGGCAATACACAATTATTGCACTTAACGCGGCCAGGCTTGTAATTCATAATTCAGCGCTCGGTGGGGCATTAGTCCGGAGAATAGCTGTTGGTTGCAGTCTGGTTTTTATTCCTTATATATTTAAGGAAACGTATAGAGGAGTTCGACAAAAATATTTCACTAGCAAATTTTTAAGTGTTATTTAAAAATTACTACAATTTTATTATATTGTCAATATTATATTTTGTGTCTATATCAAAATATTTTTATAAAATGAAATGCCAATTATGTAATGAAGTTCTAATGACTCAAAAATAATTAATAAATAATTAATTTTCCATCTAAACCATGTTCATGGTGTTATAAATGATAAAACTGCTCGGCAACTAATTGTTCTCTCAAACGAGCTGTGCTTTTAAAAGAAATATTGAAACAAATCATGTTTGTTGAATGTGAAGAAACAGTTTTGTTTTCGTTAATTTAAACCTGTCATTTAATATAACTGAAAGTATTTTTAATGAAAAGAAAATGCCCAATAAAGAACAGCGTCATCAGAATTTGAATGTAAACAATGAATTAAATGTAAATTGTACAGATGAACCGTAAAATTTTTTGAATTATTACAAAAAAATAGAACGATTTGTATCAAAACTATATAGTAGTTAACGTTAAATCGTTCTTTAATTGACAAAATTATATTGCTTGTATCTGACCTTTTCTCTCCTGAAATGTTTGAATGCATTGAAAATAGTTTAAATTTTGCTAATGTAGAAATAACAACGGATATGCTCCGGGCATTAAAGACTCCCTTTAAGAATTGGGACACTGAATATAAGTGTTTTTCTTATTTTAAAAATAGTTCACATTTAATAACTCCAGTTCCTCATAATGTGGGAACAGTAACGGAAGAGTTTAAGAAACCTGGTAATACAGTTTTATCAATTAAAGATAGACTTAGATATTTTGTACCCTTAAGAAAAATTTTAAAAACTTTTCTTGAAATTCCAGGTGTCTATAAAACCAATATATATATAAAAATATATTTCTTACCTGCAAGAGCAGAAATAAGATTTTCTAAATTAATACTTCTAAGAAAGTCCTCCTCCACTATGTTCCACTAAAAAAAAAAAAAAAAAATTAGAATAAAACACTTCCATTGCTTTACGTATAAAGAATAAAATATATGACATAAATAATGGTAATATATTAATACAATGTATATTGTACGCGTGAATGACTCGGTAAATGAAGTGTGATAAAAAGTATTACACATTTCAGTAGAATCATAAAAAAATTATCATTGCTTTATCAGTTTATGTTTTTTGCGTGACCTTAATGTTGAGATCGGAAAATGTTACTAACGAAAGTTGTTTAGAATTGCTCGAAAAGCTTAAATCCAAATATTGATCAAATTTAAAAATATTGAAATTTTGTTTAAAAATGTCGAAAATATCATTTTCTTTGCGTTTTGAAAAGTGCGCCGAGGCAATATTGTTTGAAATAAAACGTGAACTGATGTGAAGTAATTATTGACAAGTAATTTGTAAGTTTATTTTTTGCTTTTTGTGTGTTGCATATTTCCTGCAAATTTCAGTAGTCATTAAATTTGATCAAACTTTGGGCAATTCTGATCAACTTTCATCAATAAAATTTTCCGGTAAAAAATGCCTAATATTTTTACAATTCATTATTTTTTATTTATTTG
Organism: Rutpela maculata; assembly: GCA_936432065.2. NCBI lineage: Eukaryota > Metazoa > Arthropoda > Insecta > Coleoptera > Cerambycidae > Rutpela > Rutpela maculata. The sequence goes on along the minus strand of OW386291.2, from coordinate 59,842,723 downwards.
CTTTTATCATGATTAGATAATATTATTTAGGTATTAAGCAAATCACAACTTACACACTTTTTTATTCATTATGAAATTACCTACTTTCTGTATATTGTTGCCCTAATCTGGGCACGCTAATATACTAGTTAGGTAAATACTTTAAAACACTCATTATTGGAGAACCAATCAAAACAACTACTTTTCTAGCTAATACTGACGAAATATTGGATTACATGATAGGATTCCTAGCATTTTAAGGGAAAAAAATATTGAAAATACTTAGATCATTTATTGAAATTCAGTCATTCATAACAATTATTGAACCTTACATTCTATTTCAACTCTAGAAAAGTTGTACAAGTTGAATGTTTCTATACTCTACTGATGAGAACTAACGAGTTTGAAAAAACTTGTACAACTTTTCTAGAGTTGAAATAGAATGTAAGGTTCAATAATTGTTGTGAATGACTGAATTTCAATAAATAATTTAAGTATTTTCAATATTTTTTTGCCTTAAAATGCTAGGAATCCTATCATGTAATCCAATACTTTGTCAGTATTAGCTAGAAGAGTAGTTGTTTTGATTGGTTCTCCAATAATGAGTGTTTTAAAGTATTTACCTAACTAGTATATTATTAACTAGTAGATTAGGGCAACAATATAGAGAAAGTAGGTAATTTCATAATAAATAAAAAAGTGTATAAGTTGTGGTTTGCTTAAAACTTAAATAATATTCTCTAATAATGCCTATGTTTTTTTTGATTTCTTCAGTATACATTTTGGTATCGCAAGTGGCTTTGTATTTGTATTAGGGTCGAATGTTTTTGGGCGTAAGTACGTTCTAATGTGTTTGACCAATTTTTTTTCAAATCGTATAACAACTAAACAAGTTATGAGGGTGTTTGTTATAGTCTTAAGCGCGACACTATATGCATGAAAAAAAAATAAGCAGAAAAATATATTTAAACGTACAATAGGTTTGTTTTTAAAAGTCAGCAAACATTTTCAGGAGTTATCGTACAATGATTTTACAGCATTGAAAATCATTGTGTGCAAACTCTTGATGGTTTGCAAAGCGTTTGCTGACTTGTAAAAACAAACCTGCTATATCTCTTTACCATGCATCAAGCCTATCTCTTGTATAGAACATAAATCAGTGCCATTGTATAAATTAGAGACTGGCTTCAGAAAAACATGTAAATTTTCCATTCAATAAATTAATACCTAAATGGCGAGCAAACAAACAACATGACATTTATAAATACGCCGATGCCATTGCAATCACCACTGTTACACCCGAATGAACGCGTAACTAGGTACATACCTAATTGCCCGCAATAAGACAGCTTCCTGTGCATCCTTTTTAAATGAATAAAGTCAATTAAAATGATTTCAAATGCTTATTCTGTATATGGATAAATTTATATCCAGATAATTTTATATATAATTTCACGAATATGGCGAATGCCAGACCACTATTAATTGAACGCCATTTTGTTTGTTTGTTTTTTACATGCATGTGAAACCATTAACTATTTATATCTCTTCCTATTTACAATCAAAATAACATCACAATTGTTATTTAAAATGCTTACCTGGTGGAAATACACTATTTTCACTGAAATCACAAATATGCTGCATCAACTACCTAAATATAAAACGTAAATTCCGCGTGGCTGGTAACTGAATAAAAAAAGACAAAAGACGTAATATTAGATATGCAGCATGGCCGCCCCACTTTCCTTGATTACCGAGCATGCGCTCTTGGGCAGTTTTAAATTTAACAAAATATAAGTATTCACCTAACAAATTAATCATTTTGTTTCAACAGTTTTTTTTATTTATTTAACAAAATAATTTTTTAAATCGGTAAAGAAATTTGTTTCAACTCAGAGAATATTTGTTATTTTAATTCATAATACTTTTGTAAAGACACTTTTTATATCTTAAAGTTAACACAATCTATTTGCTTTCTTTGAAAAAGGCATTGCATTACACCATAACAATATATTTTTTAATTCAATACTTATTTTGTTGATAAACAAACAAATATTTTGTAGCAATAAGTAAAAATTTACATTATTTGGAACAAATATTTGTTAGTTATAATTGTATGTTTATTTACAAAAACAATTGGAATTTGTTGAATTGAACTTTTCTGTTTTACTTGATTAGAATAATATGACGTTTGTTTAAAATGTTTTTATTTTTGAAATAAATAATTAATTTCTTGATAAACAAGAGAAATATTTTATTAAATTAAGCAATGACTTATCTTGTATGGAAACGAAAATTCTTGGAGTAATTAAATTTATGCTTAACTAGAATAAATCCTGTTGACAAAATATATTTATTTGTTTTAACAATTCTTTTTTCTGTGTGTACGTTTCCGAATGGTAAAGAAAACTCAACGAGTGCTTCCCTCAAACAAGGACCCCATCCCTAGACTACTAGCCAAGGATATTTACCATTTGAAATGCTCATGTGGCAAGAGTTATATTGGACCAACAAGGCGTAGTATCCAGTACAGAATCAAGGAACACCAGCGAAACACAAGACTTGGGTACACAGGTAAGTCGGTAGTGGCAGAACATGTTCGTCAAAATGAGAACCATAAAATCGACCAAGAGAACATCAAAATATTGAATAGAAATATGCTACAATAATTAGAAAATCACTAGAAATTATGAAAAATGAACAACTTCAACGGAGAAGATGGGTATCGATTGAGCAACACATGGCTTTGTCAAGCACCACTCACGGTTAATGAAGCACAATGAATGAACAGCGAAGCGAAGCAGCACCAAGGTATATAACGAGGAGCAGAACACAACAACTTCAGTCTTTAGAACCCTTCTGAAGAAGCTGACAGCATGATCAGTGATACATCAAGTTTTGACTTGACGTTTCCCAGCTTCGATGACCAAGCAACACCCAAAAGAAACCACTTTATTGGACAATGGCTTTGAAAGCCTGCATTCTACAAGATTAATTTATATTATTTTATTTCTTCTCTCCACCATTCATTTACCTGATTCCTGGATTCTGCATACTAATAAATTTTCCTAAATTATTAACCTAACATTGTTTTTTTTAAGCTCTTTATTCAAATAATGTGCCATACAATAAAATAGAAAAACATACATTCATAGTGTTACAAGATATTTATATCTCATCAAGAGCCGCTATAAAATTATTAAAAGTCCCCCTACATCGTGCTTGGCAAGGTTAAGTGGTTTTGCTGTGGTGGATTTCTCAACCCACACTCCTTTCCTATATTTGGTTCTACAGAATGAGTCTATAAGTTTATAATTTTCGATATATGCAGCATTTATTTGATCAGTTTTCATTCCAACTTTGCTAAGACGTAAGATATCTGGACGGTGTGGTTCCATGAGCACCTGCATTACAATTAAATTCAGTTTAGAATCAAATAAATAGAACTAAGCCGAACTATAACGATTGTCGAGTATAGGTGGGAAATTTCTGTTAACTTCTTCACACTGTTGGAGCCGATACGACGCGGTCCCCCAGGTCCAACAACGTATCTAGGAATCGGTGAGAGTTCTGTGTTGCGTTATAATTTACAAGTGATAGATTAATAAACTATTTGGTGTTTCTTATTTTATTATGTTGGCTATTTTGTCCTTGATAAGCATCATAGACATTACCATTTGTTTTACTATATATTTATATAATATTAAGATTATTAGTTCAGGAAAGGCGTCATCGAACGGTAACTTAGTTACTTTAAACGAGGTAGTAGATTTTTTTTCTTGTATGTATTGTAAAGAGTATGTAGAATCCAAGTTTTAGACCTCTTGGCAAATTTTTGTGTGGACGAAAAAATCACGAATTTTTGTCACTTTTTTCAGTTTGTGGCCTATAACTTAAAAACAATGAGTACCTTAAAGTTGAGGTATGTGCATAATTGGTAGTCGAATAACAACAATTTTTACCAGGTTGTAAAAAATTCACACTGGGTAACTTTTTAAACGTCTTCAGCTCTGAAATGGCTAATCTAAATGAAAAAATCCATAGAATGAAAGTTGTAGAGCATGTAATTTCAAGTTCATAGATTACCTGGTTTTTCAGTTTCAATCAATAATGAGCAAAATACAATCAAAATCCAAAATGTCCTACATATAAATCTGTGACTTAGTTCTAAAAGGGCCAAAGTCATTAATAAAACAAATGTAACATTGGCCCTTTTAGAACCAAGCCATAGAAATATATTTATTATTTTCTTTTATTCCTTTTTATCCGCATTAATTTGAGAAATTGGGTTGTCGAAATAAAAACATAATGTAAAGAAAGGTCCAAAGTTTATTAACCAAAAATAAAAATTTGCCCAATAGTAGTAATACAACTAAGTGTAAAAAAAATTAAACAAATGCAAAGTGCAAGTACAATACAAGGTGTAAGAAAAAACTGAAATGAAGTAAAAATGAGTTTTGGAAAAAATGAATTATTTGCGTGTAGTGGTTATAGTAGTCCAATTCGTTTGGATTGGGACTGACTGTCAGGCCTGATTTCAGACAGCTGCATGCTGCAGTGCAACTTTTTTTGTAGTATACGAAACCATTTTCAGCAGCATGTTGGGTGCAGCATCCTTTGACATTGGTTTAGGCAATAAGCCTGACAAGCCTTTCTTCCAACCCCATTGGCATGGGTTTGTTACGTTTCTCAGCCAAGTTTGCACTTGGTGGTATGCATGCATTGAGTGCCACCTTGCTGTATCCGATGTTGATGGCAACCGTGCTAGGTTGAACGATTTTTTTGAGGCAAATTTTATAAAAAGCTCGTATCTCAGCTTGTCCAGAGGCCTACTGTGTATCTGTCCGTAGAGTGCCAAGATCAGCTGTTCCCCTGCCTGTTCTATCAAGTCTTCAGAAACAGATGATTCTAGAAATGTTGCTGCTTGTGCTTTCAGGTGTAGATGTTGCTCAATACTCAATGCGCAAAAAATGATTACATGGTGTCACACCCAGTAAATGCCTTTCTGTCGCACTGTAACCACATCACCATCTGTCAAACTACCTTGGCAGATGAAACACTCCTCCGTACCGGGACAACTTCTTAAATAAGAAATTATATCAAAATTCCTGCTTTTGCCAACAAAAAACCTGCTTCTGGCATAAAAACTTCTGTGAATAAAACCGAACAAAAATCATCTAATTCTAACAACTGTATACACAGTACAGTACAGGACTGAGGAACATTTTACCCTTTATTTTATCATTATACACTTCATCTTAATGCTGATTTAAATTATCTGAGCACAGGTCTGGTCTTTAATAATTAATCCTAACAACATCCACAGTATTTTATCATGAATTGCAACTTATGCAAAAAATCTTAAACCAAGGAAGAGCCTCTAGCAAACTGTGACAACTGTAACAGCAAATTATGTCAAACCTGCTCTAAACTGTCATCCACAGAATACAGAGCGGCTACAATGAAGTCTCATTTTTTGATGTACTAACTGCAGAGCCAACATAACCCCCATTTTGAGTCATGATTTAAAATTAATGATCAGCGATACTACTAAGGAAGGAATAACCTCAGCCATGAAAAACGCTCAAATGTGTCAAGACGAATCTGTCATAATTGCTAAAGTTGATTTGCTATCCACTGATGTTTGCAACCTAAAAAGCTCTAACATTGACTTAATAAAATTACTAACTGATGGCGAACTTAATTCAGTATCCAATAGTTACAACTCAACTGAAAGCACCTACAGCAATCAGCGTAATAAGTCTCCTCTCAATGAACTTCAAAATCAAATTCGGCACTTAAATAAAGAACTAGAATGGGCTTTATCTCCTGCGGAGGGCTTGATTGCTTCGCACTCAATTTAGAGCGCTCTGCGCTCAATTTCACGTTTCAATCAATTTAAAACTTTTATGAAAATTTGTCTTTTTTCCGTATATTTGAAATTTCTTTAAAATTTGACATTTGACATTCCGGAAATTTAATATTTTTTAATTTTACATTTTTTTAAAAATTTCGCGTTTTTTAAAAAATTTGACATTTTTTGAAAATTTTTAGAAATTCTATATTTAAAAATTTGACATTTTCCGAAAATTTGACATTTTCCGAAAATTTGAGATTTTCCGAAAATTTGACTTTTTTTGAAAATTTTATATTTTTTGAAAATTTGACATTTTCCTGAATTTCGTTTCTTCTTCAATAGTACCACCTACATTTCGAATATGAAGTCAGTATCTCTATCCGTTCGTGCGTAGTAAGAGTTTTTCTTTTTTGTAACGTAGGTGTATTTTTGATTCGCTCGAATTTCGTTTTCTTTTTTTTTCAACAGTGCCACATAGATTTCAAATATGGAGTCAGTATCTCTATCCGTTTGTGCATAGTAAGAGTTTTTCTTTTTTGACGTAGGTGTATTTTTGATTCACATGAATTTCATTTTTTCTTCAATAGTGCCACCAACATTTCAAATATGAAGTCAGTATCTCTATGTGTTCGTGCGTAGTAAGAGTTTTTCTTTTTTGTGACGTATTTTTGATTCACTTGGATTTTGTTTTTTCTTCAATAGTGCCACCTACATTTCAAATATGAAGTCAGTACCTCCATCCGTACATTTCACATATGTGAAGTCAGTGTCTATGCCCGTTCGTGCGTAGTAAGAATTTTTCTTTTTTGTGGCGTAGGTGTATTCTCTGTGTTCGTGCGTAGTAAGAGTTTTTCTTTTTTGTGACGTAGGTGTATTTTTGATTCACTCGGATTTCGTTTTTCTTCAATAGTGCCGCCTACATTTCAAATGTGAAGTGAGTATCTAGGCCCATTCGTGCGTAGTAAGAATTTTTTTTTTTGTGGCGTAGGTGTATTTTTGATTCTCTCGAATTTCGTTTTTTCTTCAATAGGGCCACGTGCACTTCAAATATGATTTCAATATCCCTATCCGTTCGTGCGTAGTAAGAGTTTTTCTTTTTTGTGACGTAGGTGTATTTTTTATTCACTCAAATTTCATTCTTTTTTTTTTCAATAGTGCCACGTATATTTCAAATATGAAGTCAGTATCTCTATCCATTCGTGCATAGTAAGAGATTTTCTTTTTTGTGACGTAGGTGTATTTTTGACTCATTCGGATTTCGTTTTTTCTTCAATAGTGCCACTTATATTTCAAATATGAAGTCAGTATCTCTATCCATTCGTGCGTAGTAAGAGTTTTTCTTTTTTGTGACGTAGGTGTATTTTTGATTCACTCGAATTTCGTTTTTTTTTTTTCAATAGTGCCACCTACATTTAAAATACGAAGTTATTATTTCTACCCGTTCGTACGTAGTAAGAATTTTTCTTTTTTGTGACGTAGGCGTATTTTTGATTCACTCTAATTTCGTTTTTTCTTCAATAGTACCACCTACATTTCAAATATGGAGTCAGTATCTCTCTCCGTTCGTGCGCAGTAAGAGTTTTTCCTTTTTGTGACGTAGGTGTATTTTTGATTCACTCGAATTTCATTTTTTTTTCCAATAGTTCCACCTACCTACATTTCAAATATGATATCAGTATCTCGAAAATTGAGGGCGCTTGTGCAGATCAACAGTTTATACAATTGTCCTTGGTTTCTGCATCGCGCAAAAATACGAAACCAATGGCAATTTAGACAAATCGCCCTGTATATGACTTTTTATCGCCTCGATGCTTGATAGCAATGGACGAATCTGATTGGACATTTCAGAAAAATCGATATTTAGCTATGACGTAGGCACGATCGGGATGAAAAAAATTTTTAAAAAGCCTCCACTTTGGCCGTCCGCAGTTAATTAATTCTTGAAGCAAGACAATTAAAAAAACAGACTTTTAGATCATTTTAATTCTGTACAAATTCGTTAGGGCGAAGTTTTTTTGCCACCGTTTAGGAGTTATGGAGGTTTTAAGCGAAAAATGTATCATTTTGAGCCATGCATCGTCACACATTTGGGTCGATTTCTCCGAAACGAAAGTATTTAGGACAATTCTGATGGAACTGGGTGATTTCTCAAGAAATGATCTGGACCCTTGTGAAAATTTATTTTTGAGCTAGCTGCAGCCGTTTCAGAGATATAAACGAAAAACGGCGAAAAAAAATAAGTAGCATTTTGGAGCCGAAAAAAGTGCATAAACACGCAATCTTAAAATGTTCACATTTTTCGAAATACATCAGCGGAACAACCGTACGATATCGCGATGCAAAATGGAAGAGTTCTAGTTAATTCGCATCGTAAATTTCATAGGGCAAATCGAAAATTCGGCCCGGCACGAACGTATGAAAAGTGACATTTTTTTGACATTTCAACAAAATTGCAAAATACAACGACACGACAAAGAGAGCATCGTGAATAAAAAGTGAAGGTAGCAAAAATTCGTCCAGAAAGAGACGGACGAATTTAATCAGTTAATTAAGAAGTTAATCGTTAAATGGAATCGACGAAATATAGCCTAATCCAGTAAGCATTTTATTGTGTCCGTCAATACCGTTCCGCGTCCAAAGAATTGAGCGCGAAAAAAGCCTTTGCTGCAGTAAATTTGGAAAGAGTAAGGGGCTCAGCCCGTTCAGATTTTCATATATGTTAATTAGCCATGATTAAAAACATCATTAGTATTAAAACACTTCCCCCTCCTCCAAATCGCTTATATCACTGTGATTCAGATAATAATAATATTGATAATAATATGGTAATCAACGATGTCCAACAAACTTACGACAACAAGTCTAAAAAAACATCCGACTCTCAGAAAACAATAAAATCCAAGAATCATGACATGGAATTGATTACTAGCACAAGAAAGATTGATAACAAGTTAACGGCTGCTAGATCCTTTCCAACAACTTCAATTCAAGTTAGAAAACTTGACGTCAATTCTTCCCAAGAATACCTACTAGATTATCTAAACTCTACTTTTGGTCAAAGGGAAAATTTTAGAATTGAGAAACTTGTAGTGAGATCAGGCAACTATGCAAGCTGTCGCATTGTTGCCCCCACTCATTTGCTTAATGATTTAATGAACCCTTCCAACTGGCCAGAATATATCGAAGTTAGAAAGTTTTTTCTACAAAACAGATCCAGTTTCACCAAATCCAACTACAACAACCAAGCTAACAGTCATTTCAGATCTTACCGGGCAGAAACTATTATCCCTCGAACCGGACTACCTACCATAACTCAAACTCCCGGCACAAAGCAAGCCAATTCCGGCCCAGCAATAATCGGCAACACTAACTGCAACCTTGTAACCTGCTATTATCAGAATATCCGAGGCCTTCGTACCAAAATTCTGGAGTTCAACAAAGCTACACAATACTCGGACTTTGACTTCATCATTCTAACTGAAACAGGTTTAAACGACTGCTACCTTAGCAGCGAAATTAGCAGTTCCAAATATCAAGTTTTTAGACACGATCGTGACTATAACAACACGGGCGTCTCCAGAGGTGGTGGTACCTTAATATGTGTGCAGTCTACAATAACTGCTAAACAGCTTAGTCTTCATATCAACTGTTCATCAACAATCTCCTTCTCATCTCATAATAGCTGGTGACTTCAATTTGTCCTCTATCCCCTGGCAGTTAGTGGAAGATACTCTTGTTCCGAGCTACACTTCTAACCCCTGCATTGAAACCCTTATCGACAACATCTCGTCTTGAACTTCAATAACACAATAATATACTGAATCACCAAGGCAGACTTTTGGACTTAGTCTTCAGCGATGAAATTGAGATCTCAGTCAAACAAGCTTAAGTACAGTTGACTTATATCATCCTCCATTAGTAATCAACATTGATTTTGCACACATCGAGATCCTTAAAAATAAGCACATAGAAAAAGTATTCCTCTTCCATAAAACAAACTTTCATGCCCTTAACAACCATTGGAGAAATACTGACTGGTCAGTCCTATCTACTCATGAAGGTGTTGATTCAGCAGTATCCCAGTTTTATGACATACTTTCATCAGGAATTAACCAGTTTGTTCCCAAGAAATACATGGTCTCCGATAAGTACCCAAAATGGTACAACTCCCACTTAAGGAAACTTATGGCCTTAAAGAACCAACTGTACAAAAAGTACAAAAAGACTAGGCTTGAGAGTGATTACCTTGAATATTCCAATATAATAATAATAATAAATCGCCTTTATTGATATATAAGTCCTGGCGGAGTTTAGCATAGCTATTCCACCACTCAACCAGGATATAAGGAAAGAAACTAAATACCATATAGACATGTGCTACCTTTTATATTTATTTAACACGGAACTCATGATTCCCACTAAAATTAAGTATTTCTGGTCTTATATTAATTCTCTTAAAAAGGAACATGGGTTATCGAAACTTATGGAGTATGATGGTGTATCTTTATACGATCCTCAGGACTCAGGACATTGCTAATGCTTTTGCTAAGCACTTCCAGTCTTGTTATTGTGTTCATACATATATATCTACTGAGAATGTCACAGCAGATTACAACAATATTCACTTTCTAAGTTACCACCTTTTTACCACGGCAGAAATTGAAACTAAACTTAAATCGCTGGATAAAAATAAAAATGGCGGCCCGGATGGAATACCGCCTGTACTTCTTATTAATTGCTCATCAACGCTCTCGGAACCACTTAGAATTCTTTTTCAAATGTCTTTAGATAAAGCTTTTTTTCCTACTGAATGGAAATCTTCTACACTTACTCCAATCTTTAAAACTGGTAACAAATTCAAAATCGAAAATTATAGAGGAATTGCAATTATTTCCTGCATTCCAAAAATAATGGAATCCATACTTACTGATGAGCTTTTCACCACATTTAATAAGTCAATAATCGACGAGCAACATGGGTTCTACAAAGGGCGGTCCACTGCTACAAACCTGGCGACATATCATGACTATCTAGTAAACAGCCTTGAACTACGCGAACAAGTTGACGTTATCTATACGGACCTGTCAAAAGCCTTCGACAGCGTCTGTCACAAACTTCTATTGCATAAACTGAAATGTATGGGAATTGCTGGAGTTTACCTAGAATGGATTAAGTCTTACCTACAGGACCAACATCAACGTGTTAAAATCTGTGATAAAGTGTCTAATATAATAAGAGTAACGTCGGAAGTTCCTCAAGGATCCCACATCGGTCCAGTCCTTTTTTTGTTTTTGTTAACAATGAAATTGACGCATTTTTAAATTGTAATGTCCTTATGTATGCAGATGATCTAAAATTTTATTATATAATTAAATCTTTAGACGATTGTCTCAAAGTTCAAAAGACCTAGATAACTTTCTAAGCTGGTGCCTGACAAATCACATGTGTGTTAATACCAACAAATGCAAAACTTTTCCTTTCTATAAATGTCAGAATCCCATTATAATTATAATATTAACAACACTATTTTGAAAGCCCCTTGCACAGTGTGCGACCTTGGCGTCACCTTCGATAAAGATCTTAGTTTCGTAAATCATGTTAACAACATAACTCTCAAAGCCCTGAGACTTTTAGGCTTCATTAAGACATACACAGCAGATAAGTGATCCGCACGCTATAATGACCTTATATCACACTTTAGTCAGCAGTATCCTAGAATATAATAGCGTAATATGGTTACCACACTATGCCTCTCATATATATTGCTTAGAAACTGTACAAAATAGATTCACAAAATTTTATGTTTATAAAATGGGTCTGCCCGTATCATGCTTTCGAGTCTCATATAAGATTAGAGATAACTGGGTTAAGGTCACTAGAAGATCGTAGGAAACTTGCCCTTCTCTATTTTCTACATAAGCTAATTAATGGATTTATCGATTGTCCATCTCTTTTGAGTAACATTAATTTTCATGTTGCACCCGGTAACTAACTATGGACAACAAGCTTTTTGTGACAGAATGGCGGCCAACTTCAACAACGATTTTGCTGAGTACGACTTGTTTGGCACCAGCTTATATAGCCTTAAAAAATCTGTTACGAGTCAATAAACCCTTCCTACTTTTGATTCATTTTCATTTTATTATTGTATTGCTCTTATATGTGGGTTAGGTATAGTTTTAATTAATTAGTCGTAAGTTACTATGTACCAATTGGAATTTTTATTTAATTCTGTAGTGTATAAATTTGAAATAAATAAATAAAAAGAAATAAACTCATTTTACACGCGCTAATTGCACAACTGAAAAGAGAGAAGGGACGTGCATGACCGGCGGAGTCGCCCATACCTCTTGACGAGGTATGTATAAATGTCAGAATCCCATTATTTATAATTATAATATTAACAACCCTATTTTCGAAGCGAAATTCAATGCTTAATTTTGATAATAAATAACTTTTCGATTGGATGCATTGTTTTTAAGTTATAGGCCACAAACTGAAAAAATGCCAAAAATTCGTGGTTTTTTCGTCCACACAAAAATTTGCCAAGTGTTCGGAGGTCTAAAACTTGGATTCTACATACTCTCTACAACATATACAAGATTTAAAAAAATCTAATACTTCGTTTCTTGTAACCCGTTATTGAACTATATTACCAGTTGATCTTTTTGAATATTGATATTTTTTTAGTATAAGTAATTTTGATTGCCGATTTATTGAAAGTCTGATTTTTATATTTTTATTTATTCTTGAATAATTCACCTTTCTGGATTTGCCTGTAGAAGTTTTGTCCTTATAAAAGAGAGTTAAATAAAATAATGTTGACGCTACAGGTGGCACCCCCAAATTAAATCTTTTTTTCGTAACCTCCTTTTATCTTGCACAAATTGTGCGACAGGTATTAGTTGACTTTGCTGTGTACTTTCCTATAAAAGATATAAGCCATTGTTATGGTAAGACAAACCCACTTCTCTTAGAAGTAGTTAGCCGAGAGCCGGAGTCTTCTGGTTGTCATTTTGTCTTTGGGACTTGCCCCAGCGGTAAGAGGGGAACCTGAAGGCCCCAAACAAGGTGTCTGCTCCATCCAAAGACACTGGGAGGAGTGGAAACGTTACGTTTTTTAAAAATATTCTATGAGATACACTATTGACGGCCTTCGAAAGGTCACAGAATGTGGTTACTACATATTGCTTCCCCTCGAGGCCCCCTGATATGTATTCAAGCAGATCTAATATGGCAAGAGTAGTTGATTTATTAGTCCTAAATCTATACCACGGTGTATTAAATAGGTGGTCCGACGTACAGCACTGTCCTATGAAAATAATGGCATAAGTGCATGGTTTCTATTTACTTTAGTAGATGGCGCGAGTTTTAAGGTCCTACAATTACCTATGTATAAATAGGGCATGTGCATCATATAACTAACATAACCTCAAATTTCAAGTTTTTTAAGTTTATTCTCATTGTTAATGTTTGTATATGCATTTTTAGCATGGAGCCATACTCACTCCAAGCAAATATTTAAAAATTCGCACAAATATTTTTTCAATATTGTTGAATAAAAATAGACTGCTCGGCGGAGCAGTGTTTAAGGTGCTTGCGACCACGGGGTCTCAGGTTCGAATCCTGGCTAGGGTATGGATGTGTAGTGGCGTTTTTCTCGTGTTGCCGAGACGGTAGCAGTGGGCTAGACTGTGGTTGTGTGAGAGACAACATGGTCTAGCCGCTCTCCTCTCCTGAGTTCGAGTCTCAGCTGCGGCAGATTGCAATGTCGCAGGGAATGGGTGTTGTGATGCTGTCTGTGTGTCTGTCCTGGTTGAGTGGTAGAATAGCCATAAGCTAAACTCCGCCAGGACATTAAAATAAATAGGGCGATAAAAAAAAAAATTATAGGTTAAATTCCTAACCTGCAAAATGCGTTTTATTTTATTGTGACAAACTATTTAAAACTTCATAAACATTACGTTGAACTAGGTTTTGGCTGAAAATACAGGAACCAGGCAGAAATTTTAATAATAGCTACGTAATATGTGTCAATCTTAAGAAATACATATTTTTGAGGTTAGCTGTGACGTCACGTGCAGATGCCCTATAGACGAATTGCCATGCTGCATGTAGTGTTGCATATATGGGGCCTGTGCACCATTTGGTTTTAATTTAGCTATTTAATGTCAGATGTCACTGGACTTTTGTTTCACTGAACACAAACGAAAGGCCGGAAATGTATACACGTATGTACAGAACATGCAAAATTATCTTTCTATGCGTAAGTAACGACGGACCTTATTGCTCCTGCCATCTATTACATTATGTACATTTATGAATCCACTGTGCGGGCTCTTGTCGCATCATCTATTTAATACACCCTGACCTATGCTGAGACTATGTAAGGAGTTTTTCTTCAAAGTAGCCGAACAATTGCACTTTCAGCAGATATTCATAAATTTTAGACACTATGGGAATTAATGTAATTTGTGGATAGTTTTCAACATCATTTACTTGTCCTTTTTTAAAAATAGGTATCACTTTTGACAGTTTTAAACGTGAGGGATATATCCCTTCTTTTATACTTAGATTTATTAATTTTGTTATTGGACTAATAAGTAAGGATTTTGTTAAGATGATATTCATGTCATATATGTCTTTGCTTATTTTATTTTTGAGATTTGTTATTGCATCTCTTACTTCTACAAAAGTCACTTCTCTAAATGCAAAATTAAGGTTATTACGGTTTAGGTCTAGTTTTTCGAGATATATTGCCAGTGTTTACTTTCTGGTAAGGTTAATATCATATCAACTACGTTAGAGAAATGAATGTTCAGTTCATTTGGGTCTGGGTCAGATTGTGTTTCCCCCAAACCACTTACTTTGTTTCTTTAGAGTTTATCACCTCCCAAACAGATTTTACAATATTACTTGATTTTGAGATATAATTTGAGGTTGCTTCTTTTTTTGCCTTGGCTATTTCTTGTCTGTATTTATACCGTAATAGTTTTTTAATTCTGGATTTGGAAAATTTTTTTGTAAATTTCCGAGGAATATCAATGTTTCCCTCATTTGGCGTAAATGATTATTAAACCAATTTATTTTATTTTTGCCTTCTTTATGTAACATTTTTATTGTTGGAAAAGCAACTGCCATTGCAGTCATTATTATTTCTAAAAACTTGTCAAATTTAGTGTTTACTGAGTCATTTTGAAGTACAAATGACCTGACAAGGGACCTGGACCGGACCGCTATTTTTGGAGAACCGGACCGGATTTTCTTCTGGACCTGAATCCTCATTTCACTTCACTCTTATACCGGAACCGAAATCCCTAAAAATAATTTTGGTTTCTTAGAGTTCTTTCCGGTCATGCACATATTTGTTTGTAATTTGTTCTGAAAGATATAGATTATGTTCGAAATTTTTTCACCTTGAAGGTTAAATATTAAGGGCTAATATTTGGAAAAATGGTAAGTATCACTGATAGCAATCAAGGTAAAAAAAAAAGAAAAAATGAACATTATTAAAAATACTGGTAGTTTACTCTTGAATCATTTTCAAATTTTTAACCGAAAATTTTTTCGCAATTTAAATTTTTGATGTGGTTATAGAAGTTTCAGAATAAGCAAAACTTCTTTTCTTTTGAATAATGAATGTTCTCCGAAAAAATGAAAATAAAAGGGTTTGCATATTTGCAATTGCAAGTATAGGGTACTTCATCTCAGGAGACACTGTATAATAAAATATGATTAAATTATGTAGTAGAAAAAACCATTACGAACCGTTTTTCTTAAAACCAGAACCATTATTTCAATTTTACGCATAACTGGAACCATTCCGAAACCAATATTTCAATTTTACTCAGAACCAGAACTGTACTGGAACCACTATATCATTTTGGTCCAGGTCCCTGGTTACAAGTACCATTACATCGAGAGTGTGTAAAAATTAGATATTTCATATTTTCTGTAGCACACTATTTTGGTTTTTGCTTAAAAATTTTTTTTACAAATTTAATGGTGTACAAGTATTTCAAAATAAATATCTTTTATTTCTACTTACACAATCATTGAAAAATATTATTTTGGGTATTCAGCAGATAACTTTTAAAGAAACCATTCATTATTTTCATATACTGTTGATCCAAGTCTGATCATGTTAGTCTAACATTCAGTATGAAAAACAAGAAAATAACCATTCTTTCTTTATAATATACTGATGATCTGTCTGATCATGCTAATATATTTATATTATAAGAAGCCTCCCTTACGAAACATCTTATCAAGCATCTTCAGAGATGGGTAAACTCCCGGAGTTTTGATTACTCCGAAAGTTTCCAGGAAGATTTCCTGGAAACTTTCCATTGGGAATATTCAGAGTCTATTTTATGGTAAAATCTGATTCCTGATGATCTAAGCTTCATTTTGATACCAAGTAAGTGTATATAAATATATTATTTACATTACATTTACAGACTTTTACCAAATAACTGATATTATATGACACCCGCTATATGTGCCCTGTGCTATATGAAGAATATAGAGCAATTGGGTGGTTACCCAGTAATTTGTTTTATTTGAATTATTAAATAATTAAATATAAATAAAATAATTTATAGAATGTGATAAATATGTGGATTATAAAATTAAAAATTTATGTAAATTTCATATGTAAGTCGTAACTCCTATTTTGTGCAGAAACGGAAATATAGAAGGCAAGACAGAAATAACATCTAAATCGCATATTGTAGTTATATTGAATTAAAAGTGTAAAACAAATAAATAAAATAATAAATAAATGTTTATTTAATTTTAAATTTTAACACTTAAAAAAATAATATCAAAATAAATTAAGCCATCCGCTATAACACAACATTCATCATAATTTAATTAAAATAACGGTAAAACTATTAAATTAAATAATATCTTATAATTTGTAAAAAAATAAAAGTATATTTCTTTTTAATCATTTTCGTTTTTAATGTAGCAGAAAAAATGCTAGATATTATTCATCGGGAAGCGATAGTGCGGTTAAACAAATAAACGTAACTTATCATATGTCTGTCAACTCATCCTTGATCATAGCCAATAGCACGAAATTAGAGAAATTCTGTGCCAATGCCAATAATAATAATCCGAGCGGTGACCATATGAAACCCTACGTCATCAAACATCCGATTAATTTTTGATAATTTCGAAAAAATATCAACAAATTAAAACTGGATTTCTGGCGTTTGAGGTTATGTTATATCATCGTGGCGGCAATTTCAAATTTATGAGTAAATATGTGTAAATAATAACTGTAAATATTCGTGAAAAATTTGGAAACTTTCCCGGAGTTTTGGAAACTTTCGGAATATTCAAATATTTTAAAGGAAACTTTCATTTTTATCAAAACTCCGTTCCGGAAACTTCCGAAAATTTCCTGGAAACTTTCCTTGACCCATTTCTGAGCATCTTTAGCCCCATCATAAATAAACATTGAAATGTAACTGTTTATTTAGTAGTTTACTTAGTATCCTCTAGGCAGAGCTAGAGAAATGAGATATACCAATTGCATTAATTCTCTAAAGCCAGTTATATTATATGCACTGCCTTTTTATACTGCAAGCAGAATCAGATTAATTGTTTATTCTACTGAATATCCAATGTATCTAGCAATCAGATAATACAAGAGTGAAAAAAGAAATAAAATGAAATAGAAAATGTTCAGTTATCCACGTTACATAATTCCAGGGTTTCTGGCCTCATCATGCATCGCACAATGTCTGACCTACAATAGCGATTGTGTAATTATTTGTAGCGGGGCGTGCTAGAAAGAGAACATCTCGGATGGTGGTGACTTTAAGGTGATGTGGTTTGTACATAAGTGTATAGAATTTTCCCATACTGATTCCCCATACCGTATAAAACAATATTTTCCCCCCTTCCAATCATGGGAATTCAGATAACCCCATTAACCCCATAAACGGGGATATACTTTAACGTTATGCTCCAGGACAAGCAGGTTTTTGTCAATGCATCACCAGCGAATATTTACTTTTCATATCTAGTACTCATCAGCTCAAATCTGAGCTTCTGCATGTGAATAGCGTATACAATTCACTCTCTTTTTTGTGATATCAAGTTATCTTATTCTCGAAAGATCTGTGCAATTTCCATTTTCTACGTTTTCGTCCTCTCTCAGATATATCTCGCGCGAGCATTCAGCAGTAATCAGACATCGTATGTTTATCCCACCTGCCTTAGTATCAATACTTGATATGAAAGGTAAATATTCCCTGGTGATGCATCGATAATAGCCTGCTTGCCCCGGAATAAGACGTTAAAAGATGCCCCGTGTTATGGGGTCATGAAGTTACAGGATTTAGAGATTATAGGGTTATAAAAGCCTGAATACCCCGATATATGCTTTTTGAAGTGAGCTGTGTAAAATTTCTGATTACTCAGAGTTTTGTGGACATAGAAGCTTGCACGACCCAATTAATAGGGTTCTAGAGTGATATGAGATTATGGCGTTATGAAGCAAATATATTAAAATAAGTCTCTAACTATTCATTTGACTGTAAAAGACGACAAAAACGGCTTGTACGGATATTTTTTGAAGTTAGAGATTAAAACCGAGCCAATCTGACAATTCTGACTTCGGATTCAGCGGGTCAATACATAAGGATACACTGGTCTGGTCTGCAGGACAAACAACTTTTTTTTGTGGACCTATGTTATATAACTTTAAGGAAGTAATTTTTTCATTAATTTTGCATCAGTTGTGTTATATAATCATATGCTTGTTCATTAGAAAATAAAAATATCGGATATTTACATATTTTTATTATATCAACTTATAACTAAAAGATGTACAGAAGAAAATTATATTGGTGCATCAAGTAGGAACCAAAGAGTTCTGGCATTCACAGCTTCTTTCCTCACAAGGCGTTTTTTGTCATCAATGCAAATTCCCAATTGATGTAAAACTCTTTGTTTAAATGGTAAGAGTCTATAGAGTGGAAATGATGCAGTAAAATGACTTAAACATTGTAGAGCGACAATGCGAACTTTCTGGAAAAATAGAATTCTAAAATTAATTTTTAAATATTTAAGAAATTAAAGCATATTCAAGTGTGTAATTACTTCCACATCCAGTGGAAGTATAGTAACAAAAAAAAATTTGGAACATTTTTATTGTTCAAATAGGCTTAGAATATCATGAAACGTCGAGATTTTAAGTTTGAGCAAAAAAAATCTGTCTATAACTTTTTGTGTGTGCACGATTGCTCTGAAACTGTTTAAGATATTGACTTGAAATTTGGTACAAGTATGTATTTTAACGAGATCTGGAACTAAATTATATTTTGATCTGGTTGAGGGATAAATGGTGGTAAATAGATAATCAAACAAGGAAGAGTCCATAAAATTGGTATTCAGTACTATTTAGTATTTATAAGAGAAGCTAAGGTCTCAAAAAATTTGTTGGCATTAGCCATCCCCCATTACCACCCCCACCCTATTATTAAAGAGGGAAAAAAATAAAATTGTGATTTAGTGTGTGTACAAGAACCAAAAACCTTAACAATTTCCGAAATTCAGTTATACCTAATTTTGTATCTTTCTATTCTATTCCATTCCATTCTATCAGATACCAGATAATGGTATCTGGTAGAAGATATATAGGGGCTCTTCCGACCAATAAAGATTTATGGTAGGAACTATGTTGGCAAGCCTATTGCCAGTGTAACTCCTAAAAATTTGCTGATTTCAAGTTTATTGGTGGTGGAAATAATATTCTCATCACTTAATCGTTCAACAGCGAATTCTAAAATTTTCCGTGTATGATTAGACATACCGACGGCTTTCAATAACTGTTCATTCGGTACTAAAACCTGTACATATCCTCGAGGATATGTACCACAAGTGAACTATGTTTTTCTATTCATATGCATTACATAACCCTCGCGATATGTATTGTATTGTTTCTGATATGAATTCAGTAATTTCTGACGATTCTAAAGTGGTAAAATTCTAAGTATAAGTAGTTAAATCTGGTTTCGCATGCTGGAAGGTTATGTCAGATTTGTGGCGCGCATATCAAAATAATTCAATACATATCGTGAAGGATATGTATCGCAGCTAACGTGTTAATAAGAAATAATAGGCACTGTGATTAAGAATATTGGGTTCCCAGCTAACACTAAAATGTTGGCAGTGGTCTACCCGAATAATGGTAATGATGCCAAAATTTGCTCAGTAAATATTATACTTCCATACTCTCACTATTCTTATAAGGAGAGGTTTGATAAAATTTCTAGGTTGGGAGTAGCTCGTCTCTAAGCGTCAGTGTGATTGGGCTTAATCGCGACAATAAGCCAACGTTAAATAAATGAAAATAATTATTTTTTAGGTATTTTTGATACAGCCTGCACCTCAGAAACTGATCATGGGTTTCAGTTGAGGCTTAAGACTTTTCATAGAGAGGTTCATAGTTCATAGTTTAAATTTTGTCAACATTAGCTGTGCACTAGATATCCCCAATAAAATGAGTGAGGTGTTTTGAGCATTTTCTTTGTAACATGACACATTTTCGTGCAATATTTTCAGGATTCCTTAATCATATCATCCACTACGAGCATAAAGTATTGACAGTAGAAGATCGCGAGCAATAGCTGTGCACACTGCCATACGCATCCTAAAGAAAGTGCCGCTACACTTTAAGATCCCCAACTCGTATTACTTCAGTATCAATACCTTACGCTCGATGTATAGTGACACATCCTTAAATTAGGGGCTAAACATTCCTTTCAAATATATAAAAAATTTGCAAATTCATATTTAGAAACAAACAAGTTGATGATGTAGTCAGCAGATGACATGGTAGCACACAGATTTCTTTAATAGCTAATGAAAGGTACTGTTAAAAGTGTCGATGAAATAATTCTTTCCATTTTTTCGTATTTTTGAAAATTGGGAAAAAGTAAAAATTGTAGCAAATAACCATCACAAAACATTTCGTTTTAGGATAGTATTAGTCCACGCAAATTAGACTTTTTAGGAGAAAAAATTTATATACAAATTATATTTGGGCTGTGTATAATTCATAGGAGTAGAATTAAGGATCCGAAGAGTTCCCACCTTATCCGTTGATGGAAACACCTTTTAGGGGCGAAAAACCACCTCCAGACGGGACTTAGTTACGGTTATTCTCATTTTTCTTCGGATCCATCATTCCCACGAAATGTTTTTCGTGGGAAAGGAACAAAAATATTCTTCATTAAATTCTACACAAAAAAAGTTCTATGGTCGATTTGTGTACTCCCCACCGTTTTCTCGCTATAGATGTTCATAGTAGGGGATGGTTTGGAGCGCTCAGCGAAAAATCGGTGGTACGCGATTTTTCACAGCGAATATCTCCGAAACGGCTACTTTGACGTCAAAAATGGTTATAATGAAACTTGTAGAGCGGATTCTCTCTCATCTTGTACTTTTCTTTTTTTTTATTATTTTTGTTGAGTTTTTTCGCTTTTTTCGAGGATACGCACTTTGTAATATGACCTTGTTTCCACACCACCCATGAGGTGCGTTTTTTTTGTAAGTGGTTTCCCCTGTAGGCCTATTCCACTGTCATCATTGTCGGTTTCACTCGTCAATCAACTCATCTTCAGTATGTGAATTTAAGCAGCCTTGTCCGTAACAGTTGGAGCACATGGTTGAGCAGCGCAATCCTATTTTTACACACCCGCATCGTTTCCCACAACCCATCCTGCAGTTGCAAGATATAAGTTGTAGAACGGTGTAAAAATGGGTGAAATGGGTCAGTTTTCTTCCAACTCCATTTTTTTTTTTTTTTTTTTTTTTTTATATATATATAATCACTTGGGCTGTTACAATACAGATGTGAACGTCAATAAGATAAAAAAAAATACAAAATTTAGTTTACAAGGTGAGACAATAAGTAGTAAATATAAAACACAATAAACAAAACATATGACAAATACAGATTAAAATTCTTTGTATGAATATAAACATTTCTCAAGTAAAAATTGTTTGAGACTAGATTTGTATTTATTAAAATTGTTGACATCTTTAATCTCACTAGGTAATTTGTTGTAAAAACTAATACCAGAGTAATAAGGTGATTTTTCAAAATGAGACGTATTATGATGAGGAAGAGCTAACAAGTCGTCATGACGAGTATTATAATTATGATAGCTAGCAGTAGTTTTAAATTGGTTAATGTTACTTTTAATGTACTTTAGCAAAGAAAAAAGATATATGGACGGTACCGTTAATATTCTGTGACTTTTAAAAGAGTTTTTACACGATGTGGTGAAATCAAGATTAAAAATTAATCTAATTATGCGCTTTTGGCAGACAAAAACTCGCTGCAAATTATTCGCACGTCCCCACATTATAATATTGTAGGATATATGGCAATAAGCCATTGAATAGTACAGTTGCAATAAAGCCTCGGTATCTAGGGAGTTCTTGAGCTGGCGTATGCAGTAATACGCTTTGTTAAGTTTTTTACATACTTCTTCGATTTGAATATCCCAGCTTAGTTTTGTGTCTATTGAAATACCTAAAAATCTTGTATTCGAGCTAAATGGCAGGGTCATGTTGTTAAAATTTAACTGAGTGTTGGAAGGTAATGATTTTCTTTGTGAGAAATACATGCACACAGTTTTCTCAAGGTTTAATATGAGATTATTTCTGCAGCAATAGTCACCAAATTCTGTCATAACAGCCATAGCATCATCAAGGAGCTCCACAAGGCTCGGTGCAGATATGCCAAAGGAGTTATCATCGGCAAACATGGTGATGTTACCTTTTGATATGAATGACGGTAAGTCGTTTACAAAAATCAAAAAAATCAAAGGGCCCAGCACTGAGCCCTGTGGCACTCCAAGACTAACGTCATGTTCATTGTGTCGGATCAAGGTTTATTCCTCTCCATAACTGAATTTGATGAAAAACCCTATAAGCATGCTGATGAGAAGCGGCAGACGTTGGCGGTAGTCTCGATAATAGTACAGCGTTACTTGATTTCCCAACCAATTTATTGAATGTGAGAAATCTATGTCTATTTAAAGATTTCTCTTTCTTTGGAGCTTTATATAAGGCCATCGTGAAACGCTCTCCAGCAGTTGCGACTTCTTCTTTTGTTGATTGAGGGTTGTGAAATATAGGCACAATGTCATCCAAATCTCTTCTGTTATTAAGTATAGTTATAGTTTGTGCTTTGCCTTTACCGAACAAAGCAGAAGTAGTGTCGCAACCACTAAATGCATGTGCAAACAGCACAGTTCCCTTACAGTTTCTCAAAACATCCGAACTAACACGAAATACGCACCGAGTCTAACAACGGTATTTCACAAGTAAATATTCGAGCGTCGAGAATGGACAATTCATACCAGCCCCCTTCCTCACATTCCCCAAAACCGGAATCTGTCTAGCAGCTTCGACAGAATCCGAAGGTCAAACATAACAGTGCCGTGACGTTTTCAAAGAATTTGGGCGAAAGAAATAATACATATTAAAATTATGATAAAAGCGAGAAAATCCAACAAAAATAATAATAAAAAAAGAAAAGTACAAGATGAATCTTATAGAGGAGAATCTGCTCTACAAGTTTCATTATAACCATTTTTGACGTCAAAGTAGCCGTTCGGAGATATTCGCTGTGAAAAATCGCGTACCACCGATTTTTCGCCGAGCGCTCCAAACTACCCCCTACTATGAACGTCGATAGCGAGAAAAGGGCGGGGAGTACGCAAATCGACCATAGAACTTTTTTTGTAGAATTTAATGACAAATATTTTTGTTCCTATACCTGAATGACGGATTCGAAGGAAAATGAGAATAATCATAACTAACTCCTGTCTAGGGGTGGTTTTTCGCCCCAAAAGGGTGTTTCCATCAACAGGTAAGGTGGGAACTTTTCGGATCCTTACTTCTACCCCCATGAACTATGCATGGCCCAAATATAATTTGTATATGATTTTTTTCTTCTATTCGCTATTTTTTCGTCTAATTTGAGTGGACTATTATGTAGTTAGCTAATTTGATAATGAGTTTTTACTATGTTGAGACAAACATCCTTGTCATTGTTTAATTATTGGTTCACTTATCCTGTTTTTAATTCTGCAAAATAGTATAATAAGTTCTCTATACTTATTACTTATTAATAATTTATAACAAAACATGTTATAAAATAAAAATCATACGTGTGCTGTTCCTCTTACAGTTTTAGCCCCTCATTTTTAGAGAATGGTTCATTATATACAGGGCCGGTTTTGTGCGCCATTGTCTTTCGCCTTAGTGGTTAGTGCCCATAAACAGAAAAAAAAATTAAACTAATAGCAAGCGGGAGGGGGGCGCAAAATCGACCTGGGCCTAGGCGCAATTTATATCTAAAACTGGCACTGATTGTATGGAAATCAAACAATAGAATCATAGAAATCAAAATATAGAAATGCAACGATGTACAAGTTTTGCAGTTAGAAAGGTTACAGTAAAAAATCTACGCTGTTCCTCTTACAGTTTTAGCCCCTCGTTTTTAGAGAATGGCTCATTGTAAAGGAATCAACCAATAGAGTCATAGAAATAAAAATATACAAATGCAACGACACGCAAGTTTTGCAGTTAGAAAGGTTACGGTCATGGTTAGTCCCTGGTTCTCCTGATGTGTTAACAAAATGTGTCCTACTCACTATTAATGTTACTTAAAAAATCATCACATTTCAATAACTTGAAGGGAGAGTATAAATGATTATACTAATATAGAATTTCTAATATCAATTAAGAAAACGACATTGATCTTTACCACGGCGGTACTTTGACGGCGCTTTGTTGGCCTTTTACGGTTTTCCAATTGAGTTTAAACAGAGTATACTACTATACGTAATACAATACGGAAACTACTACTGGGGAATATTTTTACGTTTTACACAAATTCTCAGAGTTTACAATTCAATTCAATTCAATTCAATTCTTTATTGGTGGTAAAATACACAGAGTGTTTACACATGTCAACATACAATAAGAAAGATAAAATACAAAGTACATGATATTAAATGTATAAAATATAGATATAAGGTATAAGACTAACGGCACAGAATACAAATGACAAACTAAAAGAAAAAAAAAAAAAATTTATAAGCAATAAATATATAGTCGGTATGGTATGGTGATTAGTTATTGCTTATTTACAGAACACTGCACAATGATACACACATTAGATTTTAATCGAGGCAAAGTTACTGGCTAAAAATTCGTTAGTACTATAAAAAGCATTATTAAGTAAATATGTTTTTATCTTATTTTTGAACTGGGTTTCATTTAACGATTTTATTTCTGGTGGTAGAACATTATAAAACTGCAAACCCAAGTATCCAGTGCCATCCCTGGTTTTATTTAATCTATGGAAATTTATATTTAGCTTATTGTTATTTCTGGTTTTATGATAATGTACTTGGCTCCTGGTTTTGAATGATTCCACATTTCTCTTTACATAAGTAAGACACTGGTAGATATAGGTACAAGGCACAGTCATAATTTTCAAAGTAATAAAGTGTTGTCTGCAATCATCTCTAAATTTTAATCCAGAAATGACTCGTATTGCTTTACGCTGAGCAGAGAATACAGTAGCACAAGATGGGGCATGTCCCCAGACTAAAATCGCATATGATAAAGTGGAGTGGATGAGACTATGGTAAGTCATGGTTAGAGTATTCAGTGAGACTTTATCAACAAGGTTTCGTAGGAGGTAAGTATATTTGGAGATTTTGCTGCAGATGCAGATGGTATGACTTTCCCAGGATAACTTGGAGTCTAAGTTGACTCCTAGGAATTTAACAGTCTCTGGATTATTAACCTCTTCCAAACTGCGCAAACTAAATATCATTGTTTGCGCAGTTTGGAAGAGGTTAATAATCCAGAGACTGTTAAATTCCTAGGAGTCAACTTAGACTCCAAGTTATCCTGGGAAAGTCATACCATCTGCATCTGCAGCAAAATCTCCAAATATACTTACCTTTACCCACATTCACCGACACATTCTTGTCATTAAATTTCCATATGACAGATAAAGTTGCCTTTATATTAAAATTTGAATTTAACTATGAGGCAAGGTCTGGCATGACTGCTGTAATTTGTAATTACAAGTATTCCATCCAATGAACATTAACAATATTAGCTTTTAACATAATTGAAATTAAACAACTAATTTCATTATAATACTTACCAATGAGTGTTCAAATGTTGAAAGGGATAATATCCTCGATAAGAAGTCTTCCAAATTTTCTTGTATAACTGATTCCTTATTAATTATAAAATCATTTATTTTATTTAATAATATGCATAAAACTTCTTGATCGTTACATAACTCCAAACAAAGAATAATTAATTTTAATATCTAAAAAAATACATGTATATTGTTAATAAGTAAATAAAAAAAAAACTTTAAAGAACAATGGCTTTATTTTAAAACCAAATTACACTAAAAAATTATTTTTAACTTTGTAGATAGAAAACTATTGGGCATTCATAAAATATTACATCGTCTAATCATTTTGATATACTTTACATTTTATGAGCACCCAATGGTTTTCTATTTACAAAGTTAAAAATTATTTTCTATTTTTTAGTGCAATTTGGTTTTAAAATAAAACCATTGTTTTTTTAATTTTGTTTTTAAGTTTTTAGTCTTTGTCACATAGCTTATCGTATTCTACTCGTCAAACCCTTTCATTTGATATCCATGTATGACGAAAAAAAGGTAAACCGCCATCGTGGGTTTTGAATGATGTCAACGTAGCTTATTATATTTTACTCATCAAACCCTTTCATTTGATACGTATGTCAAGGGAGCTGTAAAGAAAAAGGTAATCCGCCATCTTAGAGCGTCCGCCATATTGGATTTATAATAACATCACGTAGCTTATTGTATTCTACTCGTCAAACCATGTCAAGGGGGTTGTGAAGAAAAAGGTAAGCCACCATCTTGGGGCGCCCGCCATATTGGGTTTAGAACGATATTAGATATATTGTACAGTCATCAGAACCAAAGCTGTGTGCAAAATTTCAGCTCGATCGGATAACAGGATGTGGATAAAATTTCAATCACTAAATTTGATATATACATAATACATACATAGATTTCCAAGTATAATAAATTCATTGAAAAATTGTAGCCAGGTAATAAGTTAAATATGTGGTGACACTTAAATTTCATACACAAAATTACAGTTCCGTTAGATAGTGAAATGGGAGTAATTTGTCACAAGTTAAGTCTTACTGAATTGATAGTGTTGGCAACACTTAATAGCAGACAAGAACACTTAATTGATGGCTATAATAAGAATTAGGAAATAAAAATGGGTCATTATTTAACGCTTTCAACACCAATATCTAAGATACGTCGAAATCGCACACAGTTTCTTAGAGGATTAATTCTATCATTTCCACTGTTAAAACCGTGAGTGGAAGAAGCATTTACAACTTTTTAGTAATAGTAATACTCTATTTAGCAAGGGCTTACGGTGATTGATACTTTCTTTCCCTTCTGAGTAAAAGCAATCCTTTTAAGCAAGTATGAAGTAAGTTAACTATGAAGTGAAAAGATTTAGGGGCAGATCCACCTCGAAATCCCGCGGAGGTAGACACACACCCCCCCCCCCCCCCCCCACCCTGCTCAATTCGGGCACGGCCAAACGTGATCAATCCAGGTGGGTAGTGCAGAGGGGGGTCCCGTGATTATTAGCTAGAAGAGTAGTTGTTTTGATTAGGTTCTCCAATAATGAATGTTTTAAGTATTTGCCTAACTGGTATATTAGCGTACCCAGATTAGGGCAACAATATAGAGCAAGTAGGTATTTTCATAATAAAAAAAAGTGTGTAAGTTATGATTTGCTAATACCTAAATAATATTCTCTGATCAGGAATTCTTAAAAAAAAAAACGTTAAAAAATCTTTTTCGCTCAAATTTTCAGGTGGGTAATTCCCCACCTACAGATTTTTCAGGTGGGTAGTACTACTTTCGCCGTCCTTGCTTGCATAGCTGTATATTTTATTTTTTGGGAATATTGATAGCTTATTTTATAGCGAAATCTGATTCGTGTTGATGATTCATTTTGATACTAGATAAGTGCATATAATTATATGATTTACGTGACTTTTGCAGGCTTTTACCAAATAATTGATATCTGATAACCGCTATACGTTTAGTGTGCTATATGAAAAATATGTAGCGATCTGAAAGTTATATCCTGTTTTTTTTTTGTTTGAATTATTAGGTAGGTACTTAATACAAATAAAATCATTTAAAGAATGTGATCAATACATGGGTTATAAAATTAAAAATTGATACATTTATCATAAGACTCATAAGTGAAAAGTCAAAAACTTAAATAAACTAATGAATAAATGTTTATTTAATATTATCACATAAAAAAACTAGTAAGAAAATAATATTAACATTAATACAAAAATAAATTACATTAATAAATTATCGAACACAACATATCATGATTTGATTTAAATAAAATTTTTCTTTTTTTAGTTTTTATGTTTAACGCAACAAAAAAGAAAAAAACAATGCTAAAGTACATTCACCGAGAAATTATAGTGCTAATAAACAAACAAAAACTGGATTTCTGACGTTTGAGGTAATGTTACCAAACTAGAGGCCACCAGATCGCCTTGGTGGCAATTTTGAATTATGAGGACAATTATAAATATTTATGAAAAATTTGGAAAGTTTTCTGAAATTTTGGAAACTATCTCGGGGTTTTGGAAACTTTTGGAAATATTTAAATATTTTATAGCAAAATTTCATTTTTATCAAAACTTCGTTCAGGAAACACTCGAAAATTTTCTGGAAACTTTCATATGGAAAGTTTCTTTAAGCATCACTTATTTTTGCAAGAGGTTTTTCTCTATCTGAGTAAGGCAGGGACTATAAACACAGTCTCCTTAGTTTAAAATTGACAGTACGAGTGATTCTGTTAACATTATTTTATTTGATGGTACTCGTGATATTGGTACAATGGGCCTTTCCCACGTTTTTTTTTTATTGAATATTTGAAAAGTTCTCTTTAAAAACTCACCCGTATTTTTTCTTTTTTACGAAATTTGCTTCTTTTCTACAGAAAAAATTATTATGTTATATGAATTTAAAATTGGCGGCAATATTTCTGCACTGATGACGAAATGGGGGGAATGACCAATCAGTATACTCTAGCACCCTTGGTAGAGGCTACATATGAGCAGATTTTACGTATAAGTGTTTGTCTCTTTCTATCTTTACTGAGTTGACAGACATGTCATCAAGCTTTGTTAGTTCTAGTCTAGTGACGTGTGAAACTACAGAAACTTTTCTTTGATGTATTTACTATCAAGTTGCCAAAAATGAATGCAATCTAAATCATATGACATTATTCCAAAGTTAAAACCTCTAGTTACTGTACTAATATATAATAATACATTTATAGGTACAGGTATTTCATACCTGCTGAATTTATAAAACTAAATAGGTATGTACAAAAACTGAATAAAAACGTTAAAATATGATTCATTTCACTTTTGTAGTATACAAATTACAGTTAATAAATATAAACAACTAGGTTTAAGTGTTTTATTTTCTTTTACATTTATTGAATAATTTTTAAAATCATTATTAAATCTAAAGATTTATCAGTAACAGTTATTTTATTTAAGTAAACAGGAATTGTCATTCACCATTTACTTGTCAATAATAGGGAGATTATCACTTGCTGCTTTCTCAAAATCTGTCTCCATTTTTTTTATGTCTACACAGTACACACACACACTTTTAAATAATTAACAAACACAGTTATGAAGTCAAAATACTAAATCCGTGCGTAAATCATAAATAAGAGAACATAACTTATTTATTTTATTTCCATCATTGTTGCCAAGTGTCAGTTATTTGTTGAGAGCCAACATGTCGAAAGTGTGTTTCTTCTGTTAATTCTTATAATTTTTATTATAGGAAGTGGTATTATTCAATGGAAATTCATTATTTTCAAAAGCGGAGATAAAAAGTAGACATTCTTTAGTGAAATAATTAAAGCATTTCCTCTAACGTTAAACATTCATATACATTAGGCAACATGGAAATAGTCTCATCGGGAGGTTTCCAGACGAGATGTAAAATTCAGAAACATCAAGAGGTTCGGTTAATTTTCGTATACGGCATCTGCATCATAACCTTAAATTTTAAGTTTTTCAAGTTTATTCTCATTTTAAATGTTTGTATATGCATTTTTAGCTTGAAGCCGTACTGGCTCCAAGCAATATTTAAAAATTCATGTAAATAATCTTTCAATATTGTTGATTAATAAAAATAGTCTGCTAATTACAGGTTAGACTTCCAACCTACAAAAAGAGTCCTATTTTATTAGGTATTTAGAACTTCATAAACATTACACTGAACTAGACTTTAGTTGAAAATACGGGAACAAAGCAGAAATTTTAATAATAGCTGGGTAATACGTTTAAATCTTAAGAAACACATATTTTTGAGGTTACCTGTGACGTCACGTGCAAATGCCCTATGAATCCAGAAATTGTTCAATTTTGATTGGAGTTCCCCCCATGACGTAATTTGACGAATTAGACAATATTTTTATTTTTAAAATATCCATTTAAAATTAAAATATTATACGATATGATGCGTATATACAATATTTATTAGGTGTTAATAAATGATTTATGACAAAATAATCATCAAGTTCCATTACATGGGAAAGGCCCATTGTTTCAATCTCAAAAATTATGACTGACACAATTTACTAATGTGTTGAGTGAAAGATAATGTTTCATTAAATGTTATGCCCAAAGCTTCACATTTTGAATTATTGTATAACCAATAGTAATTTTCAAGTTTAGACTTGTACTCTATTAGATGTTCCTAGGTAGAGATAAACACACATACTAGGATTTAATATTAAACCTCTAATTTGCAATGTACAATTTACAATTTAATATAATTAATAACTGATCTCATGTTTTGATGTACTCATTTGCAAAATTTCTAATATAAGCGAAGTAGTTTCTCCTTACCTTTTTAAATTGAAGAAGAATTGCTTGTTCTGGAGCGCATTCCATTAAATAACCAACTGCAATCAAATATGAAAGTTTTTCTGATGTGTAACTTGTGATTAATTTATTCGTAATATATACAAAACATTTTTGTCTATACAGTAACCTACAAAACACAAATAAAAAATTATAAATTAATATATCACATTTTACACAGGCAGTGTCCACTGCCAAACAGGACAGCTGACATAGTGAGAAATATATCACCGAGCTCCCAGACCCTGGAAACTCTTTGTTAACAATTTTTTTTTTTTACTTTTTGTATATTAAAACTGAATGAGACAATCCTTTCTGAAGCCAAGTTCAATAATAGTAAAATTTACATATTTTGGAAATAAATTGTTGATCAAGTCTTTTTTTCAGCTTTATAATAGAGCATTTATTACATGTAGACAGCACTGCAGACAATGTTAGGTATTAACCGTAAACCTATATTCCTAGACTGGGCTCAACCTGACAAATTCTTTAAATTCTGTCATTCATGTTTGCAGTTTTATTTTGTATGTTATTTAAAGGACATGTTGACCCGATGTTTCATAAATTCAATCAATTCAATCATGTAGAATAGAGATAGCAATAAACATTGATGCTGTCGGATTTTAATGATACTGAGTTACGGTAAATGCTCTATTAATAAACATATACAGGAAAAACAATATGAATAATTTTTTCTGATATACCGAAAAATCCATTGGCTTTTACAATAATATGGTTTATTAAAATGACCATCATCTAATGGGAAAATCCAAACTTTAACAAAGAAAAGAACAAACTATTAATTATATAAAGAATATTGTAGGAAAATTCAAACTGACCGAATCAGAGATTCAGACAGAAGTTCCAGCTCATGAGAACTAAGGAGTTTGAAAAATGATGAGAAACTGCTCTATAGATTCTGTGAAAACCTGAATGTTTTCATGATTATACTTGCCAGGCTGTCAAATTTTATTTCTTTCAAGCTATATGTGCAAGCATTTCAACATACCAGTACCGGAAAAATATTATGAATATACCACTAAGAAGGTTGTCAATACCAACGACATCACAATTATGTGAGGCCTGCCGATTATAACCAAGGCTCGGGAGATTTATCTCGGTGCCAGAGACAGCTCTCATATAGACATAACATTATACTGCAAACACCTACTGAAACATTCAGAAAAACGATGAAATGGTGAAATGTTCATCATTGTCAGCTACAATGTATTTTTGGTGATAAATTTAATCTAAAAACAGTACTGGTTCTTACAAAAACATGTAATGCATGATGCAAATAAAAATCAATTTTGAATCAAACACATACCTTCCTGTTCTGTTTAATATGTGTGGCGTGTTTATTATGCTTATTTTCATGATAATTAAATATAAGCCTCTGGCAACATAAAACATTTTTTTCCCAGTAAAATAAACCATTTTTATATAATATTAAATCATACATAAAAAACAAGGTTAAGGATTAATGGCATAAAACTGCCATATACCATGTGCATCACAAATGTAAACAATGTGATAAAGTGAATTTTATTTCATTTTAAAATGCTAAAACCGCTGCCCCAGGAATTACTACTTCCACATCCAGATGTTCTATCCAAGTCTCTCATAACGAAAAAAAAAATTGATACTATATTTGCACTTTACTATGTGGAAATAATCGTTTATAGAACTTTAAGGTACTTGTATACTAAAATGAACTTTTACAGTTTTAAATATAATTTATTAAGTATACTAATAAATAAAGTGATTTTACACTTGAATTTTCAATAAAAATAAAATCGTCCATTTAGTTTTGGAGTAATCGATTCGGAAAGTTTGACATGCCTTACTTGACATAGTAGATCCCGAATTAAAAAATCATCCGTCCAGTCTAGAAGTTATTAGAAGTTTAATCAACTTTAGTCCTAAATTTGTTATGTATAAATAAAGCTGTTGAAATTGATTCGCAATACTGCATATTTCGAAGGTGGCGTGAATATTTAAATTTTTAAAAAGTATAAAATGAATAGTAGTAATACCATTGTGTTGTATTTTTTAATTTGTTTTTGGAGGTGCAAAATTTTGCTTACATTCGTTTACTTCATGCACTTTTCCGGTATGTGCACTTCTGTACAATAAAATCCTGTACACTTGAAAAATCAAGTAATCCAGTTTTTACTAATATTAAGTGATGTGAATCAGCCTTTTTAGAATTTAGATTTTTTATTATCATATAGGTTATAAAAAAGTGACATTGATTGTGAAATGTCATAAGTAAGGTAAGTTAATTTCGGCATTTCGAAAATATGGCACTGACACACAAATAAAAAAAGACTGATTCAATATAGCAAAAAATAGGTGTACGGGATTTTATTGCATAGAAATGTAGTCGTGAGCAAAAAAAAAAATAGGACAACTATTTTTGTCTAATGTAAATCTATCTCTATTTGCACACTTGCAATGAATTTTGACAAATAACTGACAATGTCACAAAAATTAAAGTTAGATGTACACAACTAGATTTTAGCAAAAATACGTTATAAGACTTGTCCCATTTCTTTTTGCATACACTTCTGTGCAATAAAATCCTGTACCCTTGAAAAATCAAGTAATCCAGTTTTTACTAATACTAAGTGATGTGAATCAGTCTTTTAGAATAAGTAAGGTATTTGGAAAAATGTTAATGAGTTAATGATTTCGATTTATAAAAAATTTAATTATCCTGGCAGTATGAATAGGGAATTGCTCCACCGAAGAAAGCATAACGTTTTCCAAACGGGCGATAGACATAATTTAAACAAAACAGAATGCGGGCTTGCTTATGTTCCTCTGTTAATATGATCAT
Organism: Rutpela maculata; assembly: GCA_936432065.2. Classification (NCBI taxonomy): domain Eukaryota; kingdom Metazoa; phylum Arthropoda; class Insecta; order Coleoptera; family Cerambycidae; genus Rutpela; species Rutpela maculata. The sequence continues at coordinate 59,808,968 of OW386291.2, read as the reverse complement.
CTTGGCACTTACAGTTTTTTAATTCCAATTTTCCTATCCTGCGGCTAGCTGTTGACCTCGATGCTGGAAAATTTGTGATGGACACAGCGTCTACTGCTGTTTGAAACGGATTTTCCCTCAAATAGCCAAGGAGCACTTCACCTTGAGCAAGATTTGAACTTCTCGGTCAGCCTGAACTGTCTTTTCTCTTTATGATACCTTCCTCCTCCCGCCTTTTCTTCACACTCATAACGGTACTTTTATTTAAGTGATAATGGTTAGCAACTGCTCTGATAGACCATCCCTCTTCAATTTTAGAGAGAATTAGAATTTTTTCAGTTCAGTTAATTTCGGCATTTCGAAAATATGACACTGACACTGACAAATAAATAATGATCTAATATAGCGAAAAATTATTTCGGATTTTATTGCACAGAAGTGTACAACTGAAACGAATGAGCAATTTTTGCAAAAAAAAAAAACATTATAAATTGAAAGTAAACCACAATGTTTTTCACTTTTTATATCTTCCAAAGAAATTATCAATAAGCATTCTAATTATTTTAGACTTTTACCAAGCTCCTTTATGTTAACCATGCGATTTGCTTCACAAACCTGATCTTGGCATTCGGTTAAAAGGTTAGAATCGGGTTTATTATTTCTAATACTTTTTTAAATCTTAATTGTTTTTTTAGGGCATTTCTTTATATAAACTTACCTTTATATTAGTTGTTCTGACAGTTTTAAATATGTTGTATTATTATTTAAGGTACAGAATGTACAAATGGCTCACAAATTAGTGACACCACAGAACCTAAAGAGGTTGAGGAAGTGATAAGGAATTTAAAAGATAAGACTTCTGGTATAGACGGTATATCTACCAAAGCTCTTAAATTCGCCGCGGAGATTATTGCAGTTCTCTACTCTTATTTAGTAAACAAATGTTTTGAACTGGGATATTTTTCTTTAGTATTCAAAGTGGCAATTGCTTTACCTGTAAATAAGAAAGGTGACGTACAAGATAAGGAACTATGAAGAATTTTTCCTTGAAGAATTTTTGAGAAACGTAACTGTGAATAAGAATAAAGATGATGTAAATATTAATTTAATCGATGAATTGGTATTTTTCTCAGAGCTACTTAAAAATTCAAAATTTGAAATTTGAATAACCTTGTAATCCACTTGATGTTTTAAAATATATTTTAGAAAATTAGTTAATTGGCACGTTTCCTAACGCATATACTATCCTAGAATTTATTTATATATACCAATGTGCAATTGCGAGTCGGGATTTCTAGGTTTCTCGGTTGTTCGAGAGCCACCCCCTCCCCCCCCCCCCCCCGGATCCGCCACTGTTGTCTATATTCAATTTCCATACCATAAATACTCCTACTTTACAAACTTTATATATCAAAAATAATAGGGAGCATTAATACAAAGTGGTTTTAAAATATCTTGAGCAGGCTCAATCTTTTTCAAATTTAAGTACCATAGAAATGTATTCATACTTACTTACTTTTTGTTACAATAGCTTGTTATACTCAGTGAATCGTAATTATCATTCATTATTATTCTAAATCCCTTTGCAACCTCACTATCTTGCTCAAGCATATCCAGTAACTTAAAAATAATAAAAAAGAAACGTTTATCTCAGATAATTAATTATAGCACATCATATAGTAAGTACAATACGGCTCAATGACAAAAGTCATCGGGATATAATAAACTTTCTCCCAAACTAATAAAATCTCTCTCAATTTGTTATAGTTCCTTTAACACATTCACTGCTGACGAAAATTTGAGTAAACATGAAAGGCTAACAGATACTGGCCCATAAGTTGCATGTAGAACGAGAGAACGTCTTTAGACGACATGCGCTCCCTACCAACTAGTGGCATGGGGTCTAAGACGTCATCAGCACTCAACGTGTTAACACACTTCATAAATTTATCACTAGAAAAGGGTAAGTTTCCAGATTTGTTTAAATTAACTATTATTTTCCCTTTGTATAAAAAAGGCAATGTAACATATACTAAAAATTATCGACAAACATCTTTTCTAAAATTCTAGAAAGGTATGTGTATAATTTAATAACTAATTTCACCGACACATACAATATTTTGACAACTAGCCAACATGGGTTTTCTAAAGAAAAATCCTCAGAAACTACAACATATCTACTACTTAATTATGTTTATAGACTGGCGGTACATGACCAGTCAGGTGCAACGTTTTTAAAATGCATGCCAATCAAATATATGAATGAAATTACCATGAATATGCCAGAAACGCAAATTTTAGGGAGTCGTCGCGTGCAGAAGGGTGCAAATCGATTTTTTTTTTATTTTTTTTTTATTTTAAAATGGATGCCAATAGTGCCAAACGAAAAGCCGTGAAAAAGAATCCAGCAGAAATTCATTAGCATGCAGTTTCTGCGCGCAAAACAAATGTTGATGCGCAAATTAAATCGTAAAATTTTTTAGTATTCTTGATTTTGGATTTTTTTTCACGGCTTTTCGTTTGGCACTATTGGTATCCATTTTAAAATTAGAAAAAAAAAAACAAAAAAAATCGATTTGCACACCCTTCTGCACGCGACGACTGCCTAAAATTTGCATTTCTGGCATATTCATGGTAATTTCATTCGTATATATGATTGGCATGCATTTTAAAAACATTGCACCTGACTGGTCATGTACCGCCAGTCTATTATGGGGAATTTGATAAGGGCAGTTACATTGTCACTCAAGTCTGTCAAGTCACTCAAGGCTTTTGATAGTCTAAATATATGTATAGTAGAGGAGCATATGTACTTCCATGGCGAAGTTAGTGAAGGGAGGATTAGGGATGATGTTTCAATAAAAAATTGTCTTTTGATAAGTTATTTTCATGGTGTCACTTTGAAGTGGAGGTGGGTAGAATTTATGACGTCATCAAGATGGCGGCCAATGTGATTTAAAAGAATGACATTATCTCAATTATTTATCGGTCGATTTTCTTTTGCGACGGCTCATATTAAAGATAATTAAAATGTCTATAAAAGATGTTCTTAAAGTATTTACTCTAAAGTAAACAGTAACGGTTTGTTTTTAATAATATTTAATTTGGATACTATTATTAAACTTTTCAATTATTTTATTAGTATTTAATTACTTTTATTATTAGTAAATTGACGATTTACTCCCAAATTGGAGTAAAATAATGTTGTATTTGATGTTAATTAGAAAATATTATATATTTGTGCGACGCTAGATAATTAAAATTTTTATACAAAATATTCTAAAACTATTAACAGTTGTAAGGCAAAAAAACTGGAGGTAACCGTGAATAATTCCTACAAGGAATTTTTTGTGTGTAGAGTGCGGAGAGGGTTATCTCAATCATTAATTATTGTTTTCCACAAAAACATTGTTATGTTTACAAAATGGCGGTCAAATTAGTTTCTCTCAATTATCTCCTTTCTTGCCAGTTCTACCCTAAAATTACGTATTACTAGCATTGTAGATAATGAAAATAGCTACAACTTTTGTTTAACTTATTTTTCTCGATTGCTAATATTTGACAATTTGCAGCAGTCAGAATGGCAAGAATTTATGCTTCGCTGCAGATTTTTGCAATTATCTCTGTCCCCGTTGGTCTTATATAGTAATTAGTTATTATCAATATTGTGGATTATAAAATTTCCCAAAACTTTTGCTTAAACAATTTTCTTCCACTGTAAGCTGTTTCAAAATTACAGCAGCTCGAGGTTTGAGAAATAATAGCATTTTCGAGCTGCTGTTATGTATAAACAATTGATAACTGATGAGTGAAAGAAAATTTTTTGCACAAATGTTTTAGGAAATTTTATAATCTACAAAACTGATAACAACTAATTACTATGTAGGAGCAATGGGGACAGAGAAAATTGCAAAAATCTGCAGTGAAGCATAAATTTTCACATTTATGGGCGAATGAAAATCGTAAAGTATTAGCAATAGAGACAAATTGTTGTGTTGACAGATCAGTGAAAGCTCGAATAATTCGGATCAAATTCATTCTTTCAAAGAAATAACACAAATGCAAGTCAATTTTATTGATTATGCAAAATTAATAATGAATATTAATAACGTCGCAACAACGGGGAAGACATATTTCCGAAATTCAAAGAACTTTTTCAAATTTGGAGCTGCTGTAATTTTTAAACAATTGACCGTGGAAGAAAATCGTTTAAATAAAATTTTGGGAAATTTTATGATCTACAATATTGAGAAACTAATTACTAGGTAGGAGCAACTGGGACAGAGATAATAACAAAAATCTGCAGTGAAGCACAAATTTTCACCATTCTGATGGCTGTAAATAGTAAAATATTAGCGATAAAAAGATAGTTTAAATAAAAGTTGTAGATTTTTTCATTTTCTACGACATTGGCAAAACCTAATTTTAGGATAGAACTAACCGAAGAGGAGATAATTGAGAAGAATCTATTTCGACGGTCATTTTTTAAACATAGCAGCCGTAGCTGCAATGGTATTTTTGTGGAAAACTTTAATTAGTGATTGTGGCCACCCCCTCTACACGCTAAAAATAAAAAAAAATTTCTAGGAATTGTTCACCCTTCAAATTACAGATTAACTGTACTCCAAAAAAGGGCTATTAGAACATTAGCTGGTGTTCCTTATCGTGGCAGCTGTAAACCATGATTTACGAATCTCAAAATATTAACTCTGCCTTCAGCATTATGTAAAAAAAATAATTTAGACAAATTTGTTACAAACATGAAATATCATGATCACTTGACACGTTCAAGGTCAAATTTGGTAATTCCTTTCCACAGATTAACGAGCACAAACAAAACTTATATTGGTATAAAATTATTTAATAAACTACCAATAACTGTGAGAGAGGCACTACTAATTAAGTACAAGTCAGTCATAAAGAATCATTTAATTGAGAATGCTTATTATGATATAAGTCATTTTAAATTTTAGTTTAACTTAACACAACAAAAAGTCTGTTCATGTTGTCTATATATATCTTATGATTTTATTCTCATGTACTTTTACGCTTATATAAGTTTTTATACATTTTTTAAATGATTTACCATACCTATATATCTTTCTGGTCAAAAAATTATTTTATATGTTTATGTGTGTGTGTGTGTGTGTGTGTGTGTGTGTGTATATGTATATATATTGAAAATGTTTCTTTATTGTATTTTATGTATTATTAGACGTGTCAAAACACTACGGTGCAATTGTGACCAATAAATGATATTATTATATAGTTACTCTAAAGTAAACAGTAACGGTTCGTTTTTAATAATAGATAGTTTGGATACCTTTATTAAACTTTTCAGTTAAATTATTAATATTTATTGTTTTTATTATTATTTAACTCACAATTTACTTATTTAGAGAATATTGTATATTCGTGACAAACATGATGACCAATGACAAACGACATCAATGACATCATTTAGATGCCTATTTAATGGCACTGCTGTAATTTTCTAATTATTTAGATTTATAATTTCATTTTGCTTTTAAACAAAATAAAATTATTTTAGACAATGTAATAATAATAATAATAATCTTTATTCACATATCAAATTAGTGTACATATGAATGATAATATTTTAATTATTGAAAAGGCGGAGTTCAGCTGAAAAAACAGAAATGTCAGATCAGCTGGTCTTACACTCAACCTGCTAATAGATAGATGGCAACATCAAACATATCTGAATTTTTTGTACAATATTTAACATGAGAAAAAAAAATACCTTTGTCCATATAAACTGAATTATTTGGAAGAAAAGGAAAAAAAAATAATTAATTACTACTTTTTTATGTAAACGGCTGAATCAGAAGATGTTTTTTAAAATGTTTGGCAAAAGTGAAACCTGTGCATGATTTCAGTAGAGGGGAAAGTGAGTTATATAATTTATATATACTAAATGTAAAAGACCTTTCAAAAAGTGCCGTTTTATGAATTGGAGGTGTCAGTATACCCTTATGTCTTAAATTTAAATTGTGCACGTCAGTACGAAATGTAATCTTTCTAAACAAATAAGAGGGACTGTTAGAAATTATGATTTTATGATACAATGTACAACAGTGTAAAATTCGTCGCTGTTTCATGTTCAGCCAGTTAGTTACCAAGAGCTTGTGACTTACAGAATGGTGTCTTCTGATCCCATAGATGAATCTAAGGCAATAATTTTGAATTTTTTGTATCCGCTGTGTAGTAGCAGCAGATAAGCAGGGTCCATACACAGAATCACAATAATTAAAAATCGACAAAATAAGAGTATCGCATAGCATAGTTTTTACTTCGATATTTAAAACATGGCGGAAGCTGTACAACATTTTTAACCTAGAAACAGCTCTTTTGATAGAAAGTGAAATGTGTTTCTCAAATCTAAGTGTAGTATCAATTATTAAACCTAAATCTTTTGCTTCTCCTTTGAGCGGCAAGTGAGTTCCATTAATTGCTAGATGAACATGTTGAGATAATCTCTCTCTATCAACAGCTCTACCAAAAAACATAGCAATACACTTATTTGGATTTAGATGTAAAGAATGTTCTAATGATACCTTGTAAATAATTTCTAAATCGGAATTTACAATGTCACAGCTATTTTGTATTTCATCTGGAAAAAAGGAATATAATACCTGCGTATCATCTGCATACATTTGCACATTACATCTTTGTATGAATCTAGGTAGCGATGACGTGTACACTGTATATAAAATGGGACCTAACACTGACCCTTGTGGTACGCCCCGTGACACATCTAAAAAATCAGAAGACTGACCATTCAGCACCACTTTTTGTTTTCTAGCATTTAAATAACTCTTAAAAAAGGATACTGATTTTTCATCTAATCCAATGTGTTTTAATATAATTAATAATACATTGTGTTCCAGAGTATCAAATGCCTTGGAATAATAATATAATACTTATTGAAAATATTTAGACCGTGTAATATTGCATCTGTTCAGTGTTCAAAGTTCCTGAAGTAAAGATCACTGAAGATGTGCTTTGCAGTCATAGATGAAACGTCTAAATGTAATTATAACATGACTACTGTCATGATTTATGAACTCTAATTTCTTAGCAATATTTATTGATTATAATTCCTAATAATATAAAAAAAAAGTTAGTTATTGTGTTTCAGAATCGTATATACCAAAATATTTTAAATACTGTTCACTTACACCGTACACCATGAAGTGACACCATAAAAATTATTCATCTATGGATAGTTCTTTATTAAAAACGCAACACCTCACATCCCCTTCATTAATTGCGTCACGGAGGATAATTTTTCTACATATGCTCCTATACTAATACAATTTATTCCCATATGAAAATATCATAGAGAATTAATTCAATAATAGAGCGAAAAACACAAAAATGTGAATTTGCAGATGAGGTAGTTTCTAATTTGTTACTATGTAAGTATCTAAAACTAATTTGGTAAATTTTTAGCCAAATCTGTTAATATCTAGCCGGACCCCACAGCCTTGAAAATGAAGGAAAGGTTAATTCTTCGATTTTTAATATTTTTCAAAGTGACATTTGACATTTTTTTATGACTCCTTATTAATGTCTAAATGTGTGTGGCAAAAGTTTTCCGAATAAAATATTTTTTAGTTCCAGGGAAATTAGAAATGTGTCACTGAAACACAGAATTTGAGGACGGACTAGTCACTCTTATCATCTTGGTAACACACGGAAAGAGCCACTAAATATCCATACCCTAACCAGGATTCGAACCCGGGGCCCTATGATCTCAAGCCTAACACATAAGCACTGAGGCCACCAAGTCTGTCAATATATTTCTTGGAACACTCCCAAGTAGCACAGACTGGTTATATAATGGTTTGTTATACGTTAAAGGAACTTTTCTTCTTCAAACTTTGTAACTTTTACTAAAACCGTAATAAAACTAAAAATACCTAAGTTGACATTGTATAAACATTTATATCAATAAAGTGGGGAATCTATAAGACTGTTATGAAACGTTGCAAAGTGATTTTAATAACTCTTTGTAACACCACAAAACAAATTACATTAAATTGTCTTATTTATATTTAAAATAACGTCTCAACAACCTACGTATAAAAATATGTAGACTTCAATCAACTCATTTATTTAAGTCAAAAAATATATATATGCTACGCAAATTCACTCATATATATACGCATATCACTTACAAAAGAAGAAATATTCCACCACCTAGTGAATAACTTTTTACTACTCTCTGTTATAATTTTTCTTTATTTATAACTTGTCTAGTTGTAATATGAACCTATGCGAGGTGAAAGGTTTGCACGCACTGTGCCTTTGGAGTGTTGATTACTTTTTTCACTCTCATGCTGGTGTAATGATATTGATATAAGTATTTTTTTACTTTTCTATAATAATCAGTAGTATATCTGTAGGGTTTAGAAACATGTTGATTGTGTACTCGAGGCATATTTTATCTATTAGAAAATAACACACTTTATATTACGAAGCAGGTTATGTTCGATATGTGTACAACATTATATCTTTAATACAACTATTTAAAGATTCTAAAATATACCCACTTTGGACGTTGGTGAAACTATTAAAAAACTCCAAATGAAAACTACAAAAATACGTATTTATTATGGCATCTATAAACGTTTAAGCATCTTATAAATACAGTTACATAATAAACATCTTCTACAACGTTGTTACACTTTAGAACAACTTCATATTGAACTAATAAATAACTTTTGTAAAACACGTGGTATAAACTGCAATACAACTCCAAGCAAGAACTATAATGTTAATAAAACTTTAATATAACTCAAAACAATGTCCTCACAAAAACTTTATTAAACGATGTTTAAATTCCGTCTACAAAACTTAAAATAGTTGTATAATCGTCGTTAACTTTTTAGTTTTATAATTTCAAATAATATAAGCTGTACAAACGTTATTCATAGTTATAAAAAACTTCCTTATGACTATGTGCTACTTGGGCTATGAGTTAACTTTTTCAAGGGTGCTCTAATTTTCCCAGAGGCTGCTGTTGGGCACCTCCTAGCACTTCCCTGGCTACAGGCCTGTATCTAATATGATTACATTCCACATATTTTTTTTTTCGCATTAATCTAGATCTTCACCATACAGTGTACACTGCCACTAGTGCCTGACTTGTATAAAATTATAGTACCTACCATTTCGATCCACAAATTTGCTTGGAAGTGATTTCTCATAACAAGAGCTTTTGTAATCCATGATAAAGTAACAATTACATTAGATTTGTCAAAGTGAATGTTCGTAAGTAAATTCTCTTTAATGATATCCAAACAATTATTAAAATCGTCTCCTGTAAAATGATATGATAAAAAAGTGAAATTAATAAAATAATATTAAATCCTTACCATCAGCTTGTTTATTAATCAAATTAGCTAATAGCTGTGTGGCAGTATCTCTAACCAAATTATTTTTGTTCGTCAATGAAATTCTTGTTAATAAATTAATAACATTTTGGTCAAGCGGTACTGCTTTACGAAATCTTGATAGTAAGCCATCTAATAAGAACATATAAACTTCTTCAGATTTTTCTTCATATTTGTTTATTGCAATTAGTTGCTTTTTTATTATTGTATCTTGAGTTTCATATTGTTGAGAACCAATTAAAATTTTAAATATCGAAGCTAAATAGAGCAATAACTCGTAATTTGAATTTATGTCCGTTACATCTTGTGTAAATACATATTCTACAAACTTATTTATTGTTTCTTTTTGCATAAATGTTTCTAAGATGATAATATTTCTCGATTCTTTTTCTAATAGATATTTTACATTCTTCATGGCTATAATTGCTAAGTAAATGTTTTCAGCAGCATAGTTCAATAAAGTATCACTGACAATATCTCTGAAATAATTTTCATTAGCTAGAACACTAAGAGCACTTAAATATAAATCAAGTGAATAAGGTTCACTTATTTTTGTCTTATATAAAATGTGATCATTTACTTCATCAGGATAAACAATTGATAACTTTTTAAAACAATTTAATATCGAATTTCTAACATTTTGCTCTTGAGAAGTAATAAGTATTTTATGTAGGTCTTCATAAAGTAAAGTTCTAATAGGAAGTGGGAGACTTTCTGCTAATTCAGATAAACAGTAAAACCCCGTGGTTCTTAAACTATTCTCAATGTCCGTGGCAGCTTTTAAACATAAAAGTGGTATTACTTCTAATTCTTCATGTTTAGTTAAATCTACGTCCTTACATTGATTCAAATAACTCTTAACAAATGGTATAATTTTGTTCAAAATAATTGCTCTTTTCTCTGAATCTATTGTAATATTAAATGTATTAGTTAAAAGGGGCACTATTTCCTTCACCATATATGCTGCAGCTTTTTGAGATGCTAATGATATGTAAAATAATATATTTGCAGATGGTTGAAACAATTTGGAGCCAGGTAACAAATTTCCTTTTACTGTAACGCAAATGTCTTCTAAAATGGATTTAAAATTTTCATCATTCGTCTGTGACATTTTATTTATTGCTGCAGTTAACGTCCTTAAACTTTCCTTTTTTATTTCATCATCTGCATCACTGAATACTTCTTTTTGTATATGTGACCATATCTCTAAAGCATGTTGGGTATAGGATGAAACATCGAAAATATTACAACCTTCTCTCTAAAATAGAAACTATAGATTATCACTGACATTTGAGGGGGCATCAATGATTGTTATAGTACAGTATCTTTATTTCAGGATAGTGAGAGCTCTGGATGTGCACCCGCAATTTATTTGCATAAGACCAGCAAACTACCAATTTTGTTATATTTATTATACCTATTTGATTTAATCAAATAGGTATACAAAGCCAGTCAAAATTTTTTAACCCTTTCACTACGGAACTGGCAAATTACGCGAGGATAGAGGCATTCTTAAATGCGGGAACCAACCGAATCTCTGAGTGAATATGTTTATATGTACTAATCTTCAATTTAACACAAAAAAAATCTCTTCTTTTATGTTTTTATATATTCACTATTTTCTATTTTATATGTTTTTTTAATAAATACTTCATTCTAAAACAAAATGTATTTAGAAATCTGTAAAATGTGACATTTTACAATATTTACATGTAACATTTTGTATACAGTTAAAGCGCACCAATGCGGGAAACGTACACATCCGCGAACGTGATTCATATGTTAGTTGCGGGAGACGTACAAATCCGCAAAGCCTTAGGATGGCCACAATGAAAAGGTTAATAATCATCGCAGAAAAAAGTATAGTGTGTGTGTGAACTGTTTCTTGTAAACACAATAACTTATTTTAGACCTAAAATTTTCAAATTTGGCACATATGAAAAATAGCCCTATTAAAATTGGGACATATCCGTCATATAGTCTAAGTCGTGTAAACTATCTTGTTTTACATAAACCACGTTATATTATAATTTTAGAACAAAATCTTACTAAAGTTTTTGATTAAACACAAAAAATACGAAGATATACAAGATATCGAAACTATAATATATATACAGTATGTCAAAGAACTTTATGTAGTTTAAGATATATATTAATTTTACTTTAAAATATTATGAAGTTATTTTTAACAATACTATTAGAAAATGAATGAAAGTTGCAGTCGGGCACTACCAAATGCAAATGGTTATTAAACACTTCTGTTAGACATAAAATTTTTATTTCAAATTTGAAAAAATTTTAAAATACCATGGTACAATATTACCTATTTATATTAGATCATATCCATCATACAAAGCAATCGCTAAAGGCGTCTAACCCATCATTTTTATGTGAAATATGTTTTATTATAATTTTACAGTAAACGTACTAAGTTTTTGATTAAGCACGCAAAAATACGAAGTTGCACAAGATATCAAAAATTACAGCAGATATTCAACGAAATATCTAGAAGTAGTAATTCTGTAAATAAAATGACGTGCAACAATTGTTATTCTACCTAATATACATTATACATATACATGTATATATTTATTTCGATTCGGGTTTGTAATTTTTATCAAATAGTGTAAGTAGTCATTATAGTGAGCATATTAATTACCAGTAACTTCAAGGAATCTAATTTGGCAATCTGGAGAGATGAATCCAACTTTTCCAAGGCAAGAGTAATGCAATATTCTGCAAATTCTGGATTAGCACACAAGCATGGACATAATGCATTTGCCAAATCCTCTCTAGTAACACTCTAAAATTAAATTATTAAATTTATTATTTAAATATCGAATAAAATAAAAACACATCATTACATTTTTAATTATAAACATTCGATAAAGTACTTTTTTTACTCTAGTTGTTGAATTATTCCTATTTTATATTAATGCATTCATGGAAAATTAATTAGTGACGTCTATTAAGAAGAATTTTAATAGAAATCGAAAAAGGGTCGAGAATGGGCTCATTTAGTAATATTTAATTTACAATTTATTTTTGCATTTTCCGTAAGTATTTAACACTTTAATTATATAGTGAAAGAATTGGCCGCTAGCGTTAATATCTGTGGTACTTTTTGTGGTACTGCTATTTTTCCTAGTCAATCAGGCCGGGATGGCCCATTTGCCTAGGGATCTACAGTTGAGGCGCTCGCGCGCAAACCCCGATAAATCCACAAAAAGTCAATTTTGAGTTTGCAATAGTTTCATGTATGTTAGACTAAACTCTACAAGCCTATATAATCTTTGGTAACCAAAACGCGATAAATCCCATATAAATCTAATGTTAAAGTTGACCTGATAAATCCACAAAAAGTCAATTTTGAGTTTGTAATAGTTTCATGTATGTTAGACTAAACTCTACAAGCCTATAAGTAATCTTTGGTAACCAAAACGCGATAAATCCCATATAAATCTAATGTTAAAGTTGACCATTTCGAACAAAACCAAATAAATCCAATATAGTTTTTTGTAATTTCCCACAACTTCGTGTGTGTGGATTTATCGGGGTTTGCACGCGAGCGCCTCAGTTTAGCGTGGACTCCAAACCATGGTCCTCGACCACCAACTTTGACCCACCCTGGGCCATCCACCACCTTTTATGGCGGTTCAATAGCCCGGGATTGTCTCCTGGGTCAGCCTCCGCCTTTATGGTGGTTCAAGGATTGTCTCTGTTGGCAGCCTACCGACTATTAGATGAGATCATGGATCACCCATTCAAGTGCTGGACTCACTAAGCGCTGCTGCGTCTCACTGATCGAGTGTTGGAACTTAAACCGGTGATCATACTTCATCCCCTAGCATTAATATTAACTGTAATATTTTATTTCCAATTCACAGCATATTTGAAATGTCTGGCGGAATGACGTCACGTTCGATTGGTTTTATGAGTTATGCACATGCGGTTATAGCACGCCTGTTGAGTATTGACGTCACACTGCGTTTTCGCGTGCTCTATTTTAATTATTTATTTTGAGGGAGGAGTTGAAAAAATTTATAGTATTTTGCACATTTATTAACTACAAGGTATACTTTTACTTCCACATCCAGTGGAAGTATAGTAACGACAAAAAAATTTGTCCAAATAGGCTTAGAATTAGAGATGGGCGCGTGAGTCGATTTTGACTCACGCTCACAACTATAAACCTTTAGCTCACGCACACTCACGCACGACTGATATATGTTAAGGCAAACTCACGCACGCTCACGCACGGGATCTTTTGACTCACGCAGACTCACGAAATCTTCCGTGATTTGGTACCTTAAATGTACACGCTCACGCCGTGACACGGCGTGACACTGTGAAATTCACGTCACGTGCCCATCTCTGGACCAGAGTGACCAGACCAGGCTAGGAGGGCTAGGCGACTGGCGAATGCAGTAGAGAGAGATTGCAATTACGCAGTTTGATTTGAATGTTGCGTCATTCATCCTGTCCTTTTCCCTCCCTTCTCGCGCTCGTGTTCCGTCTTCCATCTATCGCTTCGCTTCTTATTCTTGTCACCGTCGAGATTTTAAGTTTGAGCGAAAAAAAATTTCTGTCTGTCGGTCTGTCTGTCTGTCTGTAACTTTTTTTGTGCGCACGTTTACTCTGGAACCGTTTAAGATATTGACTTGAAATTTGGTACACATATATACTTTAATGAGATTTGGAACTAGATTATATTTTCATCTTGTTCCGTCGAAGGGTTGGGGGGTAAATTGGGGAAAATTTGGGGTAAATAGGTAAATCAAGCTCGTGAGAGCCCATAAAATTGATATTTAATATATACAAGAGAAGCTAAGGTTTCAAAAAAATTTTTGGCATTAGCCACCTCCATTACCACCCCCACCCCCCCATTATTAAAGGGGATGAAAAAAAATGTGATTTAGTGTGTGTACAAGAACCGGAAACCTCAAAATATCCTTTACCCCCACCCCACTACCGATGTGGGGTATCGTTTTATGGATTTTTGGGGTAGAGGATTTTAAATATATTATTAAAGTTCCATAAACAATTATTTCCACATACAAAGTTTTTTCGATGTGAGTGATTTGGATAGAAAATATGGATGTGGAAGTAGTGATTCCTTGGACAGTGGTTTTGAAATATGAATTTAAAAAAAATGCTAAATGAGCTCATTATACATATCCTATTGCTGTCAGAATCTGGGCACATACATTATTGGAGACCCAGTCAAAACAACTCCTCTACTAGCTAATACTATGAAGTACTGAATTACAAGATGGCCTTTTTAAATAAGTGGCCAATTATTAATATTTTAAAGTATTTCAGACAACAGAAATTACTAGCAATGGTAATTTTTTCATGCAATATCTTTAATTAACTGCTTAGGCAAACTCAACAATTCAAAAAGTATCTTTGATATTATCTCAATTCCTATATTAAACATTGTTTTACACACACAAATAATTTCACAACCAAGCTGTGGTAAAATTTAACTTGAGCAGTGTACGAGTTGATAACCACAGGTCAACAAAAAGAAAAAAAGGGGGCTGCACTTTCAATCAGAACTATCTTATCGTATGTTTTTTGACATACTGAAACCAATTCTGATATTAAAGAATAATCTATCGCATCAGTTTTTGTCTACTAAAAAGGTCAAAAAAAACATCTTGTCCTAAAGTTCTGATCTAACTTTCTGAAGAATTTTGACTTGCTGGAGATAATTTTGAACAAAAAGAATTATACTAATACCACCCCTTTTACCCCCTAAAAAGGGCAAAGAAAAGGTCTTGTCCTAAGATTCTGATCTAACTTTTCAGAAGTATTCTGATGTGCTGAAGCTAATTTTTGCCAAAAAAAAAAAAAAAAATCCTATCGTGTCAGTTTCCCTCTGCCACCCCTAGAAGATAAAAGGGGGTAGTAGTGGGAAACTGACACGATAAGAAATTTTTTTTTTGTTAAAAATTGGCTTCAGCACGCAAAATACTTCAGAAAAGTTAGATCAGAACCTTAGGACAAGACCTTTTTTTACCCTTTTGAGGAGATAAAAGACAAAAACTGATGCTATTGATTCTTTTGTTAATATCAGAATCGGTTTCAGCATGTCAAAAAACATAGAGACAAACATAAAAACATAGAGACGATGGTTCTGATCAAAAGCACAGCCTCTTTTTTTTTTTTTTTGTTGACCTGAGTAATTGACCTACAATTTCATGTGTTGTGCACAAAGTTGTTGAAATAATGCTGAAATGTGTCGCCCTATTATGTAGACAAATTTTTTGACTATTATTTCAATAACTTTGCATGCAACAGAACTCGTAGGCGAATTATCAACTTGTGTAGAGCTTCAGTTAACTTTTACTGGACTTTAGACATATCCACTATTAATTTTAAAGACCTGAAACATTTGATATTACTTATTACAAAGATATTTGGCACGTGGTACGTGGTGATGTCCATGTCACGCATTAAACACCACAAAAGAGGTACTGTCTTCTATGAGAATCTCAATAACTCAGTACAAATCAAGTCTCATTCTGATATTACATAATTAGCAACATTATCATTGAGTATTTAATACTTACAACTGACTCAGAAGGGGGTGCTTTGAAATCAATAGGAAAATAACAAGCCATTACTTCAAACATTTCTTCAGCCAAATGACCCAATGAAACAGTTCTAAGAAATGTTTTCAGCCAAATGAACAAAAAGAGTAAGTTCCTAGGGTCTCTTTCTCCATCAATTGAAGATATTACACCGTATACAAAATCTAACTTCATTGAAAGCAGTTCTAAAAGAATAACAATTTTACTAGTTATTTACAATTATAAAAGACCTATAAAATAGAGCTCAATCAATTTAATGACAAAAAAATATCAAGTTTATTTTTCATATACTTAGTCATTATTGATACTATCACTAGTCATAATATAAAAACTTGTATCTTAAAAAATATTTATGTACTTAATAATAATTTATGTAACAAATGCATGAAGTTTTTTCACGAGTGGAAAGTTTCCTATGGCAATCCCATGAGTAGAAAAAAAGGTACTTTTTGCATGAGTTTCATAGAATATTTCTTTCTATGACTGTCCTTAATCTCCATATTTCGATAAATAAATTTCAAAATTAACTTAAACAAATCTATAATATGACATTTCTAAACCTAATATTGTGAGACAACTTAACATGCTGAGTGCGCCTGTTGGCTCTGGCTGACATCTGTGGATGTCAGGTAGTGCGAATGACGGCTCTAGCCGACATACCGCCCTAGCATTTCATAAATCAGTCTGAGTTCAGCCGGTATCTTGCCAGGCTTATCAAAAAAGTATGTCAGCATTAGGAGTAGGTGACCAAATATAGAGCAGCAGTCAACGTGGATGTCAAGTAGTGGGCTTTGGCCGACATACCGCCATAGCATTTCAATAAATCAGTCTGAGCTCAGCCGGGATCTTGCCAGGCTTATCAAAAAAATGTATGTCAGCATTAGGTGACCAAATATAGAGCAGCAGTCAGCCTGTTAAATTGTTTTTTTTGTCCGACCAGAAAGTACACCCTTTCTGGAGACATTATCCGCCAGAAAATAACGTTTTCCCAGGCTAGACCGGAAAGTGACATTAGGAAACGGCAAAGTCTTTTCCGATCCCTGCTATTCTCGTTTCTATGGAAATGAATTTGTGTTAATTGTTGAGATAAGTGTCAAATAGATAAATACACTTGACTTTTACGAGTTGTCAAAAGGCAATTCACAAGTTATGGAAAATATGGATTCAGATTATGAAGTGTCGGCCGAAAAAAAAAAATAGACGACCGAAAAACAGTGTTTTGCAGGTCTCCCCAAGCTTCCAGGACTCACCTGCGGTTCGCCCTGGAATCTGCCCGGGTCGACCTGCAAAACATCACTTTCCGGTCTTGTAACGTAAATTACTATTTCAATATACTTTTAGATTCGGCTATACACAAGAGTGAAATAATGTTATTTTTTTCATCATTACCATAAACATATGTTTTACACACAAAAAATAATTAAAAAAAAGTAATGTTTTAAGTTTTAGAAAAATAATATACAATTTTGTCGAATGTCATAATACAGAGTGCAACTTAAGCACGTTAAAATATTTCAGGGCGTTACTCCCAACTAAGTTTGAGAATAAAAATTCCTATAAAATTCTTCGTTTTGGAGATGAAATTTCCAAACAAATGTATACCATATTTGTGGTATTTTTTGTATTGTCATTATTAATGCAACTATTTGAATCAAATTTAGCACACAGCACACTTAGATAGGATCCCTTAGATAAATTATACCATGCTCTACAATGAACCAGACAGAGCTATGAGTACCAAGCAAGCTGATTGTTTTGTTTTTGGCGTCTTGATTACATGTTTATTTGTTTAGTTCCATGAATGTCATGGTTCCATATAAAAATTTATGAGGTGTGTTCTATAAAAAGATTCAAATTTTTCATGACTAATTATACGAATGCTGAGATGGCTGATATAGTCTTTGTTTATGGCTTAGCTCACGGAAATGAATCACAAGCAAAGAGTGATTGAAAGTATCCACAACACAGAAGGCCTTGTTCAGCGACATTTCTAATACCTTTCATCGACTTTCCACCACTGGTTTTGCAAGAGAAATTGCTATAATAGGATAGCCGCAGACTTTAAGAACTCCAGCATTAAAAAAAGCAATACACAGGTTAAGGTATAAAAATAAAAATTAATTTTCTTTTGTCAGATTACAAGTTAAGTATTCATACAACATACAGTGTGACCCATTTATTGGTCAAAATCTTTATTTATAGTGCGATTTGAATCAAATTTTACTCAAGTATATAACAAATTAGGATCTAATTATAACCAGAAAAGCATTCGTCTCCTACAAATGCAAAGCCACCTGCGGTACCAAAATATGCGGAAAAAATCAGAAAATCATATTAGGCATTTTTTTATCGGAAAATTTTGTTAATGAAACTTGTTCAGACTTATCCAAATACCGTAAGTCCAAAATTTAATCAAAATTAAAAAATAAAAAATTGGAATTTTAAAAAAACTGCAAATTGCTTGGCAACTACCTGGCAGCTTGGGTTTAAATTTAAACAAAATCGTCACAGTACAGTTTCCTAAACAAAAAAATTCATTAAAATGATATTTTTCAATTCTGAACAAGTTTCAATAACAAAATTCTCCGAAAAAAAAAAAACCTAATATGATTTTTTAACTTTTTCCGCATATTTTGGTATCGCAGGTGGCTCTACATTTGTAGGAGGCGAATGTTTTCCTGGTCATAATTAGATC
Organism: Rutpela maculata; assembly: GCA_936432065.2. Lineage (NCBI taxonomy): Eukaryota > Metazoa > Arthropoda > Insecta > Coleoptera > Cerambycidae > Rutpela > Rutpela maculata. The sequence continues at coordinate 59,790,273 of OW386291.2, read as the reverse complement.
CAAATTTGTTCTATATTTGAGTAAAACTTGATTCAAATCGCACAATAAATAAATATTTCACAGGGTGACTCCAAAACAAATGGGTCACTCTGTATATGTAAAAGATTTTTTTTTTAATTTATAACGCCTGTAATCGCCAAATTAATGTTCTTCAATTATCTCATGTGCAGAAACGGTGTGCGATGCCAGCTACTAGAACAGCTCCCTTTTCACTCTGCACGCACCTATCTTACAAAGTATTAAATATTATTAACTGCAAGTTTATCTGTCATTCATGTTTCTTAAAATTTGACATATATTATGTAGCTGGAATATCAGAAAGTTCGCATAATTTACATGTAAACCATTGTGATGTTATTTGGAACTTTGATGCTATGACATTGAAAAATGGATCATTTACATTTGATTTAATAAACATATGATCAAGACATGTTCTTGTTTGTTCTTGAATTCTAGTTGGAGTATTGATATAAGATCCGTTTAAGGTTAATTTTCTAGCAAGCAACGTGAACCTAAACCTAGATATTAATTATGTATTTAAACAATATTAAATACACATATTTAAAAAAAATGTTATAATTTGCTTTATTCATTATCTACCTGCATAATCATTGAAGGAATATACATTTCATTCCACTGATTAATGGTTGCTGCAAATTTATTATAGTGCATACGATTTTCTTTGCATAAGTTTTTGAACCATTTCTGTATTACCGCTAGGGATGCGCCGAAGCGGGTTTTTTTCTGCTTCAGCCGAATACCGAATATTTATCCTAAATTTCGACGAAAAAGGAACATCCTGAAAAATAACATATTTTTCCAAATAGCAATAAAATAGAACTATAAAAATTATTTTTTTGAACAAATGTTTTATTTCAAAAGTGAATACTGATTATAAACCGAAACAGACAAGTGAAATTAACGATACAACTATTGAAATGAGAAAAAACAAACATAGCTAACGAGCATATCAAATATTTGTAAAAAACATACGAACTACTTAATACAAAAGTAATTCATAAAATTGGAAAATGCACTTAAACATACTCATTTGTCAAAAATACAAAAATTAACAGAACATAAATTTTCTTGCCTCGTTTTTTTTGTCCATTTTAAATATATTTAGTAATTTAGTCTTACTTGCTCCAGGTTCAAACACGAAATGAGACGTATTAGGCTTGTTTTGATTCTGACAAGAACGGTTCTAGAACACTTTCCATCATGTGCAGTAAAGAAAAAGTCACGCATAGTGTATTAAAATTGTTAATTTATTAAACTACACAAGACAGGAACGGTTTTAGAACTTTGAAAATTTAAAATCAAAAAGTATTTTCGTGCTGCATGCTTCAGCCAAAGCAACTTCGCCAAGCGGACGAAGCCGAATACCTGAAAAATAGGTCAAATCGGCCGAATACCGAAGCTGAATTGATGCTAAAAGTTGAAATTTTCAGATAAATTTTACCACTCGTTTTATATATATTCTAACACTAGCAATGTGTTTAGTAAAAAATATATGGCCGATATAAGCAATACTTCTTTACTGCTGCAAACCACTTTTCTCTTCTTTTCAGGACTATCGGAACAGTTTTAAAGGGATCTTAGTGGATGTATTTTGGTATAAAACACCACTTTCTTGCTGGCATTTTGCTTCATGCATGAACCGTCCATCTTTACCTCATATACATAAATAAACATCTATATTAAACACATATTTTGCGTTAGCTAGTAAAGCTTCTACCTAGTAGCTGACGTCGCACAACCTAGCCTCGTGCAAAGGTACGTTTTCTAGCTTCGTATTGATTGCCACTTTTCAAGTGAACAAAAACTGCATTACCTTTTAAAATTTTTTATCTCAAATTTAGCACAGCTGATTTTGATTAATACAGTCTATGCCTGTTTGGAGAATTTTGAAAGATCAGGTATTAGATCCGTATCATATTCAATGTGTCCAAGCACTTGGATGACATCCACAATTCTTATCTCACATTCTATTTACAGAAGAGCTAATTTTTCAAAAACACCACCACGTCATTGTTGTTCTCTCATATCACTCAATATTCATTCATGACGGTGCCGTCACATTTTGGTATTGTAGTAAGAATTTTTTTGGACATAACATATTCTAATCGGTGGATAGGTTGAAGTGGACCACAACACCTTGTAGTGATGCTTGTAATATTTTTTACCATTTTTTCTAAGTAAAAAATATTGATATTTCTGTAATAATAGTGGAATAAATTGGAAAAAAAAATTGCCATGAAAGTGTGAGTTAGTAAAAAAAATGAAGATACAATTTAATGATTTATCTAAGATGTAATCACTTTTAATTTTCTACTGGGAGTTATTACTTTTTTTTAGCAAATTTATGGTACTGATTACCGCTATCTTCGCCACTGATAAATTGTGGAGTGTAATATAATCACATCTTAAAGGTGCGTATAAACTTGGCGAACCAAACATGTAATGTAACTTGCAATGCAATGCACGTTGAAATTTAGCTTCCGCGATGATGCCACGAACAGCCAACGAACCGTGGGTGTCACGAACACGCCGCGAGCAAGCGAGGTGAGTCTTTCCGACGGCAACAGATCGAAAACATGTCCGACGGGAAACCTGAAGCTTTGGTTTTAGGCACTAATGCCTTATTAATTATTGCAAATATTCTTAAGAAAAAACGAAACCTCGACAATGGTGCCGGAGTGAACTGTTAAAAAAATCTAGGCACAAGTTTGACTTGTAGTTTTACATGATACATTGCATTTTATTTACAATTAGTTACTTATTTTAATTTTTTATTAAAATCAACAGAAACAGTGTTTAGACCGGTTTATAGCTTTATGTTTTATATTAATTACCTAGATGCCAGATGGAAATGTCCTCTGGGTTTATTTAAAGCTGAAAATTTTCAAAGATCCAGTCAGTATACATTCTAATTTAAATTATTATTCGTTTTTTAATAAAGAAAATTATGATATATGAATTCTTAATAATTAAAGCTGTAATAATGAAAACATTTCTTGACTGTGCTTTCAACAACCTATACTTATTGTTTCATACATTTTGAAAATATTTTGTTTCCTACTACTATTTATACATATATTAAAAAGAATAAATTATTTGTATGAAACGAAATCTTTTCCTTCTCCATGTTCGTCGCGATTAATAAAACACCACGAATGCCGTCCCACTGCGCACTGCGAATCCCTTTGTGTTCGTCGCAAAAACCAACAAGCTGTGGATCGCAACGAGCTCTGAACAAGCCATTCACATCGTGTTCGCAAGACCGTCCCAATTTGACGAATCTGTTGCATTGCATGTTACATTACATGTTCGGTAAGCCAAGCTTATATGCACCTTAAGGTGTACTAAGTATCAAATTTGGTTTAAATAGCCGCAAAAGAAATGAAACAAACATTTTATATTTTTTTGGAAATTTCAACACATCTAAAAAATGAAGAATTTTTGGGCATATATTTATACAGGGTGGACCATTAATAATAGGCCATAGTTCAAGGGTAGATTTTTTGGACCAAAATATGAGGATATAACCAAACATGCTTTAGTAAATTGATGCTGTGGAAAGAGATACAGGGTCTCAAAATTGTAATTTTTTTTCCTTTTTTTTTTGCAATATCTCAACTACCTCTTGACCGATCTTCTCCCAATTTGGTAAGGAAACATTTTTTAAGCTAAGAAACAATAATTTATATATTACATCACGTTAGCCCGCGGAGGGCGCCTCATGAACTATACCCAATGATGAATATTTTTTCTCTTTTTTTTTACGAAACGTAGTGGCACTTTTAACTAGAAAATCTCATGCAGGAGTCATTTCTACGTAAAAAAAGGTACACTTGATAGAACTTGATAATTCCAACCGTTTTCAAGAAAACTGCCGCATAGATCTCAAAAATTCTTTGAAAACAAACCAATGACAGAACTAAGACATCACCAAAGCACACTTTTCAATAAATATAATTTTTCATTTTCAAATTGGTTTGTTTTCAAAGAATTTTTGAGAACTATGCGGCAGTTTTCTCGAAAACGGCTGGAATTATCAAGTTCTATCAAGTGCACTTTTTTACGTAGCAATGACTCCTTTTCTAGTCAAAAGTGCCACTACGTTTCGTAAAAAAAAAAAGAGAAAAAAATATTCATCATCAGGTATAGCGCATGAGGTGCCCTCCACGGGCTAGCGTGATGTAATACATAAATTATTGTTTCTTAGCTTAAAAAATGTTTCCTTAAAAAATTGAGAGATCAGTCAAGAGGTAGAGATATTGAAAAAAAAAGAAAAAAATATTACAATTTTGACACCCTGTAATCGTGTAGTGATTGAAAAAAATTGGGTGGTCTGTGCAAGTGGCCATTTTGGAAAATGTTTAATGCTTATTGAAAATGCACTGCATAAGCACGTGTGTCATTTTATATCATGTTTTTAAGGGTGCTGAACACGTTGAAGTCATTAAAAAAACATTTTAACTAAAATTTAAATATATAAAACTGAAACCATACCTATTATGTCAAATAATTATTAGTGGATATGGAAATCGTTTCTGCTTGCATTGACAATAAGTAATATGTACAGTAATGTTACCAATGTTTATTCAGAGATTAAGAACTAGGAGCACACCATGAGTCATCATCAATTATATCAAATAATATGGAAAGTAAGATTAAAACGATGATGAATTAAATTACAGATAACGAGGGGCAAAAGAACTGAGAAACATTATTATGGAACAGACAGTTGAAGATGTTGTGAAAAATAAGTTGCTTCAGTTCTTCACTTTAGGAAATGAAGCGTATGAAACATTTTCGAAAGACAGATTAATTGATAAGAAAGCTAATATTTCAGATACCATCCATAGGACGAATTTACCACCTATTAATAGCATCCTCACAGAGAAACAGACTGTAAAAACCAAGACACCTAAAAAAAAACAAGCTATGGCTCAACGCACTATTCAACTAGCTAACTACCCTATTAATGAACTGTTAAAATATGAGATCGTTGATAATTTTTCCATTTTCGATGAAAACGGATTCTTTACAATGACCAACAACAGCTCACTATCATCAAAACTTGAAAAGGTATTAATCGAAACAGATGGCAGTTTAGCAAACTTATCAAATCTTGCAAATTGTTATATTGTGGATTTCATGGCTTGGGCTAGAAAGATTTCTCTGAAAGATTTGAAAACATTTGGATATTTCTGCGAGGCTGTCTGTTCATATGTGAAAAATATTATAGCAAATACAGCAGCAAGAGTTGACTTCATATTTAATTCTTACTTCGATAAGTCGCCAAAGAGTTTTGAATGAATTTGTCGTGGCACATGTGGATCAATCAACCTTTACTCCATTAAAAATACAACACCTATTCCTGTACAAAAAGACACATTTTGGTCTTCTAGTTCCAACAAAGTCAAACTTCAAGACTTTTTCAAAACGTACCTACTAGAAAAATGCAGCAATAATATATGGCCAAATATGCAGGTCTTCCATAGTGCCACATCTTTTCTTAACCTAACCACATGCATGTCCATTGTCCATACAGCAAACCAATTTAAGACAATCTCACGAAGAACTACAATTATGCCCCATATTAATCATGCAACAAACAGGGTATCAGAGAGTGACAGTATTATCGCATGATACAGAGGTTCTGGTTCTTCTGTTATATCATTGGACTACCTTCAAGAATCTTGGATTGAAGGAATTGTGGATTCATCTAGGTGTTGGAGCTACGACGCGCCAAGTTCCCATTCGTATAATGGCTGAACGAATTGGAATATGCCATGTACATCCTGCTTTACACTTCCTAACCGGGTCAGACTGCACTAGCAAAGTAAGTACAAAACAAGCTGGAATGGCAAGTACACCCGAAGCATTGCTCACAAACTTCGGAATTCCTGCGAGTAAAGTAATGGAGCAGTAGATACAATTAGCAGAAAAATATCTCATAGTTTTGAAAAAGAGATCAGTTTGTAAAACAACGGACGAATTACGAATGTTTCTTTACACACATGGAAAAAACATTTCCATAGAAGGACCTCCCATCAACAAGTGCATCAATTAGATCACACATTTTAAGGGCATACTACAACATACATTTATATATAACATGTTTAAATGACATCACGCAACTTGATTCTATACAGTTTGGTTACGAAGATGTAGGTGATTGTCTGTCCTCACGGCACAACTTCACTGTTTCCTTCCAGCAACGAACTTGTGCCTAGTTGCTTATGTCTAAAGTATTCAAGAGATTCATGTTTGTTTTTCAAATGGAATATCTTGTTGCATTCACTGTCATTGCAGCCATTATTGATTGTCATAATAAGTATTCTAATATTGCAACGTAAATTATTACGTCTGCTGTTTAAAATTATAGATATAAGGAGTCATATATTGTTTTTGTTATATATTAGTCATGTCATATACTTAAACTAGTGATGTCATTGACTTATTCATTTTATGTTACTTCGTGTTTTATAATACACTGTAAATCTGTTTAGTATAGAACTAAAAGATGTGTCTTAGTAATCAGTTTTCAGTATTTATACCATCAGGAATGTGATCAGCACCCCCTAAAAACATGTAAAATAACACCTCACTTGCCTATGCAGTGCATTTTCAATGAGAATCAAAGATGGCGTCGATTTTCCAAAATGGCCACTTGCACAGACCATCACCCAATTTTTTTTTAATCACTGAACAATTGTCAACAATATCCAAATGGGTGAATCTCTGGTAAATGAATGACATACAGAAGTTTGCTCAGAGGTTGTATTATAATGGAATGGAATGTTTTAACATACTTAAGTTAAACCCTGTATAAAGAAACAAATATGAAAGTACATTTTACAATATTTTGCTAATATCATTTACAATTGAGTAACATATAATACGCCCCTAAACCATAAATATTAATTTTGCAAGCCATACAGGGTGACTTGCTAACTCAATGGCAATCTTTGAAAGATGAAGGCTGATGGAATTTAAAAAAAAATATGTTAAATAAACATAGGCTCGATTCGTTTTAGTTAATCTGTTAAACTGTTTTTAAATATTTAATACAACTTTACTTATAAAAAGAAAGATGCAAGGAATATAGCCCAAAGGACACCACGCATTTCATAGGGAAAATGGTTTTCTGCCAAATTATCTGAAACTTTGCAATTTTCTAATTAATATTATGCTAATCAAAAGTTGTTACGGGCACAACCCGATTCTATATATGCCGTTTCTGCTGTAGAAGGCCTCAAAGGTCGATTCTTGATCTTAATTAAAAGTTAAATTACTACTTAAATAACAAAACACACCACAGATAGTAGACAATCCCCAAATCCATAGCCAAGGCTGTGTGGAAGGGGGTTACACATTTGGAAAAACGCAGACATACATCCACACCCACCGATGTTGTCAATACCGGGGCTGGGGGTCGAACAGCATATTCGCCACTCAATACGCCTTAACCGATTGAGCTACCGCGTCCTATACATATACAATATACACATCGTGCCAACACTTTGTTACTGATATATATTATGTGGTATTAAGAGATTAATAAAATCAGCAGAGCGGTTTATATATTAAAATCTGAACGGGCTGTACCCCTTACTCTTTCCAAATTTACTGCAGCAAAGGCTCCTTTCACGCTCAATTCTCTGTACGCAGAATAGTATTGATGGACACACAATAAAATTCTTTGTGGAGTAGGTTGTATTTCGTCGATTCCATTTAATGATTAACTTCTTAATTAACTAATTAAATTCGCCCATCTCTTTCTGGACGCATTTTTACAAACCTCACTTTTTATTTACGATGCTCCCTTTGTCGTGTTGTATTTTACAATTTTGTTGAAATGTCAAAAAATGCCACTTTTCATTCGTTCGAGTCGAGCCAAATTTTCGATTTTCCCTATGCAATTTATGATGCGGATCAACTAGAACTCTTCCTCTTTCCATCGCAACATCGTACGGTCGTCCCGCTGGAGTATTTCGAAAAATATGAACATTTTAAGATTGCACTTTTTTCGGCTCCAAAACGCTAGTTTTTTTTCGCCGTTTTTCGTTTATATCTCGGGAACGGCTGCAGCTAGCTCAAAAATACTTTTTCACAGGGGTCCAGATAATTTCTTGAGGAATCGCCCAGTTCCATCAGAATTGTCCTAAATACTTTCGTTTCGGAGAAATCGACCCAAATATGTGGTGATGCACGACTCAAAATGGTACATTTTTCGCTTAAAACCTCCATAACCCCTAAACGGTGGCTCCTAGGCCAAAAAAATTCGCCCTAACGAATTTGTGCAGAATTAAATTATCTAAAAGTCTTTTTTTTTTTTTAATTGTCATACTCCAAAAATTAACGAGCTAGAGGAGCGGTCAAAATTGAGGTGTTTTTTAATTTTTTTTTTCATCCCGGCCGTGCCAACATCATAGCTAAATATCGATTTTCTAAAAAGTCCAATCAGATTCATCCACTGCTGTCAATCTGCGAGGCGATTTGACATTTGTTTTGTGTTTTTGCGTGATGCAGATTGAAACCAAGGTCAATTGTATAAACTGTCGATCTGCATAAGCGCCCTCAATTTTACCGTTCAATAGATGACACTATCCGGCAAATTTCGATCGATAATAATGTCATTTGTTTTACCGTATAAGTAAAGTGTGATGTACAGAGTGATATTTCTTAAAGTGGCAGAGCCTCCAAGTGATTTCGCTGATAACTTGGGAACGGTTGTAGATATCGAATTGAAATTTGAAATGTTGTAGACAAGTAAATTAAAAATACACCTATGTCTAGGTGACATCACAAAGAAGAAAAATGCTTACAACAGAGAAACAGGTAGAGACATCGACTTCATATTTGAGACGTAGGTGGAACTATTGAAGAAAAACAAAATTCGAGTGAATCAAAAATACACCTACGTCACAAAAAAATAAAATTTCTTATAACGCACGAATGGGCAAAGATACTAACTTCATATTTGAAATGTAGGTGACACTATTGAAGAAAGGTGAAATTTGAGTGAATCAAAAATACACCTACGTCACAAAAATGAAAAATTCTTACAACAGACGAACGGATATAGATATCGACTTGATATTTGAAACGTAGGTGGAACTATTGAAGAAAAAACAAATCCGAGTGAATCAAAAATACACCTACGTCACAGAAATGAAAAATTCTTACAACAGACGAACGGATACAGATATCGACTTGATATTTGAAACGTAGGTGGAACTATTGAAGAAAAAACAAATCCGAGTGAATCAAAAATACACCTACGTCACAAAAATAATTTTCGGAGAAATGTCACTTTTCAGAAAAATGCCAAAAATTCGGAAAAATGTAAATTTTTGGAGAAATGTCACTTTTCAGAAAAATGTCAAATTTTCGGAGAAATGTTTTACAGAAAAATGTCAAATTTTCGGAAAAATGTAACTTCAGAAAAATGTCAAATTTTCGAGGAAATGTCACTTTTTAGAAAAATGTCAAATTTTCGGATAAATGTCACTTTTCAGAACAATGTCAAGTTTTCGGAAAAACTTTCAAAAAAACGTCAGATTGTCATAAAAATGTCAAATTTTCAAAAATGCTCAAATTTTTTAAAAAATGTAGAATTTCTAAAAAAATGTCAAATTTTCAAAAAAAAACGTCAAATTTTCGGAAAAAATGTCAAATCTTCAGAAAATGTAAATTTTTTTTAAAAATTCAAATTTTTAAAAATGTCAAATTTTCTAAAAAAAAGTCAAATATTAAGAAATATAAAATTTTCAAAAAAAATAATTTTTCAAAAAAATGAAAAATTTTCAAAAATTGTACTTTTTTTTGTCAAATTTCTAAAAAATGTCAAATTTTCAAAAAAGTCAAATTTTCAAAAATTTTAAAAATGCCATTTAAAAAAAAATTCTAAAAATTGTCCAGTTTTCAAAAATCGTCAAATTTTCGGAAAAATGTCAATTTTTCAAAAATTTTAAAATTTTAAAAAACGTCTAATTTCTGAAAGATGTCAAATTTCTAAAAAATGTTACATTTTCGGAAAAATGTCAAATTTTCAAGAAATTTCAAATATACGACAAAAAGTCAAATTTTCATAACTCTTAAATTGATTGAAACATCAAATTGAGTGCGAAGCACTGAAAATTGAGCGCGAAGCGCCCATTTGAGTGCAAAGCACTCAAGCCCTCCGCCAGGAGCTAGAATGGGCTTTAGCCCATTCTAGTTTGTAAATATAAAAGTGTATCAACGTTGCGCTCATAGTTAAAACATGATGAGAATATCGAGAAATCGACGATTTCTTGTTATTTTTCGTTTTTCTCTTCATGTTTTAACTATGAGCGCAACGTTGATACACTCTTATATTTACATATTTTATTAATCTCTCAATAACACAACATATATCAGTAACAAAGTGGTGGCACTTTCAGGAATTTTTCTAATGTTGTGGACACTCATGCTTTACAACAAAAACCTAAAATGTACTAAAGTTTATAACAGAAATTTCGAGGAAATGATATTTAAAGCCAAATACATTATATATTACAAAATAATGATTTTTTAATAAATACTAGACTGGAATTGTATTAATTCTATACAAAAATTACAAAATAGGGGAATGTGAAATGTTCCAGATATACATCCATTAGGCTTAAGCTTTCAACTTTAGATTGGCACTTAGTAAAGCCTAGATTATTTTTGTTGTCTATGACATAAAATTTTATCGGGAAATGGTGGCAACTATTTTGATCAATTTATTATTTTCAAAAACCAAATTCATAATTATTACTTCACTTACATTACTTTTGTGTAACCAAAACAAAGTACATTCATACAATATCAATTTTCCACAATCGATTAATAGTCTGATATGAAGGCGTGGAAGGGCCACAAAGATTTATTTTTTAAAATTTCGACTTACAACTCGAAATTTAGCAAGTTTTTGACTTGCAACACGAAATTTAAGAAAACTTCGAGCAATAAGTCGTATGCAGCGTTTTTTTTATTTTGATTTTTAAAAATCAGACTTAAATCGTGATTTAAATCAATGAATTTAATTAAATCAGACCAACCCTGATTCTAAATGTCGAATATTTAAAAGATAATCACAAAAATAAAAATGAAGGTCCGTTCAGAGCACATGAACAGAAAAATCTATCAGTGTTAAGTTGAATATAAACCAAACAACAACGGCTACAGAGATATACCTATAACTATGCTAATGCCAATAGAACAGTAGGCTGCTGTTCGGAGGTAGCTGCAATCATTTACTATTTGGCACATGGCCATTACAAAACCCGCTGAAGTATTAACCCACATACTTGATGCAATTAATGTAACTACCACCAATGAAGTGACAATGATTAAAGTTTCGTGTAGCACAACAAACGATTTCATATAGAACAATAATTACTATTTGGCACATGGCCATTACAAAGCCAGCTGAAGTACTAACCCACATATCTGATGCAATTAATGTAACTACCACCAATAAAGTAACAATGATTGAAGTTTCATGTAGCACAACAAAAGATTTCATATAGATAAATAATTCTGTATAATATTATTCAGATAAATCATAGATTTTTTTTTACTTTGGTTGACCAATATACACTTTGTCTATGGGTTATCATTTTTTATATAATTTTTATATATAATAGCAGATTAATAGATGATTACACATGATTTTTTTGGTTTGTGTATTTCTAGAGGGTGCTATAAAACCCTACCTCCAAAAAATTAAAAAATATACACTGTGTTAATTTAATAACCGGGTGTTAATGAATTAAGAAAACGTCAAAATGCCTCAAGAGCGAAGTACATTTATATATTATTTTGGACAAAATGTTTATAAAACAAAGTTGTTTATAATCCAAAATAAAGCGTAAATACAAATTTTGAAGTCTAAATTTTGACTGTATGTTTTTATTGTGTTTATCTTTTAACGTTGAATTTATAAATATGAATAAGAATTCAAATTAAAAAACGGAGTATGCTGTCGATAATATTGAACTGACAAACATCATTGTGTCATTGTGTAGATCATTACTATCTTACATCTGCATTTCATAAGTTATTCTGTTATCTTTTTCTGGTATTTCAATTCTATTATTATCGTTCTGTTGATTATGTTTACCAAACAAGAACGAATTTATTTGATTAAATGTTATGGAATTGGAGACGTACGTCTCTTACAGATATGCAATTGATCTTTTCCATGAAAAGTTCCTCAACATAGCGGTATCGCGCCAATCATTGCGCAAACTTGTAAACAAATTTTATGAAACTGGATCTGTATTGGATGTCAAAAAAACCAAGAAAAAGTAGAATGAAGACAATGTGACAACACTTTTGACAATAAATTCAATAATAGACAACCTGAAATTATCTTTACGGAAGCGCTACAAAGACTGGAAGTAAGTAAAAGTCATTTATAAAGAATTTATATGGAAAACAAAGTTCGTTTAAGCCAAGGTTCAGATATGCACTTCAAAATGGAGATGAAGAGAAGCAATTGGATTTTACTTCCACGTCCAATGGAAGTATAGTAACGACAAAAAAATTTTAAAAATTTTTTATTGTTCAAATAGGCTTAGAATGTCATGAAACGTCGAGATTTCAAGTTTGAGTGAAAAAAAAATTTCTGTCTGTCGGTCTGTAACTTTTTTTGTGCGCACGTTTACTCTGGAACCGTTTGAGATATTGACTTGAAATTTGGTACACATATGTACTTTAACGAGATCTAGAACTAGATAATATTTTCATCTTGTTCCGTCGAAGGGTTGGGGAGTGAATTGGGGTAAATTTGGGGAAAATAGGTAAATCAAGCAGGTAAGAGTCCATAAAATTGGTATTTATTATATACAAGAGAAGCTAAGGTCTCAAAAAAAATTTTGGCATTGGCCACCACCATTACCACCCCCACCCTATTATTAAAAGGGATGAAAAAAAAATGTGATTTAGTGTGTGTACAAGAACCAGAAACCTCAAAATATTTTTTTACTTTATCCACCTCCCACTCCCACCCCCTGTCACCACCCCCACCCCACTACCGATGTGGGGTATCGTTTTATGGGTTTTTGGGGTAGAGGATTTCAAATATTATATTATTAAAGTTCCATAAACAATTATTTCCAGATACAACATTTTTTTGTTGTGTGACTTGGATAGAAAATCCGGATGTGGAAGTAGTGATTCCTTGGGCAGCGGTTTTTATTTATGGGTCGGTAAGAATTACCTCGTAGATAGAAGTTTTCACAGAATGTTCTTTTTTATTGACGAAGCAACATTTTCACATTCATCACAAAATAGTCACTATTGGGCTAGTGAAAATCCATACTGTCATTCACAAACAAAGTCAACGTTATAAAAAAATAAATGTATGGTGTGGGATTTTTTACGATCGAATAATTAGGAAGTTTCCTATTTTAGAAATATCATGTACATTCAACCTCATTTAGTAGTCTTTCAGTTAACTAGTCAAACAAAAACAAAAATCATCTCGATATCTGAAAAACTCACGAGTACACAACCCACTGCTATTTTAGGCATAATTACTTCTTCAAACGATTAAAACGTTAAACAAGCCCAACTACAAAAATATCTTACACTGAATGAACTAAACTACTGTGATGTCATCGAGCCTCAGCCCAGATGAGCGCTAACTTTTTTATAGAGATAATTAAAAAAAAAATTACAGATATTTTTTAGATTTTTACGACCATTTATTACGAGAAAATGAGAAAAATGGAAACTTCCTAATTGGTCCACATTTCATAGAAGAAAATTTAAATCAGCTTGTTTACTTGGGTCTTTTGGAAAACTTCGTATTGCCAGTTCTAAACACTGCAACTGGAAGTAAGGCTAACATTTTTTGGCAGCAAGAAGGTTGCCCTGCTTATTTCACAGTTTTGGTACGGCAGTGGTTCACAGATCACTTTGGAGACAGTTGGATGGGAAGATCTGGTTCAATTAATTTTTCTGCAAGATCACCAAGACCAATGAATTTTTTTCTGTGGGGTGTTTTAAAACAGAAAGTTCATGCAGATAACCTGCCGCATGATCGAGAAATATTAAAAACACAAATATAAGAGGCGGTAAATGAAATTAATGTACCCACAACCATTCGTAAGGTCTATGGAGAATTTATTAAAAGGATGGAGAAATGTGTTGAGGTTGGAGGAGACTATGTAGAATAATTTTTTTTTCTACAATCATTGAAGTTATGTTATGTTAATGTTTGAAAAAAAATGTAAGTTGACATAAATTTAAAAGTCAAACTTTGTATTTAGGGTTTATTTTGAATTATAAACAAATTTATTTTATAAACGTTTTGTCCACAATAATAAGTAAAGCAGGTACTTCTCTCTTGAGGCATTTTCATGTTTTCTTAATTCATTAACACCGCATGCATCTGATCTAAGATTTTTATATGGTAAACTAATTTTTTCGACAAGCAGAATTTTTTATGAAGAATGACTGCATCTTAAAATCAATAATAGAGATGTTTTTCCTCGTCAACTTCATCCGGGAACACACTGTATAATATAGAACTAATAAATATCTAAAATTTCACTTTTGATTTATTCAATTAGCATTCATAGTTCCAGAGAAAAGTGGTTTTGACATTTATTTATTTATTGTATGAAATTAGAGCTCTGATATTAGTTGTAGGAGTGTTTCAGACAAGGAGCAATATATAAAAGGCTAAAGTACGTAAATATGCTTCAGTACATTTTTGATATGCTATATCGGCTAGACCCTTTTGTTAATCTTCGACTTATAACTCGAAGTTTTCTTAAATTTCGTATTGCAAGTCGAAAATTTGTTAAATTTCGACTTATAACTGGAAATTTATTTAATCTTCGCTGAAATGTTTAAATTCGCACGCATCGTCGACACCACTACAACTCCCGTGACAACAGTTTTGTTTTTTATACATTGCAGGGCTTGATGAACCAATATAAATTGATCATTATTTAAAAACTTAAATACTCAACTATGAAATGAGGTATATATTTTTTTGGTACATCGAGCGCATCTAACTGAAATATACCTTAAAAGTTCAGAAAAACGTCAAAAATTACAAAAAAACTGCAAACACATTGAAATGCTATTTTTACAACTTACTGTTGTTTTTTAAATGTAACACGTATAGAAACATAAAGATCATATATATTCAACTATAAATAAATAACGTTTAATGATTTTAAGGAGAACTTTTTATTCTTATGAAATTAGGGGTGAAAATATGTAGCTTATCTACCCTAGTCTTTTGTTAAATTTCGACTTATATCGAATATTCTTAAATTTCGTGTTACAAGTCGAAGATTTGTTAAATTTCGAGTCACAAGTTGAAAGTTTAGAAAATAAATCTATGTGACCCTTCCACGCCTTTGTACTATAACTCCCCATCGTATGAGATAAAAAGTACAAGTAGTATTAAACAATTTAAAGAACAATAACCAATTTTATTAGATCTGAGTAGCTGTAATTTGTGTGAGATATATGTTTTCTTATTTTTGTTCTTAATTTGTATTATTTAGTTATTCTTAGCATGTTTCACTATATATTTTATTCACAACTATCGTATAATCCTTGCATAATTCATAACAACTGACCAATATTGGTATTCATAATTTCAAAATCTCATTATTGACCAATCAGGAACTAGTAATTTTCTAAATCAAAGGGCGAATCCATTTTTTCCAAGGGAGAATCCATGTTTTCATTTGACGTTTAAAACGTTTAACAAAGGGTTACTGTGAACTAACTTCATTTTTTTTTGGTACCATAACGTACTTATCTTTTTCTCACCATGAGGTGTTGACGAAGGTATATGACAGCATGAGCTAGGGTTTCACGCACCGGTACTGACGTTGTGTGATGTTCGTTTACTTTTGGAGACGGGTATCATATGACGCAATTAGCTCCATTCAGGCCTGTACCACCTACAGGATGGGAGGTAGCGAACCCCTACGTCCTGAAGCTATATCAGGATCAACAGCGTGGAGGATGGAGCTCAGTCGCTTGGGTGCTTGGTGCATCGGGTTTGGACCTGCTGTGTCATGCGCGCGGGGGACTTTATCTCATCCTTGGAAACCTGCCTGGTATAAACCGTGTGGAGTAACTTGGTGACAGGCTCTACCTTAATCGGCCGACCAAGTGGATGGAAGCCACAATAAAACTCCCCCCAAGTCAAAGTGGAACAGCATAAGCCGAGGACTGCGTGACTAAGGGGAAGCTTAGTCTCTATTATGCGGACTCCAGGGCACCTGGCGCACCCTGGTTTCAATTATGCCTGCCTGGGGTATGCGGGGCACTGCCTCAGGTAATTTGCTTTTCCTTCGCTACTCGTGGGATTTTATGGAGACCAGACAAGAGCAAAAAGGGCCACAAAAAAGGCCCCAAGCTGCCAAAATGCCCCAAAACTTGAAATTTCTCCAGATAAATCTCCACCACGCAAAAGCAGCTTAGAGCGTGCTTAGCAGGAGATTTATTAGGGATAAAATAAACATAGGGCTAATTCAAGAGCCCTGGGTATACAGAGGACACATCAAAGGACTCCCCACACAATCATGTAAGTTACTTTATTCTACCTTGCATGACAATCCTAGAGCAGCCTTACTGCTCGACAAAAACACTAATTTTGTTCTCCTTTCAGAGTTCACAAGCAGGGACTTAGTTGCCGCAGTTGTGGACGTACCTACGGAAAAAGGCAAATTGTAATTGCCTCTGCCTACTTTCCCGGCGAAGAAAGAAGCCCACCTCCAGAGGAAGTAAAAAGCCTCATTAGCTGGTGCAAAAGGAGAAACAAACATTACATTATTGGCAGTGATGCTAATGCGCACCATCTCATGTGGGGCAGCACAGATATAAACACTAAAGGTGAGTACCTTTTTGAATATTTGTCTGCAAATAATATCGACATTATCAATAAAGGTAATGAACCCACCTTTATAAATGCGATTAGAAAAGAGGTTTTAGACATAACCTTTGCTGATCCATTTATAACCGACTCTATCAAAAACTGGCATGTTACAGATGAGCCCTCAATGTCGGATCACAGAGATATTCGATTCGACTTGGAGGCATCTGTAGCAAGCCTCGAGGAGTGTAGAATACCTAGACTGACTGACTGGAGTGTTTACAAGGAACACTTAAAGTGGGAGGTCGAAGGTATCACACACCCCATCGACACAATAGAGGATTTGGATATAACCTCATATCAATTACAAAACCTCATGACCTCGTGTTATGAAAAAAGTTGCCCTGTTAAACAAAAGGCAGTCCAAAGAGATGTGCCTTGGTGGAATAGGGATCTCAGTCGCCTTAAGGCTGAGATCAGGAAAACTTTCAATAGAGCTAAGAACTCTAGAAACTGGGAGGACTATAAAAAAGCCCTCACGGAGTACAACAAAGAATTGAGAAGGTCTAAAAGAAGATCATGGAGACGGTTCTGTGAGGGGATAGATGAATTAGCCCCAGCAGTCTGTCTACAAAAAGTCCTTGCGAAAGACCACTCAAACGGAATAGGGTTACTCAAAAAGCCCGATGGTCAACATACAGAGAGTCAACAGGAAAACATAAGAGTACTTTTAGGTACTCACTTTCCTGGCTCGAATCGAAGGTGAACTTCCACAGGCCTTCCTGGAAGAGGATGCACATCGTCCTACCAGAGAAGGGAAAAGGCTAGCTGGAAAAATATTCACCCCTAGCAGAATTAAATGGGCGGTATCGACCTTCAAGCCCTTTAAATCACCGGGCAGGGATGGTATTTTTCCTGCCCTGCTTCAACATGGAATTGAGGAACTTATCTCATGCCTGAGAAGCATATTCATAGCAAGCTACACTCTTGGGTATATTCCCCAAGCTTGGAGGGAAGTTAAGGTGGCGTTTATCCCAAAGATAGGCAGACGTCCACCAGACGAGCCAAAATTTTATCGCCCCATCAGCTTAACCTCTTTTCTCCTTAAAACAATGGAGAAAATACTTGATCAACAGATTAGAAGCGAAATCATTACAGTGAAACCGCTTCACTCGAAACAATTTGCTTATCAACCTGGCAAATCAACGATAAATGCTCTACATAGCCTGGTCAAAGGCATCGAAAAGACATTTACAGCAAAGAAACTGTGCTTTCATAGATATAGAGGGTGCTTTTGACAACACCTCCTATGAATCCATACAAAGAGCCGCGGAAAAAAGGGGAATACAGTCCCCAACAATCAGATGGATACAATCCATGCTAAGAAGCAGAATAATTACCACAAATGTGGGGAACGAGTCGGCCACCGTGACTGCAGTTAGAGGTTGTCCACAAGGTGGAGTCTTATCGCCCTTGCTGTGGTCAATGGTGGTCGACGATCTTCTCCACAAGCTGAGTAATTATGGCTTCAACGTTCAGCTGATGACCTGGTCGTTACTGTGAGAGGCAGGCGTGAGGTTATGATTTCAAACCACATGCAAATTGCCTTACACATAATATCTAAATGGTGCTCGTCAGAGGGTCTTAGTGTCAATCCGAGCAAAACAGTTATTGTTCCATTCACCAAAAGGAGAAAACTCAATTTGAGAGCTCCTATGTTAAATGGAACAGTACTGAATTTTTCCAGTGAAGTCAAGTATCTAAGAGTAATCCTAGACCAAAAACTTACCTGGAACTCACACTTAGAAAGGACGCTTACCAAAGCAACGACGGCTATTTGGACGTGCAGTAAGCTGTTTGGTAAGACTTGGGGTCTGAAGCCGAAAATGATACATTGGTCCTACCTATCAGTTGTGAGACCTATGGTTACCTATGCATCATGCATATGGTGGCCAAAAACAGAAGAAAAAGTAGCACAAGGAAAGTTGCAGAAATTGCAACGCCTTGCCTGTCTAGGGACTACAGGAGCAATGCGCTCGTGTCCCACAGCAGCTATGGAGGCAATGTTGGACTTACTTCCTCTGCATTTGCATGTGAGGAAGGAGGCAGCACTTAGGGCCTTAAGGCTGCATCAGGCACTTAAATTCAGACCAGGTGACCTGGTTGGTCACTTAAGGATTCTGGAGTTAATCCAATTCGAATCCATGACCAAACCCACTGACTCAATGCCAATCAAGCATGACTTTGACTGCCCGTTTGATGTGCTGATTGAAAGCCGTCAGACGGAGAGGGTCGGAGCATTGCGGTTGGAGAAAGAGTCACACATCTGGTACACAGATAGATCCAAGATGGATGAAGGGGTTGGTGCGGGCGTAGCAGGGCCTAAATGCAGGCTATCTAAAGCCCTTGGTAACACCCCAACCATCTTCCAAGCAGAAATTTATGCTATAGATCTATGTGCCCAGGAATACCTAAATAGAGACACTCGAAGGGCAAAGATCTATATACTTTCAGATAGTCAGACAGCATTAAAGGCTCTCAGGTCATATACCTTCGAGTCAAAAATTGCCTGGGAATGCAGACAATCTCTGAAGCAACTGGCAAAAAACAACAAGGTTACCTTGATGTGGGTGCCAGGGCATGAGGGGATAGAAGGCAACGAATTGGCTGATAGCCTCGCAAGAAAAGGGGCTGAAGCCTCGTTTTGTGGCCTATCCAAGGGACACATAACGGAGGAGGTCCCAAAATGGGAAAAGGAACAAAAAGAGTCCTACTGGAGAAACACTCCAGGTCAAAGACAAGCAAAAAAGGTTTATAACCTATTCAACAAAGAATGCCACAAGGCTTCTCGAACTGGAAAAGTCCGATCTAAGGCTGATCACAGGCCTTCTAACTGGCCATTGCCCCTTGGGATATCATCTCAAGAACATGGGCATGGCAGAAGATGACAAATGCAGATACTGTGAAACTGCGGAACATATACTTTGTGAATGCAGGGTGCTAATCTGCATTAGGCTAAAGTATCTAGAACAGGCGGCATTAACGCCTGAAGACATAGGGAAATTAGCTCCCAGGAAAATCGCAAGCTTTGCAAAAAGTCTTGGAATCCTGGGCAACAACTAGATGCAGGGTAATTCACAAAAGACCTTTTAGGTCGAGGTGAAGAAAGGCCAACCCAGGGCCAAGCGACCCCTTAAACAATCTACAATCTACAACTTCATTTTTTCACTTTTAAACTATTAAAAAAGTTAAAATAGTCATGGATAAAGTATAGTATTCTGCTCGCATATAATGGCTATTACACGTTCGGATGCTTTACAACACTCGCCTTCGGCTTGTGGTGTAAACATCACCCTTGCGAGTAAAAGCCATCATTATATGCTCGCTGAATAATATACTATTATGTGTTTGAGTTTACTGTATTGTTCCAATATTGTAAAATTAGTTTATAAATGATATTTTCTTTGTTTTTTCTTTTATACTGTATTTTATTGTAAATTTTATCAACAATAAGAAATTTAAATTGTATGTATATTAGGATTTCTTCCTATTTAAATAAATAAATAAATAAAATTTAATATCAAGTGGCTGTCAAATATTTTATTTCAATTTATTCTTTTCACCAACTGCAATAAACATGAAGAAACTCTGATATAATTAACCCAAACTTTATGAGACACGTAAAAAATCTCAAAGTTTTGCCACCAAGCCCCTTAGGATAGAGTAGGGCATGCTTTATTTTTCTACAGCATGTTAAATAATAAATATAATGTATTACATAATACATAAAACATGCCTGTATCAATTATGATTTTGATATAATTACACAACTCCCTCCTAAAATATTTGACGACCTAACGCTGGTTATAGTTGCTATAGTAACAGTTAGGAGGGAGTTGCGTAATTATATCAAAATAATTTGAAATTATAATTGATACAGGCGTGTTTCTGTTAATTTCTTATTTTAATCATGCCAGAACGTACTTTACACGAGAATAATGATGTTTTATGTATTAAGTAATACATTATATTTATTATTTAATATGATGCAGAAAAATAAGGCATACCCTGCTCTATCCAAAGGGGATTCGCGGCAAAGCTTTGTGATTTTATACGTGTCTTATAACATTCTGGGCAACTATATTAAAATTCGCTTCTTATTCTATTTTTGTTATGTGTTTCTATCTATCCCATTATTACATATTTTGTTTCTATCTTATAGCAAAAACGGCACATGCAATAGAGTTATGCCCTTAACAACTCTTGATCAGCATGATGTAAAGTAGCAAACTGCAAAGTTTCAGACAATTTGACAGAAAGCCATTTTACTTAAGAAATTGCATTCGTCAACCAGAACCCTAGATAGATAGAGATTAATTGAGAACCATAATACCAACATACTATCACTATTTTCAGGCGCAATTAAATTATTGATACTTAATAACTAATCTTAACATATCTATTGATTTCTCTTTTAAATGATATATATGCAAGGTAACGTTAGGATGCCTAACTCCATAAAGAGCAGTTTGCAGCTGGTTCTTGGATTCACACCTACTATGTGTCTGATTGCTCTTTTTTGCATTTTAAATACTCTCTCGCTTTCTGGCAATCTACCCCAAGCAATAATACTGTATGAGATCACAGAATGGAAGTGGGCATAATAATACATTAAGAGCACAGGCTGCTCTACAAGTTTATGTAATTGATTTATGCAGTAACACACTGAAGCGACCTTGTTGCATACAGATTCAACATGTGAATGCCAAGAACAGTCATTAGATATCCATAACTCCAGAAATTTTATATTATTCTTTTGTTCCAATGATACAGCCTCCGCTTTCATTAACAGACTATTGTCAACTTTCTTATTAGAAACATTAAATCTGAGAAAGCTGGATTTTTACATTCAATACTAATTTGTTACTTTTCAACCAGTCATGAGCTTCTTGCAGTTGTGTGTTAGCATTTCTAGTTACTTATAGTTAAATTTTTTAAAAATAAATAACTTGTGCAAAACTTTTTTGCCTAAAATAGTGTTTATATTTTTTAAAATGTGTGTACATATTACAAAATACGTTTTTATGCTTTATCTATTATTTATTTCTTTATTACGTATGTTTGACTTACCATAATGTATCTGTGAATGGTTAATAAAGATCTATTTATCTACCATCTATAAATCAATGGAATTCATAGCTTTTTAAAATTAATCTGTTCAATGAAAATTATTTTGACATTTGGTATTATATTCACGAATGTTATGGTTAAAAGTGATAAATGATCTTAGATAAGAAGGAAATGTGCCCTTTAATGGTTCGTATATACATATGAAGGTGAAGTAGTATAACCTATTGTATATTAATTGTCATTTAATATCTTGAGCATTAAGGTTAGCGTAATATAATTCTTATACCACACAAACATATATTTATTATTTAATAACATAAGTACTGTGTAAATGTAAACCATAATATCAATAAAAGTTCAACAACATTGGAAGAAACAATGTAGTTTTTTCAGAGAATTCCCACACTCGAGAAAAATTGTAATAACTCAAAATTTTTAGGAATAAGATAAAAAAAAGTACAAACAATAACCTTCCTCCAAAGAAAATAATAATAAAGTTTATAATATAAGTATAATTGTCTTCAGAACAGTATAAGTTATAATCATTTAGATACAATAGAATGTGTGCTATTAACCTTTAGGAATATTAAAATGTAGTTTTTGTTCTCCTGTAAAATGCACTTTTCCTTATTGCACTTTTCTTGGGATGTGCGAATTGTAGAAAGCCAAGAACACTGAAGTAGGGATGGACACAAAACGTATAAATAAGAACTTTCTGCTACAGAAATATGTAGCTGCATAGAACATACGCCATATCATTACGTAACGTATATTTTGTTCTTAAAATCGCATCAGCTTTCACCTATTAAAATTGATCATAAAATTAGTAAGAAGATTACTCTGTCTTTAACTTACTTAGTGAAATAACCTATATTTTCTATTAATTATATTTAACCAACCTTTTCGATGTCTTTCTAATAAACGTTGAAAAATCATGTAAATAGTAAGCCTATCTGCTTGTTGTTGTTGTTGACATGCAACATTGTGAAAGATAGCAGTTAATAAAGAAGGAACTGCTTCACCCGGAAACTGTTTAAATCCTATTATCGTTAATATTCCTTTTAAAACTGTAGGTATCACCTAAAAGTAATTATAATTATAAACCTATTGTTTCAAATAGTTGAAAGATTCAATCAGAGAAAATTAAAAAAGCATTTGATTGTTTTATTTGTTAAACTATGGTGTTTAAAGGTATTGTTATTTGATGAAGTAACAGTTAGGGTTTAAGGCACAAAATCACTTGCTCTACATACTCTACAAGTTAGTACATATGGTCGACAGCAAAAGTAGGCTTAAAGTGTCTAAGCCGTATTTAGATGACATTCAAAGTGTAAATGAAATGGTATTAATAGCTGAATCAAGATAAGGGAAAGTCGTGACAGTTCTGTAGTAACTTTAGTAACATGTGAAGTAATTGAAGAGATAACATAAGATATAGCACAGATAATCAAGTTCAAGTTATGTTATATTCAGCTTCAGTGACGGCTTACATACAAACATATTATATTGTAAACATCTACTAAAACAATTTCTATTCAAACAACAGATGAATAATAATTTATACACGATAAAGTGAATTTGATTTAATTTTAAAGTACCTATGTAAACTATTTTCTTTTTTTTATTGATTTAACGTTGGTCTATTTCCATTACCAAGGCTTATCACCGACGTCAGGAGAAAATTGCATATAACATGTCTACCACATAGAATCCACAGAATTGCTGAGACTATTCGGAAGGTGCCAAGGATTAACTTCAAAACATTTAGAACAGATATTAGTAATATACTTTTATTCTTGTGGGTAACGGGTAATGAAACTAAATTGTGTGTACGTATTAGTTTAGTGTTACATCTCCCAATTCCAGTTCTCTTCGAGTGAGTGTTTATTACAAATTTACTTTATTAACTTTGGATATTACTGAATTCGCTAAAAAAATTACAAAGGAAGATATATATAGTATTATACATGCATGAAAATCCTTCAACACCGACATATAACCGACAGTCAATTCTAGTTTTGAAGTCATAAACACCTAAATTCCGAGCTTTAATGTCTCAAAAGAAGTTTTTTGCATTAGCCACATCAATTACCATTATAAAAGGGGGTGAAAAAAAATTATGATTTAGTGTGTACAAGAACCAAAGACCTCAAAATATTTTTTTTACTTCATCCATCCCCATTACCACCCCCCTATTACTACCCCCACCCCTCTACCAATGTGGGATATCGTTTTATGGGTTTTTGGGGTAGACGATTTCAAATATTATATTATTAAAGTTCCATAAACAATTATTTCCACATACAATTTTTTTTCGTTGTGAGAGACTTGGGTAGCAAATCTGGATGTGGAAGTAGTGATTCCTTGGGCAGTGGTTTTTTAATGACATAGAACTAATTGCACCCTGTATAAAAGACCTTTATTAAATAAGTACTTAACCTCAAAAAAAAAAAAAAGTAAAAAAAAAAACAATATATAGGTGTTTTTAAAGAATTTATACAGCTTCAATAATAATATACCGATTTAGATAAAATTTTGGAAAAATATGCTCCTTGTGGATGTTAACAAAAACAGAAAGTTTCAAGTCAAAATATTTGTTTAGACAGACAAACAACCATAAATTGTTTAAAACTTTGCGGCCTCATAAAATCATGCCATCAAGTCGTAGAGAAACATTTTTTTTAACTCAAGTTTTTAAACATCCATAAAGAGCATATTTTTCCCGAATTTTATTTAAAACGATACATTATTATTGAAGCTATACTAAATTGTGTAAAAAAAGCTATATACAGCATAGGCAATTTCAACGGTTGCCGATACTGTATAGGTTTTTTGAATTTTTTTTTTTAGGTTTAAGTAATAGTAATTGTAAATCTAGATCTGTTCTATAAGAAGAAATATTTACAAAGAACCAGAGACGGGTAAAGGAAAGTTTGCGATAAACCAGAAAATTTTCGGGAGTTTTCGGAACAAAGTTTTGATAAAAATCAGAGATGGATAAAGGAAAACTTTCCATATGAAAGTTTACGGAATGAAATTTTAATAAAAATAAAAGTTTTCAATAAAATATTTGAATATTCCGAAAGTTCCTAAAGGGAACTTTTCCGAAATTTTGGAAACTTTTAAATATTCAAATATTTTACTGAAAACTTTCATTTTTATCAAAACTTCGTTCCGGGAACTTTCAACTGGAAAGTTTCCCTTAACTATCTCTGCAAAAAACCGAAAAAAAAAAACAACAATATTTTGTAATTTCAATTGCTTAAACCCGCCCTCGCTCAAAGTTCAAAACTTGCAATCATACTTCTTTACATGTATTTAACATTCCAGTAAGAAAAATTCCCTCTTCATTTCGATTTTCAGTTTTATTTGTATTCCACTACAATTTTAATAAGCCATTTAAAGTGAAAAGCAGCTGAAATAATAATTCATCATGAACACATTTATTCGAGTAATATTACTTAAGAATATGTTTCTAGGTATTACAATTAAATGGAAATTTTAGTAATCTGTCACTTATCATTCACTGAGAACCAAAATTAAGAATCTCTACGCAGTTAAATAAACTAGCGGACCTGATATCGGATGGCCACTGCATTGAGGACAAATTAATTTATCCAATCAATTATACTCAACTTATTATTTTGTTGTTTAATTTTGGTTTCAATTATCTGAGAATTTTAATTTCGGTTTGGGTTTGGGAACTGAAAAAAGCCTAATCACATTGATGACAAATTCCGCAAGACAAAAAGGGTCAATTTATTCAAAAGTTGTGTCATACCCAAAGTAGCACAAGGAGTTGTATTTTGGTCATCATCATGTTATAGTAGCTAAAAAGGATGGCTATTTGGTTACAGTGGCGATTATTAAAACTGAATTATTACGTTCTGAAGACGTAATGGTGACGAAAATCGGGAATCATATCTTGGTCATCAAAACGCAACTGAAACCAAATGGCTATAATGCATGTGCAACTCATTTGGCTCTCTTTTTGATTTTTGTGGCTGCTTTATTACTAGTTATGAAATGGCTTTTATGGCGAAAGGTGAAGTATCTACTTCACCGTGACTAAATCATGACTTTTAGGCATAAAATAAAGCAAGAACACTATTATGGTCATCTTTTGGCTTTAAGCAGGTGTTGTTGGATAAAACGGACGTCCATCATACTTATAGTTTGTTCATCTTTAAAATTATATAAACATCATAATTGCATATATGGTCATTCAAGAGGGTTACATTTTATCAAAGCACGAATTTTTTCTGTAAACTTATATAAAATACTAATAAAAACAAAGGAACCTCCAGAAATCTCTAAATTTTAGGTATAATTAAATTAATTTGAAATATATACATACAAATATTTTGTAATTTCGATGGTAAGGTTATTAAAACTTATTAAAATATTGAATTAGTAAATCAAAACGTTATTTAATAGGTATAATTAATAAACTATTGAAAATGAACGTAATGGCCGTCGTTCGGTTTCTTCTTGATTGACAAAAAACATGGCGGCAAGTTGTCATCATTTGGCATATGCTTTCGCTAATGACTCTAGAAATAAGCCAGAATGACTGTAAAAGATCTAATAAACTTTTTTTCGTCAAATGGCAAATTTAACCGATCATATTGGCCAAACTATTACCAAAAAATTGGTTGAAGTGGTTAGCGAGTTTTCGCATCAAAATAAGGCTAAACTTTGAAAGACATAACCTCTCTTTTTTACGTTTCTTTTACTGCCTTTGTGTGGAACGGGTTTGAATTTTAACCTTTTTTTCTTCAATGTTTTTACATTTCCTTTCTCCAACCAAATTAAAATTTGTTACTAAAGTTTCTGAAAATGTATATCGTGGACGAAACCATCGAGGAGCAACTTTGCCTTAGTGCAGTTCCTTCAAGTTGGGTAGGTAGTAAATAGCCAACTGTACTGGTCAAATACAAAAACATACATACATTTTTGACTAATCCGCAATGAAAACCATACTCAAAATACTCCCAGCAACCGTGTACAATAAAAAGGAATAATATTAAAATGTTAATGATGGCTAGAACCATAGAAAATGGAATGTCAGCATTCTTGGACATTGATGCAGAAGATAGGTTGACACTTTTACTTTAATAATCTAAGTATTTATATTAATGCATAAGCTTTTGTAGGCACAAATGTCAACGAAAACACCCCGTGAAGTGTTATGCCGCTATATGTACTCTTATATATCTTATATATAGCTCTTATACTATCTTATATATATCTCTATACTCTACTCTTTGAACTTACTTTTAAGCGACATTCCTTTTCCAATTATATGTGGAACAATGCTTATATTTTCTTTTACATTTCATTCTTATTTTTCTGTTGATATAAAACTTATTTGCGTATGTATAAAATTTTCAACATTATCAATACTTGTTTTTAGGTTATATTTTTATCTTGCCGTTTATCCTCAATTTAGATTTTAATGTGTACAAAATTACTTCTAAAATAGTCATTTAATAAGGATATTTTTTCATTATTGTTTCAGTCATGATTCGTTAATAACAACTAAGAAAACCGCCAGAATAAAGCCTAACTACTATAGTCATGTTATGGCTAAAATATGTTGATACGATTTTTCTTATTAATTTATAAATATTAATAAGAAAAACCGTATCAACATATTCTAGCCGTTTTTATAGCTAGAATGGCAGTATTAGGACTTAACATTGTTGCTATATATGCTATACTTGCTCATATATGACATCTCGAAAAGACTTTATAACCAACTTGCATGGCGATATTATGGCTACAAGTAATGACCAGTATATAGCTAAAAAGAGATCATCATGACTATTTCGTTTTTAAATTTTCCGCTAAACTACGACTAAAATAAGATGACCAAAATATAACTAAACAAAAGCCGTTGAAACATTTTAGTGGCTGCATTTTGGTTATCTCAGCTGAATAGCATATCCGTGCTACTTAGGTAGGCATTAAAATAGCAAAAAATTTTGGAAATGTTTAGCAAGTGAAAATAATATACATGGCCGGATATAGAGGGGGGGGGGGGGGGGGGTCACACTCCCCTCAACTTTGAAGCCGATTCGACAAATCGGTCACCATTCGGCAGTTTCGGCATTTGGCAATTTGAACATTGAATTATAAAAAAACACTAAACAATGAAAACTCAATACCATAAATAATTATTACTTTTCAAGCAACCCCCGTCTTGTACATTAAATTATAAAAAAACACTAAACAATGAAAACTCGATACCATAAACAATTATTACTTTTCAAGCAACCCCCATCTTGTATTTAACTTAAATCATCCTGGCTAGCAACAGAATGGCCAAATCTGCTTGTTCTAGCCTCTAGCCCTGAGCGCTGTATGTATATGAGTATATGTATATCTACAGTGCCCTGCCATAATTTCTGGAAATGTAAACAGGACACTTCAATTCATCAAAAGTCTTCAAATTTACATTTTTTTTTTTGTATCCCAAAAATTAAATGACCGTCTATCACGTCAATATAGAAAAGTTAAAAATTGAGACGTTTTCTGGCAAAGAACCAATTGGAATCATTTTTTTTGCAAATTGTTTATTGGGGTCTAGGGAACATTAGTAAAAAGACAAAAACAGGCCAGGCCGCTGGGACTTTTCTAGTAATAAACTAGCAATTTCAAGCACTAAACAAATTAAGTAAATTTGTTAATTTGTTATCTCGGAAAATATTTGAGAAAACCAGTATAAAAATGTGATATATTTTTTAATATATTATTTAATATTTTTTTAAGGCAAATATTATTGTTTTAATTTAATATGTAATTTTTGAAAATAATGGTCTTAAAATAGTAAATATTTAGTATACAATTTAAACTTTGTGTACGTGCATTTTAGGTGAAAATTACAGAAGTAAAAGAATTGCTAAAAAATCAAGTCAATTTTTTTTTTCATTATTTATTTCTACAATTACAAAAATTGTTTACTTAAAAAATATATAAAAATATAAATTTACCTAAACACCATTCTTTAAAATATTTTTTTTCAATTTCATTTGAGTTGTTTACAAATGAAAATACTGCTCCTCTTATTCTTCATTTTCATTTCTTTCTTCTTCTTGAACATCGACGATTTCATTATCATAAAATAATATATTCAACATATTATTGATGATTGATGATTATTATTGAGATAAATCTTATCTCTTCCTATTGAAGAGTTTGGTACTAAGGAGGTACTAAAGAGGGTGCCTTTACCGTATGTAGATCCCGTGATCAAGAAAGCTCGATGTATTTAAAATTTGTATGCCCTTTGAACTAATTAACAGAAAAATTAATTCAGTAACGGGTAATTAAATTACATCTATTTAAAATATTTTTACTAAAAAAATTTGAGTGATTTACCCTATTATTTTAAAAAATGGTTACTTCCAATTAGGGTGAAGGAGAATTACTCATAAAACATATTTAGGTGCAAAATGGCTTTCTAAACACTTTCTTATTCTTGTAGGTTTTCTCAAAAATGTAAATGAAAATCTCATTTTTATACTTCATAGCCGCCATTTTGGGTCAGCCATCTTGAATTTTCCAATTTTCAAAATTGTAATCAGTGACCTCAAAATCCCCCGAGTATACATTTACAGTCGGTTTTCTCAAATAGTTTCCGAGATAGCAAATTAACAAATTTAATCAATTTGTTTAGTGCTTAAAATTGTTTGTGTATTAATTACAAAATGAAGAAAGTCCCAACGGCTTGTTTTTTCTTTTTACCAATGTTCCTTATATTTCAATAAACAATTTGCAAAAAATTAGGCCGATTAATCCTCTGTCGGAAAACTTCTCAGGAAATATCTATCTTGACGCAACTAATCACATATAAAGAAAATAAAGGAGCAAAGGAGAAGCCTGCTTAAAACCGGCCCTGATGATAGGTATTCTTGTAAATAAAAAATAAATATATAAATAAATATATAAATATATAAATAAATTGTAATTTGGCATTAAAAAAAAATTGTTCTTTTCGTTATTTTATTAGGTACTACTAGTATAACCGAGTCTTCGGTAAGAACTTATACAGGTACTTAATACAAAACTTATAAAAATTAAAAACTTTGTAACTACAACTTTTATAATAAATAATTGAAGACCTAAGTGGATAAAGGTGTTATGTCGCATTTTAAAAAAAAATTACTTTATGCAATTTTTGAACACCCATGATATAGATTTAACACCCAATAGACGGTGAATTCTAAATTTGTAATATTTTATAGAAACTTTTTAATTATAAAGGCGCCACGTCATACATACAACCAGTAATTTTAGTGGATGTACACAGTTTTGGACAGAAAAATCTAGTTTCATAACAGCTTGATATTTTTCTTTAATATTAATGTAAACAAAAGAACATAACCCAAAATTATCTATTTTAAGACGTATTATTCATTTGAATCGAAGACAAAATTAATAAGTTCCAACTCGAAACCGATTTGTTTAATTTACTCAAAACTTTAAAAGTGTGACATAACGCCTTTATCCACTTAGGTCTTCAATTATAATATAAATTCACAAAATATAATAAGTTCAAGTGCTTTTTTGATTTCAACTTATCTAAAAATAATTTAAAATTATTAATAAAAAAATAAAATGTTATAGGTAATTGAAATTTAAAGTTTAATTCACGAGTTTTCAGCTTTCATATTATAATTATGATTTTTTTACTACAAGAATGAAACAATACTTACCTGATGGTGATCAGTTAATTTATCAGTATAAAACGTTGAAATAATTTCTAACTGGTGGACATTAAGAAAATCAACAGGTAGGTTATTTAGAACCTTCGTTATAACTAAAACTCCCAGTTCTCTTTTGGAAGGTGAAGAATTTACTAACAGATCTCTTAACCGTTCTATTAAATGAACAATCGTAAGCTGTCCAGCTAGTACATCTAAAATTTAGTATATAAAAATTCTGATAATTAAATCTAAAATATTGAATCAAACCTTGAGCAATTTTGGAGCATTTATTGTTAAAATCTGCATCAGTTTCTTCATTAAAAAAATTAATTATATCTGTATTACTGGTCTCCATATCTCATATCAAATTTAAAAATCATTTATATACCATATCCACCACACATAACCTAAATTATAAAAAAAGGAAGACGAAGAGACAAGAAGGGTACAAATCTTGGAAAAGAGGCAGGGACCATAAGGTGTGTTCAAAAACCCTACACTAGCTGCACTAGTACAAACAATAGAAGGAGATAATGAGACTCTACATAAGTTGAAGAGAGATGTATTTGCACTGGTGTACAAAGTGTAGGATTTTTGAACAAAGCTATAGACATCATAATAGGCGCTTCCCTTTTGCACAAAACTGAGAGTGAGTAAAATGTGAAGTGAGTATACTCATTTCAGTGAATCAGGGATGGCTGATCCGAATATTTTTACGGATCAGTTCGGACCTAATCCAGTCCAGAGAAGAACCTAGTCCAAAGATCAGTTTCAGTTCCTAGTCCATGCTAACCAACGCGCACGGTGAACGGCCGAGCGGACCGGCAGACAAACTGGACTCAGTGGACTGGACTGGTGCAGAGGGACTCGTAATCTTGTACTGTACTAGTCGTACTCGTTTAGTTCAACCAGTCCATACGCCTATAAAGTGCGCGCGCCGCACCGCGTCTCTAAAAAGTTCAGCCGGACTCGGAGTACTCGGACTAGTATTCGTATCTGCCGTATTGATTAGTTGAGATCAGTTCCACTAATCCAACTAGAGATGGTACTGAGTGGATTTTTCTCGGAACAGGTCGGAACTGTTCCGGGTAAATAAGTATACCTGTTCCAAAAACCTGTTCCGATTCCGACCTGCTCCGAGTCCGACATTAGTGATTGCCCGTTCTTTCGCACTCGCAGCTCCATATGCTCCATAATGACACCGCTTTCTTTTCAAGTGCTTGGAGTCCTGATTTTTTTAAAACAAGAATGCTGATTGGTTGATGAAAGTTGAAAACTGACGTCAATTATGCTCCATTCACAGTTTTGAGCTCCGAATGAACTAGTATTTGAACTCTGAATAAGAATAGAGGGTGTCGATGATGTGTCTTATAAATTAGTATACTTTTAATTTGTTTTGTACTGTGATTTAGAACTGTGAGTATTTCATTTCTAAGTTTTTCTATTTCAATTAATTTTATTGTTACATGCATGGAAATAAGTCAAAATATTCACCTAATGCTTCACCTCGAATTAAAAAATGCTATAGCTACATTTTTGTAATGCTTAACACTAATTAAACAGAATTTATTATTATTATTATTATTATTATTATTATTATTATTATTATTATATACATCCCACACAAGTACTACCACTACCACCAATACCAAAAAGTCCGCAAGTCTGATCTGCTCACTCCACTCCGGTTCCGTGTCCGAAGATACAACGTTATCATGTGCTCAGTGCTCCACTCAAACGCATGACAGTCCAGCGGAGTCGGAACTGGTATTTTCTAAATCTGAGAACTGTTCCGCGGAACTGTTGGCTCGGACCTGTTCCGAAAGAACAGGTTCGGTTCTTTCGTATCATCCCTAAATCCAACCCACCGGACCTGTTCCAAAGTATCAGTTCCAGTTCGGGTTAGCCAACCCTACTTCTAAGGAGCGTAATTCTATACCCAGTATTTCGGCAATATGGCGGATCTCCTCAGCCCTCTTAAAATGCCAAAAGTAAGAAATTAGATATAAATTTTGTAGTTGTTCAAATGACTACTACGTGCGCATTATCGCGATCATTTATCTCTGCAGCGGTTCGTCCCATCCCTAGTTCAGTCACAGAAGAAGAAACAATCTTCTTCTGTGGTTCAGTGGTGTTTTGTTTATATATGTCAGATTTATGTCAAGTTTCAAGTCAATGATAATGATAAATTTGTGAATAATAAAATTCCTGGGCAAAAGATATTAAAAATATTTAAAAAGCTATCGTAATATGAACAATATTAATATTAAAAGTGTTTGCAGAACTTGCGTGGGCGAAAATGAAATATTAACTAGAATTGAAGAAGCAGTTATCAAAATAGAAAATACTACTAAATCTGTTTTAGAACTATTAAATATAATTACTGATGTTAAGGTATGTTTTATTCATTACTGGAAGTTGACAGTGGCAGCTTGTGACATAAGTTGAGGAGGCAGGGCTCTGATACTTCCCTTCTTCGTCAATTGAATAAATTTGGAAAAAAATAATACCGTTTATAAAATTACGAATTAGGTACAGATTAACTGCATATTTACTGGTGAATGGTGAGGCACTGGCTCACCAGCCTCATGGGACAAGCCGCCACTGGAAGTTGATTCTGATTATATTTCTTGCTCTTTATTGGGTATTCTACCATTTCTACAAAAAGATTAAAAAATTCAATGAAAGAAACTTTTGCGCCAAATGGATTAAACAGATTGGCTTTTGAATAATAAAGGAAACTTAAGGAATCCTGAACTATTTTGTTAAACAAGAATAATGTGTTTCAAATTATTCTATAGATTTTTATACCGGCTGGTTACTACGAAAGCGTAGAACGGGCATAGTCGAAAATATTTTATAATTGTCACTTTGAACTTACAATTATGTATAAATAGGCGTCTGAATTTAAGATGCCAGCGCCAAAGTGGAGAACTCGTGAACTAATTATAGGCCGTTTGCTTATTTATTTGGCAAATACTTATATCGATTTTTTTCTGTTTATTGTTGTTTTTGGCGTTGAAAATAATAACATTAATAATATATGGCCTAAAGGTTTGCAAGATTTTGTTGTAAGTGATTTGCAAGATGTTAATGGCATTATTCAGCAAAATTCATATTTTTTAGGTTATCTGGTTTTCCCCTTGAAAAGTACAGTTTCTTCGAAATAAACGGTGTCTGGCTAGTTAAATATTAATAAACTTAAATATTTCTTTAAATTTATGTACAGTTGTAGTTTAAATCACTTTTGTTTTCAGGAAACATGAGTGACATTTAGGTTAAGCATATTGCAATGTATGGAACATTTGGGAAGCACTAAAAATGTAAAAATTCTAATTATGTGTATGAAGGGGAATATGTTTTAAATGCAGGACATATTATTTTGTGTGGTACAACCCATATTCAACACAAAACTTAATAAATGTGTATGCTCTCTGTTTACAAACAAGTGTCAGATCATGAAATTAGTGGTACCTACATTGAATATAGGTAACTGAAAAGATATTTATTAATTCTTTAAATAAAATAACTGAAACAGTATTTTGTAAAATATGAAATTTTGTATAAATGAAATATTCAGGGGTAAAACATAATAGTGCATGATGCAATAGTATACATTACTTTTATAAATATACTGAAATTGCATATATTTACTTATTTCAAAAATTTCACTTACAATGTGTGATTGTACAGGCCATTATTATTGCTATACCCTCGGGCCACGGTTATTTGCACCAGCTTTTTCTCTCTCAATGCCTGGTTAAAGGTATCTACATCAAAGAGGGTATGCTGTGAACATTGTCGTGCTAATTCAACTTTCACGAGTTGTTCCTGCAATCTACAAAGGATACCGACTAGGTTGGCTCCAGCAAATTGTATCTTGTGTAGCCCCTTTAAACGCTATCATATTTTTAATAACTTAGCATCTCAGTTTATCATTATTTACTTATTGTTGATATCATCGTACACTAAAGAGACAATGATAGAAAGGCCTATAATTAGTTTGACTGTAGATCACCAGGTGGCGTACTCCTTATTTTCAGACGCCTATTGCAGTGACGTAGCCAGGATTTTTATTCGGGGGGGTCCGAAATTTTTTTTTTAAGTATATTATGTAGGTATTGTTATGTAGCTTTCGCACAATTCTTATGTAAATTGGCGTACAGTCAAATTGCTTGAATTTTTAATATGTTGTAGATTTCGACTTTCTGATCAAAAACTCTCATGGGCCCAACTCGATCCTATGTCTAGTTTCCGAGATACTACTGCTCAAGAAATGTACAAGAATGACCTTTTGTACAATTTAAATAATTTCGAATTCATGATTTTTTTCATACATTTTATATTGTGGTGCGTGATTCGTTCTAATAGCTCTTTATAATATTTTGCACTAAAAGCATTTGTTGTTTTACTTAATAAAATAACGTAGTTAAAGTTTGAAAAATGTTGGCGAAGGCGCCGGGAAATCTGTAGAAAAATAACAAGTGAAAATAATATTTGGTCATATTGGCTAAAACATTTTTTACATAAAGTAAGTAAGTATGTGTCTTCCTGATCAAAAAACTTTAATTGAAAAACTTTCGGAAATTGCTTTGACCTCTAACAACAAACACCCCATCAATAAATTAAAAGTTCGACAAGATATACAGAATTTTACAAGAATTTACTTATAGTTGTATCTCGAATACTAGACGAGACTAGACTATATGGGTCCATGAGGGTTTTTGATCAGAAATAAGTCACATACATATACAACATATTAAAAATTCAGCCAATTTGACTGTTGTAGGTACGCCAATTTGCATAAGAATTGTGCGGGGTCCTTTAGATGAACTATTCAACAACTTATATTCCAAGTAACTGATGGCGACTATGTGCAATGTAACGTGGATTTCGCTTGGCTAGTAATAAAAATAAATCGAATTTACTCATGATTCCACAAGGTTTTATACATTTGACTGAATTAAGGCTCCGCCCTGTCAATATTGCGGCAATAAATTGCAAGAAATTACGATTTGCGACGGGACTGGTTGCATGGAATGAAGATTTGTAATCGGCCAAAAAAAATTTTTGACAAACCGAAAATAAAATCAATATAATAATTTTATATAAATATCATGTCTATCAATTATACAAATGTCAATAAATTTCGGGGGGGGTCCGGACCCCCAGGACCCCCCCCCCTGGCTACATCACTGGCCTATTGCAACTTTAAACTTACAATTATAGATAATTGTCACTTTAAACTTCAATTATATATAATTGCAAGTTCAAAGTTGCAATTATATATAATTGTAAGTTTGAACTTGCAATTATACATAATTGTCACTTTGAACTGACATTTATAAAAATATTTTGTACGAAAATATTTTTATAATTGTCACTTTAAACTTACAATTATGTATAATTGCAAGTTTAATCTTACAATTATATATAATTGTCAGTTTGAAGTTGCAATTATACATAGTTGTAAGTTTAGTGACAATTATGGATAATTGTAAGTTTAAAGTTGCAATTATATATAATTGTAAGTTTAAACTGACAATTATAAAATATTTTATACATGTCCTTTCTACGCTTTCGTAGGTTACTGATATCCTCATAGACAAAGTTTAGGTAAGTAAAAATAAATTAAATAAAATTTGTTGTCTCGATGCACTAAACAACAAACTGTAATTTTTGTTTTAAAAAGTCTTCACACTTTTGAAAACGGAAAGCGGAACATTTTTTTCCAGAACATTAACACTTTTTAATTACGTAATAAGCTATTTAACAATTTTGTTTTAGTTTATATACTTTTAGGTTTGAGACTTTTGTAGTAATCAAAGCTATTAAAAAGCCAATCTCTATCTGTTCTATATGGCGCAGAGGTTTGTTTCAATAAATGTTTGTATATTTTTGGAGAAATGGCAAAATACCTGTTATTTAAATGTGGGCAAATATAACTGTTAACTTGATACTCAAGGTTCCGTTAAAGAATTCCTGATAACTCCTATATAAGTTTACAGTTGCCGCAAGCACACGGTCATTTTTATGTGTCTTAAGATTTATTTTCCACAGTAAATTGTTAAATAGAAATAACGAACTAATGGAATTATATCGTCCTGCCGGTAAAACAGAAACCACACTACTAACTAAGTACTAGATTTGGCTAAGCTGTGCGTGTACAGGGCTGTATGAACAGTATCGTGTCGTGGTAATTGCTGTTGAAATTAGTACAATGTACCCTATCAGACAGCGAGTGAAACAATTATTCAGTTATACTTTTAATGACAAGATCATGTTTTAACATCAATGTGGACAATTAAATCAGTAAAAGTTCTTTTAAGCGCTATTTCAATAAGTTCGACCCTGCTTTTACTGTCTTTCTAGTGTTATTAAAGCTTCGAATAACTTCTGTCTCGCCCTTTAGTAGTAAAACCTCAAACTAGCGAAATTCAGCAAATTCTTCTAAAGGTTTAATCTTTTATAGGAGCAAATATTATGCCGAATTATTTATTTTATTTATTTATTCATATAAATGGGCGAACCCATTAGTACAGACAATGAGTAACAACAATAAAATGACAAGGATAGACATAACATATACCGACCCGGTGGCGCAGTGCTTAAGGTCTTAGGCTTGCGACCACAGGGTCCCGGGTTCGAATCCCGGCTAGGGTATGGATGTGTAGTGGCGTTTTTCTCGTGTTGCCGAGACGGTAGCAGTGGGCTAGACTGTGGTTGTGTGAGAGACAACACGGTCTAGTCGCTCTCCTCTCCTGAGTTCGAGTCTCAGCTGCGGCAGATGGCAATGTCGCAGGGAATGGGTGTTGTGATGTTGTCTATGTGTGTGTCTGTCCTGGTTGAGTGGTAGAATAGCCATCGGCTAAACTCCGCCAGGACATTAAAATAAATAAGGCGATTAAAAAAAAAAAAAAAAAAAATACATGGTAGACTTTTTCTCACATTAAATATATTTATTGTAGTATGTATTACATTTTGTTTAAATATTTGAATCCCATTAGAGAACATAAAATAATTAATGAAGAATTACAGACAATTAAGTGGTACATTCGCGTTTAATAATCTAAAGTAGGAAACTTTGGAAATTTAATTTCATTTAGTATTCAAATATAAAATATAAGACATACTAGATTTAAGTTAACTAGTTTCAATAATTGAATAAAATCTGAATTCTGTTGGTTCGTTTTTAAGAACAAACATTTGAAAGATTGTCGATATTTGACATTAGTAACACAGCCTTAAATTCAAACTGGTTGTTCGAGATCTCTAAGAAAAATTTGTAAGTGTTTCTGTGGATAAGATGATGATTTGTTAACTAAGTCTTGTATAACTGTGTAACAAAGAATTTTGTCAATATGTTTTAAAACTGAAAGTAGACCTTTTTGTGTCATATCTTTCGAAAGTATTTTGAGGTCTACAAACATTTCATCTTTCTAATAACAAATTGCAATGGAATTTCATTGATATATGACAAAATAAACCTGGCGTTCATTTAAATCCTTGGTTGGATCAGTATTGGCAAATTATCTGGTATTAGCAAAGTTTCTTAAAACCTTTACTGGTGGACCGTTACGGAAAAAACGCCTTATCTGGGAACCAGTTGATAAAGAACAGATTTGGCTGATTTTTTCATATTTTCTCAATATTCAAAACTAAAACCCCTACAATTAAAAAATTGCCGCTATTGCTCTGAAACCTGTAGGGAAATTCGGAAAAATCCATTAAATCGAAAAAAAAAAGAAAATGTCTGTCTGTTTGTTTTTTATTTAATAGGTATACCAAAATAAAGTGGATCTAAGATTTCTGCGGCTTCAAAAGCTTTATTGTTTATTATAAAAATTACAACATTTTGAAATTAATAAAAATTGAAAATTTTAGAGATAAAATTTATAAAAAGTGAACATTTGTCTTCAAATATTTGATTCTTCTTGTACGTATATAATATACTTATTTATACTAGGATTGTTTCTGCAAGAAATCACAAACTAGCTTGACCAATCACGAATTATTTTCAACTAGTCGTGTTATGTCTGTTTAGTCTGTGATTGTTGTAGAAACAGACCTATTGTAGGTTAGTACTTGTCTCTCTGCTGAACTCTATACAAGCTGAGGTGCAGTGTAACCCAGTTTTTCTGCATTCGCAACTTTGATCACAGCCTGTTTTCCATTCGTAAAGTATTATTTTTAATAAAGGCCCTAATCAGTTGAGATGGGTGAATTTGCCCCCGCGTGGATAGTACTCCAGTGAAAGTATAGTATCACAAAAAAAACTGAGAAATTTTTTATTGTTCAAATAAGTTTAGAGCGAGTTGTACCAACACGCGGTTAGTCCTAACCCTGTGTTAAAAGAGGGTTAAGAGCAATGTCAAATGTCACATTGTACCAAAATGCTAATCTTGAATTTTAATGTTATCAGGAACATTTAGCCCTATAAAACTTAAACTAGGTCGTGGGGTGGTTTATGCCGTGTTTAGTAAAAATGTCATTTCAAATTTTGACATTTCCATCTTGAGTATACAGAGTACATTGTAATTACTTAATAATAGTTTTACCGGCCACTATTTCGTCCTCCACCTCAAAATTGTCCATTTGAATTATAGCTAGGTATAACCTACGACCTGTGAGATATTAATATTTATAATGCATTTAACACAACTAAACAATTTTTTTATATTTTATGTAGGTAACTCAACTGTCAACACCCTCGCATCGCTAGTAACTTGCACTCTTGCACTTATACCACAGAAAAGAAAACTATCAGAAGCGACACTCAAGCCTTCCGTCCAAATTCCATTGATGCCATCTTCTTGTAGGCATTTCCGTCAGTTCATTTATTGAAAAAGTTGAACTGTTGGATATTATGTCACAGGATGTTAGGTTAAGACAATAAATGAACTGACAAAAAGATGGTGAAGGTCACAAAAATTGATCAAGAAATATCAGAAGCGCAGAGTTTAGGCAGAGTTGAGGGTTTATTTGTTATAAATAATAACTTACACTTATATGGCTTTACGAATATTTATTAGAAAAACAGCACACAACCTTACAACACAGAAGTTGGCTTAATAATAATTTTATTATAACCTAACTATGATTTCATTATTTCATTTTGTGGTGTAAGCAGAAACAATTCTTAGAACAGGCTTATGCCTTGATACGGGATCAATTTATATACATCCAAGTGACGATATATTTTTGCTATTACCAATACAGAGAGTGTTGCTTCTGCGGAGAGTGTGCTTATATTTATTTTTTTTCTGTGTTTGTTAGCACCAAGGTTAATTCAGATGGTAAATTTTTAAACCAGTGTTAAATTTTAATACAGGGTTAGCTTAACTCCGGGTTATGGTAGTTTGGTGCAATTCTCCCTTAGAATGTCATGAAACGTCAGATTTTCAATTTGAGCAAAAAAAAATTATTTCTGTCTGTAACTTTTTTTTTATGTGAACGATTACTCTGGAACCGTTTAAGATATTGACTTGAAAGGAGGAGGGCCCATAAGGCCGGTTTTCGGCCTAATTTATTTTTTGACAATAATAACATTTTTTTATTATTTATTATCAATATCGAATCAATTTCACCCCAAGCGGAGCTTTTCCTCGCCCACTGCCCCTTTTTGTACACTTTGTACTACCACCTAATTTTACGACCTCAAAAACATTAATTGATGCCAAAGACGATGTTCAACTAAAACGCCAATTTTTTTTACATGTAGTGGACATATTGGCCGTCATACTTAAATAATATTTAATAAATTTCACCCCACTATAGCAGGTCTGTTACTGAATGCTGGTTATTTAATAGTGCATGGGGATTACAAAAAGGGGAGGTGGGTGGGGGAAAGTTCCGTTTGGGGTGGAATCAATTCGATATTGATGGTAAATAATAAAAAAAATGCGTTTCAGTTATTATTGTCCAAAAATAAATTAGGCCTCTTTTGGTATACGTATGTATTTTAATGAGATCTGGAACTAGATTGTATTTTGATCTTATTCCGTTGAAGGGTAAATTGAGGTAAAGGGGGTAAATTGCAAATAGATCATTAATTTTTTTAGAAAAATGTTACATATTTCATCTATTTTCATAATTTGTTGGCCTTTTTGGTTTGATAAAAAATCCACAGAGTTATAATACCACTTCAAAAAAACCTATATTTTGGAAAAAAATTGTCCTCTTACGAATCGATGCACTTAAACAATAAGCAATGGAAATTTCGAAATAACTATTGGTTTTTAGCTCTTTGATTAAATATTTGGCATAAAGGGCATAGTTTCACCAACTTTCGTTAAAATTTATGCATTATTACATTATATTTCTTAAATTTTAGTAAAGGGCAATTTTTGTGTTTTTAATTTTTTTACAAATAACAAATTATCACAAAGTTTTTTCATAGGCCTAGTCTTATTCAGAATTTTATTGCGAACAATTTGGTATTTTCATCTTACATTAAACAAATTAAAATAATAATATTGCTGCAGCCAAACAGTTCCATTCAAAATTATTATTATTATTTGAGCAGCATTTTGAAGTTAGTAGTATGTATTTTCATGCCTAATTGACAAATACTGATATTTCATTATTTAATAGTATATTAAGCATCAAGAACGGTAGGGGACGTTTGCTGGTTGATGGCAATGTTTGACGGAGACCGGTACAACCGTTAGCTATGCTGTTTTTTGCATGATTGTATTAAATTACACTTCAATTAAAATAAATAATTACCTGTCAGTTACCCCCCAGCCCCGCTTCCCGTGACACCACAAAAAGAGTGGAAGGAGGAGGTCCAGGACCTACTATAATACTCTACTCCGGCGAACTTTAGAAAAAAATTTCTCGTTCTTTCGAGAAAAATTTGGTGTACTTTCGAAAATATTTTGCACTCTACTATGTGGAAATAATTGTATATGGAAAGTTAATAATATAAAATTTGAAATCGTTGACCCCCAAAACCCATAAAGTAATGGTTGTGGGGGTGGATGAAGTAAAGAAAAATTGTTGAGGCCTTTGGATCTTATACACACATTAAATCACAGTTTTATTTTTTTCACTTCTTTTAATAATCGGGTGAGGGTGGTAATGGGGGTGGCTAATGCCAAAAATTTTTTTGACACCTTAGCTTCTCATATACTAAATACCAATTTTATGAACTCTTACTTCTTGATTTACCTATTTACCTCAATTTATGATCTTATCTTAAAATTGTTACAGTTTAACAAGTTTGGTGAATTTGGAAGAATATTATATAACTTGAGGTTCGACGAATTTTTAGTCAAGTTTGCTAGTCGATGCCTAGATGGCCTTGAGAATTAGCTTGTCTAGTGCTATAATTTTGGAAATTTGAATTCTTTTCAAAATAATTAAAGTTTTGTGAATATCCAGTAAACTAAAATAAATATATAAAAAAGGTAATGGCGTAATGCCCAGTGAAATAAATAGAGGCCTACAATGGTCTCTATACCCTGCATTGGCAATGATTTTGATCGTTTTCTTTTGTAGATGAAATATTTTTATAGAATGACCAGAATTTCTTCATAAAGTGATGATACCATGAAATAGTGAAGAGTAGCTCACTTTCAGGTTTCCAAACCCAAATGCCTTCTTAATTGACGTAGCAAAAATGTTGACCTGGCAAGTTTGTGGCTTCTGACTAAACCAGTTTAGTTTATCGTCCAGTGTGATACCAAGAAGTTTCACACTGTCACCTTTTGTCACTGTGTTACTCGTGTAAAAGACAAGCTTCTAAGTTTTTTCCTCAATCATTTTCATTTTATTAATGATGAACTAGGTTTTAGCTTGTTCAGAAATTAAAGAAGTTTGTTGATCTAAAATGTGAAGGTTAGGTTAGGTTAGGTTGATATGTGAGTGAGCCAGTAACAGACCCTCCACTGTGACCATCTGGTCTATTGTGGCTCACTCCTAATTATATTTCAGCTTTTTAATAAAGCCGACTACTTTATTGGTTGAGAGGTTGTCCAGGTCCTCTGGCACCAGTTGCCCTTTGTCAAAAAGTGGAACCTGGTTCTTTCTGCAGCAGGACAGGTACATAGAACATGCGCCCCTATTTCATGCTACTCCAAACACAGTCGGCGTTCAGTGTTGTCCATTATTCCGAGTCTGTGTAGGTGGTGGTTTAATCTGCAGTGCCCGGTATACAGGCCAACTAGGATTCTTGGGTGTAACCTATTTAACTTTAGTTTTTTAGTTCTTGATTTCAAAAGATATGTAATAAACTCCTTTAAATGAAATAATCCCGGTAGCTCTTGCTGGAGGATTTTTCTCTCAGTCCAGGTCAAGATGGTTGTTTTCGCAGTGCTTGCCGATATGCCAAGCATTGGTTCTAGTCTGATAAGTTTCAATACCGCACCTTCCCTAGCTAAGTATCAAATTTTATAATAAATTGCCACAACAAATAAAATCTCTAAACTTTACAGCCTACAAATCTAAAATAAAAAATACTTAAGATCAAAGGCGTTCTATAATTTTGAAGAATACCTACAAAACGATTTTTTAGACATGCTCTCATAGTAATTTTAATGTGTCAAATATTTTTTACATATTTTATTTTTACTTTGTGCTAGTTTTAGGTTATAATTAATGTGTTGTTATATATATTTTACAAATTTTTAATTATTCTTGACTTGTAGTCTTTTACTTTTGTACGCTCCTATAGGAGCTATTACTTCTGACCTGTGTAAACATTTTTTTTTTGCGATAACACCAATAAACTATTATTATTATTAAGGAATGGGCTATTTGTTGCCCTCTGTGC
Organism: Rutpela maculata; assembly: GCA_936432065.2. Lineage (NCBI taxonomy): Eukaryota > Metazoa > Arthropoda > Insecta > Coleoptera > Cerambycidae > Rutpela > Rutpela maculata. Next base: position 59,746,781 of record OW386291.2, on the reverse strand, counting down.
CAGAGAGACCCGGTAGCCAAACCAGAGTTACCTTGTTATATCTGCCCAATCGGGTTAGAGCCTTTTGGCAGTACCAGACCAATTTAGAATTGCAACAATATGAGCCAAGAGCTTTAAGAACTGCTTGGCTGTCAAAAATATTCTTATTGATCTGTGTCTAGGATGCATCTTAAAAAGAGGTGAAAAACAAGCCAATCTGACAATTTTTCGGATTTTGACTTCGAATTCGGTTGTAGCAGGTCCAAATTCATAAGGATACTGTATCGTACTCACTCACATATAAATATATATATTATCACTAAGGATGTGATAATAACAAAAAATAACAATTTATTATTAACAAAAAATTATATTTCGAATCTAAACATTAAAATCTTTTGAAACCGTAATTTATATTTATTTAATAGCTCTAAATATGCTATATTGGTGACCCCGACAAGCATTCCATGCCTCCTGATGATATCCGGATGTTAATCTCAGAAAAAAAGTTGTAGCAGAAAATCAAGAAAAGTAAACGCGGTGGAAGCTGGCCTTCTGTTTCTATTCACGATGGAGATAGAAACAGAAGGCCAGCTTCCATTTCTAGACGTATTAGTGAAAAAGAAACAAGACGGAAAACTAGGTCACACTGTATACAGAAAACCCTGTCACACGGACAGATATTTAAATGCGACGTCACATCACCATCCAGCACAACTAAATTCAGTAGTAAAAACTCTAGTGACACGATCGCAAAGGCTGGTAGACGGCGACCATATTAACGAAGAGATGTCATCACTTCAGAAAGCACTAATGAAAAATGGATTTTCAAAGTACACAATACAAAAATCGCAAGAGCCATCCAGACCAAGAAACCAGTGGCAAAAGCATATCTACCTTTCGTGAAGGGAACAACAGATAGAATCGGCAAACTTCTACGTAGACACAACATAGACACAATATTCAAAACAGACTGAAAAATCAGCACAGTCCTCCGTAACCCAAAATCAAAAATTGTCCTAGAAAGCCAAGGAGTATATGAAATCCCGTGCTAAGATTACAGCAAATCATACATAGGACAGACCAATAGACGTATAAGTGTAAGAAGGGAAGAACATAGGAATGCAGTGCAAAAAGAGGAGAAAACATCGTCCCTAGCACAGCATGTAAAAGTCACAGGCCACAAAATAGACTTCGACAACACCAAAGCAGTAGCCAATATCGAGCATTGTACGTCAAGAATTACCAGAGAGGCCATAGAGATCGAAAAAAGACTCCAAAACCTTAACAAACGAGATGACACGTAGAGATTACCTACTGCATGGAAGCCCGCACTTTCAGGCAGATACATAACGGAAAACACAGCGACCCACGGATAACGAACCAATCTTGAGAAGGCACATTCGAATAGCGACAAACCACTTGTTGGGTTAGCTCAGGCGCCCGCTACGCCTCCCACATACAGTAGAGGGCCAATAACATGTAGCCAGTCGCGCAATCAAACAGAAACACGACCACCTACGGAGACGATTAGACACGAGGGTGCACGACCACCAATGAGAAGTCACGTGAAACGTGACGTTTCAGCGAGGCGCTACGCCTCCCACATATAGTAGAGGGCCAATAACACGTAGCCAGTCGCGCAATCAAAAGAAACACGACCACCTATGGAGACGATTAGACATGAGGCTGCACGACCACCAACGAGAAGTCACGTGAAACGTGACATTTCAGCGAGGCCACTTACCGGGTTAGCTCAGGCGCCCGCTACGCCTCCCACATATAGTAGAGGGCCAGTCGCGCATGCGCGCTCTAGGCCTCAGCATATATAAGGAAAGTGAATTAAGAAATTTCATGGAAAACAATTTTCAATATCTTACAAAGGAAATCAACGAAATAAAAAACAACATAAGGGATTCTGATGTAAATACCATTCAGCATACAAAAAATGTTCAGCAAAAAACTGTAGCACTAAAATCAACAACAACAATAGAAATATCAAAACCAGTGACTCCAAAACAAACAAAATTCACTGAAGGAACATAAAACAGTTACACCAAAACATTTTGCGAAAGCATTGGAAAATGCACAAAAGGAAAAAATGGATTATCTGATCCATATTAATACATCACCTAAACCAAGAGAGGAAATAGACAAAAATAATGAAAATAATAAATGAAAAACTGTTGAGAAAAAAGGAAAAAATAAATATAAAAGGAAAAAGAAAGTAGTGAGAACTTCAGAGGTGTTGGTCTAAAAGTTTGGTTATATCTGTACAGAGTACTAAAGAGGACATGTCAATTTATAAAGCGAAAGACAAACTCAGCGGACAGCGAAATAATCGTTAAACAGATATCTTCTGAAAGTATCCGGTTTAACCGTTTTATGGTAGCAGCCGAGTTTAAATATAAGGATATGTTCTATGACCCTAAATTCTGGCCAAAAGGAGTTGGATATAAAAGGTTTGACTTTAAGCGATACTATGAAACAAACAAACAAGATAAATCTAAAGATTCGAGACCAGTATTTTATTTTAGAGTAGTGGATTCACAGGAGGAAAATACAGGGAAACAGAAAAACAGTCTCATTGACGAACCAAAACAAAATAAACAAGTATCAGACAACGAAATAGTGTCTATACCCACCACTCATACGCTTTCAATATGTAACTATAACTCAGTGGCGGCTGGTGAAATTTCAATATTTTTTTTCTCGTCTGTGGCGCATGGGACCCATACGAAACTTGGGAAATAACATCTAGAGAAGCACTTCTCTAATGACCCCTAAAAAATTTTGAAAAAGCAGTTTGCGAAAAAATTTTTGAAAATTCGCTAGCCTCCCCTGGGTCTAGGGACCCCTGTTTACTTTTATTTTTTTTTGTCATATGCATTTGACTTTTCATAAAAATGCATCGACAGATTTTGGAGTTTGTGAAAATATTTTCATTACTAACTGAGATACAACGAATTGAAATATTGTAATTTGTTAAATTGTAAATTACAAAATTTCAATTCATTGTATTTCAGTTAGTAATGAAAATATTTTCACAAACTCTAAAATCTGTCGATGCATTTTTATGAAAAGTCAAATGCATATGACAAAAAAAAATAAAAGTAAACAGGGGTCCCTAGACCCAGGGGAGGCTAGCAAATTTTCAAAAATTTTTTCGCAAACTGCTTTTTCAAAATTTTTTAGGGGTCATTAGAGAAGTGCTTCTCTAGATGTAATTTCCCAAATTTCGTATGGGTCCCATGCGCCACAGACGAGAAAAAAAATATTGAAATTTCACCAGCCGCCGCTGCTATAACTCAAAGTTGCAAAAGGATAACAGCAAACTCTCTCACTCAAGAAAGAAGCTAACAACTATACTCCACCATAACGTTCAATGCATTAAAAACAAGGTAAATCAATTGGAGGTTATACTTAACGACATACATGTGGATTATCTCTTAATAACTGAACATTGGGCGAATGCAGCAGAGACCTTTCCAAAACGGAAGAACTATCACCTGTTATCCTCATACAAAAGAATGGTCAGTACCCATGGGGGAGCAGCAATACTGGCGAAATCTCCCCTTAATACAAAAGAAAGAATAGATATTGTAAAGTACTCTCAAGAAATCATAATAGAAATAGCGGCAGTAGAAATCAAACATAATAACGACCAAATTATTCTCCTATCCATATATGACCACCCGTAAGAACAAACTTTTATCAGTTTACTCGAAGAAATACTACATAAACTAATTATAGAGGAGAACAAACTTGTAGTCATTGGCGGAGATTTTAACACAAACTTCCTTCAACCAGACCATGAAGATACAGCCCTTTTAATTAATGTTGTTTGCAATATTTGTTTACTGTGTTTCGTGTGTTCTCTGTTTGTTTTCTTTTTTTTTTATTGAATTATGTTGTATTTTTTTTATAAGTAATATTTAGGAATATTGTGTATTGTATCATATATATATTTATAAACATTTTTTTATTCTGTATATATATCTTTGTGAGACATCCAATGTCAAAATTCTTTTGGCCCATTTGGGAAAATAAATGTATTTATTTATTAACCTTATCGAATCGTACAACCAGGTCCCCCGCATCAAATCATGGGCCCGGTACCATATTCACTGGTGGGCCCCCGCCTCTAATAATTGATGAGCGGGAAAAATTTTTTTTGTCAAAATATCAGGCGGGCCCTCGATACAGAAGCCAACGGGCCCTAGCGCTTAATAATTGATGAGCGGGGGAATTTGAAAAAAAGAAAAATTGTTGCCAAAATCTCTGGCGGGCCCCTCCAAAACCAACGGGCCCTCGCGCTTAATAATTGATGAGCGGTGGGGCAGGGGGGTTGGGAATTTGAAAAAAAAAATTGTCAAGATCTCTGGTGGGCCTCCACTATGGGCCCCTAAACTAAGTACTGTAAAAAGTATCCCATGGTGTGCAGAAGAACTAAAAGAGATGAAAAACGAAATTCAGTTTTGGTACCAATTTGTATATATGTAATTAGGGAATACCTGTTTATATGCAGTATAAATAAATAAATAAATAAATAAATTTGTCAAAAGTAACAACAATGAACAAGCAAAAGACAGGTATAAGACACTAAAAAAACAGTACAATATTATGCTACAAACAGCAAAATGCAAATATAATTCAAATTTGATAGCACAATCACAAAATAAAACAAAAGTACTTTGGAATCTAGTCAAATCAAAGGAAAGTAACACAGATTCAATTAACTATATAATAAATAACGATGGCGAAAAAATTATCGAGGAAATTAATAGCTTTTTCACAAGCATCGGAGCAAATGTAGGCGTATCCTCCAACTACAACCTCTCAATGACAAATATTTCAAACTCGATATACTTACATCCGGTCACAGAACAAGAAATAAGAGATATAGTGCAGAACTTAAAAACGAAATACACTCAAGATATAGATGGACTCTCCACATTTATCTTAAAAGAAATAATCGACTGCATAATAACCCCACTAACAAACTTAGTAAACAAATGTCTGCAAGAAGGAATATTCCCTGACAATTTAAAACTAGGAAAAGTTATACCCATCTACAGAAAAGGAGATAATCAATAACTACAGACCAATATCGATACTGCCACTCTAAAATCTTTGAGAGAGTAATATATAATAGAATTCTGTTCTTCATAACATCAAATAACATACCGTGCAAAAATCAATTTGGGTTCAAGAAAAATCTAACAACAAACCATGCAATTTGCAACTACCTTAATTATATCATAGACCATCTAGATCAAAATAAGAACGTATTCTCTGTTTTTCTAGACCTCACTAAAGCTTTCGATTGCATACCTCATGAATTACTTATAATGAAACTAGAGAACTATGGATTAAGAGGTAACTGCTGTTCATTCGTGAAATCCTACCTACAAAATAGAACGCAAGTCACTAGAACACATGTACAAGGAAGCGAGCAGACATCCTCAATAGCTAACCTAACAGCTGGAGTACCGCAGGGTAGCATCCTGGGTCCGTTACTGTTCCTTCTATTCGTAAACGATCTGCCAGTTCACATAAACTGCGACAACATAACAATGTTCGCAGACGATACCACTGTCTCTAAGGAAGATAATGACATTAGTACTCTTAATAATCATATGAACTTATAAATGATTAACATAGAAGAATGGTGCGAGACGAACAATCTCTTAATAAATGCGACAAAAATGTACGTAATGAACTTCAGGTCAGTCTCTGGTTATACAAAAGTGCAATATAATGACGAACGCATAACAGAAGCCAAGCATGTTAAATTTCTAGGAATAATCTTGCAAAGTGACATCAAATGGGATCAACAAGTTACCGCTGTATGCTCAAAGTTAGCAAAATATGTATACCTTCTAAACGCCACAAGGAAAGACATGTCAAGAAGCTGCTAGAACCATATATATGGCATATTGCCAATCCCAACTAATGAACGGAATAATATTTTGTGCATGTACTACAGCAGCTAATATAAATAGGGTATTCAAAACCCAAAAACGATTGATACGAGCATTATGCAATGTCCCAACCACCACCAATTGTCGGCCGCTATTCAAATTGCTAAGAATACTGCCAATAATGAGTCTGTATGTCTTAGAAGCAGTAAAATTCGTACACAATAACACTAACCTATTTAATAATCATCAAGTTGACCATCCTCATGGCACTCGTACAATGGACGTAAGACTTCCACAACATACCCATGCTTTCTTCCATAACTCCTTCAAAGTGCAGTCTGTGAAACTATATAATATGCTTCCGAATAAGTATAAGTCTCTAAGCAAGTCAAACTTTAAAAAAACAGTGAAAGAATTCATCTTGCAACACTGTTTCTAAACTGTTCAAGAATTTATAAATTGCTGTGATGCCATGTGATTATTTATATTATTTTTTTATGTGGTTATTTCTATTATTTTTTTATGTAATTATTCATATTCTTTATATTGTTTTATTTTTAGACCAAGCACTTATATTTTATATTTTACTATAAGTATTTTATTCGTTTGTATTATTGTTGCAAGCTATGTATAATAAGTATTTTAATGTTTAACGTTATAACTTAATGATCAGGATGAATAATCATCCCCCTTCTGTTTGACCCACCTACAACATTCACTTGTAATGTATTTTGGAAATAAAACTATCTATTCTATCTATCTATCTATGTATCTAATAGCTCTAAGATAGATACACTGGTCTGGTCCGCAGGTCAGACCACTTTTTTGCAGAGATGAGTAAACTCCCGGAGTTTTGATTACTCCGAAAGTTTCCAGAAGCTTTCCTGGAAACTTTCCATTGGGAATATTCAGAGTCTATTTTATGGTGAAATCTGATTCGTGATGATCTAAGCTTCATTTTGATACTAAATAAGTGCATATAAACATATTATTTACATTACTTTTACAGACTTTAAAGGTAGACTTTCGCAACAGACAACTGCGACACCACCGCTACAATGTAATTAAGTGCGGCTCCATTCGAAGCGTGCAACTTTGGGCTGTCGCACGCTTCGAACGGAGCTGCATTGAATTCCATTGTACTGGTGGTGTCTCTCTCGCCTGTCTCGGTCTCCTGTCGCTGTCACGTGTTGCGAAAGTAACTGATATTATATGACACCCGCTATATATGTCCTGTGCTATATGAAGAATATGGAGCAATTGGGTGGTTCCCAGTAATTTGTTTTGTTTGAATTACACAGGCCCACAAAAAAAAAGTGGTCTGCGCCGGGGTACTGACCATACCTATCCCTTGTATTTTGAGTGGCTGAACACGAATTTGACCTTAGTTTTTCTCCAGCATGTCCGTTTTTTTTTAACAGCAAAAAAGTCTGTTGAATTGTAACATTTATATATTTATTTGCTGTTAAAGAAAAAACCTGACATGCTGGGGAAAAACTAAGGTCAGATTCATGTTCAGCGGCTCAAAATACAAGGGATAGGTATGGTCAGTACCCCGGCGCAGATCACTTTTTTTTTGTGGGCCTGTGTTATTAAATGATTAAATATAAATAATATAATTTAAAGAATGTGATAAATATGTGGATATGTGGAAAATTAAAAATTTATGTAAATGTCATCTGTAATAGTGCCGTCGTTAGTTGCAATATTTGGGGGGTAACTTGCATTTTTTGATACAAGCATGAAACTTGGCAGAGTCGGGTCCAAGCTCGTACTTGAAAGCGAATAGACGCTTCTTAAAAACGGAGTGTAAATCGTGAAAAAAGCCGGTAATAAGCTGGCCTAAATAGGTCAAAATTAACCTAATTATTGAGTAAAAAATTCTACATACGGTGGTGGTGCCAACAAAACAACAATTAAGTGATAAGTGCCAATAATCAATAATTAGTAAATACGTGATTAAAATTCTTCAGTGTTGTGCAGTGAGAAAAGCTGACAGATCCAGGTTTCGACGAAGGGACGGACCAGACCATAAATCAAGCTAAGTGTCCAATTACCACTTATAAACCAGTCACATTTTGTAGACAACTTAAAGAATTTCATAAACAGGTCGGGCAATAAATTAGATAAGTCAATAAACAATTTCTCTTTCAGCTATACATATATGACTAAGCCCCAGGGGCGTACCATCAGAGTAACAGTACATCGCGCCTAATTAAATTAATTCAAAAATAACAAAAATTTTGGATAAAATTGTTGCCAATCCTGGTTTCAGAGCCATTAATATCTAGAAAATTCTCATGCATGCTTTAAAAACATACTGACTGTTTACACTCCACGTCTGGTACGGCTCTGGTAAGGGTAAGGAATTTTATTTTATTAAAAAATTTAGGTCAAGAATAAGCAAAAGTAAGCAAGAAATAACAACTCTCCATAAGCCATCAGTTAGAAGGAGAAAACATAACAACCCCGGCACACACCAACGCCATCAAAAATCTACGGAAACAAGTAGCGGACTATATACAAAACAACATAGATTATTTCACCCCGTTCATGCTAGCATCCATCAACGAACTGGAACCCCGTTACAATCAACACAGCACAAACAAAGAAAAAATAGAGGCGTTCATCGGAGACCTGAGAAAAGATGGTTTCTGGGGTGGGCAGGAGACGATAGCAGCAACAGCAAACTTGAAGAGGAGGACAATAATAACACCAAGAGGAGGGCGAAACCATAACTTTTCACCCCAACAACCAACAAGAAGATGACAACATGCCAATTGAGATCGTGTACAGGAAGCAGGGAAACAACAGAAATCACTACGACAGCATAATCACTACGCAGAAAAGAATCGAACTAGAACGATTAGAAAAAACAAACCCACCAAGCATAGCTATAACCCCCCGCCCAGAATGGGAGGAAACGACGAATATCAACAGGTTCCAAATATCGCAAAGAACGGAAGAGGGACACAGTCAGAAAGCACCAGATGATTGGATAACTCTGGCAACATGGAACGTCAGAGGATGCATACAAAGAGCTAAAAGAGAAAAAATCGACGAGGCCTTGCAAGCAGAAAACATCGACGTTGCATGTATACAAGAAACACACATGATAGACGGAACAGCAATCACACAAAATTACAAATGGCAACTAAGCGGGGGGGGCAAGAAAAGACCAGCAGAGGAGTTGCATGGGTAACCAGACGGGAGAGGCCCATCGAAATAAGGACGGAAAATATAAACGAAAACATAGTCACGGCAATCATACAAAATGAAAAGGAGAACATCTGCATGATAGGAGTCCACGTACCCTCAGACAAGAGAGCAGGAAGGGTATTCAGGCAGCTAACTCAAGAAACCAGAAGAAACGAAAAAAGAAAAATGCCCATCATAATACTAGGAGACTTCAACGCGCATATAGGAAAAGACGATCAGACGGAGGAGGATAAAAGCATCATAGGAAAAACATTACTCCACACATGGTCAAATGAAAACGGAAATGCGCTGAAAAATCTAGCACACATGTTTGACCTAACAATAAGAAACACATGGGCCAAAAGCCAAACCTGCATTGACACCTGGACCAATGGAAGATCAACCTCACAAGTCGATCATATCCTGGTAAGCAGGGAGATAAGAGAAAGGATCAAGAACGTTAAAGCAAAAAGGGCAGCAGAAATCAATACAGACCACAAAATTCTATACGGAAAACTGGAAATAAAAGAAGGAAAAACAAGTCAAGGAAACAACAAGACACTACACAGTACTTGGAATATTTCTCTACTACAGCACGAAGACTTTCGGAAGAAATACGGTGAAGAAATAGAAAACCAACTGACAGGAGAAGAATTAGAGTGGACATCAATGGGCGCAAAAATAAAAATTGCAGCAAGAAAAATGTTAAAAGGGGACAGATCACCTATGAGCCCGACAAGAAAGGAAAAAAAAATAACAAGTACGAACAGCTAAAAAAAGATGAAGGCCACAGGCGAACAACAGCCGACGGGGAATATAAACGAAAAACTAAAAGAAGCACTGAGGGAAAAAAGGGAAGCGGAGAGAAACCGCGACGAGGAAAAATGCAAATCATTCTTCGAAAACATAGAAGCACTTCCAACAGGACAACGACTAAACCAAACCTTCAGATATCTGAAAAAATATAGAAGAAACAACAGTACCCACAAGAGAAGATACATACCAATACAACATTGGACCAAGAAGCTGAAGGAAGAAGAGAAAGCAACTAAAGAACGAACAAAACTAATAAGAGAAACAGACCACTGGCCCTTGGACAAGCCACCATCAAAAGACCAACTGCTAGGGATAATAGCCAGAGCTAGAAGAAACACCGCACCTGGAGTAGATAAAATAAACAACGAGTTAATACACTACGGCACGGAAAAGCTAAAGGAGCAAACCCTAGAAATCATCACCAGGGTATGGACAGAAAACACACCTCTGCCTACGGAATGGACCAAGACTATACAAATACCCCTCCCAAAAACCAACTTGCCACAGACCATAGAAGACTACAGAAGAATAACACTCTGCAGCATAGGATACAAATACTACGAACAATTCCTGCTCGAGCAACTAGACAGACAGACAGACAGACAGACCTTTATTGATGCACAGGAAAATTTACACTTTCTTACATAAGTCAAATACAACAAAAAATAACACATACATAGAAGTATAATAATTGTAAATTGGACAATAAAATTCAATATTAAAATTTATACATATCATGATTTAAAACTTATATACTAGATAAAAGAGAAGAATTTGTTATATTAAAAATCATTAATTGTGATATTGTTATTTAAAAATTCATTATAGGAGTAGTAGGCTTTTTTTATTAAGAAATTTTTTATTGTGTTTTTGAAATTGTTTCCTTCCAAAAATCTCACACTTAAAGGTAATTTATTAAAAAAAGTTGGGGCCAAATGTAGAGTTGCGTTCCAGGATTTATTTAATCGCAGGAATTCAATTCTAAAATCCTCCTTGTGCCGTGTGTTATGATTATGTGTGTTCTGTGAAGTATTATAGCACTCACTATTATTTTTTATGTATAGTAAACACTCAAAAATATATCTACATGGAAGGGTCATAATATTGAGTTGACTATATGCGTTTCTAGCGTCGGCGCGGTATTCTAGTTTTGCTATTATACGGATTGCCCGTCTTTGCAGTTTAAATACTCTGTTTGCATGTGGAGAGTGTCCCCATACTAAGATAGCATAACTTAAAACTGATTGTATGACTGCATGAAAGGTCATAATGCAAACTTGTTGACTCACCGTTTTTATTAGATTTTTCAATAAAAATATACTTTTACATAATTTGTTAGATATATAGTTAACATGACTTTCAAAATTTAGAGTGGGGTCTAAAAAAACTCCTAAAAATTTGACGGATGCTGTGTTGTTTATTTTATCATTTCTGCGTAAGGAAAAAATCATTTTTTCTGTCTTATTTACATTTAAACTTAATTGGTTAGCTGAAAACCAATCCTCCACATTGGAGATAGAGGCATCCATGCAAGACTTCAACTGATCAATATTGATATTGCAGTGTGTAAAATTTGTGTCGTCAGCATACAATACTAATGCACTGTCTGTGAGGGATGAACGAATGTCATTGATATAAATGAGGAAAAGCAGAGGTCCTAAGATTGACCCCTACGGGACTCCATGGGTTACTATTCTTTCCTCCGAGAAATTACCACCATAATAGGTTACTTGGGTTCGATTTGTTAGATACATAGTGAGCAATTTCAGACTACTGGCACCAACTCCATAATATTGTAATTTTTTTAACAAGATTAGAGAAGTACATTGGAAGACCGCCAGACTACCAGACAGCATTCATCAAAGGCAGGTCAACGGACGACCACATGTACACCACCAGAAGAATACTGGAAGAAAAATGGAGAGAAGGGACAAAACTGCACATAGCCGCTATAGATCTCCAAAAGGCATTCGATACCATCAGTCACGAAGCCATAGTCAACACCCTGTATAACAAAGGAGTGCCGCACTATCTAATAAACAAGATAATAAAGACCTGCCTTCATGAAACAACTGCCATACAATGGTTCGGACAAATGACGGAAACCAGACAAAAGAACAGAGGAGTCAAACTATTCACCACGGTCCTAGACCAAGCGATACAAAACACAATAAGGGAAACACCAAATTTTAACGAAGACACGGAAACACTGAGAACCCCAATCGTATTAGCTTACGCCGATGACCTCCTAATCGTCGCAGAAGAAGAGCAACAAATTCTCAACTTCCTAGAAAACATGAAACCGCATTTGGACACATCTGGGTTGAAAATAAATTTCAAAAAATGTCTAATAATGGAGCGAGACTCATCAACAAAAGAAAGTCGGATCAGTGGAGAAGAACACAAAATAGGTGACTACTCCCTAAGAACAACGAACAAAATGAAATACCTAGGAACATATCTGACGAACCAACTGAAAAGGAGAGAAACAGTAAAGGAGAGAATAAAAACAGCATACAGAGTCACAAGAGCAATTATACCGTTCATTGAGAAAAACAAAATATCATGGGGCCTGGCCAAACGGCTATACATAGCCATCATACTGCCAACAATGACATATGGAGTTAAAAACACGGCAACAACAAAAGCCAACAGAAGAAGTTTGAGAAGAGCTGAAAGAGACATCATCCAATTACTCAGAAAAACAACAGGGCAAAAACGACATAAAACATCAACACTACTAGAAGGGAAGACAATCACAAAAAGGATAGAAATGTACGCAATGAAGTACTGGGGACACGTCCAAAGAAGGGAACCAACACACCTACTGAAGAAAGCACTAACACTGAATAGCAGCAAACTTAAAATTGGGAGACCATGTTACACGTGGAAAACAACAATCGAGAGGATCATGAACAAACTGGGAAAGGACCAAACATACTGGGAAAGAAAAGCAAGGGGAAAGAATGAATTTCACAAAGAAATCGGAGCGATATATACTCTACCAGAATCAGAAACGGAGGAATCAGAAGTCTCAGAAGAAGAAGAAGACCTGTAGAAACAGAAGTACAAAAAAAAAAATAGGAGCACAAATAGCAGCGACACAACGCGGCAACATATCTCACAAGAAGACCCAGAATAGGCAGAAGCCCAGAACCAAAAATACAAAAAAAGGGGGCTTAAACGCTCCCTCACGACATAATGCGGTAACGCATCTCACAAATACCTACACCTCCCATCCCACATTCCTTTACCATGCGCCATGTGGCTCTCGCTGCTGGCAACAAGCATGACCTTAGTCCAACCCAGCGTGGACGTAGCAGGCCCAGCTGTATAACTTGGGAGTGGCAGCAATGCCTACCGCACGCTGGTAAATCAATAAAAAAAAATCAATCAAGCATGAAACTTGGCAGAGTCGTAGGGTACACCCCAAAGAGTGATTTAAGAGTTGTAGATAAATCCGGAACCCGGGACAAGCCACGTATTGCGGGTTGCCTACTGGGGATAAGAATTTTTCTCATCGCTGTATTAAGGACATTTTGATGAGGATTTCAATGGGAAATACTTACATAGTTCTTATTTAGTCTCTCTGTCGGTACAGAGATCCCTTCGGAACATAGGCATATACGTTTATGCATTTTGCCTACCTTCCAGGGGCATTTAACTTTAAAAAAAAATTAAAGAAAGTTATCATTTTGAGAAAACGTTGTTTTATGCTTTTTGTTATATTTTTTACCTTTATGGCCAACGTGCTTCAAAAAGACTCCAAAAGTACAATGAATATCCGTTTCTTTTCAAAATATGTGGTGGAAGATACAGTTAGCTACCGCTGCGAGTGTTAAGTCGGCAGCGATGCGCTGATGGGCATGTAAATGGTCTGCTTCATTGTTGTTGTGAAAAGAATGTAAACATCGTTCTGCATCTTATATATCTCAATGCAACGCTAAAGGAAGATGGAGGCAAGTATCAGTGACTTTTCCAAAACCTTGCACAAGAAGTGTTGCAACTTAAAATAAACCCGTGTTTCTTGCAGGTATGATCGGTCTTACCGAAAACATGGATCTTCTTACAAAGTGGATGGTTGCTGCTCCGGAAATATCACACTTAATCCAAGATATTGAACAGATTTATGTTCCTAGTAGATCAAGTGAAGCTAGTGATGCATATCATTCTGATTCGATAGCAGCTATCAAGAGATTTTGTACTGACAAGAAAAAATTTAAAGAAACTTTAAGTGAACTTGGAAATCCGTTTCTCGAAGAAAGCACAGAATTATTCAATATCTTTTCCCAAAAGGGTTCTTCAGCGTGCGTAGTTAATACTGTTTTGAACATTGAAAAGGGAGGCGAATCTCAGTACACCTCGTTTGTAGAGGAGAGGTTAAAAACAAAAACTAAGAAGTTTACAGACCCCATCGAGTAAAACAAGTTTCCTATTTTCATGTATATGCCTGCACTTTGTAAGACAAGCGACATATCTGAAAAACAATTGCAATTGCAATTGACTTATACCATGTAAGCATCGGAATGGTAATTTGGATGTTTTCTTTGCCCATGAAAATGAGCCTTCCCCACCATCACTCTGGATTAGACAGGAGATGCGATCATGTAATAAGGTAATGTTAACTACATGTCTGGTAGAAGACAGTCCTAACAGCACTGCAGCGACAGAGCCTCATGTCCATTGCAAAGTTTTGGACGGGCCGTGTATGGTAAACATACTTCAGCCTGGTCAGCGCCGCAATTTTCAAGATTATATCCAGAACATATTTGTTCCACATATAAAAAAAGAGTTGTCAGCCGTTTCTCGAATAGATCTTGTTTGGGATAGGTACTATCAGGACAGCTTGAAGAACACCCGGGAAAAAAGAGGCGGTGAACGTACCCGTGTCCACGAGAATCCCGAAAAGTTGGCCTTTGTTTCTTCGCGACGCCACTAACAAGGAGGAACTGTTCAAACTTCTTACAAGTTGCATTGAAATAAATCAAGTCAGAAAGGAGGTTTACTCGACTATCGAAGACTTGGTTATTTCAAATTCAAACCGAGACACCAACAGTATTTTGTATCTCTGTAGCCATGAAGAGGCAGACACCAGGATCATGGCACATGTCTTAGATGCCGTTCAGCAAGGACGAAGGTGCTGCTGATAATACCTATCAGTTGTGTCCGTAAAATCCGCAAAATCCCATAAAACTCGAAGATCTCTGGGTTCATATCAACAACTCGAGCCACCAATATATTGCTGCACATGTTCTAGCAGAAAGCCTAGGTGAGGAAAACGTTAGCGAGTGATAAAAGATATCTGCTAGTGACCAGTTGCATAATATTATGTTTTATTGTTTCCAGGTCCACAAAAATCCTGTATCCTTCCGGTCTTCCATGCGTTCACCAGATGCGATTCAGTCTCATTGTTTGCGGGTAGAGGCAAGAAAACGGCTCTCCAAGCCTAGAAAATGTATCCAGAAATCACTAACGGTTTCTTTGTGGCGGCAAGCGGAGATTTAGAAAATGCTATAGATCCCATAAAAAAATTTGTTGTCATACTCTAAAAACTATTTACACATACAAAGCGGCAGATAGAAAACCTTTCTCCCACTTACGACGCCTTAAAACTGCACACAATGATGGCCCTTTATCAGGGGGCACATGTTTAGGGGCATAGTTTGGAGCTTATGCCAGATCTGCCAAGCCGATCAAACTATGGATGGGAGAAAAATGGCAATGATTCTGTAGCTGTGTGGACAACCCAACCTATTGCTTCAAAGGCCTGCCTGGAATTGGTGAGATGTAAGTGCAAAACCTGAGTTTAATAAGCTATTTCGAAAACGTTCTAATCATTTTTATTTATTTTGTTTGCTAAAACTGGCAAAGAAACCCGATGCACTACCTCAGGCCAAATATAATGGATGTTTATTTAAAGAAAACGCCCCTGGAAAGTAGGCAAAATATATAAACGTGTTTACTTATTGTCCGGTGGGATCTCTGCACCGACAGAGAGACTAAATAAGAACTGTGTAAGTATTTCCCATTGAAATCCCCATCAAAATGGCCTTAATATAGTGATGTTGAGAAAAATTTGTATCCCCAGTGGGCAACACGCAATACGTGGCTCGTCGCGAGTTCCGGATTTGTCTACAACTCTTAAATCACTCTTTGGGGTCTACCCTACGACTCTGACAAGTTTCATGCTTGCATCAAAAAATGCATGGTGTGTTCAACTATCGACCATACTATAAGTCGTAACTCCTATTTTGTGCAGAAACGAAAATGTAGAAGGCAAGACAGAAATAACATCTAAATCTCATATTATAGTTATATTGAATAAAAAATGAAAAACAAATAAATAAAATAATAAATAAATGTTTATTTAATTTTAAATTTTAACACTTAAAAAAATAATAACAAGAAATTACTATCAGTATTATTAATACTAATACAAAATAAATTAATCTACTATAACACAACATAACATTCAACATAATTTTATTAAAATAAAACTGAAACTATTAAATATCTTATTTGTAAAAAAATAAAAGTATATTTCTTTTTTATCATTTTCGTTTTTAATGTAACAGAAAAAAAATGCTAGATATTATTCATCGAGAAGTGATAGTGCGAGTAAACAAATAAACGTAACTTATCATGTATCTTAACTCATCCTTGATCATAGCCAATAGCACGGAATTAGAGAAATTCTGTGCCAATAGTGCGGAGCGGTGACCATATAAAACCCTACGCCATCAAACATCCGATTATTTTTTGATAATTTCTAAAGAATATAAAGAATAACAAACACTAAACCGTTTATCTCTGTAAGAATATTCTGGCAGGAGGCCTTTAATATAATTAATTACTATAGCTGATTAGCTTAATTAAAGGCCTCTCGCCAGATTATGCTTAGGCGGACCGACGGTTTAATGTTCATTTAGTGCAGTCAATGACCTATTTCCCGTATAATTTTCCCAAACAGCACTGATTTTCATAAAAATGTGGATTTAGGTTCTACTTACCCTCTACTCCAAAGTTGAAACCGTACCGGTTGCTTTTACCCTGGGGGTGGATGCCACCCCTTTTCGGCAATGAAAAATGTTTAATTGAAAATAAGTCCGGGAATGGATAGATTGACTAATTCTAAACAACTTTTGTTCTATAAAGTTTTTTCTGAAAGCCAATACTTTTCGACTTATTTGTGAGTGAAAGTGTTAATTTTTCAACCAATAAAACCACGTTTTCAGACGGTTTTTCGCGAATAACTCAAAAAGTAAGTATTTTATCGAAAAAATCATTCTTAGTAAAAATGTAGCTTATAAAAAAACAAAAAGAATGGCGGGTTTATGGTGTCTGTAGTCCCAATACAAACGGCGTAATAGCTTGTTGAAGGTTGGTTCTTATTCGTCAAACGCCAAAATTGAAAGTTTCAACGTAAAGTTGCCAAAAAACAATGCATTTTTTGGGGAAACTCATGAAACCTTTTTTGAAGTGCTTGAAAAAACCTTTATTTTTGTTTTTTATAAAAGTCTCTAGCATCAAAACTAAGCGAGTTATGACGAAAATAATGTTGGTCCCTATTTTTTTCGGCGTCAAGAAAATGTGAAAATCTCCCCCTAATTACCACCCCAATTGAATATAATCATTACCACTTTACAATTTACTTTATTTATGTACTTGTAACATGCTCCAGAAGTTTGACCGGTTTAAAGCGCTTAGTTTTGAAACAATTTGAGCTTGTGAAAAGAGCATTTTTGTAATTTTGCAAAAAATTGCCTTTTCTTCAAAATAACTCAAAAACTATTAATGATACGCAAAATTTCGTGAAGCACAAAATTTTTCTGAAAATTTTCGTTTTTTTTTTGGATAAAACTTGAGTAAGATATGGCCGTTTAAAGTTTGCATATGTTCGTAAATAGTAACTTGTTCAAGCCCTTTCAGCTCAAACCCTTTCAAAAATAAGGGCTGAAAGAAAATTAAATTAAATAGCTTATAGCTCTACAAAATGGTTTTTTGGAGGACTTGATAGCTTAAAAACTAAGCGAGTTATGGGTAAAAAACCAATCACATATTTTTGAAGATATCAGAACACGTATATTGGAGCATTGATGAATACACATTATAGCTATATTTAGGCACAGCATACTTACATCTATTCATAAAAAACAAAAATAAAGGTTTTTTCAAGCACTTCAAGAAAGGTTCCATAAGTTTCTCCGAAAAATGCATTGTTTTTTGGCAACAAACTTTCAATTTTGGCGTTTGACGAATAAGAACCAACCTTCAACAAGCTATTACTCCGTTTGTATTGGGACTACAGATACCGTAAACCCACCATTCTTTTTGTTTTTTTATAAGCTACATTTTTACTAAGAATGATTTTTTCGATAACTTTTTGAGTTATTCGCGAAAAACCGTCTGAAAACGTGGGTTTATTGGTTGAAAAATTGACACTTTCACTCGCGAATAAGTCGAAAAGTATTGACTTTCAGAAAAAACTTTATAGAACAAAAGTTGCTTAGAATTAGTCAATCTATCCATTCCCCTATCCATTTTCAATGAAACATTTTTCACCCCCGATAAGGGCATCGACCCCCCCAGGGTAAAAGCAACCTCCGGTACAGGGTCAACTTTGGAGTAGAGGGTAAGTAGAACCTAAGTCCAAATTTTTGTGCAAATAGGGGCTGTTTGGCAAAATTATACAGTATCGCCATATTTTACCTTCAATGACTGGACTAATTAGTACAATTTCTTTTAAATTTATCAAGAATTAATCAGATGTAGGGTTTCATGCGGCCACCTTTTGCCTGCAAACCGTTCACATTATGGTCATGTGTTCAGGATTGTTTGCCGGCACTATCACTTCTCGCTAAATATGCTTTAGGTCTCCTACTTCAACAATGAAGTATCTAGTGGTAAAACCATATTTTCTAAGACTAGTATTTTTGAAGTCATGCTTTCTTCATAATTTTCATTTTCATCCTCATTGTCATCTGTCTCATTTTCATTCCATTCCATCGTTTCATGATTATTCTTATTGTTAATCTCATTAATTAAAGAAGCGCATGAGGCACTAAAACAACATCAACAAGTAGACATCATTTATACCGACATGACCAAAGCATTTGACAATATCGACCATTCAAAATTAATAAATAAGCTACATTTGTATAATGTACCAAATATCTACACTGCAATAATATCTAGCTATTTAAATAATAGGTCACTGCAAGTATGTGTGAAAGGATTCGAGTGTTGTGAATATGAGATGACATCTGGTGTTCCACGGGGCTCAAACCTCGGCCCATTATACTATTTATAATTTTTGCTAACAGTATGATAGACAATATTAGTTCTGAAAACTTATTGTTTGCCAATGATTTTAAACTATGCAGGAGAATAACCAACTTGAAAGATTGTGAATTATTACAAGCATATTTAGAACGGGTATCCAAATGGTGTAGTGAAGAAAAACTTAATTTCAGTATAGAAAAATGTTCTGTATTATCAATATGCAACAAAGAAACAGTAATAAAATACAATTACAGTATGAACAGTGAACCACTTACACGTGTCTCCAAAGTAAAAAACCTGGGAATATACTTGACCGACCAGCTAAGGTTTAAAGATCATATAGAGTATGTTGTTAAGAAAGCACTGAAGCAACTAGGGTTAATAATAAGATTTACAAAACACTTCAACGACCTAATCAGTATTCACATATTATATTATTCTTTCGTAAGATCCATACTCGAATATTGTGTGGGGATATGGTCGCCTACATACCTGACCTACAACAATTACTTAGAATCTGTGCAAAAGAGGTATCTTAAATTTATTCACTTTAAAGAAACTGGAATGTATAACTTGCAACTAAACTACATATACCTACTGGATCGATTTAATTTCTTGTCACTACAAAATCGGACAACATTCCTCATTTTAATGTTCTTATTTAAAATTATGAATTACTTGATAGAGAATCAATATTTCCTTTTCCTTATACCCATTAGAGTTCCAACTACGACTAAATGCACTGCTACATTTTATTTATCCAACCCCAGGACAATGATGTACTCAAGCTCACCGTTGTACAACATGTGTAATCTTTACAATAAACTGTGCACTGAAATTGATATAGTTGGCACAAACCTATACAAATTCAGAAGGACTATATTGTGTAAACTGAATAACAATTCTGTGATATAATTAGCACCTGCTTTTCCATATATAGGCTAGTAGATGGTGACAGAAAATCAAAACTGATAGCCTACCGTCTGCAAGTAATTTAGTCAGTATTATCTAGACAATAAAGCTCAATTTTTGGTACTTTCAAGGTTTGCCCGCTTGCACAGGATATAGGAAACGATTTCCGGTTTGCATAAAAAACAATGTTTTCAACTGATACACTACCGTCTGCAAAATTCATAATTCGAAATTAAAGAAATAAAAATATGTCGGAAGCGCTTTTGCAGACAGTTCTGTCATGCACCAAACCTTATACAGGGTGCTCCAAAATGTATCAAATTTTAGTAAAAAAAAAAAAAGTTTTTTTACCGTCTGCAAACAGTACAAAATGATGATTCTGGTTCATGAAGACGAGTAGAGGAAAGGTTCAGACGTTTACGATATGCACATGCCAACTTGTTATTTTTTTTTTACAACTTTGAACAATTGTTTACCGTCTGCAGCTAAAAAGAAAACATGACTTAAAAATAGAGCTTTGATAAAGAATTATTTGGAGATAGATTAAATGTGTACAAAGCACTTGCCGCTTAATGTATTTTTGTAAAAAAATGGTAACTTTTACCAATTATTTACTGTCTGCAATTTGGTAAAAAGAAGGATTATTGATTCAAACATGCAATTATTTAGTTTGCAGACAATGCGCACATGCACGAGAGTCACAATAAAGTGTCAAAAATATTAAGCAACGCATCTTTGCCTAAGCATCAAGCCCAAAAGTTGAGGAATATGGCTGGTGCAAATCGGAGCACTGTTTGATAGAGATGAAATGCCACAAATTGTCAAAGGAATTTTTGTAGCTAATAACGACAATGGTACGAAAATACCCTAGTTTTCTTGTTAATTCCAATGAATTTCAAATGCTGATTAATTACAGTCGCAATTACCAATAACAGTGTGGTCGAGGAGGATAACGAACAAATAATGCTCACCGACAACAATGCTGATAATGATTCAGATGAAGAAAACTTGTTTTTAGAACATATCAGTGACAGCGAGGAAGATATGTATCATTTCACTGAGGATTATCGGAAAACGTTCCAGGAGTCAGTGGTTGAGAATGGTGAGGTTGAAGAAGAAACAGACGACGAACAAAATTTTTTATAAATAATTATTATTATGATAATATGTATAAGATTTTTGTTACAACTTTAATAAAATAATATTTTTTCAATTGAATTTAACTACGACGCGAATTATCGATCAACTTTATCGAATACCAGCATTAATTCTGGTCCGTGTGCATCTGCATGTTGTCATCCGAAAAAAATATACTTGCATAAGTTAGCTTACACAATTTTGTGTTGCAGAAGGTAAAGAGTTGTTTTTGGTGCATATCGCACACGAAGAGATATCAAACGGAATTCGCCGAGTTTTGACTCTATTGTGGCTCTCGTGCATGTGGGCATTATCTGCAAATTGAATAACTGCGTATTTAACCCAGTAACCTTTCTTTGTACCAAGTTGCAGACGGTATAGATAGTTGTTTTTGGTATATATCTGTGGTTTTAGTGCATGTGCGCATTGTCTGCAAATTAAATAATTGCGTAATCGAATCAATAACCTTTCTTTGTACCAAGTTGCAGACAGTTAATAATCGGTAAAAGTTACCCCCATTTTCTTACAAGTTTATAGAATTCAATGGACAACCGTGCATATTGGGTTCGTCTGAAAACATTGTTTACAATAGTTTTGCAACCTAATTTTTCTAATAAAACTATAATTAAATGGTAAACAATTGTTCAAAGTTATAAAAAAAATAACAAGTTGACATGCGCACAATATGGTGATATCGTAAACGTCTGCACCTTTCCCCTACTCGTCTTCATGAACCAGAATCATCATTTTGCATTGTTTGCACACGGTAAATTATCATTTTTTTTTTTTTTTACTAAAATTTGATACATTTTGGAGTACCCTGTATAAGGTTTGGTGCATGACAGAACTATCTGCAAAAGCGCTTCCGAAATATTTTTATTCCTTTAATTTCGAATTATGAACTTTGCAGACGGTAGTGTATCAGTTGAAAACATTGTTTTTTTATGCAAACCGGAAATCGTTTCCTACATCCCGTGCATGCGGGCAAACCTTGAAAGTACCAAAAATTGAGCTTTATTGTATACATAATACTGACTAAATTACTTGCAGACGGTAGGCTATCAGTTTTGATTTTCTGTCACCATCTACTAGTCTAATAGATGATGTCATGTATAGACCTTTTTCTGTATATTCTTATATTAATATGCTATTACAAAACTACATCAATGATTTTATTTTATCGTAATAAATATGGAGTGTGATGTCTGTAAAAAGAAAGACACTGGTAACCTTAAGTTCTTTCTTTGTGATGGATGTTCAAAAAATATATGTATAAAGTGCAGCAATTTGACATCTTCAGAAGTTAAAGTCTTAGAATTAAAATCTGGGAGAATATTGAAATTCCACTGTCAACAATGTCGTCAATTTGAAACTATTGATCTTCTACATAAAACAATTGAGGATAAAATGTTCATTATTACTGGGAAAGAAGAAATAATAACACTGCTGAGACAAAAGATAGAAGATTTAGAAAAAGTTAATGCAAATTTGAAAGTACCTTTATATAGCCAGATTGCACAGAACAGTAAACAGACAACTAAATCAGAAAATTTACACATGTATAGTATCCCAAGTGTAATAATAATGCCCAAGAACAATCAGAATGCTGAAGTAACCAAAAATGATCTCCAACAATGGCAGACTTAAAAGTTGGTATCAAAAACACCCGCACTACAAAAAATGGTGGTATAATTGTAAAATGTCTCAACAAAAGTGATGTGGAAATATTAAGAAAAGAAGCTGAGAACAAATTAAAGGACTACGAAGTACAAATTACAAAAATGAGGCAACCTAGATTCAAAATAACGGGTTATCAAGGTGAATTAGGTGCTAAAGAAATTGAAACATGTATTCGTGAACAAAACCAAATTTTTGAAGACAATGATACTCTAAAAGTGACGTATATAAAACATAATAGAAAAAATAACACTCATACAATATATGGAGAATGCTCACCCCGACTATTCCATAAGTTTATAAACATAAAAAAGTTTTTATTCAGTGGGAACGATTTCTCATTTATGAGGACATTTCCATACAACGTTGCTTTAATTGCCAAGAACACTATCACAAGAATACAAAATGCACAAATAAACCTGTGTGTGAAATTTGTGCCGAAGAACACAATATTAGTGAATGTCCAAAATCTAATAAAAAGTGTAGCAATTGCTCAAAAGCAAATATAAAGTTCAAACTTAATCATAACATAAATCATGAAGCTAGTGATCCAAAGTGCCCTTCTTACCAGTACCTTATAGAAATTCTGCGAAGTAAAATAGACTATGGTGGATTCAATGGTTGCTAATCTTCATGAAATTGAAATATTAAATGAGCTTGATTTAATAGAGAGTAAAACAGAATGTATAGACTGTGATCATATAAATTATAAACTTGATTTAAATAAGAAAATTTCGAATATTGTACACTTTAATATTCGTAGCATTCAAAAAAATTTTAATGAGCTTCTAGTTTTTCTACAAGCTTATAATATTAACTACTGTGACGTCATCATTTTAAGCGAATGTTGGCAGATTAACAATTAAAATCAATACAATATTAACGGATACAATATGTATTATAACGAAGCCAATATAAATAAAAATGATGGTGTTGCCATTTTTATAAATGCAAAGATTAATGCTAATATTAATCATGTTAAACTCATAAGATCTGGTGTTACTCTTAGTAAAATTTACTTCGAGCTAAACAATATAAAGTATAGCATTACATGTGGATATAGGCCGCCCTCAACAAACATTCAATATTTTCTAGAAGATCTTGAAACTTATTTTACTGATAATCTGTGTGGTCAAGTGGAATTGTATATAGGAGATTTTAACATAGATACTTGTAATAAAGATGACAATAACGTAAATTTGTACATGTCGATTTTGAACTTTTTTGGCCTTGTTTCTACTATAAATGGTCCCACACGTTTAACTACAAACTCTAAAACATGCCTGGATCATATATTTATTAAATATAAGCTAAAGTCTAACTTACTCAAACATAATTCATATATCCTAAATTCAGATTTAACTGATCACTTTCCAATTATGATAAACTTTTCTAATGATAATGTACCTCATGATGTTGATAAGTATGCTTCGAAAACAATTAAAAAAAATAAATTACCAATCTTTTCGGGAATTAATTAGCAATGAAACTTGGGAATCTGTTTTAAACATTAATGATGCTGAAATAGCAACTGAAAACTTCTTAAAAATTGTGTCTAACTGTATAGAACAATCTCAAGAAATTAAAACTATTACTTATAAAACTAATAAAAAAATCAAACCCTGGATAACTAACGGCATTATTAACTCTATGAAAAAACGGGATAAAATGAAAAAAAATCTTAGTACTAACTTTAACATAAACGATGATAACAAGTATAAGGATTATAGAAATAACTTGAACAAATTAATTAAAAAATGTAAATATGACTATTATAAGCTACAAATTGACGGAAACAAAAACAATTTTAAAAAAGTATATAAGATTGTTTCTGAAGCAGCTGACGAGACAACTACCAAGAATAATAATAATTTTCAGATCACTGATAATGATAATAAACCATTTCCCACCATTAAAGACATGTCTAATTATTCCAATGAATTTTTCACTAACATTGGTATAAATATGCTAAACAACATTAAAGCTCCTAATAATATATTTCAAATACAATATAACGCATTATCATCAATGTTTTTAAAACCTGTAAATGACACAGAAATCATAATACATATCAATTCTCTGAAAAATAATTGTTCACCTGGTGCTGATGCTATTGACACTAAGTTAATTAAAACATTTCATCTTTATTTTCTTGAGCCGTTAAAATATATAATTAATCTGATATTCAAAACTGGTATTGTTCCTTCCTACTTTAAAACTTCTATAGTCACTCCGATTTTCAAAACTGGTGATAAATCCAAGATTACCAATTTTCGTCCTATTAGTGTCATTAACAATTTTTCTAAGGTCCTTGAAAAATGCCTGAAGGAAAGACTGGTTAACTTTCTTGCTAATAATAATATACTTTCAAAGAATCAATTTGGCTTTTCCAATGGATTGAGTACTACTGATGCCTTATATGAACTCACTAAAAATATTAGAAAGAAAGAAAGAAAGATTTATTGGTGCTAAAAAAACAGAGATTACACAAGTCAAGAAAAGTTTACAGTACACATTACTTAATGCAACGAATCACACTACTTGTAAAACAAATTAATTATGACTAGATCATAAATATTTATCAAAATTATAAAAATTGTATTAAAACCTATCTTATGATGAAAAAGTCTGATGTATGTATAAAATTGCTATTCTACAATTTTGGAATAAAAACTATGTAATTAAAATTGACTAATCGGAAGATCCACTTTTACAACAAATATGACAATAATTAACTTAGTTATACATATAAGATCACAACAAACACGATATGCTGTAGATACATATTAATACTTTAAATGGTTACAAATAATTGCCAACAAATAAAATCCTTGTTTTCAATCCTTTAAGTGTATATCTTTAATTGACAAAGGGAAATTAAAAAACAAACATGTGCATGTATGTGCTAAGGTACCAGATTTACCATATCTGTAAAATCATTATTACAAAAATCTTCCATAGAGTAAAAACACTTAGATATAAGATATTTTTTTACTACATTTTTAAAACTTTTAGAAGGCAACAGTTTCACGGGGGATGGTAGCAGGTTAAACAACTTAGGACCAAAGTAAGATATTCCCGATTTAGATTTGTTTATTCTGTGAAAGTCGATATAAATGTTTGTCTTATGTCTTGTGTCATACGAGTGAATTTCATCA
The DNA here is from genome assembly GCA_936432065.2 of Rutpela maculata. Classification (NCBI taxonomy): domain Eukaryota; kingdom Metazoa; phylum Arthropoda; class Insecta; order Coleoptera; family Cerambycidae; genus Rutpela; species Rutpela maculata. The sequence continues at coordinate 59,720,698 of OW386291.2, read as the reverse complement.
TGGGTAACATAACTTGGTAGATTATCTCTAACGAACATGAGGCACTGTAAGATATATAGTGAGGGTACTGTGAGAATTTTAAGTTCAATATACGCTGGTGTACAATCTTCCCTATACTCAAGCTTGTTTATAATTCGTATTGCCTTCCTCTGTAACCCAAATACGCGTTTCATGCTTGGAGCATGGCCCCAAGCATGAATAGCATATGCTATCTTTGACTGAACAATTGCATGGTAAGTTATTAGAAGTACTTGCCTGGACACTATTGAGGACAGATTTCTAATTGCAAAGATACTAGAAGTTAACTTATTACATAATTTGTCAATGTGAATATTCCATGACAGCTTAGGGTCTATCTGTACCCCAAGAAATTTTACTGACTCTGAGTTATTTTTTAGATTCATATTACGTAAGCTAAAAAGCATGGTTTCTGTTTTGGTAGCATTTAAGCTTAGTCGATTTGCGACGAACCAGGCAGTGACCTCTGACTGCGTTTCCTCCATGACTAACTGGAGCGCATTACAGTTTTCGTCTCTATTTACCGCAGTTGTGTCATCAGCGAAGAGGATAAAGTCAGCTCTGGGGCCAGCATATACCAAATCGTTGATATAGATGAGGAATAGTACTGGTCCCAGTACCGACCCCTGTGGTACTCCGAATTCTACTGTTCTCATTTGGGAGCGACTATTACCGGTTTCAACCAATTGCATGCGGTCTGTTAAGTAAGACTGTATTAATTTCAAACTCGATTCAGAAAATTTGTAATAACTAAGTTTTTTTATAAGTATACTAGAGGAAACACAGTCAAAAGCCTTGCTTAAGTCGCAAAACAAAGCCCCTGTGTGGACACCAGTCTCAAATCCAATGTTTATAACTTCAACTAATTTGTTGATTGCCATTGTGGTTGAACGTGCATTGCGAAAACCATACTGATTTGCATTAAACAAACTATTACTTTAAAAAAAAAGACATATTCTGGATTTTAAGGCCTTTTCAAAGACTTTTGCTATAATTGGAATAATTGAAATTGGTCGGTAGTTATCTAGTAAGTTTATAGGACCTTTTTTGTGTATAGGCACAACACGGGAAATTTTAAAAACTTTTGGGAAAACAGAAAGTTTTAAACATAAATTGAGTAATTTTGTAAGAGGAATAACAATGATATTGGCTATCCTTTTGAGTATCTTAGTGTTAAGATTATAAAAATCTTTGCTATTTTTATTTTTTAAATTGAAAATTATGTCTCTAACTTCAATGAAAGTTAACTCACCGAAATTAAAGTCAGGTTGGCCTGCTTGATGTGTTGTCTTATCATTGTTATATAGAAATTCTTCTGCGGTAAAATCACTATTAGGGAGCTCATCAATGATATTCTTAGCAATTTCTGCAAAGAAATTGTTGAAATCATCTGGACTTATGTTAGTGTCGCTGTTTAAATTTTTTGGCTGCGAGATCGTATTTTCTCGTACCACTTGCCAGATTGCACTAGATTTGTTAGTATGAGATTTAATGTATGTATCATTAGCATTACGTTTAGCATTTGCAATTGCAATGTTATATTTTTTCCTGTATTTTTGCATAGTTTGTTTAAGTTCAGGCGAGTTTGTAGCTTTTACTGTTTCTTGCATAAAATGTAACGTGTCCCTCATATCCCTTAGTTCCTTGGTGAACCAGGTCACCCTGAGTGTGTCTTTTTGTTTGAATTTTTTCTCTGGAAAGGCGAGCTCTACTGCATTGCATAAGAAGGTTATAAACATTTCTGATTTCACCTCAATATTTATGTTTGGATCGTCCACAAAGTCCCAACATACGTTTTCTACAAGACTATTTAAGAAAAATAGACCCTTATCTGTTACAGGTCTACAATTAAAATTTGTGGTACTCTCAGTATTAGTACTATTGACAGGAAAATTCATTGTAATCGCCATATGGTCTGATAAATGAGTGTCAATTACAGAAGTTTGAAAAGTACTTTCTGAGTTGATTAAGAAGTTGTCCAGGCAAGAATCCCCTCTGGTATTTGCATCTATTGTTACAGATAAACCATACGTTTTTATTAGATCAGTAAAGATGACAGTATGATTGTTATTTTTATTGTTAAAGTTTATATTAAAGTCCCCATTTATAACGACAGTGTATTGTTTGTACCGACTGATAATATTTAAAACCTTTGTAAATGTATCGAGAAATATATTGAAATCTCCTAATGGAGATCGATATACAGTAATTATTATGAGCTTTTGCTTTTCACATTGTACTGCACATATTTCACAGTGGATTTCAATTGACAGCCGACAAATGTCATCTCTTGTAACAAAATCTTTTGCAGATTTATGATTAACTAGAATTACCACACCCCCATGAATATGAAGCTTCCTGCAAAAACAACTTATAACATCGTAATTATCAAATTTAATTTGAGAGATTTCATTTTCGAATATCCAGTGTTCGCTTAAACACATGACATCATATATATGGTTTTGTGCTTCAAGTTCCATCTTCTTGTTACGCAGACATTGGATATTTAGATGAAAAATAGAGAAATTTAAGATCATATTCAATTCGTTAGTGCTGTTTCCTATAGATTGAGCATTCTGATGGATTACACTTATTTGTTGTGTATTTGTTTCACGGCTTATTTTATTTTTGCTCTTTGTATATTTACTTGATTGTTTCTCTATGCTAAAAAATCTGCACCATTATCTTCTAAAAAATCTTTGTGCCTAGTGAAACTAAATCTTTTTATGCCAATTCATAACCTAAACTGTAATAACAAATGTATAACTGTTTTCCTTGACCTCGCAAAGGCATTTGACACTGTGCCACACGATGCTCTATTAAATGTATTAAACACTTATGGAGTACGTGGCATTGTGTTGGATGTCTTTAGAAGTTATCTCAGTGACAGAATACAAAAAGTTAAAATTGGAGATACATACAGTGAACCTATGAAAGTGAAAATTGGAGTTCCTCAGGGTACTGTGTTAGGACCGTTATTGTTTATTTCTTACATTAATTCATTAACAAATATTGGCATTGATAATGGATTTGTAATTTCTTATGCGGATGACACGGCTGTTGTTTTTGAAGGAAAAACGTGGGAGGAATTAAAAGACTCGGTTAGTGCAGGTATTGCAAAAATAAAAAACTGGCTTGACTCTTTCAAGCTAACTCTGAATGTTGATAAAACAAACTATATAGCTTTCTCGCTGACTGCAGCTAACCGCCCCAATTTTAACAGTATATATATTGAACAGATGGATACAGAAATAAATGAGGTACATTCTACTAAGTACTTGGGTATTATTATCGATGAAAATCTCAAATGGAACCATCACATTATAAAACTGAGCAATAATATTCGAAAATTAATAAGTAAATTCTATACCATAAGAGAGATAATGGGGAAAAAACTATTAATTTGTGTTTATAAAGCACTTGTTGAATCTTTAATAAGGTACGGTATAGTTATATGGGGTGGTCTTTACAAGAATTCTCTAAAAAAACTAAATGTTGTGCAGAACTATATTCTAAAAATTATTTATCGTAAAAACAATATGTTTCCCACTAGATTGCTATACTCCGACACAATCTTTGATGTACGTTCCTTATACATACTAAACGTATGTTCCTTTACACAAAAAAATGTGAACTTAAAAAATCATGTAAACCACTCGTATGGAACCAGAAACAATGTAAATAGACACTTGGAAATTCCCAATAGTAATTCTAATATTAATCTAAGATTCCTAAATTATTTAGCTCCTAAAATTTATAATATTCTTCCTTTGGAAATAAGATCAATTGCAAACCTAAGAAAGTTTAACCACACATGTAGGACATACATAACACATAATATACAGAAGTTTATGGCTCTCTTTTAGTTTATACCTTAATTTAACTCTGTTTAAATTAACTTTAGCCCTTAGTAACTAATGGGGGTTAATTATTATATCTTGTTTTTTTTATGTATAAGTAGGTACTCTTAATTTCATTTATAAATAGTTAGTAAGTATGATGTAATTATCTACAATTATTATTATCATTATGTAATACATAACTTATGCACATACAGATGTTCAGTCATCTAGGTGCAGTTGCACAATCCTTTGACTATTTATGTAATGTATTAAAGTGTATCAATATTTATGTAACAATAACTTGTATCTGTTCATTTTATTTTTATATTATATTTATTGTATGTTAAATTGTTACACTGCTATATACCTAAATGTATAATTGTGTTGCAACCTGTAAGTGGATTTTTGTCCGTTGGTTGTCAGTGATAAATAAATAAATAAATAATTTCAAAATTGTTTATCACCTTGGCATCAACATAATTATCATGAGTATCATCATTACTGTAGTTTTGATCAGACTCGTAAGACTCGTAACTATCATCTTCATCTGATAATAAACTCAAATCATCTTCGTCCTCATCTGTTTCTTCTTCAATGTCAATCGTAGTAGCACAATTTTCATTTTCATTTATCTCTACTTCAAGATTTTAGTTTAGGGCTACTAGCAGTTCTTCCTTTACATAATTTAAATTGTGTTTTACATAGACTAACTTATGTACTGATTTCTAATCGGTTTCGTTTTCTAGTATGAATGTTAGAAAAAGTTTTAAAATTCCTTTCGCAACTTGATGTAGTTTCACCGGCTCGGTGGCGCAGTGCTTAGGATGTTACGCTTGTGACCACGGAGTCCCAGATTCGAATCCTGGCTAGGGTATGGATGTGTAGTGGCGTTTTTCACGTGTTACCGAGATGGTAGCAGAGGACTAGACTGCGGTTGTGTGAGAGACAACACAGTCTAGTCGCTCTCCTCTCCTGAATTCGAGTCTCAGCTGCGGCAGATGGCAATGTCATAGAGAATGGGTGTTGTGATGTTGTCTATGTGTGAGTGTCTGTCCTGGTAGAGTGGAAGATCAGCCTACGGCTGAACTCCACCAGGGCATTAACATAAATAAGGCTAATAATAAAATTGCTGGAAAAGATAACAGTCTTCGAGCGATTTTATTTAACTGACAATCTGGGAAGAAACCATTCCACCACGTTAAGGGTTTCATTAGTCCAGCTGACTCAAAACAAGCTCTTTTCTTGTCAGCCGACTCCTTGCTTCGATATTTTGCCAGTTCTGCTGTCACTTCAATAACATCAAGTTCCATTTCAGCAGCCATTTCTTTAATATATTCTATTGCACTATCTACCTCCGCCTTCGTCAATTTGGTAACATGATAGTTTGGATTTAGAAAACTGGCACCTAATTGTCCAATATTATACATGAACTTTTTTCTTTTAGCCAGATAATGAAAGATTTCTTTCCTGTCTTTAGAAGAAAATGAGTTTGCCCCTTATTTTAGAAACAATTTTATTAATATGTTTCTTAACTTCACAAAAAGTTGATGCATCACCTTCGGGTGATTTTATATCTACGAAAGGGCCCTAACAAGCTTAGGCAAGATTCAACTGTGGTTCAGAAAGTGTCTGACAATATAATCTTATTTTTTAAATTGTTTAGTTCATCGTTATCATCAATGCCATCCATCAAAGTTTTATCAAAGCAAGCTGCCTGTAGAAATTCTTTATTTTCCAATAAGCTGCCCAAACAGATAGCATAACACTGTGTCTGCAGGCATCTTCAATGTATGAGTAAATATACCAGGTTTCTTCCTTTCTTGAATCTTCATAAAAACCCTTCGAGGTAAATGTTTATTGCTAAAGTACTTTATAACCTGTTTACCTTTTGCAACATTAATTTTACAGTTCGAATTTTAACAAAGTCTTTTGCCAAAAAATTCATACCATGAGCTGCACATCCATATGCACTTACGTGAAACTTAGTAAGCACAGTATAGTTTCACCTTTAACAAGAATCTTAAATATTTCATTAAAGGAAAGTATATTTCCTAATACTTCGTCCACAAGAACGGTTACCGTGATCAACCTAACAATTATCACCCAATCTCGCTAATATCTAATATAGCAAAGATATATGTATATGCAATAAAAGAAATTATAGTAAAATGTTTACAAAAACATAATTTACTTGCGAAGTAGCAGTTCAGCTTTCATGAAAATTTAAGTACTGAAGATGCCATAATAAATTTAACAGAAAAATTGTACAATAGCATTGATAGACAAAACCATCCATGACTGTTTTTCTAGATCTAGCTAAAGCGTTTGATACAATATCGCATAAAAAATTAATTTCCAAATTACCATTTTACGGATTTCGAGGAAACATCTTAAAACTTATTGAAAGTTATATCAGTCAAAGGGTACGACGTGTGAAGATTGGGACTACAATCGGTGACCCGTTGGTAATCCAAAGTGGTGTGCCACAGAGGACTGTTTTGGGTCCTATTCTTTTCATTTTATATATCAATGATATCTTTGACATAGAAAAAACATGCGATATTGTATCATACGCTGATGATACAGCTGTATACATTGAGGGAAACAGCTGGAACGAAGTAAAAAGAAAGTGAAAAATGCTTACAAAAAATTAAAATATAGTTGGTCGATAATCATCTTAAGTTGAACTATGATAAAACAAAATTCCTAACATTCTTGTCGAATTCAGCCACAAAACTTCAGATAGATGAAATAATAATGCATGAAAAGAGTGCAGACTAAATAATATCTGTAAAATAGATATAGGAAAGGCACCTAAAATAAAGTATTAGGTGCTATTATTGGCTGCAACCTTACATGGGAGGAGCAAGTTTATGCAGTTTGCGGCAAGCTAAGGAAACATATATACATTTAAATGATTAAGAAACACTTTAAACCTTGGATTGCTGCGGAGTGCATATTATGCTTTGGTGCAATCATTGATTACATACGGTATTATAGCTGGGGGGGGCGCCTATAATAATGTTATATACTGCGCAAAAATTAATTATAAAAATAATTTTAAAAAGACCTATTCAATATTAAACCGAACAATTTTATTTAGAAATGCAGGTAAATAATCTACGCTTCTCAAATAATAAAATATTTATTGAAAATAAATCAACAATGATCATAGAACATAATTATCCCACTGAATATGTAACAAAACTTAATTAGGCACCACCATTTATGAAAAAAAGACTAAGACAAAGAAATTGCTTATATATTTCAACAAACGTTTAACGTCTATCTTCTTTCTTATGTTATCAGCGATGTTGGAATGGAAACATGGAGAGTGCTCGATTTTTGTTTTGTTTTATTTGCTTTTGCAGAAAAAAATCGTTGAAATTGTATGTTTTCAAAAACGCCAGCATTTTTTACACTCATAATAAGTCTAGTCAACTATACTTTTATATCTATTTTATACTGCTAATTAAGCCCATTTTGTTCTTAGTATTTGTGATTTAGCTCCAGTTCTACGTAATTTAATGTATTACATGAATAAAAAAAATGCAACCTCTATTTTGTTATTTTTATCATAGATTATATCCCAAGAACTCTGAATTTTATTGGATAAACTGCGGGTAGCTTTTTTTGTAAAATTTTGCTTAGAAATTGTTCGAAATTGTTCCAGACTTAATAATATACCTTAAAAGCCTGAGACCGAAGGTCCAGGGCTTTTTGTGTAAATTATTAAGTGGAGAACATTTGCTTAAAAGCAAAATTTTGCAAAAAATGTAGCTATCCGCAGTTTGTGTGATAAGATTTAGAGTAAAGATAAGATTATTTCCTAAATGAACAAATTCCTTACTTTTATATTTAAGTTTTTATTTATAGATACATACACTTTTTTTAATATAAGTTAAGTAACAATCATCATTATTTTGTTATATTAATTGGCAGCGACACGTTCTATAAACTACTTTTGTCTCGTAGCCATGGAAATGGACGTGGTAGATGCTAATTTGACTTTTGTTATGCGATCGTGTTTGTAAATCTGACAGTTTGTGTCAGTTTGATATTAAAAATACTTTAGTAAAATTGCATAAATACACCGTTGGTACATAGTAATTATAAATAAAATAATTATTCTTGAATTTGTAATTTGTGTTTTATTTTGTTTTTAGTCCAACTGTGAGTAAATTAAATCAATTATATGCATTTAAAAGCTAGACGTAATTTATTCGCTGGTAAATTTTAAAAAAGCTAGCTTGCGTTTATTCAGGGAAAAACTGTTGTCATTGGTTGAAATTTAAAAATTCGCGAAATGTCATTGGTCTATAATTTATGGGAAATAATTGTCATTTAAGCCCTCCATTCTAAAAAATTCTATACTATATTCAATTTATTTTAAACATAAAGCTTTTGGGAACCATATGTAGTGCAAATTCATATCATATTTGAAATTCTATAAAATTCATACAGGTAGAAATTCTGAAGAGCAGTAGAGAATTGAGGAAAATGATTTTTTTACAGTGTTTCTTTTTCCACTTAATTATTTTTTTATTCATTCAAAAATGCCATACTGTTGTTATCGATTTTCACTGAGGTTTGTTTTTGTAAATAATAAACACATTATTATTATTATTACTTATATTTAAAGAACCAAAACTCAGAATGTTTTTATGTTCCATATACATGTAGGTACACTAGCGAAGTACTTACAAAATCTGAGCTCGATTGCCTATTCAATTTCTAAGTTACAATTAACTAAAGGTCGAAAAACGTGTGTCTCGGTCTAACTTGACGAAAAAGATATACTTCGATCATTTGATTCGAAATCACCAATGAATATCGTTAATGACATATACTGATCGTTCGTGTGGATAATTTCTTTAAAAACAACCAAATAATTCTTGCAAAATTTTGTTTCTGTCAATTGCAGACTTGGTACACTCAGGGCCAAAATTTACGTTTTTATTGTAATAACCGTGAATTCATAAATGTTTACAACAAAACCTTTATGAATCATTGTTAATTAATGGCAGCTTTATTTTAAAACCGTAAGCACCTTTAACATATCTGTCTATTTTCAGATTTGTAATATTTGTAGCAAATCATTTATAGTTTTTGTCAACGATTTTATCTCCCATACACCTTTAATTACATTACATTATAGTTTTTAAAATATATATTTTTTTTTTTAGATAAATGAAAATTTACCAGATTTAATATGTTTAAATTGCATAAATAAACTAACAGATATATATAAATTTAAATTACAATGTGATAATTCTACTTTATTGTTACAAAAATATTTTGAAATTAAAGACGAATCTGAGGAATATGAACAGCAAGATATTAAACACGAATCTGTTGATTTAAAAGATATATGTATTTCAAAAAACGAAGATGAATTTGATGTTGCAAAAAGGAAACGAGCTCGAAAAAAAAAATTTGATGAAGCAAACAATGAAAATAAGATAAATGATTTTCTTTGTACAATTTGCAATAAGTCATTTAAAACCAAAAATATATTAACTGTTCATGAAAGACATCATCAGCCAAGTGGAATATTTCTATGTCTCAAATGTGATAAAAAATTCAATTCCAAAGGATGTTTAAATAGGCACAATAAAGAAATACATAAGGAATCCAACAAAAATGCTGAAAATGTATATAATTTAGAAGAATTAAATACATACATTTGTAATATTTGTAGCAAATCATTTAAGTCTAAGTATATTCTGACTGTACATGAAAAACGACATTTACACAAGGGGCAATTTTTGTGTACAACCTGTGGAAAAGGTTTTAATTCCAAAGGATGTTTGAACAGACATATGAGAGTTCATACTGGAGAAAAAAAATATGAGTGCAACATCTGTAAAAAGAAATTTCCATCTTCGAATAACCTTAATCTTCATTCTCGGATACACAGTGGAGTTAAACCATATCTCTGTACTATTTGTGGCAAATCTTTTACTCATCCTACTGGTTTGACCTATCATGTAAGAACTCATACAAAGGAGAAAAATTACGGATGTGATCTTTGTGGAAAAGCTTTTGCAATTCAGTGTCATCTTGATAACCACCGAAAGATACATACAGGTAAAGGACTTAACTTAATAATACAAACATTAAAATATGTAGCATTTATTAATTAAAGGTTGTCCAAAATACCTAGAATATAATAGAGTGGTAATAACTATATACAAAAAAAATACCCTTTTCACAGATCTGATGTATAATAAAATGGGAAACAAAAGAAATTAGTCAATAATTTCATAATATAAAAGTAAATACAAAATAGTTCAGAGTTTAAATCTGCATCACAATGTGCCCAATTTGTAAGCTACATATCTTAACTACTGAGCTCTCATAATGTCAAACGTATCAAGCATACAAATAATAATTTAATTAGGTTAGATAATAGCCCAGTCACTTTATACATGAACCTCTAAAAAAATCCAACTGAAGATTTTCCAGCTAGATTTTCTTTATTTTGGCGTCACAAATAATTTCTCAAACGTCCATAAAGCCAACTGGGCGGCTATAAAAGTTACAGAAGGTCAAAGGTCACGAAAATCAGTTTTTCTCAAATATCTCGTAAATTGTCAGTTTTACGTTAATTTTGGTTGTTATAAAATTTGTTCGTGAGATAAATCTGCATAAAAAAGGTCCTATACAAAATTTACATAGAACCAATAGTTTTTGAGATATAGGGTTCTCAGTTCTATATCTCAAAAACAACTCGGGTATTGCGCTGCATTCGTTTTCGCACCACCTTTGAGATAGAATACAAGGCGCATTTTTTTTTACATGGTGTCACCTGTAGACCTAATCCATGTGTTACAAGTTATATTATAGTTTTGTTGATTATAGTTCGTCTTTGCTGAACTCTTCTTCGTCTCTGTCTATCTCTTCTATTTCCACTTTTTCAATATTTTCATCTTCATCAACAATCATCTCACCGGAAAATAACAAAATGAGGTCAGCTTCATCATCGTTGAACTCAGATTCAACGGTTGTATCCTCGGACATCGTATTGAGACACGACTGGCCCCGACAAGAGCCACACACCACGGAACATGGCAACCACAATTGATGCCACAATCTTTTGTGCAATTAAAGAAAATGGAATTGAGAAGTTCATATTGTGCAGGAGGAATCAGAGTAATTGTTGGCTCTAATATATTAAAGTCCAACCCCATTGCTGAGGGTCTAAATCTTTTCCCAGCCAAGTTTGAACAATATACCCTGAATAGATATTGTTGAGTAGCTGCTACTGTGGGTGAAAATGACGACAATTGCACAGGCTTCTTTAGTCTAGTGCATTTTGCAAAACTAAAATATCTATAATTATCAATTGAAGTTTCTTCTTTTGAAGCTCCATACATAGCTAAAATAAACAATGTGCCACTATTAGCAAATTTTTTGAACAGTTTTCTATTTTGAATGCCGCCAATGCTTCCTGTAAATCTGATCTTTTTTGTAATGTTTTAAATGCTTTTATTTTTCCTTTTCACATAAAGCACTAGTGGTATTGCAACCACTAACAGCATGTAAAAATGGAATATGTTCTCTACAATCTGCATACTTCTGGATTGCCCAGGGTTGTAGATCTTCGATTGGACGTTTCCTTTTCCGGGTTTAAGAAAATAGATATTGTGAGTAATCAGAGTGCGTCCTATTAACACTTTCACTGCGGTACCGTTTTTTATCGATTTTCGTATTTGGCGGAACGAGTCACGTGTGTCTCGTTAAGAACTTTCCTATTTAGCGAAACGAGTCATATATGCCTCGTTGTCATTGTCATAGTTTATGACATCATGTGACGTCAGGGACTCTATTAGGGCAACAGTTTTAGTGTGAACTCTATCAACAGTGGTCACTGAAAATAAGTCTGCGACAGTTGGTTGATCCACTTAATAGTTTGGAAAAAATACGAACCCAACTCAATAAAAAAAAAAATGATAATAAATCATTATATTCATCAAAAATGAAACATCAGGCATAAAATATAAAAAAACGTGAACAAAAATCAAAAATAGGCTCTAAGTCACTCAGATTTTTTCATGTGCATCGTTGAAACATTTAAGGCAGTATGTTGGTTTTCCCTCACATTCCTCACAATAGGTCGTCACCTGTTTAGTTTTTTTGTCTGCCTCTTTACTACTCATTGTCTGTCTCAAAGTTTTGTAACATCTACGCCTTTTTTATTTTCAGGACCATATTCCATTAATGTATGGATTCTTTTTGGAGTTCTTGGTCTTGGAGGTTCTTCTGGGATGACAAATAAATTTTTGCATAAAGAGTTTCGAAAACCCAACATAGACATTTTATTATCACTAAATTTAGCATTATATAGTATCCATGCATTAGTCACTGAACAGTCCAAGATAAGTGCCAAAGCGACTTTTCTGTACCACTTTTTCGTTTTTCTTAGTATGTCATAGTAGGCAGTCATTTGGTCACTGAAAAATAGCTTTATAATTCTAAAAAACGATTATAGGAACCACTGTCTTACCTGAAGTCGACACCGCAGTTGTAATCAATAATACACTGTGGTTTCTTGACTGGAAAAATTAGACATGATGCCTAATTTTTCGTTTCCACCAATGAAGCATTGTGTTTTTCACATGTTGAGAGCATCATAACTGGTCTTTTGTCCACCTATTTTATGACTTTTACGTTGGCTTTTTGTACACCAAAAGTTTCTCCTTTTTTAAGTTTCTTTTTAGTAACGGAATCTGGCAGGCCCCTTCTGTTGGCTCTTTATTTTTTAGCAAATCATCTGCTAATGAAATACTGGTATAATTATCACAGTATAATGTGCGTCCGACACCAGTGAATCCTTGAAGAAGGGTCTTGACCACAGCTTCTGGGTGACCTTTTCCAGAGGTCAGATCACTACCTTTTCCTGTATAAACTCTTAAATTGATGACGTATCCTCCTACAGTACACAATTTATAAAGTTTTACTCCATATGGATGGGTTTTGTTTTTGATATATTGTCTAAAAATTAGACATCCATGGAATGATGCTCTCGTCAATAACAAGTGACCCTCCAGGAATCAAATGAGCTTGAAACTTTCGTATTATTGCTTTTATTTTGTACAGTCTGTCTCCCTCATCATGATCTGTATTATTAGTAAAATGCAAACAGTATAAAAGTAAAATAAATCGGTCCCTGTGTATGACATTGGAAATAAATTCATTATGATAGACTGGGTCTTTAGACCAGTAAGAATTTATGACTAGGGTGTGTGTTAATCCCATAGCCAAAATCACAGAAAAAAGAGAATGTATTTCTCGAGCACATGTAGGCTTCCAGTGCTTCATTCGGGATGACGCGGTAAGGTTGCCAGTTTCTATCATCTGGGTTGCATAAGTATTCGTTTCATCCACGATAATATCAATGATGTCGTCAGTAATAAAAAGTTTTAAAAAATCCAGAGGTTTAGATGAATTTTCGGGAATATTATTTACCTCTCCGTAACTAAATACAGGAAAAATTAATGTATCTGAAGGACTAATATCAGTCCAGAACGATTGATTATTGTTGGAGTTCTCTACCCTTTCAAGGCCTTCATTAGTATTGTCGAAATTTGCATCCACGCCTGCGCTTTCATGGTCACTTTCTTCACCAGAAATATCTGAATCGAAATCTATATCTGAATCGCTAGAATCCGATGCATTTTTTTGGGCACAAGCAGTACTAACAATAAGTCTTGTTCTGTTGCGATACATCGTTGATCAATGGTAAAACTACGCACAAAATATCTCATTGAACTTCCTACACCAAGACACGCTCAAATGAAACTGATATGTAGTACGTGCATAAAATCACGATCAATATTATCCCCTCTAACTATATTTGTCCATTCTAATAAAATTGTTCTGCGCCCTCTTTTGAAGAAGCACTGTGTTAGGCTACAAACCTTTATAATTGCAAAGAAGTTTGTTATAAGACTTCCTTCTTTAATTGGCAGCTTGGTATGCAATTCTCCATACATATACAAATAAGTTTATAAACACGGAAGTTTCATATACGTTGCTATGCTGCAAATAGTGTAAAAAATTGTAACTACAGGCGGTGCGAGATAAATATGTCTCATGCATATTTATAGCATATTTGACTTGATCAAGTTTAGCAGAATGGATTGCTGGTTGTATCGATTTAAACAGACGAAAATTGACGAAATTATCGCATTAGCACAGAACTTTATTTGCATTGAACTACAGTGCGACACGAGACAAATATGACTCGTACCGCAGTGAACGTGTTAAAAGTATGAAGAGATGAATATCTTCTCCAACAACTGTAGTGCGCTCAATTGACCGCTTATGATTACTTCAAAGAATAAAATACATAAATAAATGAAGGTAATAAAATACTAAAAGTTAGGTACACAAACTACAGCAAGACAAAAAAAAATTATAATAAAACAATATCAAACAGTCAGGTCATAATTACTGTGTTTCAAAATATTCCCTTACGTTGTAATATATATTATTTAAGAGTAATTCTTTAACTTCTTTTTTAAATGTTCTTATGCTATATGTGCATAAACCATGTTCCTATGTATACATAGGTCTTGTTATCTATATACACCACTATATGTATAGAATAGTGGTGTATGCGCTTTGCTCCGAAGTTTCTCAATATATTGAAAACTATCGGTTCGTAAATTTTGTATAGGACCTTTTTTATGCAGATTTATCTCACGAACAAATTTTATAACAACCAAAATTAACGTAAAACTAACAATTTATGAGATATTTGAGAAAAACTGATTTTTGTGGCCTTTGACCTTCTGTAACTTTTGTAACCGGCTTTATGGACTTTTGAGAAATTATTTGTGACGCCAAAATAAAGAGAATCCTGCTGGAAAATCTTCGGTTGGATTTTTTTAGAGGTTTGACCTTTTTTTGTATAAAAAAGTGACTGGGTTACAATACATGTCAAAACTTATGTCGATGCTTAAATTGTAGAATTTAAAAAGTAGGCATTAGACATGATGGGAGTCAAAAATATAATTATTTAAAATTATGTGCATTGCAACAAAAAGTATGGATTGTGGAATAATGTTTTCGAAATAGACTAAAGATCAATAGTCAGAGGATTACGATCCCAGCATGTTTGGAAGAGTTTCCTGATATAATTTTTCAATGTGAAAACTGTCACTACCAGTTGACTATAGAGTAGCCTCATCAAATGAGAGTGTAACTAGAATAAAGGGTAGTGGTAAACTTAAAAAACGTATTGCGGATACCATTGAGAATGTGGGACAAATAAAACGAATTCTCCTAACACTTTTTTATTACCTGTGACCTAACACCATATATAATTTCTTTGTTTGGCCTTATCCGAGAAATTCAATTTTGAAAACTCCCGTTGATTTTCTTGCAATGTTCAGCAGAGAATAATAGATAGATAGATCTTTATTAACCACATTACGTGTAAAATACATTTGTGGCAAGTCAAAAAATAAACACATCAAGAAAAAATATATAGATATAGTAAATAACAAATAACAATACTCAGATGAATAATATAGACATGTGAGTACAATTAAACTGGTTTCACACACTGGAAAGTAACGTTTAACTAGGTAGCTATAAGAACATTAGGCTATCACAGTTTATGTACTCATCAACAGAGTGAAAGCACATTTTAATAAGAAACCTCTAGGGAATTCATAAATTTTAAAGCATCTAGATTTTTCCGATTGGCAGGCAATTTGTTATACATGTCAAGGTTTAGCGAGTTATTTTTAGACTTGGTTAATCTGAATCTCGGGTTAATCAGGTTATCTTTACCTCTGGTGTTGTGAGAGTGAACATCTAAACGAGTCAGAAATTATTCTTTGTTTCTGTGTAAGTCTATTAAACAATTAAAAATATACATGCTAGGTAAAGACATTATACCAAGGTTCCTAAATAGAGGTTTACAGTGCTCCCTAACACTAGCATTACATAAAACTCTGACTACTCGCTTCTGTAATATAAAAATCTTTTGGAAGTTACTGGAATTTCCCCAAAGAGCAATGTCATAATTAAGGTGTGAATGAATAAGAGCAGAATAAACAGAAAGCAGTGTCTCCTTACTTAAAAGAGCGCTAAGTTTCCTTAAAAGAGAGATAGAACTACAGAGCTTATTGCACAGTTGAACAGCATGTTTGTCCCATCTAAGACAATCATCGATAATGATGCCCAACAATTTGACACTATTACTGGTCACACTTCTGCCAGATGAAAATGTTAATTTTTGCGTTTTGTCTCGATTTAAGCATAATTTATTTGCAGAGAACCAAATATCGGCAGTATTCTCATCTAGAGCAGTTTTTTGTGCCAGATTTAACAAACTTTCATCAGAGCAAATTAGAGTTGTGTCATCTGCAATCAATATACTTTTGCTATGACTTAAGCAATTAGGGAAGTCGTTAATAAAGTCGTACTCCATGTTTGCTACTTTCATAACTAGAATTCATATTATTTATGGTACATACTGAAATCTATTTGATAGATAAGACCTAAGCAGATCAAGAGGAATGCCTCTTATTCCATAGAATTCAAGCTTATGCTCCAGTATCTGATGAGACACACAGTCGAAAACCTTGCTAAGATCACATAAGATAATAGTGATAGTAATACCTTCCTCAAAGCCATCAACTATATGTCCAATGATTCCAGAGATTGTTTGTGTCGTCGAGTGATTAACTCTGATCCAAATTGTTCAGCATTTAATAAGGAGTTCCACTCAGTGAAATTAGAAAGTCTGGATTTTAATAAGATTTCTAGAATTTCACCAAAAAGGCGATAGTTATTAAGATCATTGTGTTTTCTGTTTTAAAAACCGATATAACTTTAGCTATTTTGAACACATCAGGGAATAAAAGCATGGCTAAAACAGGCGTTAAAAAGATTACACAGTTGCATAGCAATAACATGGATACTTGCATTCAACATAGCACTGCTTATTCTAAAGACATCCAGAGAAGAAGAATTTTTTAAAGAGACATTTATTATTTCCTGAGGATACGTGGGTTGGAGAAAAAAGGAGCAAGGGTGTTTCTGTAAATTATTAAGAAAGTCAACTGCGTCCATACCTGGATTATTAATCGTATTGATGATATTCTCAACTGCAGTTGCAAAAAACAGCACATTCATAACATTATTTTATAGTGTTATTCACATTATCACGAAAGAAAACCCGAAAGGGGTGGTTTTTGGCATTTTTAGAGCCGCGGGACCCCGATTTTCGTGATCAGCGACCCAAAAAACATGAAATACAAGTGGTCCCAATGAAGGGGTCATTTCGAGCGTCAAACCCCGCATTTTACATGGACTAAAAGGCGCGCATTTTCCCGCGCTCGGCCGGCACAAACAGGAGTATCATTCCTTGGCTCGTCCCGAAAGGGTTAATGTTCACATTGGGCACTAATTCTTCCTTGATGTCGACTGATACTACAGGAGTATCTACTTTATTGTCGGATCCATTTAAGACAGATGGGGATATAAAAATGTTGACTTGTATTTGTATTAATAAACAAATGTAATAATTTGAATAATTCGCCATAATATTTAAAAAAAAGTTAAAAATGCCTTGAAGGAAAATATTTCCATTTTGTAAATAAACTCTTCTTTAATCTATTTAAATAAATTCTTACTTTATTTAGTACCATTGTTTATCCTAATTATTATTATTTTTTTGTACATGCATTACCGTGTATGTAGTCGCGGGCTAGGCATGGGGAGAAGAATTACAACATCGCGCGTGCCAGCTGGCTGCAATGAAATAATAGAGCTGGAATGCTCCACCAACGGACGATTTTACGGCTGCCGGTGTTGTCAAATCTCTCGCGCTACGTGAATGTACATGCCTAATGGGAAATTACACGCACGGTATATCCTAGCTGCCACTATTCCTTGAATGAACTCATTTCATTGCCCACAGATGAGAGGATGATAATAATAATAATAATAATAATATTTATTCATGTAAGCCGTATAAAATACAGATATGAAAAGTCATAAAAGTTATACACACATAAAAAAATAAAATAAATAAATAAAATAGTGACAAGCAACAAAATAAAATAACAGATAACATAAGTAACATACACATTTCTTGCAAATATCCAGTCAATATACATATTAGATACATTTATATTTAAAAAGTACCACTTAAGAATTCGCCAGCGCTATAATAGCATCCATTAGAAAGTAAAGTTCTAACTTCCTTTTTATATATCATATAATTTGATATGTTCTTTACATGGGCTGGTAGTTTATTATAAAATGTTATACAGTTATAGGTTGGTGATCGTTTAAATGTAGTGGTATTGTGTCGGGGGATACGTGAAAGATTGCCATGTCTTGTACTGTGATCATGGACAGCGGAATTAGCTTCAAATAAATGAAGATTTTTTTGCACGAAGGTTAGACATTTATATATATAAATAGCAGGTGCAGTTAAGATGTCTTTATCTTTAAACACTTGTCGGCAACTTTCATTAGTTTTTTTAGATATTTGTGAATATGGCCGCCACTAGTGTGGTTGTTTTGGAAGAACAGAGTAAAGATAGTGATGTAAATCAAGGAAAATATAAATGTTGTGTAACTAACGAGTGTTCAGTAAAATTATGTGTTAATTGTTGTTCACTTTATCATAAAAGCTGTGCAGGAAGAATTACAAATATAAAAATAGTTGATGGAAGTAAGGTTATATGTTGTGAAAAAAATCCCTTACAAAAAAGTGTAAACATACAAAAACAAAAGTCGCTAATTAAAGAAGAAAACTTGGAACTTGAAATTAAATATTTGTAAAATATATTAGAAAAGATGGAGGAAAAAAACAATATTCTCAAAGAAAATAATATTCTATTAAAAGAGAAGATTCAACATTTAAACAAGAAATCTGAAAATATTAATTCAAAGAAGTATAATCCCAACATCAACCAGACAGAAGTAAAAACTATAGGAAAGAAACATTCTCAAACAAAAACTGTGTCTGAAAAAGTGACCACCAAACAAGGATCTCAAGAAACAGATTTAAAAACATTAATGACCACACAAACACAAACAGGTAATTTAGATGCACTACAAAATAAGCAATTAGAAATAATGCAGAGAATTATAAATTTAGAACCATCTACCCCAAATAACTGCTCAGAGCTTAATAATCAAGGAAGCAACATTGTTGATCAATGTAATGTTCAATCTGACATGAAATTTACAGAACTTTGCTCCCCAAGAAACAATTTATCAAGTACCTATCCATACCGTCAGACAATGCTTCAGGGTAAAACATGAAGTAATATTCAAGTAAGCGAAAAGTCATATGGAAATAATAAAGCAAAGAGCAAACGAAGGGACATAAATATCGGAACTGCAGATATCCAAGACGCAGAAAATGATTTCATAGGAAAAGATGACAACAAAAAAGTATAGCTCTTTATATCCAGGGTAAAAGATCATGTGACGGAGGAAAAAATAAAGTATATAATGAATAAAACAAAACTTAAAAATAACAAAGATGTGGTGGTTGAACACTTAAAAACAAAATATGATAACATACGAAAAGACTGCAAATGTTTTAAAGTGGGTATCAACTTTGAGTTCAAAGAAAAAGTATATGAGCATAATTTTTGGCCCAAAAAGGTTGCATATAGAAGATTCGACTTTGAAGCGAAAACTCGTGAAGGAGATGAGACGGATTTTTGACAAGTAAAAAGGTAAGATTACTAGATAAGAAAATAGTACAAACTCTACATTCAGTGAAGACAATGGGTAACCAAACCTTAAGTACTAACAGTACATACATCAAAAACCCAAATAAAACTACTTACCATACATTAAATGTGCATGTTCTAATGCATCAAAACATACAATGTCTGAAAAATAAATTATTAGAAGTTGAAGTTTTTGTAAAAAGTCTGGAAATTGAACCAACAATACTGTTTTACTGAACACTGGTTTTCAATCCAAGATGAAATGTCAATGTGGCTTGAGGGCTACAATTTAAAGTCCTGTTACTCTAGAAGAAATATGATACATGGTGGATCTTGTATTTTCCTTCGCAAAGATGTAGATAACGATATGGATATGGATAGCATGGAATTTGAAGAATTAAAACAAAAAAAGTAGAGGGTATCATTGAATGCTCATCTATCGTGTGTAAAGTTACAAATTCTGTTATTATATGTATTTATAGGTAATTTAGAAACATTTTTCCTCACCTTAAATGAAATATTGGATATTGCTCAAAATAACTGCAAAAATTATAACATAATTCTCTGTGGAGATTTTAATCTAAATTTGCTTGTTATTTATAATATAAATAATCAGTCATTGACCTTGTTACAAACACATAATTTGTGTCAAAAAATAAATGAGCCAACTAGAATTTCAAAACATTCATCTACATTATTACTAGACAATATTTTTATTAATTTTGGGAACATTCATATGGGTGAAGTAATAACATCTGCTTTATCTGACCATGAAGCTCAGTTACTTAAAATAGATTTTCCTCGTAAAAATAAAATAAATTTTGAAAATGGACGCAAACAAAGAATTTTCTCTGATCCAAAACTTCAAACTTTTAAAGAAGAAATACACAATATTAATTGGAATGAAATTTTTTT
This sequence comes from Rutpela maculata, assembly GCA_936432065.2. Taxonomy (NCBI): domain Eukaryota; kingdom Metazoa; phylum Arthropoda; class Insecta; order Coleoptera; family Cerambycidae; genus Rutpela; species Rutpela maculata. The sequence continues at coordinate 59,700,204 of OW386291.2, read as the reverse complement.
CTGTAAAGACCCCCAACAAATCTTATCAAATATTTATAAATAGAATTAGAGTAACTATAAGTATCATATTTCCCATAAAAATAATAAAAAGAACAAATAAAACAAAAACATGGATCACAAAAGGCATAAAAATATCGTGCAAAATGAAACGAAGTTTATACAGACAAAAAATAAAAAGTAAAGTATCTGATGATACAACATACTGCAATATTTAAAAAAATGTCATATCCGAGGCAAAAAAACTCACAAATATTTCATACATAAATACAGCAAGTAATAAAAACAAGGTAGTATGGGAATTGGTTAAAAGTTACACGGGTTCTAAAACTAACAGTGATATGTCTCTTTTGAATAGTATTGATACACGAGAACGCAATAAACAGAAAATACTGAATAATGTACTTAAATGATTTTTTCATAAATAATTGTCCAAATATTAATTCCAATGCTAATTTTGAAAATCACATTCCACACACAGAAACAAGGGTGTTTTTATCACCTACTTATCATGAAGAAGTATATAATGTAATAAAAAAACTTAAAAAATACTAAGTCGGTAAGTGCAGATGAAATACCGGTAAAACTGTTAAAATATGTTGCTAAGGAAATATCAACTCCACTTAGTCACATAATAAATTTATCATTTATCACTGGAATATTTCCAGAAAACCTTAAGATTGCTTATGTGAAAGCAATATGTAAAAAAAGGTGATAAAAATATGCTAAACAATTACAGGCCCATAGCCTTGCTCTCGAATTTAAGTAAAATTTTTGAGAAAATAATATATGCCAGAATAATAAATTATTTAGAAAATCGTGAATTATTAAATAACACACAAAATGGTTTTAGAAAAAACAAATCTACTCTTAGGGCAGGCTACCAAATGCTATGCGAAATAATTCATTCACTAAATAATAAAGAACATACAGTGGCTATAAGTTTAGACCTACCAAAAGCTTTCGATAGTGTGGACCATAATGTTTTAATAGAAAAGCTTGAAAAGTATGGAACATTACAATTACTCACATCCTATTTACGTAACAGAGTGCAGTATGTTGTAGAAACAGATAGCACTGGAGAATTATTAAAATCACAAAGTCTGGTAATAAAAAGAGGGGTTTCACAGGGATCAGTATTAGGACCGTTAATGTATATCTAACGACCTACCCATGGCGCTTGAAGAACATACAGTTCAATATGCAGATGATTGTTCACTAATTATTAATTCACCAGATCCTACTATCCTAGAGCAAAAAATTTTCTCTGCATTGGACATACTAGAAAAATACTATACTCCTCTAAATCTTAGGTTAAATAAAGATAAAACGCAAGCTGTAGCATTTTCAAATAGTAAGTCTAATGTTGAAAAAGTTTCACCAACGGTGAACGGTTTTATGGTATTATTACTTTGAACACTGTGTCTCAAATATTCTTTTTAGGTATCACAATAGATGCAAGGCTTGATTGGAAATCCATACTGATCAGCTTGCAAAAAACATAGCTAAGCACTGTTACGCCCTAAAAGTAATATCGCGAAATGTCAGTGTCGAGGTAGCCTACATGGCTTATTATGCTTATATAGGGTCTAGACTCAGATATGGCATAATTCTTTGAGGAGGCACAAATCACTTGTATAAAATATTTACATTACAGAAAAGATGTCTCAGAAATATACTGAATATTAAACAGTCAGTTGTAGAGCGATATTTAGAACAACAGATATTTACCTTAATAAGCCACTACATATATGAGGCTGTGATATTTATAGTAAAAAATATGTCCTTGTTTGCAGACTATGACAGAACTCATTCGTATGGTACAAGGAATAAAAATGATTTATTAAACATTAAAGCAAATTTTACATACGTACAAAAAAAAAATCAGTTGGCATCCACGAGTCAGATGGCATCCGGTATTCGGATGCCATCTGACCTACTAGAGATATTAACGCAGGGGCATCGTAGATGTCGTATTATGCCATTAAAACTTATTTTAAGTTGGAGGTCAAGTGACCCATTTTAACACCCTAGTGAATATTTTAGTTCAGCGGTTTGTTACTAGCTGCCGTGCCTGTCGCTCGAAAAATATTCATTTTGAATACCTGCTGACCACAGGAGCGGTTTAGATGGCATCTAGTCAGCTGGCAACACCGTGGAAGTAGGTTATTATATACCACATGTTGATCCAGATGTTTTAGTTTGCTCGAATATATACTTAGTGGAGACAATTCGTGTAACTGTTAAAATGAGGACGGAATTTGTACCTCTTGATTGTAAACAACTTTTGTTAAGGATGGTTCAGCAAGGCTATAAGTAAAATAGTGTTCTGTAGTTTAATTAAACTACAGAAGTAAGAGAAAAGTTATTAGCAAAAATATTTTAGATACGTGATAAACTACAAAATTATGTTAATGTAAAAGAAACTTATTTAGTCTAATTCACAAGTTCAAACACGTGTTAATTCTTGAAAAAACTTGTAAAAATATAAGTGAGGGCTCATTGGATTCGGAATGACGTCTAGAAAAATGTGCAAAAGTTATAAACAAATTAAGATTGAAAAAAATGACGAGTTTCGTTTTTTACAAATAACTCGAAAACTATTAATAATTGAGAAATTAAAAAAAAGAGGTTCTTAAAGAGGAAGAAATTTCCAATAAAAAAGTCTGGACTTCTGGAACTCTATCTCTACTATTAATAACTTTAATTTAATGTTGAAAATGGGGCTTCGCACGGCGAACGCTAAACCGTTACGATACTCTGAAACCGATCGTAAGAAGCAAAACAATTTCTTTATATTGTCAAGTATTAACATAATTTTTTTTAAATTGCGTTATTACTTAGACGCTTAAAGGAACAATATCCCGTTGGAAAAATTTTTTTTACCGATTTTTCATAAAATGAGCTCGTTAATTAACAATTTTTTTTTTTGAGTTTACGTTTATGTTTCAAGTCGGAAAATTGTTAAACAAAAGCCACTAAAATTATTTCGCTTCGTGAGGACCTTATGTCAACTATATTTTATGAGATTATGACATTGCGATGTTTTTAATTGTTACAGTCTATTAGTTATTAATTATTTAAGCTAACAAGAAACTAAGAAATTAAATAGAGGTTGAAAATTTTTTTTTATTAATTTTAAAATTATTATTTTTACTGTTTTTATATTCAAAAATACTATAAAATTATATAAACTTTAAATTTTTAGTGCTATTTGTTTAAACAAATTTTATAAAGAAATAGATAAATTACGTATTTTTGAAAAAAAAATTTTTTCTTAAAACATTTTTTTAATTGTTTATAATTATCTTTTCCCGTTTTTCTTCATTTGAACAAATTATTAAGAAAAAAAATATTCTTAAAATTTTTTATTCTCTACAAGGTGGAATTTTTGTTATTAATTAATTTGTTTATTTAATAAACAATTTCTAATTAACAATCGCCGAATGTGTTTATATTTTTTTAGATAGAAAAAAATAACCAGAACAACCGTATACATAAATATGTCAAAAAACATTTTTAATATTTAAAATTTAAAATTCTATAAGAAATATTAACATTTTTTTTTATGTGTTTTATGTATAAGGTTGTTTTTTTTAATTTTTTTTTTCTATCTAAAAAAATATAAACACATTCGGAGGTTGTTAATAACAAATTATTTATTAAATAAACAAATAAATTAACAACAAAAAAAAATTCCACCTTGTAGAGAATTGCAAATAATAGGTTTTAGGACTAAAATTTTTACTTAATAACTTGTTTAAATAATGAAGAAAGGAAAAAAATGATTATAAACAATTAAAAAATGTTTTTAAGAAAAAATTTTTTTTTAATTCATAATATTTTATAACAAATAAAATGGCAAAAAATGTTTTTCAAAAATAAGTAATTTATCTATTTGTTTATAAAATTTGTTTAAACAAATAACACTAAAAATTTAAAGTTTATGTAATCTTATGTTATTTTTGAATATAAAACCAGTAATAATAATTAAAATTAATAAAAAAAATGTCAACCTTTTTTTTTAAATTTTTTAGTTTTTTGTTATCTTAAATAATTAATAACTAATAGACTATAACAATTAAAAATATCTCAATGTCATAATCTCGTACAGTATAGTTGATATAAGGTCTAAAGGAAACGTAATAATTTTAGTGGCTTTTGCTTAACAATTATCCGACTTGAAATATAAACGTAAGCTCTAAAAAAATTGTTAATTAACAATAGGCTCATTTTATGAAAAATCTGGATTTTTTTCTTTAAATGTCTGAATAATTCCATAGTTTTTTAAAATTTTTAAATTAATATTTAATACATAAAAAAATATTTTTACTTATTACGGCCGGTTTCGTAACGGCTTAGCGCTTGCCGCACGAAGCCTTATTTTCAACATTAAATTAAAATTATTAACTAGAGGAAGCATTATACTCTTCGCCGATTTACTGAGCTTTTTATATAATTGTTACACATTCTATAGGATACTCTTCGCATTTTTCTTGTAAATAATGTTAGTTTTTGGACATTCTAAATTTTGTGATACCAACTTTGTTGTGGAAAAAAAATATATGAAAAAAAATTCACCATGTGAGGGATCGAACACAAGACCTTTGGATTGCAAGGCAAATGCTTTAACCATTGGGCTATCTCATCTTAACAGAAAACTTGAATAAATGTCATTCAAGAATTGTATTTCATCGGATTAGTTACATTATTATGAAATATATATATTGGTAAAATGTAAAAACAAAAAGTTTATAGAGAATAACATTTCGAAAGATTTCTATTTAAGTACAAATGACAGAAATTTTGAAAACATTTTTTTTTTATTTAAATGATTAATAACTTTTTTATTTATTGATTGATTTTTTTCAAAAACTCTACCTAACGCTAACTTACTTTCCAAATTTCAATACAATCAGACTTTTCTTTCTTAAGTTATCGTGCTTACAAGAAACGTGACGGACGGACAGACAGACGGACATTTTGAAAGTTGTTCAGAATTCGTTCACTAACACAATGATATGAAAATTTTTTCTCTACGAGGGATATTTCCGGTTTTAGAAATGTGCCGATCAAATGCAATATACTCTTCGTTTTTGCAAAGAGTATAATAATAGAGATAGAATACCGGGAGTTCTGACTTTTCTATTGGAAATTTCTTCCTCTTCAAGAATCTTTTTTTTAAATTTCTTAAATATTAATAGTTTTCGAGATATTTTCAAAAAACGAATCTCGTTATTTCTTCAATCTTAATTTGTTTATAACTTTTGCAATTGTTTATATGCGTGTTTGAAAGTTTTGCACATTTTTCTAGACGTCATTCCGAATCCAATGTGCCCTCACATTTTTACAAGCTTTATCAAGAATTAACACGTCTTTGAACTTGTGAACTAGTGTATGTTGGAGATTATTTTAATTCGTTTTGTTTAAATTTTTGGATTTCTTATTGGATTCTATTTAAGAAAAGTATAGTAGGTGACCCAAGAACAACCTCTTGTAGAGAAATGTATGGTTGAAAGAGTTGTAGAGTTACTAAGACACCGTTAAAGATAAAGCTGTCGAATTGAAACTAACAAGATGGAAAAAATTATACGATAAAGTTTGATAGCTTAAATTATAATATATTTTTTACTTTACACTTGCCACTGTGCTTCAAAATTAATCAGTTTGGAGCATCTACACTTCGTGATTTTAAATGTAAGTTCATAGATATCTGTAAAACTATAATTCATCTAAACTAACAAAGTTTTTTCCAAAGTATATGTTATAAATAAAATTAAAATTTAATTGCAGTTTACTTTTACATATTGTACATATTGCACGTAAAGTGTATTTTAGTTTTAATTCGAGCTAGTTTTTTCGTTGATAGTGTTTAAGTAATTCAACAATTTTTACTTCTATTTCTCTCATGATATTAATTATTATAGGTCACTCAAACAACATGTTATAATTAGAATAATAAAGTTGATATAAAAGTCATACAATTTTGTTAATATTTCCGCGCAATTTGTATAGTTTGAATGTAAATGACCGTGATTTTTGATTCGTTGTATCTAGCAATTCGTTAAAAAATGGGTTTCTGGAAATATCTTGAAAATTACGAATTATGTCAAAAACTGTTATTTGTACGACTTGAAACATAAGAAATTAACTTTACCTTAAATTTCAGATTAGTTCCGTTCAAAGATTGTTCGAGATAATATTTTTTTAAGGTTTTGTGTTTTTTCGTCCCTTTCTAAATGTCAAATTTCAACACGTATTTTTCGTGAATAACTTAAAAACCGAAGGGTCTGAAATTGGTTATTACAACGTTGAAAGGTAATTCAATTTAATACATTCCGGTTCTTCTACAATAAAAATTGTCAAAGTTATGGCTATTTGTTAAAAGATTACTTTTTTTATGAAAATCGAAATTGGAGTATTACTCTCAATTGAGTTGTGATAAAATAAATCATTCAAAATTTGTTGTAGCTTTTGGAATAAAACCGCTGCCTAAGGAATCAATATTTCCACATCCAGATTTCCCATCCAAGTCTCTTTAAAGGAAAACATCTTGACCATATTTGCACTCTAGTATGTGGAAATAATTGGTCACAGAATTTTAATAAAAGGGCGTTGCCGAATGCTAGCCAAACCTCCAGAACTTCCGGACGCTGCCGAATACGAAGGCAAATTCCGGGCGTTTCCGTATCCATATTAAGATAGTGCCAAATCCATATCCGGGCGCGCATGAATACCAAGGTAATTTCTGGGCGCTGCCGAATCGATATTAGGATGCCGCTGAATCCATTTTTGGGCGCTGCCGAATTCCAAAGTAACTTCCGGGCGCTGCCAAATCCAAATTAGAACGCCGCCGAATCTATATTCGAGCGCTGCATAATCCATATTTGGGAACGGCTAAACACCAAGGTGACTTCCGGACCATGTCGGATACCAAGGCAATTTTCAGGCGCTGCCGAATCCACTATTAAACAATACCTCCAGGATCCATTTTGGTTGCACGATTTGACCCAAACATACTAACTACCGTACAAAGCTTTTAAAATGAAGTCAAATAGAAGATTTTAAAAATTAAGTTTCTGGACTGTTATTAGCTTGCTTTATTGTTTTTCCCTATTTACCCTATTTAACTCACAACCCTTCACCGGAATTAGCGCAAGACATAATCTAGTACCAGATCTCGTCATGGAACATATGTGTGCCAAATTTGAAGACAGTATCTTGGACAACCGTTGCGAAGAAAACGTGCGCACAAAAAAGTTACAGACCGACACACAGACAGAATTTTTTTCTCTCTTAAATTTAAAATCTCGACGTTTTATGACATTTATTATTTCAGCAAAAAACATTTTGAAATTTTTTTTAAGATTACTATACAGGGTGCGCCACTTAAAACTCCCCAGGCTTGCAACTTTATTATTTTTTAAACTACGACCATGTTGGGCATATCAAATTGTAGATAATTTTAAGGCATTTAAACATGTGTACAGAGTGATTTAAAAAAAAAATTAAAATAATTGTTAAGAAAGAAAACTTAATTTCCTTGAATATTTGTTTACCTCATCCTGTACATGAACTGCGTCAATGTTTTCTTATAAAAGTTTTAATTAGCTTCAATTTATGTTATGTTTATTACGTCATATCCGAAATTCTTTTTGGTTTTAGAGAAAGAAATTAAAAACACTCTTTCCGACTCCTGATTTTTTAAAATAACTGAAAAAACCGCTGCCCAAGCAATCACTACTTCCACATCCAGATTCTCTATCCAAGTCACTCACAACAAAAAAAACTTTGTATGTGAAAATAACTGTTTATGGAACTTTAATAATATAATATTTGAAATCCTCTACCCCAAAAACCCATAAAACGATACCCCACATCGATAGTGGGGTGGGGGTGGTAGTGGGGGTGGATGAAGTAAAAAAATATTTTGAGGTTTCTGGTTCCTGTACATAGGTACACTAAACCACAATTTTTTTTCATCCCCTTTAATAAGGGGGTGGGGGTGGTAATGGGGGTGGCTAATGCCAAAAATTTTTTGAGACCTTAGCTTCTCTTGTATATACTAAATACCAATTTTATGGACTATTACCTGCTTGATTGACCTATTTACCCCAAATTTACCCCAATTTACTCCCCAACCCTTCGACGGAACAAGATGAAAATATAATGTAGTTCTAGATCTCATTAAAGTACATATGTGTACCAAATTTCAAGTCAATATCTTAAACGGTTCCAGAGTAAACGTGCGCACAAAAAAAAGTTACTGACGGACAGACAGACCGGCAGACAGACCGACAGGTAGACCGACAGACAGACAGAATTTTTTTTCGCTCAAACTTAAAATCTCGACGTTTCATGACATTTTAAGCCTATTTGGACAATAAAAATTTTTAAAAATTTTTTTGTCGTTACTATACTTCCACTGGACGTGGAAGTAAAAATGTAAATAATAATTTTATGCTTTATTTGTAAAAGACATATCACAAAAAATCCTCAACGTAACAAAACAGCAACAAGAAACAAAAGAAATAAATATTTTTAAAAACAAACTCTATTAAAATGTACTAAATAATAGGAATTTTTATTCTTAAAACTTTTTTTTTAACATAAATTGAAGCTAATTAAAACCTTTATAAGAAAACATTAACACATTTCATGTACAAGTTGAGGTAAAAAAATATTCAAAGAAATTAAGTTTCCTTTCTTAACAATTTTTTCAAATTTTTTTTTAAATCAAATCTGTATGCGTGTTTAAGGCTTTAAAAATGTCTACAATTTGATGTGCCCAACAAGGTCATCGCTTTAAAAATAAAAAAGTTACAAGTATGGGCAGTTTTAAGTGGCGCACCCTGTACATAAAAGTAATAAATCAAATGGCATATATTTTCATTAAAAATAATGTATGTTTTTATCCGAATTTGTTATAAATAAAAAACAAGAAATGAAATGTTTCATATTTCTATTGTGAAATATAGTTCATTTAGTTATCCTTAAAATAAAATCATGAAAAAAACATTTTATATTTATCACAAAAAATGTTTTGTAAGACATACAAAGAAAAATGTTAGTGTAGTTTTGGTGAATAAGTATACCTACTAGAAACCAAGGCCTCAGATTTTTTATATTTTACACTACTATAAAGAAAACTACCTGTTGTTAAACTTGAGGCATGTTCAATTTTATTAACATTTAACATTACAAATTGTGTTTTTATAATAAGAAATGTTTCTTTTTATTTAAAATACACTTTCAGATGTATCAATAAACCTTCATGTCATAATATTTTAGCTTCATTAAACCAGTATTTATAATTACTTAATAATTTTCGCATAATTTGTATCCCAATTTGGGACATTGGATGATTTGAGTCGTAAATTTTACTTCCACATCCAAATAGTGGATTGGAAGTATAGTAATCGTAAAAAAAAACTTCAATTGTTTTTTTGTTGAAATTGGTTTAGAATGTCATGAAATATCGAGATTTTAAATTTGAGGGCAAAAATAATTGTATCTATCGGTCTGTCTGTATTTTTTGTACGCACGTTTCCTGTGGGACGGTTTAAGATATTAACTTAATAGTTGTTACGTGTATGTATTATAAAAAGATCTGGAACACATTGCTATAAAATTACACAAAAAATAATCGTTTTAGAGATTCTAGCATTTTACTTAATCGCAAGAATGTATTACAATAACGGTGTAAAAGCCGCTCAAAAAGTGGCTTATATTTGGTAATTTTTTAGTTTCGGAGTCTGTTATTCTAGTTTCGGTTAAACAGACAATAATGGGTTGTATCTGAAACTAATTGACTTGTCTTTTTGAAATGAAGGATTGCTAGTTCTGAAAGACAGTTTGCGTCTTATTATGGACGCTTGTGGGGTAAGGCCTCTATTGTAAGAAACCATTTCCGAAATATATTTATTTCAACCATATGTTTTGTTTTTTAAATTCATAAACATTTTCTCTACAGATATTTTAAAGGATGTATATTGTGTAATTATCTATTGTTCAAAATAAGTAGACTTCATCGACTTACAGTCCAATTTACGTCTTTCTATTTGAAAGGGTAAAGGTGGTTTAATATTTGCTTCCGAGACTGCAGTAGAAATTTTTTCGTTCTTTCTTTTCTTCACAAATTAGATATTTTTCTATTAAATATATATAAATTAATTACAATTTTAGAGATTACATGCATTTTGTGTCATGAAAAAATTTATATACATTTTGATAGTGAAAAACTGTTGAAAACTCGGAAAATATGTACGTTACAAAAAAATTAGAAGAGAGCAAAATTTTAAAGAATGTATTAACCTATACGTTTGAATTTTTCCAGATTTTTTAATTTCATAGTTTACGATATTTTCCGTTTTCCGATAAGGGCCTTTTTTTTCCAGGAAACTTGGACAGAGGGCATTTTAGGAAAAAGTCATAAAGGAAAAAAAGTCTTGTAGTTTAATAATATATTCACTCGAATTTATGGATTTTTCTCGTCACTTTTTATTCCACCTTCAACCCTTTTTGGAAAAATTCAACCGCTATATCTCGGAAAATATGCATTTTTCGAAAATTTTACGAGAGAAAAAAGTTGTTATTTTTCATAAAATTATGTAAAAAGACATTTTGTTTTTTTAATTTACCTCAATTTTACTAGTTAACAAATTAGCAACAAGATCATTGTTTATAATAATTGCGAGGCAATATCAGCGGCCATTTTTTTTTTGGAGTTTGATCTAGACTTCAAAACGAGCAGAATCCACAAAGTTTTGTGAAAATCCATTCATTCGATAAACTATTTAGTCAGAATGCTAATTTGCCTACACTATAATGTGTTAGAACTACAAAGTACACATAACATAATCCTGGGATTATATAGACAGAGAAAATAAATTTCCTTTTAAGAGTTGATGTTCGGTTTTTGTTTCATTTTATCATTATTGTATTATTTTGGTTTGAAATACGTATGTTTACATTTTCATAAATGTTAAATATTTGTGTTGTATTCATTTTTTTAAAAGCTTTTATTTAACGTGCAATGTGTTATGTATGAATGTATGTTTGTTTGGTGAAATTTTGCAAGCTGAATTTTGACTAGTTCTTATTATACTAGAGCTTTGAAATTTGGCACACGTGTATAAGTCCGGTGACAATGTAACATAGTATAGCCATTATCGGTCTAAATCCAATATGGCGGACGTCCCAAGATGGCGGATCGGCTTTTTAGTCACAACCCTGTTGATATAGGTATCAAATGAAGGGGTTTTACGAGTAAAATACGATAGACAATGTGACGTCATTCTAAATTCAATATGGCGGACGTCCCAAGCTGGCAGATCGCCTTTTTCTTCACAACCCCCTTGATATGGAATCAAATGAAAGGGTTTGACGAGTAAAATACGATAAACTATGTAACGCCATTATAAATCCAATATGGCGGACGCCCTAGGATAACAAATTATCTTTCTTCACGACTCCCTTGCCATTTGTATCAAATGAAAGGGTTTTGTCTGTCTGTCGGTAAAATAAGTAGACTAAAAAATAAAATTATATAAAAAAAATATTTTTAAGAAAAAGCCTTCCTTTGAAAAAACTGTACTAAAAAGTTTAAATAATTTTTTAAAATTCATACACCTGGAAACCAAAAGCTTTGGGGGCGGTCAATTGAGCAAAGTAACTATGCAATAGTGCTATATGACCGTCCGCAAAGTTTTTGGTTTCCAGGTGTATGAATTTTAAAAAATTATTTTTACTTTTTAGTACAGTTTTTTCAAATAAAAGCTTTTTCTTAAAAATATTTTTTTTGTATAATTTTATTTTCAATAAAAACGTTTTCAAGTAAAGCTTGTCCTGTTACTTCCTTTTTAGATTTTAAAACTTAGTCATTTATATTTTTTTAAATTGGAATGTGGTTTAGGTTTTTGACTTTTTAAAAGTTTTTATGTAGAAATGCCGATTTTCATTTTTTTTTACGAAGTTGTTACTGGTCTATAAAATTGGGAGGTCTAGTTATATAGCAGGCAGTATGGGCGTATGAGTTTCGAATACATTTCGGACGCAGTGTATTTGTTGGAATCAGTTCTGGAGACACTACTGATTATGAGCATCCATGTTACCAGACGGTAACCCGGTCTGATATTGTTTAAAACAATTTTGTTTACAACAAAAGGAAATATTACATTTTGTCAATGAATCTATGTTTTTAAATATTTTTTTATCGATTTCCAACAAGAAATGTTCGATAATTTTTTTCATAAAGTTGATATTTTCAATGTATTATGTTTTAAAAATTAAAAAATCTTCAATTTCTCGTTTCAGTAAGAGCCTTACATTTTCTAAGAAAGCATATACAGTGTGCCAGGGAGCGACGCATGATTAAATGAGCAATTCATATGTCTTGGAAATTTACCAAAAAAAAGTAATTTCTCTCATTTAGTACTTTTTCTGAAATCGATCGGCAATGTCTACATTTTTTGCGCGATTTCAGATCGAAAAATGCATAGGTCGGGAAAGTAACATTCCCGTATGGTTTTTTATGTATATTTTTGACAGTAAATAAATACACGCAGACAAACAATGAAACTTACATTTACACTTACACATACATCAAAATTACATTTATTAGTAAGCAGTTAGATTGTAATGAAGAAATGTTAGATTATAATGAAGAAATTTTATTCATTAATGAAGAAATTTTATGCATTAATACAAATTCCTTAATTTATAATAAGTACATTTTTGCGACATACCGGGTTAAATAAGAGTGGTATGTAGTGGTTAAACCCCCACCATATTATTATATATTTATAAACCGGTGTCGCGAAAATATAAATAGTTACTTTAAATTATTTCTTACAAATTCAAAAAGAGATAAGTTTACGGGCTCGACAGTAAACAAGGACAGCGATACATACCGCTTCTAACCTACGTCGAGAGCTGGGTAAGCTGCGGTTAGTGTTTTGACATATCAAGAATCACGTGAAACCGTACTCCCCTATTAAACCACTTCTCGCGAAAATGAAGCGGTAAGCTAATAATACATACCACAACTTACCCGGTATGTTGCAAAAATGTACTTAATAATATTGATTGTGATTTCAGAAAAAATAGTATGCGTATTTCGGTGTGAAAGCACATTCCCGAACTTCGATGCATCGTCGTCCGGGAATGTACTGCTTTCACACCTAAATACACAATATACTATTTTCTGTAAGAGATAGGACAAAATCTTAGAAAGAATTATTCAGAATGAGTATTGTTTATTTGAGATTTTTTTATAGAAATAGTTTTGAATTAGTCAGATTTCAGTTTGTCTTAATATTTTAAGGTTTTTCAAATTGTTTAAACAATTTTAATTTACTTAAATAATTATAATTTATTTAAGCAATTACGTTTTGTTACAAATTTGTAGCATTTCCATCTTTTTTTAGTTTCACAATTTTGTTTATTAAGAGTTTGCTAATGAAACCTGCAAATTATTTAAGCAACTTATTTCTGTTTATTGCCAACTTTCTTCAGAATAGAGCTAGAGTTGTGCAGGTTTTAAGAAATTTTGAACTTTTCATCGACCTTCTACTCATATTTAAAATAAAGAACATTTTTGAGACTAATTAAAAATAATTTCTGCAAAAAGAGTCGCAAATAAATAACAATAAATGCTAGAAATACATGATACTCTACGTTTGTCCTTATGGGGTCATTTTGAGGCCCAATAGTTCTCATGGGGGGTGTAATTGAAAAAATAATTATTAATTCGTATTTGAACTATTGTGAAATTTAAAAAAAGTTGGAAATGTTACAAATTTATAGCAAAATATAATTTTTTGAATAAATTATAATTGTCTAATACATTTGAAAAGCATTAAAATATTAACACAATCTAGAAGGTAATTAATTAATAATAATTTGTGTAAAAGAGAACTCAAATAAATAATAATAAACGTTAAAAATACGTGATACTCCAACTTTACCCTTATAGGGTCACTTTGCAAGTGAGCAAAATTTTAACAAATCCAGTTTTATTTTTCTGAATAATATTTCTTTACAGCACCCTGTCCTATCTCGTACAGAAAATTTGATAAATTGACAAATAGCAGAAAAACTATCTACAAAATTAATTTCCAATCTTTGCAGATAGATTTTCTTTTTAGTTAGTACACATTGTTTTTTCTACTGTTTGCCAAATCCCATAAAGAATATGTTTTATAACAATTATAAGCAAATAAAAAGTAATTCACTTTTACGCGAACTTCATGTTTCGAAACTTAAATTGTGACATAAATTAGTATTCTCACAGGATGAGATTTCCTTATTTACTTATATGTCGACAGACTGCAGATTGTAATAATATTCTTCTAGGCAAATACGATAAAGCAGCATAGCATACATCTGACAACGCCGCCGGAAGTCAGTTAAACCTGTAATTTTTATATTCGGGTGTCATTTTACGCATCGATTAAAATATTCATAAGGACACCAATTAAACCGTAAAGTAGGTAGGATGCTAACTTAGCCTTTAAATAAATTTTGTGTATATCAGTGTGTATATTAGTGGATGCCAAGTGAGAACGTTATTAGGTAGGATGCCAACGGATACCTTATATAAATATATATATATATATATATATATATATATATATATATATATATATATATATATATATATATATCTACACGCAGTCACTCAGCCTCCACACCATACATGGCCTACCAAAACTCCACCTATATACACGAAGTATTTAATTACATACTCTCAACGGTTATTTCAGCTTCCATTACCTCCATAGGTTTAACTGGTATCCTTTGTATATATTTTGTACTTGTTTATGTAACCAGGCCTCCTTTTAAACATAACATGAGTTTACTGGGCCTCCAAACGGTGTTGCCACTTTTCCTAGACGTAATTTGCCCTTATATTGTGCAAGTGAAAGATAGATAAATACCTCCGTTTAAAATACACCATAGTTGCGTGCCATAAGGATTATTATCCGACGATGGGTGAGAAGAGTGGAGAGAAACGGTAAAATATATTGACAAGTACAACAATCTAGAGGCATAGGCAAACAAATTAGTTAAAAATTTAAAAAGTTCTTTTATATTATATTATAAATTTTTATATTATAAAATAAATAATATAATATTAATAAAATAATCATCTAAGATTTTACGTATAGTACAGTTACTCTGTCATTTGACTTGTTAATAATTTCTACAGATTTTCTCTTTTTATACTGCAGAGGGGCTTACCCGAAACATTAATTGATATTTTCCACAAATATGTCGTATCCGCTACGGCCACTATGTTGAATAAATGAGTCAAAATAGGTTTTTATTAATTATCTCCTTTCCTGTTAGTTCTACCCTAAAATTAGGTATTACCAATATTGCAGAAAGTGAAAAAGTTACAACTTTTATTTAAACTATTTCTCTTAGTCGGGGAGCCCTCCCTAGCGGTACGTGCATCCCCCCCCGATCCTTTAGGACAATGGTTTTCATAAAGATTAAAACCTAAGGAACAATTTAAGATATATCCCCAAAAAAAAACTGGCTGTACTTTCAAAATGGCGGCCATATGTTAAAAAAAACTGTTGCCAATTTCGTTTTTGTCATTTAACACAAAAACTAAAAAAGATGGACAAAAACTTTTATAAAAAAAAAACAACGTGCATAAAATTTTCTGCAATTTTGTACCTATACAATATTTTGATAGGAGTTACCATTTTCCAGATAAACGAGTCCAAAATTAAGAAAACATGGAAATTCATATATCGTTAAATCAGGAAATAACTGACAATTATTGTAAGGCGTATAATACAACTTTATATTATTAACATAAAAATAAAATAAAATAAACTGAAATAAATTAATAATAATAATAAATAAATAAATTATAATTTGCAGACATTTATCTCGAAAACGGTAACAGTGGTATCTGGAAAACGGTAACTCCTATCCAAATATTGTATAGGAACAAAATTGTAGAAAATTGTATGCGCTTTGTTTTTTGTGCAGGTACCCCCGATTCTTTGCTCTACAGGCTGTATTAGTAGGGGTCGAGAAGAAAATGGATTATCCAGAAATCTTAACAATGGCTAATAGTGTGTAGACAATATAATTCAACCTCAAAACGTTAAGCAAAGTTGGGAATATGGACAGAATTTATTGATATGGATAAGCAAAATTAGAATGAGTGACAGTTCCCAAAAAATAAGCCCCACTTTTGAGAACCATAAAACACCTGTAACTTTCATCTTTTGAATATGGAATGATGTACCGGCTGGTCAAAGCTTAGACTTATTGTGTACTACGGGGTGTGTCTAGAAATTCCGCAGATATAGACCCAAAACAGATGTGTGGAGTTAAAATAAGTCAATTGGATTAAATATATCTATATGCCAAAGTGCTTCATTTGTTTCATATAAAAATAATTAAAACTTCAAACTACCCATATCCTTACACGTATTAGCTCATATTTTTATCAGGAATGATATGGTCATTCGACTTTTGTTTTTTTTTGCAAAATACATCTATTACCTGTATTTTGTTTCTCTTGCAAAATTTTGATAACTGACAGTCGGGATTTCCCGGACACGCGAAAATAAAAAGACGTTCTAAGAATATTAAAATACAGGGTGTCCCGAATTGCATAGGCCAAACTTGACCAAGGAATACAATTTTTCAAAATAAGAAAAAAAGTTCCTATGAACATGGGTCGGGAAGTGCTTAGTTTCCGAGATACAGGGTGTTCAAATAATTCTCCTTAAAATGTTTTTTTATGAATATGTTCGAAACGTCTAAAGATAAACAAATGATAATTTACACAGGAATGTAACTTTTATGCTTTTTAAGACAAATGACAACTATGTACGAAAATAATTCAGGAGCGGGTGAAACTGGGGGGGGGCTAGGTATAATTTAGCCCCAACTTTATTGTGACACTTTTACATTAATTTATGAGCAGAACTTAAAAATTTGAAGTTTTCTACACAAAAAAACATTTCTAAATTTTAGGTGGGTTCGAATAAAAACATCTTTAGGAAATTTTCTGCGATATTCGCGTACCCGGCATTCCCATTTCCATTACAATATCCATGAATAAAATGAATATCCGCGTACTCCACATTACTAAACATGACCATTTTTTACTTTTCAATAGAACACTTTTTCCAACAGGAACTAATAAAACTACAGAACAATGAACTACAGAAAACACAAAAAACAACGTCATTATTGTCATTCTGACATTGCATGCTAGATTAGTTTTCATTTGTTACAAACATTACAATCGTGGCACACTCCTGCATACCAGGAATGCTGGTAATAATGGTTACTAATTAATAAAGTTCAGATTTACTCAAAAACTGATAATTTTAGAGAAAAAACACTTTTTTTGTGCAGAAAACTTCAAATTTTTAAGTTCTGCTCATAAATTAATGTAAAACTCACACAATAAAGTTGGGGCTAAATTATACCTAGGCCCCCTCAGTTTCACCCGCTCCTGAATGATTTTCGTACATAGTTATTATTTTGTCTTAAAAAGCATAAAAAGTTAAATTCCTGTGTAAATTATCATTTGTTTATCTTTAGACGTTTCGAAAATATTCATAAAAAACATTTTCAAGAGAATTACTTGAACACCCTGTATCTCGGAACCTAAGCACGTCCCGACCCATGTTTATAGGAACTTTTTCCTTATTTTGAAAAGTTGATTTGCTTAGTAAAGTTTGGCCTATGCAATTCGGGACACCCTGTACATACCTAATAGGGGAATCAGAAACTCTAGTTACGAGAAACCATAGTTTCCTTTTCGACGGCTGTCCATTTTTTATGACTCGCCCGGTATCTAACAACTAATTTATTATATAATGTAACTAATATAAACATTTTGAGAGTACATATTTAATAAAAACCAAAATTGACAACATTTTCAAAAATTGCTAAGTTATTAAAACGTCAAACGTAGTCCAAACAAGTTATTTTTTCGGCCTCTTTACGATGGATTTTAGTATGTGAAACTGTGTTTTTCCGAGATGTGGAGAGTGGAGACAGAAGATTCTCAAAAAACAAAATTACTCGATTTTTGTAAAACCCTCAATATAAATTTAAACAATTATTTTGCATCGCCTAATTCATATATTCTCAGGTTTACAAGAACTCTGTATTGTCCATGGCATTTTTTGAATAAGCATTTCTACATTTGATAAAGATAAAATACTAATATAGACCAGCCGTTCTGCAAACAATTTTCATATGGTGAAAGGAGGTCAATTTTTTTTTATCTGATACCTAGATACCTGTTATGTAAGAATAATCTAGATTTTCGTATTTATAAATAGCGTGCCTGAATTTTTATGATCGTTTAAATAATTGAAATCGCTGCAAATATCTAAGCCCTTATTACTCCAGTCAATTTTCGACAACTGACGTAAATAATTATGGAAGTTTTGAAAAAGATCTGTCGCGCTCGAACCGCCATTTTGAAAAAATGCTGCTCAATCTTAAATCTTTATTAATAATTGTGGAAAAATATCATGGGGAAAGATTTGCATCCCTTATCGCTAAACGGAGATACACTTCTCAAATTACTAGGATGCCCAAGCGGAATGATTACCAACAATACGTCATATTATTGACGCCAGTTGTCTGTGACAACTGTCATTTTCACGTCATAAGTAAGTCATGATAAAGGTCATTTCATCGTCATCACTAACCAAAAATTGACGTCATAATGACGACACTTTGCTACTTGTCCCGAATTGGAACTGCATGTATTGCTCTCCGTTATTACAAAAGATAGAAAGTCGGCTATAAATGTACAGTTTCAGAAATTCTGGGATTACAATGGTGTGTTTAGATTTGAGTTAATTTTTTCAGTTTTTGAAACAATGCAAAAAACCACAATGGTCCATTTTGGAAACCCTTCATATTTAAATAGTTATATCAAGTAACTTACACTTTATATAGCCACTTTCTTTAAGATCTTTACAGGAAGTGTAAGAGAAGAAAATATTGTTTTTGAGATATTAACTTTTATTTCTTATATGGATGTCGTATTGATTTTTTTTGTATTCGATATTACTTTTAATCCTCTACTTTTAATGTACTGTCGTGAGCAAAAAAATAGGACAACTATTTTTTTCTAATGTAAATCTGTCTCTATTTGAACGCTTGCAATGAATTTTGACAAATACCTGACGATGTCACAAAAATTAAAGTACACAATCAGATTTTAACAAAAATACGATATAAGACTTGTCCCATTTTTTTTGCGCACGACAGTACTACAATATGACAAAATTGATTTTTAATCAGTTAAAAACAAAAAAAAAATTTTTATTCGCAGGCTATGATTTAATGTACTAATACCCAGAAATAGAGACAGCAATACTTGAAACACACTGTATGCAGAGATGCGCCGAATAGAAAAAAATTCGTTAAGCACTATGTAATTTGAAAATAGTCAGAGATATGAGAATATAGTTTTCACTACAATTAGTTGGAATATATACCTACATCCAAAGTATCCTATGTCTTATTAGTGACTGAGAATTTTTAAAAACAAAGGAATTTGAACCGCAATACATAGTAAACAATATATTTTACGGTGTACTATTGGCGCAAAAAACACCACTATACCAATAACAAATATATTTAGAAAATTTGTCGTCTTAAAAGTGAATTGTGTCAATTAATTTTAAAAAATCTAAGCGGTGTCATAAATGTAGCACGCAATAGATACCTAAACACTCCCAACATTCTTAGTGTTAGTTCAGCAACCTCATAACTCAACAACGAATAATGCCTCAAACATATAGAATTAATAATCTTCAAATGCATTTACGCGTTGCCAAAGTTACGGATGTCGAGTGAACCACTACATCTAGACAATTTTAAACAGCATGAGATATACAACAAACGCTTTTAGCGCACTTTAGTGGCAAACGGCTGAACTAAATTTTATACGGCATCCAAAACTGAGGCAAATTGGCCTCCGTGAAGTTTTGGCGGGAAAATGTTTGTAACTATATTTATAACCTTTCTTGACATTTTGCAATGGGTGGTTACTGGGCCTCCGTATACCGGAGGCCCAGTGACCTCGGAGTTCCAGTGAACAAAATTTACATGGCCGGATGCCCACTTGTACCTTAAAGATATATATATATATATATATATATATATATATATATATATACACATACAATAAACTTCCAGAATCGTATAAAAATCTATTAGAACGCTTAAAAGTCAGTTTACGAGTTATGCTCTTGGGAAAAGCATCCTACACACTGGATGAGTATTTCAATGATACACTCTATTAAAATATAAAATACAAAAACAATAAATAAATAAAACCTCAGCTTTTTCCAAATTATCTAATATATAAAAATCTCGTGTCACAGTGTTTGTTATCGAACTCCTCCGAAACGGCTTAACCGATTTTTATGAAATTTTTTGTGTATATTTGGTAGGTCTGAGAATAGGTCGTAGGCTATTTTTTATACCCCTAGGTGATAAGGGTGGCCCTATCCAGAAATTTTCTTTTTATTTTTTGGACAAAAATATATAATTTATATGGCAAAACAACGTTTGCTGGGTCAGCTAGTTTTTAATATAAATTTTAACTTGTTCATAATAAGTAACTATTTTTTATACTACTTTAACTATTAATTTTACTTATGTATGTATATTAGTATTTCTTTTAAATTGTATCTTTGTTTTTTGAGTTGTTCAACACCCTTTGGGTATTGTAAATTTTCTTACATGAATTAATAAAGACGTATCTATCTATCTATCTATCTATTATGTGGAAATTGAAGTAATATAATTAGAATTATTGAACTTTTTCCCTGAGTAAAAATTGTTAGCTCCTGTTTTTAAGTGGTACTTATATATGGCTAAATAAATATCTTTTTAATTGTTAAATTTAAAAGTTTAAAGATGATAATAATAACACACTTTTATTTCAAAAAATCAGTCTACAAATACATACTAATTGAATGAATGATGAGAGGTCATTGTATGTATGCCACAGTTATGTATAATTCTAAAATAGTCTAACTTAAAACTAACATGAATATATCTAATTATTAAAATGACCAAAATAATGTAGAAATGCAGGTCCAATAGTTAAAATATTGTTAAAAATCTTGTTTTTTTAAATGTGTTTTTTTTATATTTGTGGGTAATTTGTTATAAAACTTTATTCACGGGAATAGATCCACAGAGGTCGTAGTAGCCAAGGCCAAGCGGTCAGCTCCTCCCTTCAAATCTAATCTACACGAGCAGGCTGGGTTTCTCTCAGTAAGTGTCAGCCTATGTTGTGGTATGTTATAGTCTAACGATCTAGTGTTGTGGTTGTGTGTAATTTAATATTTTTCGACTTTAGTTTTGTTTTTAAACAGAAATATTAGACATTCAAACACATATAGGCAGGTGTTATTGTAAATTCAGTTGTCGGAATTTTCCTCTACATGATTCCCTTGCCTTTAAACCTGAAAGTAATCTTATGGTACGTTTTTATATAATAAAAACTGTTGCCATCTTTACTGCCTCTACAGAAAATTATTTCAAATCATAATCAATTATTGCAAGCTGGATTAGAACTTTGCATGGTATACCGTTTTAACCCTTTCACTGCATCTCCTGTTTTACAGTGGTGTTTGTGCAGTGCGGCCCCTGTAGCGCAGTGCCGGTTTGTGGATCGATTTGTGGATCTCCCACAATTAACATATGAATCACGTTTGCGGATGTGTACGTTTATCGCATTGGGCGTTTTAATTGTATTCAAAATGTTGCTTGTAAATATTGTAAAATGTCACATTTTACAGATTTCTGAATAAATTTTGTTTTGGAATAAAGTATTTGTTATAAAATCATATAAAACAGAAAAAAGTGATTATATAAAAACATAAAATAAGAGCATAGCAGCATCCGTACTTTTCTGCCCCATTGATAATGTTGCAGAACCTCCAGAATCGACCTAAGTCGAAAGCAAAATGAAAATTCGACTTAGGAAAAAATTTCATTTAAGGACATTTTCAAGAGTCCGAGGTACTTCAGAGCCACAGTTTAGCCCAAAAGGACCGTTATGAGTCCATTAAGGCATTAGGCAAGACCGGGTAAAAATTCGAAGAAACACCGAATTTTTACTTAGGAAAATATATTTTGGCTCAGGAATTAAGAGTAACAGTATATGGTGGTCATGGAAAAATGAATCACATACTTTTTTAAAAGTATGCCAAAAAAGAAAATATTTAGAATATCTTCCATTTTTATTTCTCCGCCAAAGACTGACAACAAAATTTTATCAAAACAATGTATCTAAAAGGCGAAACCGACGAACTTGGCAAAGACGGCGTAGCGCCGATAAGCAAAAAATTGATAAAAATCAATGAACATACACAAGGCCGATTTTTCGCATAAAACAAGTTTGGATTCACCCAGCGACTCGCAATTTGGTCGAGCGTGTTGAGTAGTCAGTACAAAGCGATGGTAGGAAAGCCAATAGAGGGGCTTTCCAAATAATAAAGTTATAGAGGAAAACGCCTTGTGCATAAAAAAACAAAAATTCAATTTTACCCAAAAGTCGCTCGGGTCGCCGCCATTTTGCTAACATTGAACACCTACGTCAAGGGCAAGTAAGTTGTGGACTGACCGAACGCTATCAAACTTATGTAGTAGTAAGTCCTCATGAATGTGTTTTAGTACATGAACCGCCACGATACGAGAACTTTAAAGCTAAGTAGTCTCTAGCGAAACCAAATTTTTTTAGTAAAACATTTTTGTTATAATCAGTCGGCCGTAATTACCATATTACAAGAAGTCTCGGACATTTCTAAAAATGCTTGCATTTGATTCTGGGAGGGTTTGCATGAATCTTTTCTACCTAATCGATCGTTAACGTACGCTCTCTCGCTTGTATGGTTTTGAAAGCCATTTGCCTTAGTTGGGGGTGGCATGATTCTTAAAATAAAAATTTTTGCTTGATCCATTTTGTATATTACCATATCTGTTAAATAAACGGATTCTTTGAACTTATTGCATCTTAATTGATCTTGAGACTTGTTGCTAGTCTTCAATCCCTGTAACTTTCGTTTGGAAGACTGGATGCGTCCAGTTAACTCACATTAACACTCGACCTTCTGGTTGCCTGGGGTTTGATAGGGATTTTTTTATGCATATTTCTCATAAATCCGTAGGTGTAGGATCCGTTATTAGCAGATAAAAACGTGACAATCATGTCAAAAGTCAATCCCGTCGAAGAAAAATCTTCGATTGGGATTTTTTTTATGCGAAAATTTAATTATTCAGAAGGGTCAAAATCCTAATCAGCCATGAAAAATAAGAAATCACGTCCTGAGAGAGAGCGTCGTTAATGATCTAAGGTAGTGCAGCCTTGATCCATTACTCGGCTATCGAAGTGCATCTTATTTCGAACCCGTCTGGGAGTGGAAGAACGGGGCAGAACGCGGCTGGCGCCCCTTAATAAATAAATTGGTATCGCGTCAATTTGACGCCCGGTAGTGTGTTCTTCTACAATAACACAGGCACACAAAAAAAAGGTCATGTTCTTTTTTACCGACTATCATATCTATATGTATTTTGGGGCGCTAAAACCGAGTCCGAGGTCATAATTGTCACATGTTGTCAATATTTTCATGTAAGCTCAAAAAACAGCTTAGAACAAGCCTGAAACCGGGTAAAAAATAAATTGGAGGATTAAACGAGTTGACCCTGTTTTTATACGTATTTTGCGGTGCTGAAACAGTTCAAAAAATAGCTTAGAACAAGCCTGAAACTGGGTGAAAAGTAAATCGAAAGATTAAACGAGTTGACCCATATTTTTATACCATGAAACATGAAACTACCCATAAAACCGAAACTGAGGTCAGAATTGTCACATGTCGTCACTATGCTAGGGGATGAAGTATTTGTTACCAAGATGAATGACGTCGAAAAATTTGCATGGGTTAGTTTCAAAAATGTCGTGGAGAATTTTTTGGGAAATGTAAAAAGTGATGACTAGAGATAGATAGATAGATAGATACATTTATTGATGTTAACGTACATAGTACTTACACAGGTCTTAATAAATAGTATATAATATATGATCAAAATATTGATCAACGTAATGACATAATATTTATATCATTGGTCACTTAACATAGATAAAAATATAGACAAATGAATTAATAACATGACTACATACATATAAAAGAAATAAATATATACAAGAAATACTTATAAAGAACAATTACGAATAAAAAACAAAAACAAATTATGGCTCACTATTGTTAGAGGTGTAATTTAAATACTCCTCATATGAATAAAATGCCTTTCTTATTAAAAGGCTCTTGACATTATTCTTGAACTGACTAGAGGGCAACAATTTATATTTAATGGGCAACACATTATAAAATTTTAAGGCAATGAAATTCAGGTTTTTTTGGCTTTTGGACAGTCTGCAGTATTTTGGAATTAACATATTGTTATTACGTGTATTATAATTATGTATGTCACTATGGGCAGAGAATTTTTCCAAATTATTCTTAACATACAATATACATCCAAGTATAAACATACAGGGAAAAGTTAGTAATCCATTATTGACAAAGGAGATCTTACAGTCATCTCTGTATCCAATTCCATCTATAATTCTCACATTCTCACATATAAACGTATAGTAGCAGAAATGGTTGAAAACTTAAAAAAATTGGGATGTTTAATGAATTTAAAATTACATTTCCTAGATTCTCATGTCGATTCCTTCCCAGAAAATCTTGGAGATTATAGCAAGGGCAAGGTGAACGGTTCGACCAAGATATAAGAGAGATGGATCGTCGCTACCAAGGAAAATGGGACGTAAATATGATGGCCGATCATTGCTGGAAGCTTAAAAGAGATCTGCCAGGCAGTGGCAAGAAAAAAAGAGAGACCCACTGCATAGGTCTCTTGGGTCAAAACAAGTATGATATCACAGGAAGAAATAAAGAGCGATTTTTTTCGAATTCTCATGGGTCGAGTTTTCTCGACCTTCATTTATTTTATAAACGTAATTTGGGTTAGTCTTCACAGGTTTTTTGAACCTGCGTCAAAATGTGAACGTTTTAACGTGTGAATTCCATTCTGACACATATTCGATTTTAATGACCAAAAATACGTGCTGGTATGATGGATTGCTCATTTAAATTTTTTTATTGTACCTATAGGTACATGTATTTTGGACCATTTTTGAGGTATTTCTTGAGATTTTTCTGAGGTTAATGTCAACATCCTGACATGATCAGAAAATTCTGGCCTTGGATTCGGTTTCAGCTCTCCAAAATACTTATACAAACTAGTATAATCTGTCGATTTACTTTTCACCTGGTTTCAGGCTTGTTCTAAGCTGTTTTTTGAGCTTAGATGAAAATATTGATATGTGCCAATTCTGACCTCGAATTCGGTTTCAGCGCCCCAAAATACATATAAAAACGTGAGTCAACTCATTTAATCCGCCAATTTACTTTTTACTCAGTTTCAGGCTTGTTCTAAGCTGTTTTTTGAGCTCACATGATAATATCGACGACATGTGACAGTTCTGATCTCGGATTCGGTTTCAGCGCCCCAAAATACGTATAAAAACATGAGCCAACTTGTTTAATTCCCCAATTTACTTTTTACCCTGTTTCAGGCTTGTTCTAAGCTGTTTTTTGTGAGCTTACATGAAAATATTGATGACGTGACAATTCTGACCTCGGATTCAGTTTCAGCATCCCAAAATGTGTACAAAAACATGGATCAATTCGTATCATCTGCCAATTTACTCTTTACCCGGTTTCAGATGTTTTTTAAGCTTACATGAAAAAATTGATGACATGTGACAATTCTGACCTCGGATTCAGTTTCAGCATCCCAAAATACATATAGATATGATAGTCGGTACAAAAGTGCATGACCTTTTTTTTTTTGTGTGCCTGGGTAATTTGCCCTTCCCAGTTACTTTGTGGGTATGTCAAATTGAAGTTTAGTACCTATTATAAACATATTCACATTCGCATTTAAGTATGACTATCATCTTCGCGGAATTGGCCGTTTTCCGATATGCAGGCCTGACTCTTATTTGCGTGTTTAGATATTTTTTCATAACTATGAAATTGTAACTAATTGAGTTTAGTTTGTTACATACATATTGAATTTCTTTTGCCCAACACAGATTTTGGTCAATATAGATACCAAGGAATTCAGTGTCTTGTGATAAGATTACACTCTGGATCTGCAATGTTGTCACGTTTGGTTGTTTGTTTAATTCTAAAACGTATGTAATTATTTTTGTGTTTATTTAATACAAGCCTGTTTTTTGAAAACCAGTCATTTAGACTATTTAGAGAGATATCTCTTTGGGTTATTAAATCCGGAAATGTCTCGGCCTCTATTTGAAAATTTGCATCGTCGGCATAATTTACTTGACTTACCGTTTCCTCTGACAGTGCATGAACTAGGTCATTTATATAAATATTGTAAAGCAATGGACCCATACTACTGCCCTGTGGAATTCCAATACTGATATGTTTTTTTTTTCAGAGAAATATTTTTTATGCTCTTTTTCACTTACCACCATATAATAATGATCTGTGTGGTATGAGCAGATCCATTGCAGTATTATGCCTCTAATTCCATATAATTTTAGTTTTTCTAGTATGATTGAGTGACCTAACTGTCAAATGCTTTCAATAGGTCGAGAAATATTCTTTTGTTCCAGATTTAGATTTATTTTTTCAACAGTCATACACTACTCTCTTCACTTCACTTCACTACTCTCCTACCTAATAGCCATGCTGACAATTACTGAACAATTTATTGATATTAAATAAATTTAGTATTCTGTTTGCCATTACTATCTCAAAATTTTTTGAGATTCATGGTAACAAACGTACGGGTCTATAGTTTTCTTGCACTTCTAAATCACCTTTTTTTTATACGGGTTTTACCAATGCCCATTTTAATGCTATACCTACTTCTAAGAGTTGTCGATTATGTAACATAGCGGTGGCACTTAGGTCAGACGTGTAGAATATAATGCTTGGTAATTTATCGTATCCCACATTCATTTTATTTTTTAAGCTGTTAATAGTATCTATTATCTCCTCTATGATGGTCACAGGATTTATGAAGATAAAATTTTTATTTAAATTGAGGTTAGTTGAAAATTTTATTTTTGTCAAGTCTTGAAGCAATTTAGGAGTGGTATTTTTGATATAATTATTAAAATTATTAC
Organism: Rutpela maculata; assembly: GCA_936432065.2. NCBI lineage: Eukaryota > Metazoa > Arthropoda > Insecta > Coleoptera > Cerambycidae > Rutpela > Rutpela maculata. The sequence goes on along the minus strand of OW386291.2, from coordinate 59,672,954 downwards.
TCTTTCAGGATCCCCTGGTATTTGATTATTGGTATCTGTTTTGTTTTCATTTCCCTTAATTATGTTTACGATTTTCCACACGCTTTTCGATTTATTATCACTTTCTTGTATTTTACATATTTATAGTGTTGTTTTTCCTATCAATTAATAATTGGATATACCTTCGTTTTAACATATTGTATGCCTACCCATATTCAGTCCTGCTTAGTACTAACAGTAGATCAACCTTCTTTTTACTAATCCAATATTACCTAATTTGACAGATAAAATGGCATCTTATTGGTAAATGTCGGTCTATTATGATTTTATTATTGAATGAATCCAAATAAATATTAATTTTTGAAATAAATGAAATGAAAAGGAAATATGATATTGATATTTCATAAATTGAAGTTACTGAATGTTAGGTTAAAACTGCCAATAAAATGTTCTTGTGCTATTCAGCATGCGTTCTGTCTAATTATTAAGACAATAGACTAAAAAACTGTGACCAATCACGTTAACAGTTGATAAAAATTTGCAATGAAATCGATCACATCAGCAATTACACAGGCCCTCAAAAAAAAATTATTTGAACTGGACATCTGAATATACTTTTCTGTAGTATTTGATTACAAATCTGGGGTCAGAATGGCGCATATTACAGAGAAAAACCCGAAAACTGAAAAAATGCGTTTTTATGGTTTTTTGGTTGGTAAAATATGCATGTGGCGTGTTTGGCTAGGCTGCATGTATTTTTCTTATGTTTTTTTTTCCCCACTGACCTCAAGTCTATTGTTAGAACCCAGGGCTATTTGTCAAAATGTTGAGGAAAATAAAAGAAACCATAAAAAATCGCGTTTTTCACGGATACTATGTTTTTTTATGGATATCACGTTTTTTTCATGAATAAATAGCGTGTTACGATGGCCTGTGTACACCTTTTTTGAGTAATTTTTCCCGCTGATCACAAATATTGAGTCAAATCTGAAGGTCAGTGATGAAAATACTGAGAAAAATAAAAAAACTGTCAAAAAGCGGGTTTTTTCATGGATGTCGCGTTTTTTCATGAACGCATAGCGTGTTCCAATGGTCTGCATATACCTTTATCTAGTAATTTTTTCCGCTGATCACGAATCTGGAGTCAAATTTTGGAGTCAGTGATGAAAACACAGAAAAATTAAAAAAAACTGTCACAAATCTGTTTTTGTCAGGATACCCAATCATTATGCGTGATAGAATAAAAGACCTTTTTAAGACTGATTTTAATTAGCGAAACTACATATTTTAATGTGTTCAAATGTGCAGTGTTTAATTTTAATTTTAATTTCATATTCATGTAATTTTGTGGTTTTGACGTATTCTATACTTTTGTACGACTATTGAATAAATGTGTATTCTATTCTATTCTATTTCAATTTTATGTGGATTTTTGTTTTCGAACGTGCTTATCTTCAAACGATCTGTATAATGCGTTTCTTCGTCGAAGTTCAAACTCTTTTAAATGTTGGTGGAATCTTTCTCCTTGCTCTTCGCTGAAGTCGCCGTTATTTTCTGGAAACTCATCCAGGTGTGAATCGAGGAAGTGCAATTTCAAACTCATCATACAACCTAACTTTTCGTAATTCTTTATCATTTTTGAAGCAATGTGTCTGTAGTCTGGATCTTTGGTATTACCGAGAAATTTTGTGGACACGTCAAAAATCGTGTTTTTTCATAGATATCTCATTTTTTCAGGATACCTAGTTCGTGGTATATAGTATTTAACTTTTATATTGGTTTTCGTAATGAAAGTACTGAGTAAAATTAGAAATAGATGTAATATGTGGAATTTTTTTCAAATTGTTACTTCAATTATATATAGTTGATATAAAAAGAAGAAAATAATAATTTCAACCCAAATTGTTGATATTTACCTTTACCACCAGAAGCATAAAGTTAAGCAAAATATTGAATTTTTGAAGTAAAAACACATATACGTCACATATCAGTCACATTCCATTCAATTGCTAAAGCTGATTAATTTTGTTACGCTTTTTCTGGTAATACACTTGGTACACCGTTCCCTTACAAACCACGTGAGTTGTGAACGCAACTACGCCTTATAAAAACGTTTGCACATAGTTACCTGCATCATCAGTCGGTTGCGGCGATCTGATGATCACATCAGTTTCGTCGCCACCAAAAATTGTCACCACCTCACAATAAGAATGAAAATACCCATGACAGTCAAACGCGCATACTTTCGAAATACTTTCCAAAGGAAATATTTGCTGAAGTGGCGGAAAAAACTAGAAAAAATATCAATACGAATGAGCATGAAATTAGAAAACTTGTAGCCTTGCATATTATAATGGGCATACTTCGTTTTCCTAGACTGAGATTGTATTAGGCACCTGCTACAAGAATAAAATTTCTGGATGAAATTGGCGTATCACGTAACAGATTTGAATCCCTCAGAAAAACTTATGTATTGTGTGGATCTCAACAAAGAACTTAATGATGATAGTGATAAGCTTTGAAAAGTACGTCCAGTAATGAAATTATTCGAAAATCATTGCGACGAATTGGTAATTGAAGAAAATTTTTGTATTGAAGAATCAATACCGTTTAAGGGGCAACTATCAGTCAAATAGTATATAAGGGAAAGCCATTGGGGTAAAAATATTTATGCTTTGTGGTAATAGAAATTCACCAGTATCAATAAAACGTCAAAAATCACAGTCCATTCCAGTGGACTATAAGATTCGATAATCTTGGCCATTGGCCAATACATACAAATGGCCATGAGTAGCGATGTAAACTCGAGAGGAGGGCGTTCACGAATTCAGTATGAGAAGTGCAACGTGCATCTACGTTTATCTAAATTTAAACATTGTTTCAAAAATTTCCATGTAAAATAAAATAAAAATAAAATTTTCATATTTAATTATTTTTCTTCTTGACCTGATAAAGCATTTGTCACTATTTCCTAGTTAATAAATCTGTGGAGGAAACTAGTCTAAAGATTGAAGAGTTATTGACGGGGTATTAATTAAAAATAATCTATGGCAAAAAAATATTTCTTGCTTATCAAAAAATCGGGGCTGAAACGGTTAATATAATCATTAAGTAATTTTTTTACTGAATTTGGTATCTAATTGTTCTCACTTTTCAGCGAGAACAGTTGACATATTCATTTAAAAAAATAGCATGGATCTAATTTCTTGTTTCAATACCGATTCGGAATTTTTAAATCACGATCAGAAAACATGGGGAACGCAAGATTCTTATATTAATGGACGAGAAATAATAATGTCACTTAAAGTTGTCAACGACACTGCCGAAAGGTCGGTAAAATTAATGGAGGATTTCCATAGTCTCTTAACAAAGAAGAAAAGCAAATACAATACGTATTGCAATGTGTGCAAGAGCAGACCCAACTAGCAAAATAGATCTCAAAAGGAACAAAATTATTATATAAGTATTCGTTAATGCCTTTTATAGAAGAGTTCAGTTCTATAACGCCTAAAATTAAACCATTTTGACAAATGAACCAAATTGTTACATACTATAGTTGTAAGAAGAAATATACAACAAGTAATATAATTACAAATGGCAATTTAAGTATCTGCATTTTATTAACATTGTATAAACCTTTATACCACCTCGTACAAAACCTTTTTAAAACAGTTATAAAAAAAATGTATGAGAATTGTATAGATAGTCTATCAATTTTTAATGCAACCACTATAAAATAGTTTTATATACGTTTTATAATAAGTTGTGTAGCTCATCTTAAAACCATATAAAAGAAGTATTATATGTTTAGTTAATACAACTCTTAATGAACTGCTTTGAAACTATTTTATACTGTATAATCCTAGCAATTCCCGCTGTTATAAAATTATTATACAATTGAAATGCAGTTTATTAGAAATGAAATTGTATTATACCACATTGTTTGTTCAATACAAACACAAATCCAACAATTTCCTAGTGAAAGAAAATTAAACAGTGGATATTATAAAAGAACTTTAAAAAATATATATGAAGCATTAAAGGGTCTAATACTTCCGTGCTTCAACCTATAAATATAGCAGCTACTTGTAGTAATATTGCTAATTCCACTAATTCTAGTAAGCAAGAATTTATGCAGAATGGGAACGCCGATTTACATGAAAATCAAGAAATACCTAATTTTGATAAAACAGGCACGGCACCATGGAAGAGGATAAACAAAATTCTAGTGATGAAGAAGATGAAAAAATGGAAGAGTTTATGCAAATGGAGCAAAATATTAATGTTAACAAACAACTTCGGATATGGGCAACTTCATTTAATATTACCCATTCGGTCCTAAGGGAACTGTTTAAAATATGGAACGAAAGAATACCCAACATATTTCCTAAGGATCCTACAACTTTTTTTAATACTCCCAAGATAATAAACATAATAACATTGTATAATGGTCTTTATTGGCACAACGGTTTAAAAAAAAATTTAATAGGCTCACTGGAGAATAACTGACCTCAACATTCAGTCATTTCCCTTAATAGCAATATGGACGGTTTTCATATTTACAAAAGTTCCAAATGTGAATTATGGCCTATTTTATGTAGCATTCATGAAATTATACAAGTTAAACCAGTAGTTATTGGAATTTGCAGAACTGGAATTGGAAGTACCCTCCGTACGAACCTAAATATTTACTATTCTAAAATTGGTCTAAAATCGAAAATTGAGATAACATCAAATCTTTACGTTTTGAGGTCTGAGGAACCCAAAAAGTGGTTTTTGAAAAATGTCTGTATGGCTGTGTGTGCGTATGTGTGTTAGCACGATAGCGGTGACACTACTAAATGGATTTGGATGAAACTTTGCATGAGAGTTTCTTTAGTGCTCCAGAAAATCTGGTTGAGATTGGATTACGTTTACTACCGTTTTGGCACATGTTTATTTTATACTAACTTAAAATTTGAAATTGAAAAGTAGATAAAATTCTGATTTCAACGATATATCACACTTGCACCCGTTCAATTTGGTTTTCGTGAAAAAAAAAAAATTAAAAGGCATGGCAAGTTGAGATCGGATTACGTTTAGTGCCATTAAGGCATCCAAAGTGCTCTTTTCGGCTTTAAAGATCCACCGGGTGGGGAGGTTCCAGCCGCTTCCAGTAGCTGCTGATTTTTTAATACACAATTTAAAAACAAATAAATTCCTCGATGCGAAAACCTTACAATCAACAATCATACAATAATTTTTAGGTTAACTCCTTTAACTATGCTGGCCACAACAAAATGCTAATTTAAAGCGGCTATTTTCATACATTGTACAGTTATTCTGTGGTATAAAGTTGCCTATCGTCGCACTTTGCGATGGATAGGATGAGGCTGAAAATGGGGTTGCCAAATTATAAATATTTTAGGAAGATCATATTGTGTATTAAACCATTATACTGATTGATACTTTTAGCACCATATAGATAATATAGTACATGGTATTATGATTTACTATCATAAACTATAATACCACGTACTATATTATCATCTCTACAGCTTACACAAAAAAAGGAACTATTGTGAAAGTGCCATAAAGCAAGCACTTGACATTGCAAAATTTTGAATGAAACTAACTAATAAGTTAATAATTTTCCATTAAAAGTTTCTCTGTTTTTGTCCAACAATATAATTACATGTTTTTTATTAAATAAGAACTGGTTAGAGGCAAGAACTAATCAAACCAGTTTATTTTGCTTCAGCGGAGTAAAAAACTATTTGGCTCACAATGGCCCAAAACTTCCCCACTTTTGTCAAGCAATACACTTAACCTATTTTAGATTTGACAACGCTTCAAAAAAGGTAAAGATGTTATGTATTAAAGTTACTTTTAGCGTGTACTTAGACAAGGTTATACAACTAATACCTCATGTAATAAGTTGGAAAAGAACAAAAACATTGTATTAAAATGCGCCATATTTTTATCAGCATTTTTGCTTCTTTGACTGATGCCATTGTGCACAGTTTACTTTGTAACCCAAAAACAACCATTAAATATTGTATTTTTTGGAAAAAAGGAAAAAGATTATATTGTTATTCTACCATTTACTTATTAAATCTTGCCTTAAAATACTAAATAAAAAAATATCTCATTTAAAAAAAAATTTATAACTCAACCTTGAAACACTGAATTTATGCCAAAGAGGAGGCGCTTACGTTTTTTATGGCAAAAGTCTATATATTTTGTGAGAAAAATTTACTGCGCACATAAAATCATGCGTTGGGATGTATTTTATCAAAGTTTTTGTGATTGCATAATAACCACATTTTATATTATAGTCTTTAGGTCGCCATTTTTAATATTACAATATGTTATTCACATCGCAGTCATAGAACATAGGTTATATATTACTCTTGTGATATTTTGATGTAGTTCTGCAACATTATGCAATTTAAAAGTTGTTTAAGGTTTACCGAAGTTCAACGGATCTCTGTACATTTTTTATAACTTGTTATATGATGTTTATACGATGCATTTGTAACACTTTTTTAAAGGTTGTATAAATATTCTTAAATGCATTATGTACTGTGTTATAGGATTATACAATATGCTTATAATGCAATTTTTATATGCCTGTTGTAACAAGTGCGTTGTATAATGCAGCTCAAAAGAGTATTTATATAACAGTTGTATAATTGTTATTTAACTATGCTTATATATATTGTATAATGACTGTATAGTGCCACAATACAGACACTATACAATTAAAATATTTTATAAAAATGGGCCTTTTTGGTTCTGTAGCTATCGTATAGTGCTTTAAGAAACACTTTTACAACAATTTGGTTTTATCAAAATGTGTCGTGTAGTTATTTATAAAACCATTATAAATATTATTTTGCTAGTTGGGGAGAAAAATTTATCCAAATTATAAGAAAGATACATTAAAGCAAATATTTTAATCATTTTGATCAATAAATACTACACACAAAATTATTTTTTACTTACTTTTAAACCTGTGATAGTAAAGGTAGGTATGGATCATAGGGATGATATTGCCTTTACTTTATTTTTATACCAAATAACGGTCATTTGGGATTATAAAAAATAATTCAAAGGTATATTTGAAAAAACTCCAGTTTGGGGTTTTTTACACCCCCGTCGGCATGGGAAGGGGTTCATCTAGGAAGCTGAAATTTTGGCAGTGTAATTCTTATATCAAATGTAAATTTTTTAGGGGATGAGACAAAAAGAAAATGAAAGTCGAAAAATAAGGGACACCCTAATGTATATGTAAATCCCAACTACTTTCTGCAATAAATCATCATTAGTAGTAATACTAACATTAATTTAAAATATTTACATTTTTGTGATTTAAGTAAATTAAAACAACTTAACTTGGGTTTTGCATATATATTTGGACGTGTGGTTTATTTTTTAATTAGTAAATGTAATTGCTGTTTCACTCTACATTTATATTTCATTTAATAAATATTTTTAACAATCTATCTAAATATTCTAGAACGAAAAAAATTAAGACAATGAATCGATTTGAGATTTTACATTTTTTAATATATTTCACATTTTTCCTGTAATACATAAATTGTTAAAAAATATTATTTTGGGTATTCAGCAGATAACTTTCAAAGAAAACATTCGTTTCTTTCATATACCATTGGTGCAAGTCTGACCAAAAAGGAAGATCAACAAGACTCCTCCTACGGTGACTTGTCGACTTCTTTCATACACCTACCATATCTAAGATTCAGCATGAAAAACAATAAAACAACCACTCTTTCTATATATTGATGATTCAAGTCTGATCATGCTAATATATATAATATTAAGTACCTCTAGCCCTACCTAGAGGATACTACATCACAATCAAACGTTTATTACATTTCAAAGTCAAGAAAATACTAAAAAGCACAAAGAAAATAGTTATAAAATTTAGCTCACCGCATGCATGTCCAATAAATGAAGTATTTCATATATTTTCGATGGATTAATGCCTCTAAACATTGTACAATCTTTTTCGTTCTCTTTAGAACTCGTCAGGATATAAATCCAACTCGAAATAAAAGTTACTATTAGAAAATAAAAATGAAATATTTTGGATTTATATCGTCCTGACGAGTTCTAAAAAGAACGAAAAAGATTGTACAATGTTTAGAGGCATTAATCCATCGAAAATATATGAAATACTTCATTTATTGGACATGCATGCGGTGAGCGAAATTTTATAACTATTTTCTTTGTGCTTTTTAGTATTTTCTTGACTTTGAAAAATAATAAACGTTTGATTGTGATGTAGTATCCTCTAGGTAGGGCTAGAGATACTTAATATAATATATATTAGCATGATCAGACTTGAATCATCAATATATAGAAAGAGTGGTTGTTTTATTGCTTTTCATGCTTAATCTTAGATATGGTAGGTGTATGAAAGAAGTCGACAAGTCACCGTAGGGGGAGTCTTGTTGATTTTCCTTTTTGGTCAGACTTGCACCAATGGTATATGAAAGAAACGAATGTTTTCTTTGAAAGTTATCTGCTGCATACCCAAAATAATATTTTTTAACAATGATATAAGCAGAAATAATAGGTATTTATTTATTATACATAAATTATTTCAGTTATTAATATTAATTCCTCTTTATAGTTTCAGCTTTATGTTCTTTCTATGACTTTTTTTAATTCTTTTTTATATAAAACTTCTTCAAATAAATTTCATTTTTAAAATAATATTCATTGATTCTCTCAAACATAATTAGATTATTTGAAAAAAATACATTTTGTTAAATTACTAATAAAAACAGATTTTGTGTCTTATGCAATATATCGTTATTGATAAATAAATATGTATATTTTAGGAGAAAGACCATTTCCATGTACTCAGTGCGATAAAGCTTTTATCAAGAAAGTGGATTTGCAAAGACATGAAGCAGTTCATGCTGGAATTAAACCTCACGTTTGTGGTGTATGTGATAAAGAATTTTTGAGACCTTTGCATTTAAACTATCATATGATGATTCATACTGAAGAGAGACCTCACAAGTGCCCAGTTTGTGGTAAAGGTTTTATAAGACGTTATTATTTAAAGGATCATATGATGAAACATCATGGGTTAACAAATGCTCCGGGCATATCTGACAACAATGATAATAAAGAGTTTTCTGTTAGCTAATGAAGATCAAATAATTTGAGCAGGCAGATGTATAATATATTACTATATTAAGACAAACATTTGTATAGACTTTTAAATTTTTGTTATAGGAAAAAATATGATCAATGTGATCATAAACATGTAATTATGAAATAATGAACTAAATACATTTTTATCAGTGGTGGCTTTTGTTATTTAACATGAGATATGCCATTCAAAGAGCACATCAATTTTTTTTGATGACCCTCCTTAATTCTAATAGTAAGGTAGGGTATATTCCCTTTAATTTACTTCTATATTCATAATTGGCGTAATCCATAATGCCATTTTGTTGCATATAAAAGAGTTGATGAGTGCAAAAATACGTTTGTAAAACTTTGACTTGAAAACATCGATTACACTTTTAAAAAAGTGATATCTTCTGACAAAACAGAAAAATTGCATGTTTTATGAGATCTATAGACAATGGAATAAAATAGAATGGTCTTTATTTCGTGTAAGTAAATTACAATAACCTGAGTGTGTTAGACATGTCATTATAGTGGCTAAAATAATTTAAAATTAAATACTTATGTCCCAATTAGTACATCTAATTTAGATTAAAAAACAGTGAATAGAAGAAATAATTTATAAAGTAATAATATTTGAGATGTGTACTCTAGAAAATAGATACCAGAAAAGTTCCTCCTCCCATTTAGGGGTCTTTTTTTGCAAAAAGCCACCCCAACGGGGACTTAAGCTGTTTTTTCATTTTTATGTTGTAAATCGTTCTTTGGAAGAGAAAAAAACATAGGAAATAAAAAATTTGTCATTAAATTCTGCATAAAAAATGTTGTATTAACCTTGTAGCTTATCCTCACCTATTTCGTGCCAACAGTGTCCGAATAGAGGAGTAATTTGGAGCGCACAAGTCAAAATCAATCCTATTCGAAATTTCACAGCGAATATCTTATCTCTGTATGATATTTTCAATAGATGAAAGAAAAAAGTAAATAAAAAAAAAATTCATTCCTGTGCATTTTTCTCGTTAAAGTGACCGGTTTTAAGATATTCGCTGTGACACTTCGAATAGGATCGATTTTTACCTGTGCGCTCCAAACTACCCTTCTGTTCGGAGGCTGTTAACGCGAAATAGATGAGGATAAGCTACAAGGTTAATAGAACATTTTTTATGCAGAATTTAACGACAAATTTTTTATTTTCCAAGACTTTTTTCTCTTCCGACGAACGGTTTACAAGAATAACCAGCTTTAAGTTCCCGTTAGGGTTGGTTTTTTGCAAAAAGGGGACATTCCACCCCCAATTGGGGGGGAGGACTTTTCGGGTATCTATTTCTAACCCTGTCTAGAGTATGCATCTCAAATATTATTACTTTATAAATTATTTCTTCTAAAATGTCTAATGGGGTCATCCCGCACATCTAAATCGTGATATTCTAATATATGTGGTGAACAGCTTAGAGGTTCTAGTTAATAAATACAGCGATAAAATTTTAGTTTATCGTCTCTTAGTATTTTATTTTTACGTTTGAAATTTGAATTCCGGTGTATATAATCCCCAAATTCAAATATCGTGCACGAGCGTGCACGAGTCGGCCCGAAGTTAATGGCGGGATGTTTATTTATCAACAACAGGGATGGCCTCAGAAGATGTGTCATCGCGTAAACATTTTCACGCATAGCTATATTATTATTTGGCGGACCATTTTTTCATTTATGATCCGATACGACTGAAAATCAATATCTGTGCGTTTTCGGGAACACAGATTGTTATTTTTTTATCAAAATGGAAAAATCAAAATGGTGACAAGATGGCGGACCATTTTTTCATTTATTATCCGATACGACTGAAAATATATATCTGTGCGTTTCCGGGAACGCAGATTATTATTTTTTTATCGAAATTGAAAAATCAAAATGGCGACGACAAGATGGCGGACCATATTTTCATTTATGATCCGATACGACTGAAAATCGATATCTGTGCATTTTCGGAAACGCAGATTATTTTTTTATCAAAATGGAGAAATTAAAATCGCGGCACTAAGATGCCGGACTATTTTTTCATTTATGATCCGATACGACTGAAAATCGAGATCTATGGGTTTTCGGTGATGCGGATTCCGATTTCCTTATCAAAATTGAAAAATCAAAATGTTTTCAAAGACGCGGATTACGAAATTTTGGTCAGTCATCAAGTATTAATATAAAATAAAATAATTAAGACGTAACTAAAAATTTAAAAATAAAACTAAATGTTTGTAAAAAAAACTTTTAAAAACACGCTTTTATTATCTAGGTGTACTAAAACGAAAGAATAAAAAAAAAGCTGCCCAAGGAATCACTACTTCCACATCCAGATTTTCTATCCAAGTCTCTCACAACGAAAAATAATTGTATGTGGAAATAATCGTTTATGGAACTTTAGTAATATAATATTTGAAATCATCTACCCCAAAAACCCATAAAACGATATGCCACATCGGTATAGTGGGGGTGGATAAAGTAAAAGAAAATTTTTAAGGCTTTTGGTTCTTGTACACACACTAAATGACAATTTTATTTTTTTTCACCCCCTTTACTAATGGGGTGGGGGTTGGTATGAGGGTGGGTAATGCCAAAATTTTTTTTGAGACAGCTTCTCTTATACATACCAAATACCAATTTTACGGAGTCTTACTTGCTTGATTTACCTATTTACCCCCATTTACCCCAATTTACCCCCCAACCATTCAACGGAATAAGATCAAAATATAATCTAGTTCCAGATCTCGTTAAAATATACACGTGTATCAAATTTCAAGTCAATATCTTAAACGGTTCCAGAGTAATCGTGCACACAAAAAAGTTACAGACAGACCGACAGAGAGAAATTTATTTTGCTCAAACTTAAAATTTGGACGTTTCGTGACATTCTAAGCCTATTTGAACAATAAATATTTTCAACATTTTTTTCTCCACTGGATGTGGAAGTAATAAAATGAATTGTCTTAAAAGCTTGTCGTATTTTTTTTATATTCACGCTACCAGCTTTTAAGACAATTAATTTAATTTTTTTTTTTCGTTTTAGTACACCAAATAATAAAAGCGTGTTTTTAAAGTTTTTTTTTTTTATTTATTTTATTTCTAAATTTTTAGTTACCTCTTAATTATTTAATTTTATATCAATACTTGATGACTTGTCATCAAAAATTCGTAATCCGCGTCTTTGAAAACATTTCGATTTTTCAATTTTGATTAAAAAAATAATAATCTGCGCTCCCGAAAACGCACAGATATCGATTTTCAGTCGTATCAGATCATAAATGAAAAAATGGTCCGTCATCTTGGCGTCGTCATTTTGACTTTTCAATTTTGATAAAAAAATAATAGTCTGCGTTCCCGAAAACGCACAGATATCGATTTTCAATCGTATCGGATCATTAATGAAAAAATGGTGCGCCATCTTGGCGTCGCCATTTTGATTTTTAAATTTTGATAAAAAAATAATAATCTGCGTTCCCGAAAACGCACAGATATCGATTTTCAGTCGTATCGGATCATTAATGAAAAAATGGTGCGCCATCTTGGCGTCGCCATTTTGATTTTTCAATTTTGATAAAAAAATAATAATCTGCGTTCCCGAAAACGCACAGATATCGATTTTCAGTCGTATCGGATCACAAATAAAAAAATTATCCGCCATCTTGTTGTCGCCATTTTGATTTTTCAATTTTAATAAAAAATAATAATCTGCGTTCCCGATAACGCACAGATATCGATTTTCAGTCGTATCGGATCATAAATGAAAAAATGGTCCGCCATCTTGGCGTCGCCATTTTGACTTTTTAATTTTGATTAAAAAAAATAATTATCTGCGTTCCCGAAAACGCACAGATATCGGTTTTCAGTCGTATCGAATCATAAATGAAAAAAATGGTCCCTCATCTTGGCGTCGCCATTTTAATTTTTCAATTTTTTTCAATAGCATTGTCAAAAGTGTGCAAAATTTCAGATTGATGGGATAATAGGAAGTGCGATAAAATTCCATCACAAATTAACCGGAAAGACAGTTACAAACATTGCAAGTTAAATAAAAGCTTGGAAAATAGCGAACTTTCGGAGAATTACTTTTATCGCATTTCTAGGAAGCTTTTGATTCCTTATTCCAAAAATAATTTTAATTATTATTTTACACGTGTATTATTATTATTGATATGTACATGGAATTTATCGACCGAGTACAGCTAGGTAGTTGAGCATACTACAGTTTCTAGGTTATCGGCGACAAAAGCGGCAACCAATGAGAAGGCCCCCAGCCTTCTCATTGGCGCGGGATTAGCTACGTCACGAGTAGCGCAGGAAAATTTTAACTTTATTTTTCTTATATCAAACAACGTAATATGAAAAAATAAAAAAATACGGGTGTATTATTTTTTAACGAACTTTCATAATTTAAAATAAAAAAAAAATATGCGGGATGACCCCATTTGCGTGGACTAAATGAGTTTAATTAAAGTACATACAACAGTAATAGTTAATATATGTTCAATTTGATGAAAGTAGGAGCAAAGGGTGACGAGTACATCGAATATATTAAGAAGATTAAAATCAAATAATGTCAATAACATACGAAGAAAAGAAAAAACTAGAATCTACATCGGTAACACGATTACATGACAAAAAAAAAGTGAGAATTAAAAAAAATATATCAGAAACAGTAAACATTTTTCATACAAGGTGTCCCACATCGTTATGTTCAAATTTTGGGAGTGTAGACTTCATTGTAAGACTAAAAAACACAAAAGTGGTAGATCAATCTTTATGTGTTTCGACGTTAGAGCCTATTTAATTTGTGAACAGTAAATAAAAACTTAACTTAGCTATCCATAGGAATAAATAACATACAAAAATAAAAAGTATATAAAATAAACATTCCAAAAAAAAAATTCCAACAAAAAAAATGCCAAAAAGAAATTTGTTTTTTTTTGTTATTTATTCTCACAGATGACTAAAATAAGTTTTTATTTTTTTAATTTAAGTTCACAAAGGGCCCTGCACAAAAGTATAGGAAAAGGCCGTTCGGTCAAAATCTTTGAAATTTTGGGAAAAGTGGCAGAGCATCCCAATAACAAACAGAGAAAAAAAGTTCTCCTAGTTCTACCAAACAAAAGTTCAGGGCTCATGGGCATAATGCTCAAAGTTCAATAGTTCGACCGCCAGTGGCCTTTGAAGTCTAAAAATATAGAGTTCTTATAGAACAATTATATATTCTCTATTTTTTTTAAATTATTTTGACCTCTTTTATTTATTAACAGAGCTGGGTAATTACTTGTAATTTAATAGTATATTACGTAATGAGTATTGTAAGAAGCATATTACGCGCGAATGGAAAAGTTACGCACGATGCCGCGTAGCGGCGAGTGCGTATTTCCATGAGTGCGTAATTGCTTTACAATTCGAATTATGTACTATACTTTACCTACGATCATATTTATTTATTTATTTAGTAAAATCTGAATTTAGTTTACTTGTCAACAAAATTAATTAACAAATATTATGTCAGTTTTGACAGCGTTTGAAAATTACGTAGGCGCATTTGTATTTTTAAATCCCGCGTCAGCGATATGAGCCACCTATAAGCGTGTCCCGTGCATTTTGTTTACCGTGCGATTTGTTTACAGTGCGATTTGTTTACAATATGTAAAGTTCAACTTACATAGATGGCAGGTAGTGTGTTTTTTACTATTTACAGTAGTGATCGTAGGTAAAAATTATTACAATTACAAATTACTTTTTTAAAAAAGGAACTAATTACACTTACAAAGTACATGTCTTTAAAAAAGGAATTAGCAATTACTTTTCTAATTACTTTTATGATAAAGTAAATTATATTAACTAAACAGATAAAAAGGTAAGTTAAAAATTTTAAGTGTTGTATAATATTGCGTTTTAATATTTATTAGAATCGTTATTAGAATGTTTGACCTTAAGAATAATCAGGAAAAATTAACCCTTTCACTGCTCAAGACGAGTAAACTCGCCAACGGGTTAACTGCTCCAGACGAGATAACTCGCGGTTCAAAATTAAATAGGATCTGACTGCTCTAGCCCGATTTTCTCGCGGTGTTCAGGTTTATGGGTGGGAATCGGCCAATTGCAATTGCGCTGCAATTTTTTTTTTTTTTTTTTCATAGTCGCTGAATCGCTCGCATGAATTTTTACATGCCTTTACTGTATTGTATTTATTACAGATACACCTATCCACATTTCAGCTATATCCATTAAATTCCTTATACATTTGTTAATGTATTGGAAAAGTTCCAGAATTTATATTCAAAATAATCAAAGATATTTTCATAGTTATAAGGATAATATCGTGACAATCGCAATTTCATATCATGATATAATTAATCATATTTTCGAAAAAATGCATAAAAGTAAACGAATTTGTGTTCGAACATTCGAAAAGTATACATTTTTTCCGAAATAGTGATATTTTATTTTTTCCAATGGGTCAATTTCTCGGCAAGTTACAGCCTCCAATATATACCGGGTGTAAACGAATAGTAGGCCACCCCTGTAACTTCCTTGTTTTTAAAGATATCGGGATGAAATTTTGTATGGTGATTTCCAACTTTTTCCATATTTATCATTTCCGGTTTCACCGGAAATGGCCCCAATAGTCTTTTCTAAATGGACCACCCTGTATGTTTTTACATTTCTGAAATGAAGATAACATTTTGGATACATTTATACTATTTTGAACAATTTATACAGTGTTGCACGAAAAATAATTCGAATTTTAGTTGTCAATCTAGATGGCTGCGAATATGTTAAAATTATTTTTGTTCCATATAAAAAATACGAAAACGTCAATATGTCCAATAATACATCATACAGGGTGCTGTAAACTCATTAAAATCACATTTTTCAAAATGACTCATTTGTTTTAAATACTATGATATAGGCCACCCGGATATTCAGAAAGCTCTATTTAGTAGAGGTTAAACGGTACCAAAAGTTCTGTAATGTGTAATCGTTACTGGCAGGAATGACAATTTTTGTTAAGAAATTTATGATTTATATCTAACTTCAATTAAATTTTGATCAACCCTGTATATTTGTGTTAATATTTTATGATATGCAACAAGAATGAGCCAGAGGCCCATTCTGTCTCCTGCGGAGGGTGGCATATCATAAAATATTAACACAAATATACAGGGTTGATCAAAATTTAATTGAAGTTAGATATAAATGCAACAAGAATGAGCCAGAGGCCCATTCTGTCTCCTGCGGAGGGTGGCATATCATAGAATATTAACACAAATATACAGGGTTGATCAAAATTTAATTGAAGTTAGATATAAATCATAAATTTCTTAAGAAAAATTGTCATTCTTGCCGGTAACGATTACACATCACGGAACTTTTGGTACCGTTTAAACCCTACTAAATAGAGCTTTCTGAATATCTGGGTAGCCCATATTATAATATTTAAAACAAATGAGTCATTTTGAAAAATGTGATTTTAATGAGTTTATAACACCCCGTATGATGTATTATTGGACATATTGACGTTTTCGTATTTTTTATATGAATTACATTGGAACAAAAATAATTTTAACATATTTGCAGCCATCTAGATTGACAACTAAAATTCGAATTATTTTTCGTGCAACACTATATAAATTGTTCAAAATAGTATAAATGTATCCAAAATGGGATCTATATTTGAAAAATGTAAAAACATACAGGGTGGTCCATTTAGAAAAGACTACTAGGGCCATTTCCGGTGAAACCGGAAGTGATAAATATGGCGGATAAGTCTCAAAAAGTTGGAAATCTTACCTAATTTCACCATACAAAATTTCATCCCGGTATCTTTAAAAACAAGGAAGTTACAGGGCCCACTATTCGGTATATTTATCAAGAAAATCATCAAGCAATTAAATTAAAATGATTTGAGATGTACTTTTTTTTGAATCCACGTTACTACAACTTAATAAACCATAATAATCATGAAGTGTACATACTTTTTAACGGTTCTCAATGAAGACAGAATTTTTTTAAAGAGCTTTTATTTTTTTCTATATTTTTTATTATGACGATTGAGTTCGGGCGTGATAATATATATAAGCATATTTTTCCCATCCATCCTTTGCTTGTATTGTTTGAAACAAAAAAGCATCAGAAAGCTACAATTTCCATCTTTTAAATGAACCAACACTCATATAGGTTGAACAAATTCTGATTTAGTGAAATGTAATTCAGTGCGTCGGTATCACAGTCATGCGTATTCAAGTGCGTGCACGCATGGATCTCGCTCCGAGTTATAACGTTACACTTGACTATTTTTTTACGGGAAAACCGTGGCTTTAACGATAAATTTTGTTAGGACATTTTTTTGTTCATAATGACCAGTCAGGTGCAACGATTTTAAAATGCATGCCAATCATATATATGAATGAAATTACCGTGAATATGCCAGGAATGCAAATTTTAGGCAGTCGTCGCGTGCAGAAGGCTGTGCAAATCGATTTTTTTTGTTTATTTTTTTTGTGTTTTTTTTTTTTAATTTAAAGTGGATGATAAGAGTGCCAAAAGAAAAGCCGTGAAAAAGAATCCAGCGAAAATTCATTGGCATGCAGTTTACGCGCGCAGAACACACATTGATGTGCACATTAAATCGTATATTCTATAAACACTAAGAATGTTGATAAGTGATGTGGTAGTAGACCTCGCAGCAGTTTGAACACAAATGTCATGGTATTTAAAAATATTGTTTGTTTAACACTAAGCAATTCAGTAGTGGAAAGCATAGAGTGGATACTAACATATCTGTTACATTTAAGAATTATACGAAGTGCCTGGTTTTGCTTTTTTTGTATGACATCTAATTCAGTATTATTTAATAAAAAAAAAGAGAGGAGCAGAAATTAAGATGAGGCAATATAATTCATTTATAAATTGTTAGTTTTGTCCATGAGCTGAGAGCACTTCCACAGCGACCTAATAGGTTAATTTTTTGGCTATTTTATTGGTTATGTATTCAGCATGACTTGAAAATGTCAAATTATCATCTATAACTACTCCCAGATATTTAATTTCTTTCACTTGCTCTACTCTTTCACTGTTTATTCTTATTCCATTTTGACTGTTGGTGTCGATTGAATTATATTTATTTTTGATGACCATACATTTTGTTTTTTCGATATTAACTTGTAGACTGTTCTCATTTAACCACGACATTACAAATTTAATTCCTCATTTTACCACTGATATTATATCATCAGCGTTTTCACCAACTAAATAAATTAAGGTATTATCTGCAAAGAGTTGAATACTACATTTCTTTACACATTGTACAATATCGTTGATATAAATAACAAATAAATTTGGTCCCCTATGGTACTCCATAGGTAGATTGTTTCTGTAACAACACATTATTATTATATTTGGTAACCTGATGCCTGTTTTTCAAATATTCACCAAACCACTGCAAAACTGTAGGTCCACATCCATATGTCTTTAATTTCATCAAAAGCATCTCTCGGTTTATTGTTTCAAAAGCTCTGCGGAAGTCAAGAAAAACAACGCCTATAATAATTTTTTTATTCAGAGCACTTTTCCAGTTTACTAAAATTGTTTGCAGGGCACTTTCGCAAGAGTGCTGCTTGCGAAATCCTGCTTGATATTCTGACAGTATATTGTTTGATTCTATATAGTTAATAATTTGTTTGTTTACAGTGACTTCAAGCAGTTTTTCATACGAGGGTACCATATTTATTGGTCTGTGTTCTTCACTCCTGATTGTGTTAGGTTTTTTTTCAATTGGTATTATAGTTGAAGTTTTCCAGGTGTGTGGAAATTTACCATATTCTAGACTTGCGTTCATTCTTTGTGTCCCCATTTACTGCATTTTTTTATTTCTTCCAAAGGGGCATGTTTATATAAGGTTTTATGAAGTGAATATACCAGAGTTACTGCTAGTAGATCCACATCTGTACTGTCTGGTAGCCAATCGGTATCCATAATGTCTAACTGAAAATCTAACTCATTTATGTTTTTTAAATTTCTGACTAACTTCTTTTCTGCTTCAATATTTTGTTTTCCTGCCAAACAAATTGATATTATGCTATGATCACTAATTTTAGGTGTTAAATGTACATCATGTTTAAGGTCCTTATCATTTGTAATTATTAAATCAATTATGGATGCCCTTTCTTTTGTTATTCGAGTAAATTTGTTTGAGATTTTATAAAGGTCATGATTTTTTATACTCTTGTTTACTTTGTTAGAATAATGTTTTTTTTGCCATATCTATGTTAAAATCACCTATATATCATTATCAGCAGACCATTTTTTTTTTCGTACACTCTTCTATAATTTCCTCAAGTTTTTCTAAGAATTCGGCATCACTAGCACTTGGGGAATGGTACAAACAATATATAAAGAGTTTTACTCCATTTAACATACATTCAGTTCCAACTACCCACATATTCAAATTGAAGGCGTGGTTTAGGATCTCTTTATGTTTATATTCCTGTTTAATGTAGATTATTGCTCCTCCTGTATGCTGTCAGAGTGCCTTTATTCGTATAAATGTATAATTTATACGAATAAAGGCTTTTATCTGGATACTTGAAAGAAAAATAATTTATATTGAGTAAAACTATGTCCTTCAGGCTTCATGTAGCGCCGGTCACAGCATAGTTAATTTCTTCTACTTGCCGTTAGATAGCAGTTAGAGCACTAGTTATTGACCAGCAGTGAGTGGGCAGTAATAAGATAAAGTAAATATATCGCTCATCCTCTCCATCGTTATTGATAAGTTGCAATAAAATTAATAACAGCCACACACAAAAAAAAAATGTGGTCTGGCCTGTGGACTAGACCAGTG
Organism: Rutpela maculata; assembly: GCA_936432065.2. Classification (NCBI taxonomy): domain Eukaryota; kingdom Metazoa; phylum Arthropoda; class Insecta; order Coleoptera; family Cerambycidae; genus Rutpela; species Rutpela maculata. The sequence continues at coordinate 59,652,949 of OW386291.2, read as the reverse complement.
TATCCTTATGTATTTGGACCGAATCCGAAGTCAGAATTGTCAGATTACTTCTTTTTTCACTTTTAACCCCAAAAAAACACCCCCCCAAAAAAGTGGTCTGGTCTGCGAACCATACCAGTGTATCCTTATGTATCTTGACCCTCATCTGAAATCGAATCCGGAGTCAAAATTGTCAGATCCGCTTGTTTTTCACCCCTAACCCCAAAAATCACCCCCTCCCCAAAAAAAGTGGTCTGGCTTGCGGACCAGATCAGTGTATCCTTATGTATTTGGACCCGCTGAAACCAAATCTGAAGTCAGAATTGTCAGATTACTTCTTTTTTCACCCCTAACCCCCAAAAAACACCCACCCGTCCAGAGGACCATACCAGTGGCAGTGTATCCTTATGTATTTGGTAAGGATATACTGGTCTGGTCCACTTTTTTTGTTTTGGGGGTGTTCTTTGGGGTTGGGGGTGAAAAACGACCGAATCTAACAATTCTGACTTCGGATTCGGTTTCAGCGGGTCAAAATACATAAGGATACACTGATCTGGTCCACAGGCCACTTTTTTTTTTTGGGATTAGGGGTGAAAAACGAGCGAATCTGACAATTCTGACTTCGAATTCGGTTTCAGAGGGTCCAATTTTATCAATTCAATTCAAAAAGTATTTATTTCTATTTAAGATACAAATATGCGCCTAACCGGAGCCCAACTCGGTTGCTAACCATGGCGCACATCGCCGTGGTGAATGTGTGATTCGGTGGGGCGGGTCCGATTCGGCTTGACGACAATGTTTAAATAGCTAAGGGCACCTGTCCTCCGTGGCAGACTTAAAACTAGGTTGTTAAATAAAAATGTGCTCACATGAGCCTAAAACTACTTGATAAAACTTAAAACTAGCATTGCCACTACACTCACAAAATTTATAATTGTTGATAGAGGGTCCAAATACATAAAGATACACTGGTATGGTCCGCAGGCCAGACCACTTTTGGGGGGTGTTTTTTTGGGGTCAGGGTTCTGACTTCAGATTCGGTTTCAGCAGGTTCAAATACACAGCAGGTTCAAATACATAGAAGAAGAAGATATTTGGCCTACAAAGTAGGTGCATCCATATACTCTCCCAGCTAAAATATAGGGATGATTGCAAAGATCAATTTATTAAACTTAATATACTAACATTGCCCTGTGTTTATATTCTTGAGTGTTTACTCTACCTCAAACAACACCAACATCAATATGTAATGCACAGCCAGCTACACAACCACAATACAAGAAATTGTGACAAAATTCACTTAAATTTTCTCCGACTGACAAGATGCAGGAATGGATCGGGTTACTATGCAGCCAAATTTTATAACAAACTGCCGAATTCTGTAAAGAATCTAAACCTCTTGCAGTTTAAAAACAAAATCAAAGCCTACTTAAAATCCAAGGCCTTTTACACACTAAACGAATTTCTTGAGAATGATCACTCTGACTAATTTAAAAACTGCCTAGACACTGTGCATTTTTTGCTTTTTCTTTTTTGCTATTTGATGATTTGAAGTAAACGTTCACTCTACTTCGTTGAGTCGAATACAACGTTCTATGGTTGCTTGTAAATGATTCGTATTGAATGTTTAACTCGATTCAAAATTGTGCCTTTACTATGCGATGACATTGTAAAACATGCTTTAACTTCGTCGAATCAAAAAATGTTGTTAACAAAAGTTCCTAGTCATGACTTTTCTAGGCGAAAAGGTCTCTTGTAAAAATCTCGTAAACCCAACCGTTATCGAAAAAACTCACTTCAAAATGCATTTTTGCTATTTGATCATTTGAAGTAAATGTTCACTCTACTTTGTTGATTCGAATACAGTGTTCTATAGAAGCTTGTAAATGATTCGTATTGAATGTTTAACTCGATTCAAAATTGTGCTTTTACTATGCGATGACATTGTAAACATGCTTTAACTTCGTCGAATCAAAAAATGTTGTTAACAAAAGTTCCTAGTCATAACTTTTTTAGGCGAAAAGGTCTCTTGTAAAAATCTCGTAAACCCAACCGTTATCGAAAAAACTCACTTCAAAATGCATTTTTGCTATTTGATCATTTGAGGGAAACGTTCACTCTACTTTATTGATTTGAATACAGTGTTCTATAGAAGCTTGTATATGATTCGTACTGAATGTTTAACTCGATTCAAAAATGTGCTGTTACGATCCGATGACATGATAAAACATGCTTTAACTTCGTCGAATCAAAAAATGTTGTTAACAAAGGTTCCTAGACATGACTTTTCTAGGCGAAAAGGTATCTTGGAAAAATCTCGTAAACCCAACCGTTATCGAAGAAACTCACCTCAAAATGCATTTCTGCTATTTATCACTTGATGTAAACGTTCACTCTACTTTGTTGAATCGAATACAATGATCTATACAAGCTTGTAAATGATTCGTATTGAATGATTAACTCGATTAAAAAATGTGCTTTTACTATGCGATGACATGGTAAAACATGCTTTAACTTCTTCGAATCAAAAAATGTTGTTAACAAATGTTCCTAGTCATGACTTTTCTAGGCGAAAAGGTCTCTCGGGAAAATCTCGTAAAACCAACCGTTACCGAGAAAACTCACTTCAAAATACATTTATGATATTTGATGATTTGGAGTAAACGTTCACTCTACTTCGTTGAGTCGAATACAACGTTCTATGGATGCTTGTAAATGATTCGTACTGAATGTTTAACTCGATTCAAAATTGTGCCTTTACTATGCGATGACATTGTAAAACATGCTTTAACTTCGTCGAATCAAAAAATGTTGTTAACAAAAGTTCCTAGTCATGACTTTTCTAGGCGAAAAGGTCTCTTGTAAAAATCTCGTAAACCCAACCGTTATCGAAAAAGCTCACTTCAAAATGCATTTCTGCTATTTGATCACTTGAAGTAAACGTTCGCTCTACTTTCTTGAATCGAATACAATGATTTATAGAAGCTTGTAAATGATTCGTATTGAATGTTTAACTCGATTCAAAATTGTGCTTTTACTATGCGATGACATTGTAAAACATGCTTTAACTTCGTCGAATCAAAACATGTTGTTAACAAAAGTTCCTAGTCATGACTTTTCTAGGCGAAAAGGTCTCTTAGGAAAATCTCGTAAAACCAACCGTTATCGAATAAACTCACTTCAAAATACATTTATGATATTTGATGATTTGAAGTAAACGTTCACTCTACTTCGTTGAGTCGAATACAACGTTCTATGGATGCTCGTAAATGATTCGTATTTTAACTCTATATTTTCATAAGTTTTACTGTATTTTTTATACTATGTTTTACCAATTTAACTGTTTATTGTCCACTGCTACACAATTGTTTTACTTTACTTCACACAATAATTTTATTTTATTCACACGATTGTCTGTAATTTTGTTATTATATACCTTATTTTATACTGATATTTCTGACTTGTGTAAGCATTTAATAATGTATTCTAACACCAATAAAAATATCTATCTATCTATCATAAGGATACACTGATATGGTCCGCAGGCCAGACTACTTTTTTTTGTTTTGGGGGTGTTTTTTGGGGTAGGGGTGAAAAACAAGCGAATCTGACAATTCTGACTTCGGGTCCGGTTTCAGAGGGTCAAAATACATGAGGATACAATGGTCTGGTCCGCAGGCCAGACCACTTTTTTTTTGTGTGGCTGTGTAATCGTGTAAGTTCACATATTATGTTTTTAGAAAGTAGCACCGGTCGCAATGTTTAACAACACATTTCACGATAGGCTGTTGAAATTAAACACGTAAATACAGTGGGTAGGCCATGTTTCCTAACAAATATCGCGCCGGGGGATTCCGTGACTTCTACATTAAAAATGAATTTGCAACAATACCTAACGGCGGTCACATTTTATGCAGCCGCCGCTCCATAATGTGGGACCGGTGCTACTGTTAATTTTTTATAGCATTTAAAATATTATCTATTCCGTTTTATGTCATTATTTTAAGAGGAATCTTTTAATAGGAAGGCCCATATCTTATATGTACAATAAAACATCCCTGTAAGTTGTTCTACAATAATGCTACTTTTTAAGCGTCTTTCATTTATTCTAAATTTATTTCTAGAATTTTTTTAAGTCAGTTGTACAATTTGTAGCTAAATTACTTCCACATCCAGTGGAAGCATACTTCGTAACGCAAAAAAAAAGATTTTTTTTTCATTGTTTAAATAGGCTCAGAATGTCATGAAACGAGATATTAAATTTGAGCAGGAAAAAATATCTATATGTCTGTCTGTCGGTCTGTAACTTTCTTTTGCACACTACTACTCAGAAACGTAGTGGCGTAACAGAAACTGACTGGGCCCCCCCGCAAATGTGGAAAATGATAATTCTTATCTTCATTACTGTTAGGTTCAGGTTTATGAATTTTTAAATTAGTTAATCGTGTGATAATTTAATTAGGTCATACTAGGTATTAAGTACATAATAAAACAGCAAACAATTCGAATTTATTGCGTAATCTTAGGTAGACCTGGTAGACATAACATATAGGTAGTAGTAGATACAAAATCAAAATTTTAAAACAGTATAATATTGCTTACAATGTATGGTAGTAGCGGGGGTAGAAGTGATCGAGCGAAAAATAACATTATGTATAAATAATATTATTTATGAATTTAATTCATTGAATTATGAAATGAAATACATATCTGTGAAAAGCAAAGCTGGCCGCAGAGTTCTGAATGGGGGCCATCCGTCAATGTGGGCCCCCCCAGCTGCCCCCCCACGAGATCTGGAACTAGATATATTTTGATCTTATTCAGTTGAAGGGTTGGCGGGTAAAAATATGTAAATTAAGCAAGAAGAATCCATAAAATTGTTATTTAGTATGTGTAAGCGAAGCTAAGGTCTCAAAAAAATTTTTGGCATTGGCCACCTCCATTACTAAGGGCCGGTTTTATAGGTTCCGTTTAACTTAGATCTGATAGTTAACTCTAAGTTTTGTCAAAAAGCATGTTTTATATCTGCCAGTAACTGCCAATCTTAAGTTTAAACTCCAAACTTAGGTTTATGCATGCTTACGTTGATTATATAGCAATATTTTGAAGGATGTTGCACTCAATGCAAACTTCAAATTTCAACTTAACCTACAAATAATTGCCTATTATACATTCTGTAAAGAAAAGGTTATAGAAAATGGAGATTTTCGATATTTTTGAGGACTTTTATCAAGCGATGAAGATGGTGTTATAAATATAATAGAAGCACCTCGTCGTAAACGAAAATTCCGAGAGAGACCAAGATATGGAATAACAAAGAATTATATAGATCTATTTCGAATATCTAAAGAATGTGTGCATATAGTATTAGAACATATTAGTCCACATTTAACTCGACTAACATTTGCTTTATCCTTCCAAGTAACCGAATCAATTTTCTTGCATTCGATTACCGCATTACCGATTACCGATTACCTTGCATTCGATTATCTTTATGCTTTTTCACTAATTCGAACAATAGTTTGATTTCGCTGACGTTGAAATTTAAAGATCTTTCACCCATCGCGAAAAGTACCAGTAATGAAAATGACATCAATCACCAATTTGTCACTATTCTACCAACTAACGAAATGGCGATAGAACTGATGGCATTTTAGCGAACACTAAAATCTAAAGTTTAAACCTCCAGTAAAAGTTCAGTTTAAACTTTGGTTTAAACTGTATCTATAAAACCGGCCCTAAGGGGGTGAAAAAATTTAAATTGTGATTTAGTGTGTGCACACACTAAATTTAAAGTACCCACGCCAGTAAAAAAAAGGCTTGTATTCTCTGAAATTTTGGTCTCTCATTTGAAAAATAAAAAAGAAGAACTGAAAGGAGATTAAACACAGCAACAAGAATTTGTGAAACTTGTCTCGCCACAGTTAATAGAGAAGAAATTGATAGGCCAAGCCTCTTCACTTGTATCGTACAAAATGTTCAACATGGCGGTAACTGGCAGGAAAGAAAAACACCGAATAAAAAGGTAAACTATGGCATGCTGGTTAAGACTTTTCTTGAACAAAACATTAACAGTTGAATGTGTCTGGGAAAAAAAAAAGAAACAAGGACTAAATCAAAGATCAGATCAGATTCAAAAAAGAATTATGTTGGATTCATTAAAAAATCTTCAGCTGAAGTTCGTGAGAACATATGGTATAAAAATGTCATACACATTGTTTAGAAAACTAAGACCCTTCTATATTGTACCACCAAATGCACAAGACAGGAAGACCTGTTTGTGTGTTGAGCACGCAAATATGACATTGGTGTGTGACAAACTGTATTACATGAAAGTGCTGCCTACAAATTCCCTGACCAAACTAATAAATGCTGCAGTGTTAAGGATAAGAACTGCATGTATAGAAGATGTGGAACGTGTACTACCAAACTGACGATTAATCTGAAAGGATTTGATGTTGACCAACGCAAACTACCGGCAGTGGACTAAGAAAAAAGAAGAATGAATGACAAAGAACAAAAAAAAAGTAGTTATCCTCACAATAATGGGAACTTTTGATTGTTCTTTAAAAGATCTTGTTGACATTTTTTGGTAAAAGTTTATCAACATACCAAGCTACTCAATTATTAGTATTACTTATATTGTCTTTTTCTGTGATTTACAACTTGAATGTGATTTTTTTTTATTTGTTTTATGAAATGAATTATTTATATTTTGTTTTTTTCTTCAATTTTTTTAACTTATTACTTGTTACTTAATGTATTTTAATCCAAAGAATATATGTTTATTTTTGTAAATAAATATTTTTTAATATATGAATTAGGTATTTCAATTTTCTCAGTAATATGACATTTTTTAACAATAATAATATATTATTCAACGAGCTTGTTATGATAGCTATTACTCAAGAGGATGAGTGCCGTAATTCATTCTAGTGAGTAATAGCTATTACACGCAAGTAGAATACCATACTTTTTCTACGACTACCCAGGAAGTTGCATTTTAAGGAAAATGTGCCGACAAATGGCGAGATTTTTAGAGAAAAATGCGAAGACGCACATTGTATCGGTTATAACTTCTTATTTTTTAAGCAAGAGAAAAAAATTTTAAAAAGGCTTTGAGCCTAATCGATAATCTTTAATTTGGTTCCTTAACATTTTTGGCGCAAGTGCCTTAGTTTCTGAGATATTTAACTTTTAAAGAGGTATTTTGATGTTTTTTAAATAATTGTAATCTGTAAGATTTGATTGTCTTTGTATAGCAAGAAATGCTAATAAAATTTTTTCTTTCTCTCTCTCACCATTTTTAAACCTCCATATCTCCGAAAAAACAAAAAGTTACGGGGATTTCAAAAACAGTAAATTGTCCCTCGGTTTATGATCTTTACCTTGGAGATTTCTATTTTTTTGATATGAGTGATACTTTTCGATTTATTTGACAAAAACTATGTTGAAGCATCCGTTTTCGCAATCTGCAAAAAAGGCAAAACACGAAATCATTGAACGTTCAGCTCTTTTTTAATATATGACTTGAAGGGCCATACTATGTCATTATGGAAAGAGGAAGAATTGCATGTGATGCACATCGTGAACCGCACCGACAAAATCAATAATTTGAGCCTACAGGAAAAGTGACATTTTTTGACTTTCAGCGAAATGGATGACCTACTTATTATGACAGACTGAATTGAGTTATGGCACACGCGATGTTTTTGAACCTTAAATTGTCTCTTGCAATTGCTCCACGAAAACTGTTATAATATAATGAATATATGATCTCTTGTGATTGGTTCAAGTCTATTGAATAATGAATATGAACTCTTGTGATTGGTTCTAGCCTATTGAGTAATGAATTATTACCCGCGGCCGTTAGTAATGAGACCTATTACATGCTCAAAAACGTATCTATAATAAATGAATTGTTCAATAGTCGTAGAAAAATAATATTAACTGGAAGGCATGAGCGTCATGAAGGCCGTACAAGGAAATAGCTTGCACTCCCCTGGCTTTACTCACCTCCCTTAAAGAATTACACCAGACGATACGAAAAATATCAGCTTGAATTTTAAAATTCTCCTAACTGCAAAGAAAAAAATTGGGCCCCTAAGCCCAAATTGCGGACCGGACTAAAATTTGCCAGGACGCCACTGCTTTTTTTTATTACTTAAAGTACCATAAATTGATCATTCATATTACTGATATTCTTGTTTTTGTCTATTAGTTCTAATTTGATATATCTATCTATCTACTTTAAAAAGTACTCGTACTCGTTACTCGTTTTTCGATGAGTACTTTCTAAGTTTTGCAAGAGTACTCATTTTTTTTGAGCACCTCTCAAATAAGTACTCATACTCGAGTAGTTATGAGTACTTTTTAAAGGTACTCGTTGTGAAGTACTCGTGAGTACTTTAACACAGACTATTATTGTAACCGAGGGGGCAACCGCTGAGGGGAAATAGTGTACACATCGGAGGAATTAAGAAGGAATTGAAGATATTTCGGAAGGAATTATTAGGTATTAAGGAAATTACAGGGGAATTTGGAGGAAATAAATATTATTACGCGGTATTAAAAGGGAATTAAGAGGAAATAAAAGGTATTAGGAGGGAATTAGAGCATAAAAATATTGAAATGGAATGTTTATATTGAAGAATTACATGCCAATTCTTATAGAAAGGACTTCAGTGTTGTAAAAACATTAGCGCCGAGATTAGCGCTAAAAATAGCAAGTAAAGAAAAAATATTTAATTTAATTAAACTACCGATGAGATTATGGACTTCTAGTTCAGTAATATAACGATTTATATCGGACAAAATTCAAGTTTTGAAAATTCGTAGAAATGATAAGGATAGCATAAGAATTACTAAACCGAAAAGTTCCCACCCCTAAAGAGTGTGCTTTATCCCCTAGGACGCCGTTTTCACCCCCATTTTGAGGTTTTCTAGATTATCTCGGGAACTTTTTGATAAAAATACCTATATACAATTATTCCTTATAAAATTCTCTATAAGAAACGTCTCTACACTTTTTTTCCTAAAATTAATAGTACCGTGGGAAATAAGGCGCTCACATAAGGGTTGGTTCCGGTCAACTTCCACCACTTCCACCCTCTGGCCCCTATAAAATAACGCGATTTTTAAAGAAGTGAGAATATTGTACATTGCACTTGTTTCCACGCCACCCTAGAGGTAAAGTACTTGGCGTGTGGTGTCCCCTGTAGGCCGAATCCACTAATTATCAAAAGGTTACCTACGTTAATTAATCTTTGTCGTCTTCCATAGATTCGACAATCATGCATACTTGTCCGTGGTAATGGTAACACATTGTGGAGCAACGTAAGCTTGCTCTTCTGCAATTGAACCTGTTTTCGCACCCTAATTTGCATGAACAAGAAATTAGTGTTAAAACAGATTTGGGAGCCGGTTCTTTTGTTGTCATAGTTCGGGTTAATATACCGCCAACTTTTTTCCATCCCCAATCAGTAGCTTCTGGCGCAACGTTTTTCCATGTTTGAATTTGATAAAAAACGCGATATGAGTGTTGCCGAGCAGCAGCAGAAGTTGTTTGTAGTTTTGATAATATCACAGTAATGTTCGCTTTACCAACAAGTTTGTTAAAAGTCTAGACTTTTTTCTGCGGTGGTAGAGTTGTATAAAGCTAGAACAAATCCTTCTCCTACGTTTACAATTTCTCCATGACTAGCTCTTTCATTATTAAAAATTTGCGCGATTTCTTGTAATACTTCAGTAATATAAGAGTTAAAATTGTAATATATCGGACAAAATTCATAAAGCTTAAAAAATTGTGTGCTTCATCCCATAGCACATCGTTTCCACCCCCATTTTGAGGTTTTCTAGATTATTTCTGGACCGGTGCATTTCTCCATAAAAAAACCTGTATACAGAATTATTCCTTATAAAATTCTCTATCAAAACCATCTCTAAACTTTTTTCCTAAAATTAATAATACTTTGGTAAATGAGGCGCAAATGTAATCAGCGCAGGTCATATAATTCGCTGAATATCCGTATGGCTATTTCCAAAGCTATCTTCACGCGAAAAAAGTATAAATATCTATACACCACCACCACAATATAAAAAAATTAAATTTCTCCCACTACCCCATCTCGACGACCCAAGGTCACTGCTTTATTTTAGAGCTTGCTGTAAACGCTGTTACTGTTCAGGGCCGCCAATGTACGATATTTTACCCAAAAAGGGGGTATTTTAAACCTCTTTCGGGTAAAATCGAAACCGGAAGTCGGCCATTTTGGTTCTTTACATTATATAATTGGAAATTACGTCCCATATCACTGCACTAAATTTGAAAAAATCCATTCGCCCATTCAAAAGTTACAACAGTGTCCCTATCAACTGAGCCACCCGGTATACAATATTCTCGCTTCATTAAAAATTGCGTTATTTTATAGGGGTGAGAGGGTGGAAGTAGTACATTTATTATAATTTTAGGTGGAGTTTAGTTGTTACTGCTTTAGCGTTAAGCATTGAACTTTAAAGTAGATTATAGTAAAAAGATTACAATTTATTGTGTTGACCGGAACCAACCCTTACGTGTGCGCCTTATTTCCCACGGTACTATTAATTTTAGGAAAAAAAGTGTAGAGACATTTTTTATAGAGAATTTTATAAGGAATAATTTTGTATATAGGTATTTTTATCAAAAAGTGCACCGTTCCCAAGATAATCTAGAAAATATTGAGGTATTAGGAGGAAATAAAGGTATTTGGGGAATTAGGGGAATTACCAGGAATTAAAGGGGAAATAAACGGTATTTTTCTAGAATAGGTATTTGGTGTACAAAATTTCGCCAGCGGTTGCCCCCTCGATTGTAACAAAAACTTTCAATAGGTTCATAAAATTCATAATCCATAAAATTTTAGATGCCAAGCAATTAACTTTGATTGGTAATGCAAAAAGTATGATGCACAAGTCACATTTTTCTTCCATATGCACAGAACGGGCCTGTATAATTAGATATTGGTGTACTGATGTTACTTTACGTAGATTAATAAAACTACAAAACTAATTTCAACATTTATTGTTTTTTTAATATTAAATTGTACCTTCAGATATCTATAACCTAATACATGAAATATTGGAGTTTAAACTAAGCCTAAATAGATCTGAAGAACATTTAACTGCATCGTGAATAGTAGAAAATACGCGAACTGATGACTTTGGTAAATCAATTAGGTTACACTTTTTCATCATGTTATAGACGTGATCTGAAAAAGAAATAACAAACTATGATATTCAACATTTTTTTGTCAATTCAATAAAGATCTGGAAAAATTAAGATTAGATTATGGGCCATCATTTTGATCTGCTATTGATGTCAGTCTGTTATAGGTTTTGTTTCTACAACGACAAGTATGTAAAGGTTTTCAACCATCAGTAGATTGCACACAATGATTTGGAATAGCCCAAAATCATTGCCCGCAATCTCCTGACAGTTGGAAACTATTGCTTATCATTATAGGAACAAGCATGATGTGTGTTTGATTGTGGGATGTTATATGAATTTTTGTGATTTTCAACGATCTCGGTGGAACGTTTATTAACTAGTGTGGATGATGGGGTACAATTTTTAAAAAAACTGAATTTCAGGTAGAAGCCATAAGCCGGGTATTGAGTATTCGTCGTGTCAGTTGATAGAGCAGGTGCATCACATAACTAACAATCTCAAAGTTTAAATTTTTAAAAATAAGTTGCCTTTTGTGGGTTGGAAATCCAACCTATAATTAATTAGCAGTTCATTTTTATTTATCAACAATATTAAAAAATGAATTTTTAAATGTTCGCTTGGAGTCAAATTTCGTAGACATTACATTGAACAAGATTTTAGTTGAAAATACGGAACCAAGTAGGAATTTTAAAAATAGTGATATTAACACTTGGAACTTTTAAAAAAATTATATTTTTGAGGTTAGTTGCGTGACATCACATGCAGACGTCCTATCGTCATAGTGTAATATTATTGTAATTTAAAATTATGACCAAATATAAATAATATCTTTATAAAATAAGATGTATTCAGAGAATTAGAATGAAATATAGAGGTATAATACACGTATGCCTCAAAAAATGTTATCGACATCTGTTAACGAGTAGTATAGGGAAGCAGAAAATCCATATAAATACAAATACATATCAGATGTAGCCTGACGTAGTCATTATACAGGGTGTTTCACAACTTGTCCGAAAAATTTTAACCACGTTGAAATAAGAAGTTGATTTCATCAAAAAAATTATAATGAAAGTTCAACAGAAAACGAACAAAAATTGTTAAAGTAACATTATTAAAAATAATAAAAAATATCTTTATACCTCATATTATGTGGTATTTGGTAAGATGTATTAAACTAAACACTGCATAAAACATCCGACAGGAACAAGGTGCAAAGTTTGTTTTTCTAATCATACACGCTGTGCCAGTCACTTTGACAGTGGTAGTGGGAGTGGATGAAGTAAAAAAAATTTTGAAGCCTTTGGTTCTTGTACACACACTAAATCACAATTTTATTTTTTCACTCTCTTTAATAATGGAGTGGCTAATGTCAAAAAATTTTTTGACACTAGCTTCTCTTATATATACTAAATACCAATTTTACGGACTCTTACTTGCTTGATTTACCTATTTATCCCAATTTACCGCCGAACCCTTCAATGGAATAAGATCAAAATATAATCTAGTTCCAGATCTCATTAAAATACATACGTGTACCAAATTTCCAGTCAACATCTTAAATGGTTCCAGAGTAATCGTGCCCACAAAAAAAGTTAGATAGATAGACCTACATAAATTTTTTTTCGCTCAAACTTAAAATCTCGACTTTTTATGGCAGTCTAAGCCTATTTGAACAATAAAAATTTTCAAAAAATTTTTTGGCGTTACTATAATACTTGTACTGGATGTGGAAGTAATACGTAACCTATTTTTATCAGAAATCTACTACATTTGTGAAACGTACTGACCTAAAAACTTGTAGATTGTAGATTGTTCAAGAGGTCGCTCGGCTCTTTCAGCCTTACTTCACATCGACCTGAAAAGATCTTTTGTGAATTACCCTACAATTAGTTGTTGCCCAGAACTCCCAAGCTTTTTACAAAGCTTGTGATTTTCCTTGGGGCTAACCTAGTCTTCTGGCGTTAGTTCCACCTTTCCTAGGTACTTTAGCCTAGTGCGGACTAGCTTGTTGCATTCGCAAAGAATATGTTCTGCAGTTTCTATTGCAGTATCGCAGTATCTGCACGTATCGTTGTCTGCCTTGCCCACGTTCTTAAGATGGTATCTTTAGGGGCAATGGCCTGTTAAAAGGCCTTTCATCAGCCTTAAGTTGGACTCTTCGAGTTCGAGAAGCCTCGTGGCATTCTTTAACGAATAAGTGATGAACTTTTTCGCTTGTCTTTGGCCCGGAGTATTCTTCCAGCAGGACTCTTTCTGTTCCTTTTCCCATTTTAGGACCTCCTCCTTTATGTGTCCCTTAGATGGCCCACAAAACGGTTCGGGCCCAAAGAATGGAGCTTCAGCACCTTTTTTTGTAAAGGCGTCAGCTAATTCGTTTCCTTCTATTCCCTCATGCCCTGGCATCCACATCAAGGTAACCTTGTTGTTTTTTGCCAGTTGCTTCAGGGATTGTCTACACTCCCAGGCAGAGCTGCGGTACTGAATTACCTAAGTACTTAAAATTTGTACTTAGTACAAAAAGTACTTAAGTATTTTTACTTCAAGTCCCAACAAAAATGCAGGTACTGGTACTTAAACTTTTAAGTATTGGCCATGGTACTTGTACTTAATACTTAATTTTTTATTTTAAGTACTTTTTACTTATACCTACTCGAAGAAAAAAGACGTACTTAATATGGAAATCTACTTAAGTATTTTTTAGGACTTAAAATTAACATCTGATAAATTTAAGTCTTTCAGTATCTACTACGTATGTATAAATTCATGTCTTGACAAGTCTTTTCTAGCTCAGTGATTTTTATTTTGGTTTAGGGTTTAGAAGGAGAGGCCAGTGAATTATTTATTTAGTGTCGTCTGATTGCTGAAAGTTATGTGTATTCTTTAGTTTTATTTGACTTTGTTCTGTCTATATATTGCATAATATAATTAGTGGAAGCATCCCAGTAAACACACTCTGCCACATCCACATTATAGCCACTCACATTTTAGTGGATTTTGTAAATGGCAAAGCATCACATCACCGTGATGACACTCTTTGGACCGTTTCAGAACGTTCACATTATAACCACTCCCATGTCAGTGGAGATTGGGATGTCCACAATCACCACATCATTTTAATGATACATTTTAAAACGTGGATGTAACTAACTGAGCCACCACTCACTTTGGTATCACCATCTCTTACAAAATAGCGACCACCGCCGGCAGTGCCACTAGTCTAGTACTACTACTGTCATCTCCACATTCTCCACTCCAGTTTACACTTGTCTGTGTTCTGTTAACGACGTTGACGTCAATAAACTTTAGTTTTAATGTTTTTGGTTTTTGTTTGGTAAATATCAACACATTTTTACGAAAAGGTAAGTACCTACTTGTATTAGCTACATTGTTACTATGAAATGTATTCTTATTTTATACCTTGTCTGTAATTTTCATGTTTGGTGACATATCGAATGACATCATTAAAATTCAAGGGAAAAAAGCTAATTTATCATTTTAACATAATATAGGTATTTTGGTTAACACTGGTTATTTATTTTTCAATTACAGAATACTTTCGAATTCATAATTTAGTTTTTGTACCACATTAGGTATACCAATAGGTACAGTCTTGTCTCCATGTCATGCAAGCGGCGTGCCTCATTTGATATTCGACGAGATTATTAGGTACCTTTTGTGTGCTATCAATTATAATTATAAAAACAGTATAAAAGAGAGATAAATAAAATATAAATATATAGAGAGCATATTTAGGTTATTTTTGATTTAAATACCTACTGATAATTCTTTTCTTACCAATTGACGACAAAATGCAGTCATATTGTATGGTATTTGCTTTATTACCCATCATTTTATTTTGATCTAGTATATTGGGTGTTTTCTTTCTACCAACAATCTTAGCTAAGCTAAGTAGTTTTAATGTCACACGCAAACTGTGGTACATACACGAATATTTCACTCATCAGGCGTGACTGAAAAACTACTTAGCTTAGCTAAGATTGTTGGTAGAAAGAAAACACCTATTATTTTAGTACCCGAATCCGAGGATTGTCTAATTATATCTATAGTATAAATACCCTAGTCAGATTAGAACTAATTTCGACGTTTGACGAAAAAAAACTGATAAAGTGTTTAAATTTGGCAAATATGTTCATTTAGGCTTATCTACTATTAAACATACTGAAAGTCCCCAGCCCAAACTGTTGCACTTGAGCCACCATCTCGGAGAAATGGCGGTCCGATTCAGTTTACTGCTGATATCTTTCTAACCATTAGCGATATCGAAATTATGTTTATATACAAAATAAAGCTTATAACATTCTGTACAAAAAGTGTTATATGCATTCAGTGGCGCAGCCAGAAAATTCATCTGGGGGGGGCCAATAGAACCGATCTCCCCAAAGGACGAGAAAAATTTTCAGAAAATGGTTGAAAAATATTATGTTGCTTCATTTTTTGGTTCATGGAAGAAGGCTTGGGGGGGGCCCGGGCCCCATGGCCCCCCCCCCTGGCTGCGCCACTGTATGCATTTCATCGACACGTTTCAACAATTGTGAATATCACTCGTATATAATAAAAATATATCATTGTATTGTCATAAAATATGGGACAACTTTCAAAATGTCTTTTCTGTCAGTCCGTCATGTCTCTTGTAAGCTAAATAACTTAAAAAAGAAAAGTCTGGTTTTATTGAAATTTGGACAATAAATTAGTGTTAGCTATAAGAAGCCCCAGCAATTAAAAAAAAAATCGATCAGTAAGTACGTTATGATTGTAAGTTTAAGTGACATACTTGCAATTTTAATGATCTCCCGATGATACCATCTTGATTGTCGAAACGTTGGTCAGTATACTGTGCAGCATCTCTGTATTTTTCAACACTCTTCACATGCCTTTTTTTCATAAAATGTTTTATAACCTTTATATTTACTAATCGATTTTTTTCAAAATCAATAGAGTTCTTCCTTTAGTTAACATTAACTTACTGTTCAAATTTCGATAAAATTGGACTCTTCTCTTTTAAATTATCATACTCACAAAAAGTGTCGTGGGCGAGCGAAGAGGCGACTTCAGTGTGAATATCAGTCGATATTCCCTTGAAGCAACATCGAGCGCGGTTAGTACTTGGATGGGGTCCCATCTTGGGAAATACAGCGTTCTCGTTCCACCTTTTAGCGTCTTGTATATCAGTGTATACGCAGAAGTTACGTAATTCAGGCAAGGATTACGTAGTGGATATACCATCCTTCGGAGGGGATGTAAAGCAGGCGGTCCCTTGTCTATTAAATGTTAGGCAAGTAAAAGATCCCTACTCTTCTTAACGGAAGAGGTTCGGCAAAATTTCCAGATTGGGGGTAGCTAGTCTCCTGGCGTCAGTGATAGGTCCTGGTAGCGGAAATAGGCCGACGTTAAATAGTTAAAAAAAAAAAGTGTTGTACAGAGAGACAGGTGGACAAACTGACAGACTGACAAACAGATATTCGACGGATATTTTAAAGTTATTGGGAATTCTAGAATTAACATAATAATATGAATTTTTTTTACGAGTGATTTCCGGTTTAGAAATGTGTTGATCAAATGTAATTTCCTATTTTAGAAGATGATAATAATAGATACGGGAAAATATTATATTACATTTTTTATAGAGAATTTTATAAGCTTTACTTTTTATTGGAGACTTAATTTCAATATCTCTAATGGATAGCGAAATATAAGAAAAAAAACTTAACCATTTTTTCACCATTTTTTCAGATGGCGGCGCGAGCGTAAGAGATAGAGTTGACGACTTTAAGTATGTTTAAACAGTGGGCCTTAATGAACATCTCTGCCAAGTTTCAAAACTTTAGGTATCAGTTTTTTCCTCTAATCCTCCCTATTTAACTGGAATAATTTAGGTACTTATACATTTTTTCTATTTTAGAATGTTATAATAGACAATTAAAACTATCTTCATTCGTGGGGCTTCTGGCAGTGGCAGTATAATGAGAGAAAAGATGGTAAGTTTATATAAGTTCTAAAATCTTAGACATTTTGCATTTGAATTTTGTGCAAGCTGCTGTTTTTACCAATTTTTTCTGTAGCTATAATAAGGCTCTATAAAAAACATATATTCTTTATTGTTTCATATTGAAATACTTGTTTCGGTAATGAGAAATTTCACCTTCAGTTTTTTTTTTGTTTAATTTTTAATTTAGTGTATACTTAGTGTCATATTTTAAGTCTCATCGAAACTTTATTATTTTGCTAGAGATAGAATTCAAATGGTGTCCACGAATCAAGAAGTGATACAAAGTTCAAATAATTTTAGAACCGTATTCTGCATGCCCTGCTAGAATCAAATTCTGAATTCGTATCTTTATTGCTAATTCATGTTTTACAAAATAGTAGTTTATTTTCAATCGTCATCCTTTTTTTTTTATATTTTCAATAGTGTCAATGAAGTTGTTCTAAAGATGTAAGCTATTAAAATTAAATTTAATTACTTCCACAACCAGTGGAAGTACGGTAACGACAAAAAAATTTTTGAAAATTTTTATTATTCAGATAGGCTTAGAATGTCATCATACGTTGAGATTTTAAATTTGAGCGAAAAAAAAATTTCTGTCTGTCGGTCTGTAACTTTTTTTGTGCCCACGTTTACTCTGGAGTCGTTTAAGATATTGACTTGAAATTTGGTACACGTATGTACTTTAACGGGATCTGGAACTAGATTATATTTTCATCTTATTCCGTCGAAGGGTTGGGGGGTAAAATGTGGTAAATAGGGGGTAGATTGGGGGTAAATCGGTAAATCAAGCAGGTAAGAGTCCATAAAATTGGTATTTAGTGATACAAGAGAAGCTAAGGTTTAAAAAAAATTTTTGGCATTAGCCACCCCCATCACCACCTCTACTCCATTATTAAAGGAGATGAAAATAAAATTGTGATTTAGTGTGTGTACAAGAACCAAAAGTCTCAAAATATTCTTTCTACTACCGTGTGGGATATCGTTTTATGGGTTTTTGGGGTAGACGATTTCAAATATTATATTATTAAAGTTCTATAAACAATTATTTCCACATACAAAATTTTTTCGTTATGAGAGACTTGGATAGAAAATCTGGATGTGGAAGTAGTGATTCCTTGGCAGCGGTTTTTTACTTTAATAACAAAACGAGTGTGTGGTTGAACTTGACATTACCACTACCAACACTCAACTTTTAACATTATTTTTACTGACATAAATGATACCAAATCTTATTAAACATTTTTAAACTGTGATAATTAATTTTTTATAAATTTTTAGATGTGGTATGAAAAATAGTTCCAGCCACAGCAGACTTTGACTATGAGATAATTGTGATACTTAATCCGTTATAGGGATCAAAGAAGATCAAGAAAGAAATAGCTAGGTGAATTTATATTATAAGGCATACCTGTAATTATATCTTGAATATATATAGTTTCGGAAATGTTTGTTTCATTGATCACTTCAAATTTATTTAATACTTTTTATATTTTTAAATCTAATTTCTATTATTTTATTTAGAGACATTTTCTGGGACCCCACTTTAGTGAGTAATATATGTGCTATAAAATGATTAAAATATCTAGGGATATGTGCAAGATTTTTTAAGCAAATATCAAACGATTATGTATGAACTGCCTTTTTATATATTTTCCGAAATCTCAAGAAAAATTTAAGGAAAAGGTAAGTAAAGCGAATGTGAAATATACTTTTTTGTGTAAAATTTCAGCAATATTAGGCTACTTTGATGAAATGTTTTGTTTGAAGTAAGCCATTAAAATAAAAATGAATTGTAAATAAATTATGTCGCTTTATAATGTATATTATAACAACTTGAATGTTACCGCTGAGTTAATTTTAAAATAAATGAAAAGAATCTATTTTGCAACAAATAAATCTTCTTTTATATTACGAAAAAAATAACTCAATGAAATAACGATGAAAGATTTATATTTATACCCGGCTCCAATATAAAATGATTAATTTTGAATAAATTATATTTCCTCATATTGAATTTTTTATTGTTTTTAATCGAAAAAAATTATTTCATCAAAGTCGGCTGACGTTTTATACTTAGTGTATGATTATACATTCTGAACAACTTTTCTCTTTATTTTTTTTCATTTAGAAAAATAAAGGTGTACTTATTTCTTAAATATTTGTTTACAAATCACCCTGTATATCTAAAATTATATTCTCATATACAGCTAATTATATATGTAACTATATTATGCTACGAGAATAATTTTAGGTATGCAGGAGAATTTTGAAACAAATATTTAAGAAATAATATAAGTTCACCTTTATTTTTCAAAATGAAAAAAAAAATGAGAAAAGTTTTTCAGAATGTAAAATCACACACAAGGTATAAAATGTCAGCCGACTTTAATGAAATAATTTTTTTCGATAAAAAAACAATAAAAAATTCAATGAGGAAACATAATTTATTCAAAAATTCATCATTTTTTGGAGACGGATATAAAATATTAATCTTTAATCAGTGATTTTTAAGTTTCAATGGAGCTATTTTTTCGTAATATAAAAGTAGATTTATCTGTTGCAATATAGATTCTTTTTATTTATTTTAAAAGTAATTGGGCGGTAACATTCAAGTTGTTATAATATATATTTTTTGTACACAATATGATCATATCTATATCACAAATGAGTGGTACTGATGTGGCTGAAAAGTGGAAAATAAGTAAGTCACTTTTGACGACGTGGCTGAGTGCGGCCGTTTAGCGTCACTGTGACTGCATTTCCACGTGGTTGCAAACAAGAATGACGACGTCACTGTTGCAAAAATCACATCATTATGATGTTAAAATGATGTGGTTTGGTTTGCTGGGATTATACTCTTCGCTGATTTACTGAGCTTTTTATATAATTGTTACACATTCTATAGGATGCTCTTCGCAGTTTTCTTGTAAACAATGTTAGTTTTTGGAGATTCTATGTGATACCAACTTTGTCGTGAAAAAATATATAAAAAAAAAAAAAATGAAAAAAAAAACACCTTGTCAAGGATTCGAACACGAGACCTTTGCCAGACAAAACCTTAGCCATTGGACCATCGACACATCGCTACAAAAACTGAATGCCGCTGGTATTATATATATCATTCGAGTATTATATTTTAACAAATTAGATATAATTATGAAATATATATACATTAGTAAAATGTATAAACAAAAAAAATTATAGAGAATAAAATTTTTATTTAAGTACAAACGACAAAAATTAAGAAAATATATATTTTTTATTTTAAATGATTAACAACTTTTTTAATTACTGATTGATTTTTTTCAAAAATAATAAGGTTCTTCCTCTAGCTAACGAAAAATAATAGGGTTCTTCCTCTAGCTAACGCTAACTTACTTTCCAAATGTCAATACAATCGGACTTTTCTTTCTTAAGTTATCGTGCTTACAAGAAACGTGATGGACGGACAGACGGACTTTTGAAAGCTGTTCAGAATTCTTTCACTAACATAATGATATGAAAATTTTTTCTCTACGACCGATATTTACTGATTTAGAAATGTGTCGATCAAATACATACTCTTCGTTTTTGTGAAGAGTATAATAATAGGCATATCACTAGTTTATATTGTTTTATGTGTTGATTATAGGTATTGTATTGTATGTAATGTAATTTTATTTAAAAGAGATTTGATATATCTCCTTTTCATTTAAGAGCTTCTTAGCTCTTAGGAAACATAAAATTCTTTCAACGGTCACCTCTACCTTGCAATTGAATCTATTTTTCATATAATTTGACTAGTACTATTTTACTCATTACATCAAAAATAATATACATAAATATAATATAACAATACAATATAATGATAACTGACGAAGACAGCTTTTTGCGACAAAATATATAAGTAATGGTATTTAAATTCGACACTAAAAGTACTTGTACTTAAAATTGGTGGCTTATTTAAGTACTAAGTACTTTTTTAAATACTTAAAGTAGCAAATTGATGTACTTAATACTTGAATTAACCGAATTCAAGTAATACTTACTTAAATTTTTAAGTATCACCTAAGAGACTTGTACTGGGTACTGGTACTTATTTATATTTTTAGAAAATACTGGTACTTAATACTTAAGTACATTTTATCGGTACTTACAGCAGCTCTGCTCCCAGGCTATTTTAGACTCAAAGGTGTAGTACCTGAGAGCTTTTAACACTGCCTGGCTGTCAGAGTATATATTTTTTCCCTTCGAATGCCTTTATTTATGCATTCCTGGGCACATAGGTCTATAGCATAGATTTCTTTTTGGATGATGGTTGGGGTCTTGCCTAGGGCTCTGGATAGCCTGCAGTTAGGCCCTGCTATGCCCGCGCCAACCCCTTCAATCATCTACTGTGTATCAGATGAGTGACTGCAACTGCAGGACTTCGACTTTGCTCTCTGGCGGCTCTCGATTAGCACATCAAATGGGCAGTCAAAGTTCCGCTTAATTGGCATAGAGTCAGTGGGTTAGGTGACCAACCTGGTCTCCTGGTTTGAAAGAGAGTACCTGCTGCAGCCTTGGGGCACTAAGTGCTGCCTCCATAGCTGTTGTGGGACAGGAGCACATTACTTCTGTTGCTGTAATCCCTAAGCAGGCAAAGCGTTGCAATTTCTGCAACTTTCCTTGTGTTAATTTTTCGTCAGTTTTTGGCCACCACGCACATGATGCATAGGTGACCATGTCACAATCGATAGGTAGGACCAGTAGATCATCTTCGGTTTTTGACTCCCAAGACTTACCAAACAACCTGCGACACGTCTACTTAGCCGCAGTGGCTTTGATAAGTGTTCTTTCTAGGTGTGAGAATTCAGCACTGTTCCATTTAGCACAGAAGCACTTAAACTTAGTAGTTTTGGTAAACGGAATGATAACTGTTTCGCTTGGATTGACGCTGACGCCCTTTAGCGAGCACCTTTTGGATATTATGTTTAAGGTTATTTGCATGAGATTTGAAATCATAACCTCGCTGCCTCTTACAGTAATAACAAGGTCATCGGCGTAGCCTTGAACATTGAAGCCAGAATTACTCAGCTTATGGAGAAGGTCATCTACCACCATTGACCACAGCAGTTGCGATAGAACTCCACCTTATGGACAACCCTTGGCTGCAATCACCGTGGCGGACTCCCCCCACCCCCCCATATCCGTAGTAATTATTCGACTTCTTAATATGGATCGTATCCATTTGATAGTTGGGGATACCCCTTTTCTCTGTGGCTCTTTGTAAGGTCTCATATGAAGCGTTATCAAATGCACCCTCCATATCTATGAATGCACACATAGCCACTTTCTTTGCGACAAATGTCGTTTCAATACCTTTGACCAGGCCATGTAGAGCATTTACTGTTGATTTGCCAGATTGGTAGGCAAATTGTTTTGGATAAAGCGGGGCCCGTGTGAGAGTTTCGCTTTTAACATGTTCATCTAGTATTTTCTCCATTGTTTTAGGAGAAAAGAGGTAAGGCTAATGGGGCGATATGATTTTGGTGCCTCTGATGGACGCCTGCCTATCTTTGAAATAAACGCCACCCTAACTTCCCTCCACACTTGCAAAATATATGCAAGAGAATAGCTTGCTTAGAACTACCAAAAGACTTAGTTGATTCTTTTACAATTGCAGTTTTGAAGGCATTCGACCCTGACCGAGTGTCAACATTGCGGTACTTGTTTTTGTATGTTTTTTTATTAATGCAGTTTTAGAGCCAACCCTGATTGTGACGTCACAGATATAAAATTCCTGAGCCTTGCTCATCACCTTGCTTATCATACAATTTTTACTACAGTGATTTTACATACCGCAGACAAGGCGGGGGCCGAGTTCGCCACAACGCGATTTAAATGCCAAACAACAAATTTTAGACTTAGTGGAAGAAAATATCTGAATAAGCACAAGGCAGCTAACTCGGCGAGTCCCTGTGGTATCACATTCAACAGCGTGGCGTATTTTACGTGAGGCTCAATTGTACCCTTACTGATATGGACTTCTTTTTGTGGGAATAGTTCAAAAACAAATTATACCATACCGAAGTAGGAAAATGGATGAATTACGTAAACACATCACAATGGCTGCCGATAATTTGTGCCTTCAGAAACAACAGGAAGGAGAAACGTTTAAGCTAGTGGGATGAAATTGGATGCGACACGCCCAAGTGTGCTTGCATGAAAATAGACAAAACTTTGAACAACTTTTGTAGAAGTAAATGATAATAATGTAATAATAATAATAGACCTTTATTTTCAACAGCTAACACATGATAACAAACCAATACAACAATAAATTTAGGTATCAGACAAAATTTAACACAATAAATTATTAACAAAATAAAATTAATTAATATTAAAATTACACTTAATGGTGGAGACTGCTATACAAGGCTGATATAATTTATATCTAGACATTAGTATATATGCAAATCTTAAGTTATTAGGAGTTATTCACAATCAATATTTACCGAATATAATTTAGGGAGCTAGTATTAATATCGCACTATTCTTATTATTTTCATTACTAAAGTAACTTTTTATACAATTTTTGTGAATCACCCTGTATAATTATGTTTACAGAAGTGTCAGTCAGACATAACTTACATGTACCTGGAAATTTCTCACTGCTCATATAGGTACCTAACATATATGCAGCAAACAATAGCGGATCCTGGTTCCCAGGTAGTTATCTCATAAATATGATGTATTGAAATGAGAATCTTATGTTTCATATAAGCAAATAAATAAATTCTTTATATAAAACATATACTTTCGACAAGAGATATTCTGGGGGCCAACAGGGTAAGGCAGGTTATCGAAAAGCTTGCCGAGCAGCCAATAATAGCAAAAAATCTTGTGTATTATTCTTCTTTGTATCACAATGCTTGGAAGCTTTCACTCTGTCTAATCCTCTTTTCTCTAGTTATAATTATGTATGATTACTCTTATAAAATAATCACTCTCACCTGAACATGCTGCAATGTAGACTGGTACATTTAATTTCTGTAAACTTTCTATTACGTTCTTTAGCATAGATACTCCAGAAGGGTCTATATAGCTTACTGAGGAGAAATCCATAATCAAACATCTCAATTCAGTATTGACTTTGCTTTGCAATTTTACAATTTTTTCTTTATTTCTTGTGGATTTTATCTGAACTTCATCATTCTAAAAAAATTAAGAAAACCCAATGAAATAAATTAGATATTTGAACAAAATATCTTTCAACTATGTTACTGTTAAAATAGATACTTGGAGTATTTGTTTCTGTGACAAATTTTGTCTCTGTTGTACCATACACCACAACATTGATATTTTTCATTTTTGTAAATTACAAGAGGATAATTTAAAAAAATAAAGTATCAAGAAAAAAATATTTGTATTGAAATTCATGCTATTTTGTTCTTCAGGGTACTAAAGCACCTATCTAACAATTGATTCTTTCCACTATTTTACACCTTTAAAATTACATTACATGACCTTTGGTGACTAATTCTATAAAATACTGAATAATTGCTCACATGTCATATATATACATACCTATATAATTTTCCCTCAAGTTCAAACGAACTCTACGTAGATTAGGTGATAATATCAATTTCACTTTAAAATCTTTTTAAGATATCTTTAATAAGGCTATTAGGGAATGAATAAAAGACCAGATTTTTTCCAGTCAAAGAGGACGTATTCTTTAAATGGAACTCATTCTCAGCCGTTTTGGACTGTCCATTGCCCCCAGCATAGCTGACTCCGCGTTGCACTGGAATTTGTGAATTTAAAGTCGATTTTAACCCCGAAATGATCAGGGAAACTGTCTAAATCACTTTCTGTGATCACGGATCAAGACAAGAACGTTTCAACAGAGGAAATATTGATTTACATTTAAAAAACTGCTCTAATTTTTGTTGTTGTTTATACACGCAAATTATCACTAAGGCTGAAGATGTCTCAAAGCAGTCTTGATTAATTTTCATCATTTGTGTGAAATTTTATCCATAAATTCAGTTAAATCACTTAATACCCAGTTCACTTTTGCCAAAATTAGCAACTTTACGCCATCTATGGGATTTCAAATGAACCGAAATTTGTGTCACTTTGATATTCATGTTCACAGGACCTTACTAATAGATACCATCCATTGTAAAAGTCCCATAACCTTTTTTTTCAGTATTTTCCACACCTGGTTTTATTTGTATGAAAAATTAATTTTGCAACAATTACGTAATTAACCAAGCGAATGCTATACTCTTCGTTTCTGCCACTAACTTCCTTGTATTTATTCGATCTTCGATCACAAACTTTAGCTTAAGGCCGATATTCTGGGTGGTATGAAATGCTGTCAATCTTGAATGCATAAAAATTTTTTCTGCGTAGCTCTCGACTACACCCTTTATTTCTGCCACTGGATGGTTTTAGATCTACCCGATACACTTTCAAAATCTCTAGTTGTATGAAATACACTTGGTTCTTTGTGCATCATTTAGTAATCTCAATCTTGAAAGCTACCCTTAGCATGTCTGCTAATTACCTCACAGCCCCACAGATAGATTTATAACAAAATCAGGGTCTCTAGTGGTATGAAATGAACGCGAAACACCTGTCAGTGGCTCTCCGGCTGTAAGTGTTGAAAATGTACTATATTTAAATACTATTTAAGTTAAGAAAAGTTCAACTTTTTGTAACACGTGTGAAAATAATATTTCTGCATGCAAATAGTTGTAAATCAATGGTTATTAGAACAAAATATCTATTTATCTACTCTTGTGGGTTATATACTAATTAATGAACTGCTTTTGAACAGTTAATAGTATCCATAAACAAATAGCATGAGTTATAAATAACTCACTCATTATAATGAGTGAGTTATTATAAATCACTAGGTACAGAGCCAATCACCTTTATCTTCATGCCTAGCCTGTCCAATCGACGTAACGCGTGCGACACGAAGTTGGCTCCGTCCAGCGACATATTAGACCTCGTTGGCTCCGTCCAAAAGAATTCTTTTCCGATACGGTGAAATAGAACGGTCCATTATTATCGAGGGGAAGAAGGTGATTTATCATATTTGAATAATTTAGACGTTTTCAAATCAAGTTAAGTAATAATTGTGCCAAAAATGATGAATTCGGTTAGTGAAGATAACTAATATGTACACCACCAGTAGCTAATGATACAATATATAATTTATTATCCAAAAAATCGCAGAACAAATATAAAAGTGTGTACAAACATTAAATTTTACAGTTAATTTCATTAATAAACAAACTGAGTATTTTAAATAAAATTTTCTCAATTTAATATTTATTGTTATAATCGTAGATAAAGTATAGTATTCAACTTGCGGTAATGGTAATACCTCACTTGATACGTAACTTCATCTGCGTGAGTTATTACCTACATTACCGCTTGTTGAATAATATACTATTATTAGTACTGTAGATACATCAATAAATTGATGATACAAACTGCAGCTGCTGGTTCCTGTTGATATTTTTAGGCAAAAACATGTCCCAAAATCACGCCCTAAACGGAGTGATTAAAATTCACTTTATTATTGTTATCCCCAGAATGCTCTGTCATAATACAATTAAATTTGATAATTTAATGTATCTGAGAGTCATCATATGATATAGTCGTACTGTAATCATCATGGACGAGCTTAACATGTTCACTGCCGCCATAATATGGATGTGTAACCCACGAGCCAACTACTAATTATTATGTTTCTGCATATTATTTTATTATTGTTATTATAATTATTATTCCGAAAAGCCGATGTACACGTGGTGACGTGAGTATAATATTTTCAATAGTTAAATTGATTTTATTTAAAAAACAAACTAGAATATAAAGCACAGTTTATTCCAAAAGTATTTAGTAATTATAAATTAAAAATAAATGTATCAATGTCACCACTTTAGTGACACTGGCCTCTCCCGAAAACAGCGCACGTCACCACAGTGGTAAATTTAAAAAAGCTTTTTTTAATTTTGATTTTCTGCTATTCTGATAACATTCTTTGATTGTATTATTAAAAATACATAAAAAAAGTATTCATATTTTCTGTGGAATCAGCCATTTTTAAAATGAAAGCTTTCTTTTGACTGTTTGTGTTATCAGTACGTGTACACAAAATTTACAAAATGAAACCATGTCTTGTTATAAAATTTATTAATTATGCATATACAGATGAGTAGATAGTTCCTGTATTTCATTTAACTTTCCTTAGTGTCATAATTTCAATGTTCAAACAGGTAACTCATCTGTATTTGCATAATTAATAAATTTTATAGCAAGACACAGTCACATTTTATTAAATTTATAAATTATGTGTTCATACACTGACCCTCTAAAACAGTCAAGAGATAGCTTTCATATAAAAAAAAATGGCTGGTTACAGAGAAAATATGAATATGAAAATATGAATAATACCTTTATCTATTTTTAATCATACATTCAAAGTATATCATCAAAATAGCAGAAAATTAATATTAAAAGAGTTACATTTAAATACCCCTTTACCTCTTTTAAACTCGCCCATGATGATGATGATTACAATATGACTGCAGCATAGATGACTCTCACTTACATAGGTACATCCAAATACAAAATTTTATTGTATTATGATAGAGAATTCCACAGATAACAATCATAAAATGAATTTTAATCACCTCATTTTGGGGATCATAATAACTATAAATGACAATACAGACGCTTCCGTGTGCCACACATTTCGGTCGCACAAGTTTAAACACAGCTCATCACTAAACAATGATAAATACGGGCTGTCCATTCTATCAGGGCTCTCAAGAATATCTCACTTAATATCAATCGTACAAAAAAAAAATTGTTTATACAAAAACTGTGGCGATTTTTTAAGCTAGGATACGAAACCGTATCTTATCCCTTCAAATAATGAGATATCTGGCTTAGGCATATTCCGCATTTTCAAGATGGAGCCTGCGGCATCCCCTTCTCTGGTGCCTTCCAATTTGAAATAACCCCATTTCCTTCATCTATTGTCATTACATACTGTTTTCTATTTTTTAGATGTGATTTGAGAATGTCGTATACGTTTCCCCTGAAACTCATTATTTCGAGTTTTTCCAACAGTATGATGTGGCCGACACAGTCAAAAGCCTTTGACAGCCATAAACACAGAAACAACTGTTTCTTTTAAATTAATTGCATCCAGTATTTCACATATAGCAATATATAGTTGACCTTCCTTTAATATACACACTCTGCATGTTTGTTATTATTTTATTTGTTTCGATATTTTGTTTAATAATGTCTTTTCAAAGATTTTTGCTATTATTGATATAAGAGCTAAGTTTTGTTGGTACAAAGTTAAGATTGTCCATCACAAAAACAGGACTGGAGTAGAAAATGTCTCCAATGTCAATTTTATTTTATTAGATAGGAATATTAATATCCTCTAGTCCAGTAAATAACTTGAAAGATTATTACAGTAGACCGAAATGAAAGAGAAGGACAAAGAATGTGCAGAGTGTCAACAACAAATAGACGATGCTTTTTTATCAATGTGATGTTTGCAATACAGAAATGCATAAAACATGTGCTGGATTAACCTCAACTGAAGTAAAATGTACGCCTCTCAGAAAAAAAATCTAAGACTGGTTTACAGTAAATATGTTTAAATAAGCTCCCGAAATTAATATGATATATAGATTTAAATATGTTTAATACTCTACCAACAGAAATAAAAAATTGTGAGAACTAGATTTAGATTTAAAGAAAAGTTGAAAAACCACGTACTTAATACTTATGTATAAAGTTAAGAATGAGTGTATGTTGTCTGCTTTGTTTAAACTATAGTATAAACTGTAACTGTTATTGAATGTAAATTGTTGATGGTATCAAATTTGTTATATTCCTTATGTTGGTGATTCTATAAGTATATATGCATTTATCTACATTAAGTTAGTATATTTACATTATAGTTAGTATCAACATTAAGTTTTATATTATATTGTATTGTTTTTTTGAATAGCAGTAGCTGCTAATAATGTCTATCTATCTACCTGTCTATTACATCAGCTTCAACAGCAGCAGTGTCTTTTAAGGCATGTATTATATTAAAGATCTCCGTAAGTGTTGTTTATGGTAATTTTTCTAGATATGGTCAAAAATTTTGGAGCATTCATGTTGATATTATCGCATATATTTATCAAATAATTATATATATTTCATCCAAAATTTCTTTTTTTGTTTTGTTCTCGTCCCATTCTAGGTTTCCAATCTCAAATTTTGTATCTATCTCCTTACCAGTCATTTCTTTTACTAGGTCTCGGGTTGCTTTGACCAGAGATGGGCACTACTTCAAGTAAAAGTAGTATAAATTGTACTTCAATTACTTTTTATTACTTGAAGTATTTTACTTCAAATACCCGAAGAAATGAGTACTTGATACTTATACTTGCCGATATTTTAGGATAGTACTTAGTACTTGTTAAACGAAAGTACAGTACTTAAAGTACTTTACAATTTACTTCAAGTATTTAAAGTACTTGATCACTACTTCAAGTACCTTAGGTACTGCAAGTACCAATATTTTTTTTGAAAAGCTCCAGTTTTGACCCGTTTTTGGCCAAAAATTCAATTTTTGACCAAGAATCTGGAAAATGCAAGCAGAAAATGTTGACATATGGTTTTCCAGCAATGAGCATTGACAATGAAAATTTTCCGCCTGGTCAGAAAGTGTTATACTACGTTCCAATTTTGGCCATAATTTATGTCGCCAGTGCTGTCAATTGCACAGAGAAAAAATGTTGGCTATATCGAATGTTGATAGGCAAGATACCCTCTTCAACTAGCACCAAGCTCCAAAGTGTGATACTCTGTTCCACAATTGAATATTTTCTGGGGTGGTGGCTAGCGTCAAAATGGGCAGGGGGGAGGTCTGACTCACATAAGATAAAATACTCAGAAAAATATTTGCTAAAACATAACAGCAATGCCATCATGTTATATCCCAGGCCCCATATATCGAACTATCTTCTAGACTATAATATTCAAGAAATTATGTCAAATCTGAAAAATTATTTTAAAATTTTTACTTTTAGTTATTTTAGAATACATGAAATGAAATGGAATGTTATGTTTTCTAGGAGCAAAATTTTCTCTTTTAGAAAATAAATAAAACAAATTCAAAAAACTGTATATCATTATTTAAATATACCCTATACCCTAAATATAACAAATATATCTATGTACAGAAATATTTACACATAAAGATTGGTTTATATAAAAATAAAAAATACTTGATGTAGTTAAATGTACTTGTAAGTGTTTTACTTTTAAACAGTACTTGATACTTTATACAACAAAGTATTTAAATGTACTTGTTAGAATTAAATGACTAATTGAAGTAGTAGAAGTAGTACTTACACCCAAAATTGCAAGCACTACCTCGAAGTACTTGATACTTGAAGTATTCTGCTTTTTGAAAAATAATTGATACTTATTGATGCAACAAGTACCCCAACTAACTATTTGGTACTTGATACTTGAAGTAGTTTAAATGAGTACTTTGCCCATCTCTGGCTTTGACTTTATTGTTTGCATTTAGAATGTAGTTTGAGAGTGATGTTTTGTTTCTCATTAATTAACTTTTTAAAATCTCTACAATAATGTTTATAATATTCTTTTGTTACATTTCCCTTTAGCATTTCAGCATAAAGTTGCCTTTTTATTTTATTCTTTGTTCTTATTTCCTCATTTATCCAAGTTCCATTTTCTTGAATAGCAGTTAAGCATTTTTTTGTGGTATATCTCTTCCCGAGTCTCTTTTACTATAGTTAAAGTTATTTCTGTACCAGTATTTGGGTCCTGTTCAATCATTAATCGCAAACAAATGTTTTATTCGGAAATCAAAATGGGCTCATTTAATGAATTTAGTAGTTATTACTTCTTGTGGATAAAGTATTACTTAAAATTAAGCGATATTGAAAATTTCAGATTAATTCGATATGTGGTTCTCCAAATATATGACTTTTAAAAAGGGAATTTGAAGCGCGGTGCAACTAGCATCGTGACATCAGTTAATAGGAAACGAAACGGTCGCGCAGCATATCAACGGACATGCATTCCACTTGAGAATTGAGAAAGAATTTTATAAAAAATTGAATAAAAGGGTTATTAATAACTTAAGAAATAAGTTTTAATAACAGTACCTATATAAAACAACCATAAGAAATTTGCAATTTTTCTCTGCAATCAAAATTTAATAATTATTTAAAATATATTTGCGCTACACCCTGTATAACAGCAGCTTAGTACTAAAATATGAAATAGTGCTTTTCTCAAATATTTTTAAACTAAAATGGAAAAGATTTATATTAATTGCTAGTATTTAAAATATATTTTACGTTTAATTTCATAAATACTGTATTTAATAATAAATAATTTAACATATAGATACTAACATTGAAGTGGTCCTCGCAAACATATGTTGATTTAATAGTAAACCTTTTCTCTCTTTTTATAGTTTGTTGCAGTTTCTTTCACATTTTTCAATCTCTAGAAACAGTAATAAACGTTTTGGTAGGTGTTTTCTCCGTGGTGCTTTGACACTCAGGAGCAATACAATATTTATAATTCCTTTTACGTCACTATTATTCATTGTCTATGTAAATCGGCGAAAATAATTGATAAACCGAAATTCTTCAAAAACGCGCATAAGTTTCAATACACACTGCTCGAGTTAACGATTTGTAATATTGTGAAACAGTAATAAGGCACTGTAGCTAGCCGCTTCGGCTAGCGGATTCCTATTAAGTGACGTTACGGCCAAGACTCGACAAGGCGGATGCGGTCCAGATCTCCAGATTTCCAGATCTCACAAAATTCTAGTTTTTTGCACAGGGTCTTAGAATTTCAAGATCTTTCCGATAATCAAATTAAAAAAAAGTGTTAAATGAGCCCATTGATGAGAGGGGAAAAATTTTCATTTCTTTCACTCAGACATCGAAATCAAAACTGATGAGCGGTAGGGAGAAAAACAAAAAAATTTTTCACTCAGACATCAAAATTGATGAGAGGGAGAGAGAGGCAAATTACAGAGAATCTTGCGCCGATAGAGCGGTCCACCGGAGTTGACTGGTCCCTTGCCAGCCCAATCGAGGCCTGCATTTTGGTGATCTTTGTATTCCCACTGCTTTATTATTATAAATTATCAAAAAAAATTAACAGTTAACAGTTAAGAAAAATAAAGTAATGTAAATAAATATACTAAAGATTATTGTGAATGCATTTTTGTAAATTTTAAATTCTTAAACAAGTGCGTTACTGTTAATTTTATTATAATTTATAATAAAGATTAGATTATTGGATTTTTTAATTGTTTTGTTTTATCATGCCTCTCCATGGCAAATACGTTGTTGGCTAAAAAAAATTTTGCCAATTTAAAAAATATTTTTGTAATTATTTTTATTTGTGATAATTTTTATATAAACAATTTTTTTGCATAATTGGTAAGAGAGATATCCTTGTGAACCCCAATAAAATGACAGCCTATATATATCGGCACTGAATTTTTTCTTTTTGCTGTAGAACTTTGATTCTATAAAATTTTGAATCATGTTAAAATTCTATCAGCATTTTGAGTGAGGCGTTTTTGTTTATTTTATTTTTATACTTTCTGAGTCAGCCCCTAATTGTCAGGAAACGCATCATCTCTTTTCTTGGTATATAATTTAAAAAATACTAACTTACCCGCTCAATAAGTTGTGCAAGTTTAGAACGATATATTATTTCTTTCTGAGGGTTTATTTCTATTAAACGAATTAAGTCATTTTTAAATATATTGCGTGTCGCAAAATTGATGCCACCACAATAATGGAATATTTTAATTCCATCAATCTGGTTAGTCTGAAATAAAAAATTATTTTAATTAGGTACTAAAGGCCATGGCAGGTTAAGGTAAGTGTCCGTGCGTTTGCAACCTTTTTGCGTATTGTTCCTTCCAGTGATGTATATTTGCGTAAGATACTACTACAAAAAGTTTTGAGCTCAAAAACTTCATATGTGGGAAAACCAATTGGGTGAACCAATTTGTTTGTATTTCACATATATTGTAAATCTACTCAAGACAATTTATTAATGATACTTTCAGGAAATCTTCTCATGAAGAAAACAAAAATTGATGCTTTTGAATTTTTTGAAAAATTTAAATATGTCCTTACACATTAGCGACCACCACCATTTTTTTACTAATTATACACCATACAATAAGCTATAACATATATTTTTCACAAAACTCTATCGAAGGCGTAACGTAGTCAAATTGGCAAAGATAATGTTACGTGCTTACACCCCTCCCCCCCTTTGTAAACACTCTGTATCGTGGGTTCAGAAATTATAACACCAGGGTAACACTAAACAATAATGTATTTACTTACGTACTAATTACAACAAATAAAGAAAAAGAGTATAAACTAGTTAGAAACTCGATATATTAATAAATATATGAATGAACAACAACTGCTTGGTATTGAACCTTTTTTAGAGCAGCCTACGTATTTTTTTGAAATAACGAGATGTATTTTTCACTATATTTTCTACAAAACTCCATCGAAACGGTAATAAAAAATGATGTGTTTATTAATAAGAATACATAATAAGAAAACATGTTATGCTAATGATATATGATATTAGTCGTCTTCATCACTCCTCATTTATTGTAACACTAATATCTTTTGCAAATAATTCGGACAGTTTTACTGATGGTTTCGGAATATCATCAAGAAACCTTGCATATGATAAATTCATGTATAAGTAACAGAAAACTAAGTTAATTAGTTTTCTGTTACTTATACATGGATTTATCATATGCGATATTCTGAAACCATCAGTAACTTAGTTTTCTGTTACTTATACACGAATTTATCATATGCAAGGTTTCTTGACGATATTCCGAAACCATCAGTAAAACTGTCTGAATTATTCGCAGAAGATATCAGTGTTACAATAAATGAGGACAGTGATGTTTTTTTATTATGTATTCTTATTAATAAACACATAATTTTTTTATGTATTACCGTTTCGATGGAGTTTTGTAGAAAATATAGGTACGTATTGTGAAAAATACATCTCGTTATTTCAAAAAAATACATGGGCTGCTCCAAAAAATTTTCAATACGTGTAATCCAAGCAGTTGTTGTTCATTTATATATTTATTAATAATAAACATAAGATGTGTTATATTTGTTTTAAATTAATAACTATTGTAAATATAATATAATGTACATAGGCTGGAAGACTTAGGTCGTTAGCCAATTGGAATTTCCAATAAAGCTCTGTACTACTATTACTATTTATTAATATATCGAATTTCTGACTAATTTATACTCTTTTTCTTCATTTGTTGTAATTAATACGTAAGTAAATAAATTATTGTTTAGTGTTGCCCTGGTGTTACCATTTCTGAACCCACGATACAGGGTGTTTACACAACATTATCTTTGCCAATTTGATTACGTTATCTCTTCGATAGAGTTTTGTGAAAAATATATGTTATAGCTTATTGTATTGTGTATAATTAGTAAAAAAAATTGTGGTGGTCGTTAACGTATAAGTACGTATTTAAATTTTTCAAAAAATTCAAAAGCATCAATTTTTGTTTTCTTCATGAGAAGACTTCCCGAAAATATCATTCATAAATTGTCTTGAGTAGATTTACAATATATCTGAAATACAAACACTTGATTAAGAAAAAATTTTTTTTTTCGGATTTTCGAAAAAAAATTCTTTCCCAGATATTATGAAGTTTTTGAGGTCAAAACTTTTTGTGGTAGTATCTTAGGCAAAGATACATCACTCGAAGGAACCACACGCAAAAAGGTTGCAAAGGCACGGACACTTACCTTAACCTGCCATGGCCTTTAATGTAAAAAAAAATGCATTGCATAAAACAAAAATTGTTATAAAAGCGATTTAGAAATACAATAGCAGTTTTCGGTAGCAAAGAAATCTGAAAATAAAACTGAATTGCTCGAAAAGTACCAAAAACTTTAGAAAAAGATATTAAGAAAATTATACAACTCAACCAAATACATGCAAACAAGAACTTTCAAAGATGCTCAATATCTATAATGATCGATTACAGAACTCGAACACGTCCTCGGCCGGTACTCAAAATGACCGAGCTGAACATCAGAGAAACTCGGGAGGATGTGCCATTATTTAAAGAAGAACTGAGAAGATAGCGAAAGCACAACTTAGGTATTGGTGAATGGTAGAGATGAAAACAAGAAAAAAATCTGGCTGGCTATTTATAAGCGGAGTTCCTAACACCATTCAGGAGGAAAATGTGAATATCTATCTATGTGAAAAAGTTTCAAACATACAATACATCATTAAAGAATCAGTTTTTTTAGGCTTGGTTTAGATTCAGAAATCCAGGAAACCGTATACAAACAGAACTTTTGGCCAAAAAATGTGATCTTTTTGATTTTAGACGAGGACAAAGGCTGCTTGACAACCAACCAAACCAAAACAACTTGAAAACAGAAATGCTACTGAATACATTCTTAGAATCCCATTCCAAAAAGATAAATATCTCTGAAGAAGGAGATACAAATTTTTTAGTAGTAAACTAATCAAACAAAATATGAACTCGGAACGTTCAAAATCTTCACATGTACATATCCCAGTAAACACACACACATTAAAAAAACGTTTGAAAATTACGATAACCGAACGTTACATAAACGTAACTAATATTCGTTGAATGAACGCAAAAATGTCGCCGAGATCCACGGAGTTTTCCACTATTAAATAGACTAGTAATCAACGTTAGTTAATTAAGGTATTTTAACGTTTTTATTATTGGTGGAAAACACGTAATATTATTTACTTGTTTCATAGTAAACCAACATACGTCAGAAAGACATTTTAAAATCACTTTATATAAACGTGAATAATATTCATTGAATAAACACAAGATTGTCGCCGAGATCCACGGAGTTTTCCACTATTAAATAGACCATTAATCAGCGTTAGTTAATTAAGCTGTTTTAACGATTTAATTATTGGTGAAAAACACGTAATATCATTGACTTGTTTTATAGTAAACCAATGTATGTTGTAAAAATATTTTAAAATCACTTTATATAAACGTGAATAATAATCGTCGAATAAACGCAAAAATGTCGCTGAGATCCATGGAGTTTTCCACTACCCAGTGGGCACACATAGTTTAAAAAATGTTAAAATAGGATTGAAAACCACACGTTGTTATAGGGTTTTTAGAAACGAGTTGATTCAACGAAAAAATGTCGAGCAAGAAATGGATGAGCCATTTAGACATTTAATAGATTAAACACCCCACTGGTTTATCATAAAACCAGTGGGTGATTAAAACTTTATAAACTGATACCATAAAATGTTTATGCTATCTCGGCCCAGTCACAGAATCCCATACAGCACACCAAATAACGATTACGATGTGTTCGCATTGTGACGATGTATCTAGATGCAGACACAAGGTTACACAAATTGTGTAACATTGTGTCTGCATTTAGATACATCGTCACAATGCGAACACATCGTAATCGTTATTTGGTGTGCTGTATGGGATAATGATCTTTAACCTGATTGTTATAAGATCCATCCAAATAAATTGATTTGAACATTGCAATCTATGTTATTTATTTTCTATAAATGCATAAGAGTATAAGATAAAGCATGACTGATTATTGTTAGTGGTTTGTATGTGTCGCCATGTAGAAATAGTTTCTGCAACAAACTACGTGGTAAGCAAGCAAATTTTATGCATTAATGTAGATGAGTAGAAAAACGTTAAAAAAACGTCGCTATCTACCATTTATTTCACCTGTAGATTTAGAATGCCTGCATTTTAATAAGTTGAAAGCATCAATTATTTTAACGTTATATAAAAAGTTTTTTTTCCTTTAAATAAAATTATTAAAAGAAAAAAAACGCTATATTATATTAATGCAATAAAACATGTTAATTTTTTTCATTTCACGAACGTTACATTTAGCGAGTTGTTACAAGTTCTCGTTATATGAACGTCTATTATACGTTAATATATAAGTAAAATAAACGTTCTGATCAAAACGTTTTAGTTCAGTATTCCCTTCCACTACTGGTTGGGTTTTTTTTTTGTCTATTGTTTTATACATTTTGATTTTAAACTGTTTTATGAGTCTATATATGTATATTAGGTTATCCTATTTCAATAAACATTTATTATTATTAAATATAATATTTTACAACCGAATTTTATGCGTTGATATAGATTCGTAGAAAAACGTTTAAAAAACGTAACCTTCTACCATCTGTTTCACCTATGGATTTAAAATTGCCTTGCAATTAGTAAGTTGGAAACAACAGTTATTTTAACTTTGTAAAAAATACGTTTTATTTTTCTTTAGATAAAACGTTTGAATCGCCGTATTAAATATATGTAATAAAAAACGTTTAACTTGTTCGTTTCGCAAACGTTACTTTTACCGAGTCATTAAAACTCCTTACATTATAAACGTGTTTTATACCTTATTACATATTTGTGAAAAAAACGAACTTACTAAAATGTTTCATTCATTCCAGTATTTGTTCTACTAGTGGTTAAAATTGCGTGTAATAGCAACGTATTTTAATCGTCTTATTTACGTGTTGAAATTTTCAACCAAATGTGACGTTGAAAATTTAAGTAAACGTAAAACGTTTAATCAACGACTACGAAGTTTTACAAACGTTTATTAAACATACGTGTGCCCATTGGGTATTAAATGGACTACTAATCAACGTTAGTTAATTAAGTTATTTTCACGCTTTTATTATTCGTCATAATACTACGTTTATCGGATATAAAATAAACCACCTATAACCAATATATGGTTGATTTTCTTTGTTATATCAATGTTTCTTCAACGTCAAATATTGTCCCTTTTTTACGTTATAATATTATGTTTAATAAATGTTTATTAAATAATATCTAATAACGAATAGTTGTAAAACGGTTAACTATGTTAATAATTACTATATGTTAATACGTGGTAATAGAACAGGCACAAAAATACATATTGATCAACGTCATATTGTTCTGAAATATAAACGTTTTAAAAATACTTTGAATTAAACTTACGATTAAAACTAATAGTTAATATATTTTCTGTCATCAACGTTTAATTGACGTCGAATTTAAACGGTAAAATTTCCTTGGTACATCAATGTTGTGTCAACGTAATTTTGTTGGTCTGTTTCACCGTCATAATACTACGTTTATCGGATATAAAATAAACCACCTATAGTCAATATATGGTTGATTTTCTTTATTATATCAATGTTTCTTCAACGTCAAATATTGTCCCTTTTTTACTTTATATTATGTTAAATAAATGTTTATTAAATAATGTCAAATACCGGATAGTTGAAAAATGGATCTAGGACATGTGCGGATCAACGTCGCTTTTATAAGTAAGTGTAACGTGTCATAACTACGTTAATAATTACTACATGTTAATATGTGGTTATAAAACAGGCACAAAGTACATATTGTTCAACGTCATATTGATCTGAAATATAAACGTTTTAAAAACACGTTGGATTAAACTTACGACTAAACCTAATAGTTAATATATTTTCTTATATCAACGTTTCATCGAATTTAAATGGTAAAATTTCCTTAGTACATCAATGTTGTGTCAACGTAGTTTTGTTGCTCTTTTTCATCGTTATAATGCTACGTTTATCGGATATAAAATCTGTAATCAATATATGGTTGATTTTCTCTATTATATTAATGTTCTTCATCGTCAAAGAGTATGCATTTTTACGTCATCATGATACGTTTAATAAAGGTTTATTAAATAATATGTAACAATGAAGAGTTGCAAAACGGGTCGAGGATATGTGAGGATCAACGTCGCTTTTATAAGTGAATTCAACGTCATAACATGTTGAAAAAATGCTGTAATTAAACTAATGGTTACAATATTCATTAAATTAACATTATATTAACGTCGAAAAACAAACGTCTATTTATGACCAATAATCAATGTTGACTTTTTCAACGACAAACATTATATCAACGCTTACAACGTTATATCTACGTTTAATAAACGTAGGTGTGTTTACTGGGATAGAGCAACTGAGATCTTCCTTAGCATAATGCACTTCAACATTCAAGGAGTAAATAATAAATGTGATTGTTAAACATTCATCTGTCGACACATAATGTTGATATATTATGTGTGACAGAACGTTGACTTATAAGAAAATGAACTGAATCAAATTATCATCAAGAAATACAAGCTGTTGAATTATTATTCCCACTCAAACCTTCAGGGAGGAGAGATATGTATTTTTTGCAAAAGAGGAAGTGGACATATCCCCGTTACCACTGCATCATTGCCTGGAAAGACATTTTGAAGTGTGTATAGACGTGGTCAACCCCATGGAAGGACCTAAAATCTAAATCATTGCCATAATATAGGACACTCAGTATTGTGACTTTAGAAAATCCATAGTTTAGAACTACTATTTGTGGGGGTGGCTGCTGCCAAAAAATATTTTTAGGCCTTTGGTTCCTGTACATACACTAAATCATTATTTTATTTTTTTACACCCTTCAATAATGGAGTTGGATGGTTATAGTGGGGGTGGCGGA
Source organism: Rutpela maculata (assembly GCA_936432065.2). Lineage (NCBI taxonomy): Eukaryota > Metazoa > Arthropoda > Insecta > Coleoptera > Cerambycidae > Rutpela > Rutpela maculata. The sequence goes on along the minus strand of OW386291.2, from coordinate 59,613,088 downwards.
TACTAAAAAAACGCAGGTATTCTAGTTATGAATTTATCTACTATGTTATTGATAGATAGATGGCTTCGATAAAAAGAAAATTAAGATAATTGAACCGCTTTCAAAAAACGTCGCTAATAATTATAAAATAAAATTTCACCGTCGGCGTCCCCAGTTAATTAAACCTTATTACCTAATATTGATATTGATGTCGGTTAAAAATACGCTTGAATTCGGTATTTGTAAATTTTTACACCAACCTCAATATCAATATAAAAAGTACACAAAGTTTCCCAGATTCAAATCAGTTTTAATAAACAATCCTATATTTTCGATTGACATTTACTAATATATCAAAATATACAGGGTGGGGCAATAGTGCGACGGATTTCGATATCTCGAGGTCTACGATAGCTAGAAATTAAAAAAAAAATACAAGTAAACTAGATGAAAAAGTCTATAACCGGAAATTATTTTCGAATATACAAGGCGAGCCAAGACGAAATTACAGGATCAAGTGCCTTTTTTTTAAATGGAATGCTATGTATATCAGTACATTTTTTGAAGCCTCTTTCTAGACTCCATTCATTTCTATTTTATTATTGATTATCTCCTTTCCACTTGGATGTAATGAATTTTTTTGTTGAAATAATGCCATCTGCAGATGCATATTGAAAAAATCACCAAAGTCACAATTATGGGTTTTAAGAAAAACTTATGTGAATACTGGTTCCGAGACATCTAATTAATGTTCTTGAATCATTTTTACTTACTAAAAATGTACAGGATAGCAAGAAATTATTTTTAAATTAAGAAATTTTTAAATTGAATTATCTCAATTTTTCAAATGGACAACTTATAATATTTTCTAATGAATTATTTGAATTATTTTTTAAGTTTATTCTCGAATTTAGTACTTATTGCTCAATAAAACGAAAATGGTTGCAATTAGCCACAGCTATACAAAAAATGTTCGTTTTTCATTTCTACATCACATCATAGAAAAATATAGAGAGTGTTCCATTTGAAAAATTGAGATAATTCAATTTAAAAATTTAATTTAAAAATAATTTTTTGCTACCCTTTGTACATTTTTAGGAAGTAAAAATGATTCAAGAACATTAATTAAATGTCTCGAAGCCAGTATTCACATAAGTTTTTCTTAACCCTTTCCGGACTGACTTCTTTTTGCACGACAGGTCTGTGTGGCCTGACTTATTTTTCAACTCATCAGCGCTTTTGTGGGCCTTGTGTCGCATATATGCGACTGCAATTAATAAATGAATTTTTAATTCAAAATAATACAAATGAAGTTTTTATTCAATGAAAGACATAAAACAAGATGAACATTGAACAGGCAATAAAAATAATTCATACACGTATAATATGGCCGATCAAACTAACAGATGACCGAAGTAGAGCATGCGCATAAAATCGTCGGATATGAACGACGCACGGCTATGTGAGGTGCAATCATGCATCAGTCATGCGTCGGACTGTTGCGACAGTAGGCCCTCAGAAAATGATGAAATAATTTCATATCGCCAATGAACGACACTTGGCTGCCGGTTACAGATAACCACTGACGCATATACGCGACATTAGGCCGATTGAACAAAATGGGGTTCGTCGCGTATATACGACATTAGTCCTGAAAAGGTTAAAACTCATAATTGTGACTTTGGTGAATTTTTCAATATGCATCTGCAGATGGCATTATTTCAACAAAAAATTCCTTACATTCAAGTGGTTGGGAGATAGTGAATATAATAACCCAACAAACACAAAAGATCGGCTCATCAGCGGGCCACCACTGGTCCAGAAATGAAACTTCTGGCCCTGTGATGGCCAAATGGAGGGCCGACCTTTTGTGTTTGTAGGGAATATAGGAATGAATAGAGTCTAGAAAGTGGCTTCAAAATATGTACTAATATGCATAGCATTCCATTTAAAAAAGGCACTTGGTCCTGTAATTTCGTCTTGGCTTGTCCTGTATATTCGAAAATAATTTCCGGTTATAGACTTTTTTATCTAGTTTAGTTGTATTTTTTTTTTAATTTCTAGCTATCGTAGAACTCGAGATATCGAAGTCCGACACAGTATTGCCCCACCCTGTATATCATATTAAAAATTTGCATAGCAAACCTCATTGGTTGCTTATATTATTGATGGAATTTTCTACAATCTATGTTAAGTAATAAGGTTCCGACGCTGATCGTGAACTTTTATTTCATAATTTTTAGCGACCTTTTTGAATTTTTTTTCACCCTTTTTAGTGACCTGTTTATTTAGCTTCTAAACAGTAAAAAAACATCCATTGTTTTAAATTTTTAAATTTCCACTTTAAATTTCATGTAAATCTACAAAAATATTGCAATTACAGCAGCCGTTTTGAATTCTTAATTTTTGAGATTAGATCCGGTATCAATACTCCTAAAATACCAATTCTAATGCAATTCTGATGAAATTTTACATTGCCAAATTCTAGACTAAAAAATCTTGTTTCCAATTTTTGCTCACCTCACTAGACGTAGCTTGATAAAATCATTATGACGCCACCGTGGAACCACACCTTGCAGTTTGAACAAGATTTCATGGAAACCATTTAAGCCAATCTCCAGTACTGATTGATATATTAAAAAAAAACATGCAGGTCTAATTGAGAACCTCCTCCTTTTAAAAATTTTTTGTAGTCAGTTAAAAAGGAATTGCAACGTCAAGTTAGGCAGACTATTAACTACTCCATGGACTCGAAGACTTATTTAATAAAACCATTAATAATGTAACTCCTAACGACAGATATAAGTCTGAAAACCACCAACCTCAAGAACCACAACAACAACCAACAAAAAAATGTAATTATCATAACACATACATTCAAATAATTTTTTGAAAATAAAGAAGAGTGTTGATTCGTTGTCGGCCTTTTTTAAAAATAGAATTTATGTTCTCTTCATCATATCACTAATATGTATATACATATTACAGCCAAGGGCGGATCTATGGGGGAGGGGAGGTAATGGGGGTTACCCCCCCCAAGATTTCGTAAACCATCAACTTATGACAAATAGACACTAGTGATGAAATAACTGGTTCTGAAATAATAACCTGTATATTCAGCAATCAGGGGATAGTGGTGCAAAATATGTAACTAAACTTTATTACTACTAGAAAGGCACTTTTGAGCTATTATACATTCCTACACATTTATTCATCCATCAGAAGCTACTTATGCAGAAATATTTGTGCATTTTTTGTTCTAGGCATACATAATACATACCCCTTTATATCTAGTGATGTCCAAATAGAGATCAGTTTGTGGAACTGATCCCAGGAGACAAGTGTACGGTTTAAATCCTAAGATAAAAATGGTAATTAGAGACATTATTATTCCAACAAGTAATCCAATATCAATACTGACAAGAACAACGGTGAGAAATGTAACCATCCAAACAACAGCATCCATTTTGCTCAGTCTCCAAAATTTCCATACAGCTGTAATTTGCATTAACATTCCTTTTAGCGCTACTACTATAACGCCAGCCAATACACTCTAAAAAATAAAAAAAATTGGTTGATTTTAAGTACGACTACGTAGTTTTAAAATTTTTTTGAGACTACTTGATTTTTTTAGAGCTATTTTTATTTTTGCATCTAGAGTACCTATAATGAATCCACTCAAATCAATCAAATGGAACAAAACAATAAGAGAAAAATGTAAACGTGAGATTTTTCGAATTGGTTTAGTAGCTACGATAAAACAAAATTTCCGAAATCACTAATTTATAATTATTTCAACTTTTTCAAATGGCAACTTTTAGACACCCAGTAGTTAGATACTAATTTTCACGACAAATCCATTGATATCTTTAAATCGAAAATCGGTTTGATATTAACCCAAATACACGAGTTCTTTGGTGGATATATAATAATTAAAATATCGAGAAAATACGCTTATCAAGTAAGTATGCCTTAGAAATTGAATAAAACTAGATTAAAAACATTCATTTTGTCAATTCATTTTGTCAACAAAACAATGTTGCAAATAAAAGAAGTGTGCTGTGGAAACAAAAAGAAAGGGTCTCGCCGGTTAAGTATATGGAATTGGGCCCAGCGGCTTATTGGGCTATTCATTCACATGAATGTTGTTTATGACTAGAAATGCTCAATAAATTATATAATAAACCTCTATCCCCTATATTAGCAGAGTTATGGGGGTAACAACCCTCAAATTTAAAATTAATTTTTTTCAAAACTATTGAACATAATTAATTGAAATTAATAGGAGACGCTGATATAAAATAGCTTTATATTTTATATTTTTTTTTACATTCCTACTACGTCATTTAGTATATAAAAAAATAATTTAATTTTTGAGGGTGCTGTTTTTATATCAAACCCTCGAGTGACACCTACCAAAAAAATATATATTATTTAACATAACACAATTATCGTGTGTAAAAATTACTTCAAGGTCAAATGAGAAGATGCTTAAAAATATAAATCTAGGTAATGAACACAGGCACACAATAAAAATTTAAGTGCGAAGACCACTTAATTCCTACTCATTTGGATGCCAATAATCAAAAAAATATACTCCCTAATAGCACACGATGTCCGCCGGACGTCCGTTTTATGTCCATTTAATGTACGTCAGTGGACATAAACTGGACGTCTACCGGACGTTTATCATCGGATTTACTTAAAATTGTACGGAATGGACGTCCTCTAAATGCCCATTTTATCTACATTTTATGTCCATATAGGGACAGGAGATGGACGTCCTTTTCGTGTCCGTTGATTTAAATAATACTTTTGCAATAAATGATAATATCTCCATACCGCTTTCTCTCCAACACGTTTCCGAAATATGTATACATACCAACGAATAGCACACTGAACGTCCAACATATGTGCCGCAACGGACGTCCTTCGGCAAGTACACACATTTTAGGTCCCTATAGGACGTCTATTTAATATATTAACAAAAAAATGTTAACAAAACTGGTTTTTCAATTTTACAATGTTTTTGTTTACATTTGACCGTTATTTCTGTAAAATTTGTCGTTTATTTTTTATAGTAATTTATCATTAATAATTTAATTTTAATATTTTTTGTAAATTATTAATGATATTATTTGATACTAAACATTTATTGAACAGTCAAATACTTTCTACATTTGAAATAAATAGTTTAAGTAGGTACTAATAAGCTAGGATAGTGGCCGAGTGAGAGAACATCGAGTTACTAAGGACGAGGTTGACGGTTTGATCCCTGCTCATTCCGGTTTTTTTTTTCTAAATTAATCGGAATGTACAAATATTGTCCAAAGTTGTGACATTTGCACGTCCCTCGGCTGCTCGTCGGATGCACTTTGGACCAAAAACGAACGTCCATCGGATGTCCTGTATGTCCGTTGAGGACGTCCTTCAGATGTCCACAGGACAATGTTGTGCTATTAGGGCTACTACTTTTAGCTTGGCTTTCAATTATATTTTTTGCTTCAGAAATATTGATTTTATTAGACAATATGGTTAGGCCATTTTAATTAATTCACAGAAATATCTCCTCAGGAAAGGAGATTAGCGAAAAATGTTTTAGACAAAAGTTGTTCCATTCACAGGGGGACATCTTTTGGGCAGAACAATTTTCCACCCCCCACCCGTGATAAGCGGGGGGTGGGAGTAACTTTTGAATTTTTAACGGCACTCTCCATTTTTGATCGCGTATTCTGATTCTACGAAAAAAATTGCATAACTTTTGTACCAAACATTTTTTTCTCTCCCCCACTCTGATCAGCGGGCATGGCGGTGTAACTTTCGATTTTTCAAAATCCTGCAGGCGAACATCTCTGAACTAGGGCATTTTTAGGAAAAATGTCTCAAACAGAAGATGCCCCTCTCAGAACTAAACAACTTTTGTTTGAAACATTTTACCTAAAAATGCCCGAGTTCAGAGATGTTTCTCTCCAGGTTTTTGAAAATTCGAAAATTACACCTCCGTCCCCGCTCATCAGGGTGAGGGGAGAAAAAAATGTTTGGTACAAAAGTTGTCATTTTTTTCGTAGAATCAGAATACGCGATCAAAAGTGGAGAGTACCGTTAAAAATTCAAAAGTTACCCCCACCCCAAGCTCATCAGGAAGGTGGAAAATTATTCTACCCAAAAGATGCCCCCCTCTGAACAGAACAACTTTTGTCTGAAACATTCTTCGCTAGTGTCCCTTCCTGAAGAGATGTTATTGTGGATTAATTAAAATGGCCTAACCATATTGTCTAATAAAATCAATACTTCTGAAGCAAAAAAAATAATTGAGGGCCAAGCTAAAAGTAGTAGCATATTTTTTTGATTATTAGCTTCCAAATGAGTAGGAATTAAGTGGTCTTCACACTTAAATTTTTTTTGTGTGCCTGGGTTCATTATCTATATTTATATTTTTAAGCATCTTCTCCCAATTTGACCTTGAAGTAAATTTTACAAACGATAATTATGTTAGTGTTAAATAATATAGATTTTTTTTGGTAGGTGTCACTCAAGGGGTTGATATAAAAACAGCACCCTCAAAAATTAAATTATTTTTTTTATATACTAAATGACTTAATAGGAATGTAAAAAATAATGTAAAATATAAAGCTATTTTATATCAACGTCTCCTATTAATTTCAATTAATTATCTTCAATAGTTAAAAAAATTAATTTTAAAGTTGAGGAGTTACCCCCACAACTCTGCTAATACAGGGGATATAGGTTTATTATATATTTTATTGAGCACTCCCAGTCATAAGCAACATTCATGTGAATGAATAGCCCAAAAAGCCGCTGGGCCCAATTCCATATACTTAACCGGCGAGACCCTTTGACAGATGATAATACGTGTGTATTGTTAACTTAATAATGCTCTTTATCTTTAAATTTGTTGTTGTTTGTTAATTATTGTTATTATTGTTTAACATGCATACAAGGGATGAAAAAGTGGACATGTTAATTTTTGGAGAAGATTTTAGCGAGAATTTTTTTTGTGTTCAAAATTGGTTTCAGCATGTCAAAATACTTCAGAAAAGTTGGATCAGAACCTCAAGACAAGATTTTTTTCTTCATTTTAGGGAATAAAAAGGGGTGGTAGAAGGAAACTGACACTATAGAAAATTTTTTTGTGACCAAAATTGACTTCAGCGCGTCAAAATGAAAATACTTCAGAAAAGTTAGATCAGAACCTTAGGACAAAACCTATTTTTTTCCCTTTTTAGGGGATAAAAAGGGGTGGTAGAGGAAAACTGACATGATAGAAAATTTTTTTATGTCCAAAATTGGCCTCAGGGCGTCAAAATACTTCAACAAAGTTAAATCAGGACAAGACTTTCTTTTTTGTAGACCTGTGTAATTAATGGCACACACGTTTGAAAATTATAGATGCCTCTGATCATGGTCTTTCTTGATCTTTCGGTACACTCAACATTTATAAATACTTAGTGTATAGAATAGATTACGTAAGTCGCAGTGGCAGCTGGTAAAATTTCAATGTTTTTCCTTGTCTGTGCCGCATGGGACCCATACGAAATATGGGAAATAACATCTAGAGAAGCACTTCTCTAATGACCCCTAAAAAATTTTGAAAAAGCAGTTTGCGAAAAAAAAATTTTAAATTCAGTAGCCTCCCCTGGTCTAGGACTCCTGTTTATTATTTTTTTTGTCATATATAGTTGCCCAGAATGTTATATGTAAAAAATCACAAAGCTTTGCCGCAAATCCCCTTAGGATAGAGCGAGGCATGCCTTATTTTTCAACATCATATTAAATAATAAATATAATGTATTACTTAATACATAAAACATCATTATTCTCATGTAAAGTATGTTCTGGCATGATTAAAATAAGAAATTAATGGAAACACATCACTTGTATCAATTATAATTTCAAATTATTTTGATATAATTATGCAACTCCCTCCTAACGGTTACTATAGCAACGATAACCAGCGTTAGGTCGTCAAATATTTGAGGAGGGAGTTGTGTAATTAAATCAAAATAATTTGAAATCATAATTGATACAGGTATGTTTCTGTTAATTTCATATTTTAATCATACCAGAACATACTTTACATGAGAATAATGATGTTTTATGTATTAAGTAATACATTACATTTATTATTTAATATGCTGTAGAAAAATAAAGCATGCCCCACTCTATCCTAAGGGACTTGGCGGCAAAGCTTTGAGATTTTTATGTGTCCCATAAAGTTTAGGTCAACTATACATGTGACTTTTAATAAAAATACAACAATACGTTTTGGAGTTTATGAAAATATTTTCATTTTTAACTGAAATAAAATGAATTGAAATTTTGTAATTTACAATTTAACAAATTACAATATTTCAATTCGTTGTATCTCAGTTAGTAATGAAAATATTTTCATAAACTCCAAAACGTATTGTTGTATTTTTATGAAAAGTCAAAGGCCATGGCAGGTTAAGATAAGTGTCCGTGCCTTTGCAACCTTTTTGCATGTGGTTCCTTCCAGTGATGTATCTTTGTGTAAGATACTACCACAAAAAGTTTTTCCCTCAAAGACTTCATAATATCTGGGAAAATTTTTTTTTCGAAAATCCGAAAAAATTTTTTTTTCTTAATCAAGTGAACCAATTTGTTTGTATTTCACATATATTGTGAATATACTCAAGACAATTTATTATTGATATTTTCATGAAATCTTTTCATGAAGAAAACAAAAATTGATGCTTTTGAATTTTTTGAAAAATTTATATACGTACTTACACGTTAGCGACCACCTCTATTCTTTTACTAATTATACGCCATACAATAAGCTATAACGTATATATTTTACAAAACTCTATCGTAGTCAAATTGGCAAAGATACTCTTATGTGCTTACACACCCTTTAGTAAACATCCTATATCGTGGATTCGGAAATTATAACACTAAACAATAATGTATTTACTTACGTACTAATTACAACAAATAAAGAAAAAGAGTATAAATTGGTTAGAAACTCGATATATTAATAAATATATATAAATGAACAACAACTGCTTGGATTACACGTATTGAAAATTTTTTGGAGCAGCCTACGTATTTTTTTGAAACAACGAAATGTATTTTTCACAATATATATATTTTCTACAAAGCTCCATCGAAACGGTAATACATAAAAAAATTATGTGTTTAATAATAAGAATACATAATAAAAAAACATGTTATGCTAATGATATGTGATAATATTAGTCATCTTCATCACTGTCCTCAATTATTCTGCGAATAATTCAGACAGTTTTACTGATGATTTCGGAATATCGTCGAAAAACCTTGCATATAATAAATGCATCTATAAGTAACAGAAAACTAATTTATTTTTTTTTAACTTAAACATGAATTTATCATATATGCAAGGTTTCTCACGATATTCCGAAACCATTAGTAAAACTATTTGAATTATTCGCAGAAAATATCAGAGTTACAATAAATGGGGACACTGATGAAGACGACTAATATTATCATATATCATTAGCATAACATATTTTTCTACTCTTCGCAAAAACGAAGAGTATATTGTATTTGATCGGCACATTTCTAAAATCGTAAATATCGCTCGTAGAGAAAAAATTTTCATATCATTTTGTTAGTGAACGAATTCTGAACAACTTTCAAAATGTCCGTCTGTCCGTCCGTCACGTTTCTTGTAAGCACGATAACTTAAGAAAGAAAAGTCCGATTGTATTGAAATTTAGAAAGTAAGTTAGTGTTAGCTAGAGGAAGAACAAAATCGATCAGTAAATAAAAAAGTTATTAATTATTTAATTTAAAAAATATATATTCTCTTAATTTTTATCACTGGTACTAAAACGGAAATCTTGCGAAATATTATTTCCATAATATATTTTTTTTTAATGAATTTTACTAATACATATTTCATATAAGTACGAGCTGAAATACCTATGTATGATTGTCCAAAGATATATATCACAGACAATCACTTCTCGTAGCAATAGCTGGTGGCGCAGCGGCTAAAGCTTTGCGTTGCAAGCAAATCCAAAGGTCCTGTGTTCGAATCTCACACTGGTTGGATATTTTTTTTTCATTTTTTTTCATTTTTTTTTTCATTTTTTTTTTTCATATAATTTTTTTCACAACAAAGATGGTATCACAAAATTTAGGATGTCCAAAAACTAACATTATTTACAAGAAAACTGCGAAGAGTATCCTATAGAATGTGTAACAATTATATATAAAAAGCTCAGTAAATTAGCGAAGAGTACGTTTTTAGCTTGTTTTATTATGTATTTTTATTATTAAACACATAATTTTTTTATTACCGTTTCGATGGAGCTTTGTAGAAAATATGTATTGTGAAAAGTACATCTCGTTATTTCAAAAAAATACATAAACTGCTCCAAAAAATTTTCAATACGTGTAATCCAAGATGTTGTTCATTTATATATTTATTAATATATAGAGTTTCTAACTCTTTTTCTTTATTTGTTGTAATTAGTACGTAAGTAAATACGTTATTGTTTAGTAGTAGAGTAAAATCTGGAAGTAAAGTCGCTTAGTTTTCGAGAAAAAAAAAAACCGGCGTAGAACCAAACCAGACTTAGTGGGATTCTTTAGTAAGATAATCGTGTACACGAAATCATTTTTTACGACATTTTTTGGTGGTCGAGAACTTTTTTATTTCGGAAAAACTCAAAAAAATAGATTTTTAATGAAATATGTTTTTTAACGTCTCCACCGCTATATCTCTGAAAATATTTGTGCTATCAAGCTTTTTTTTTTTTTAGATTAAAGTAGACACAATAGCGCTTCGAACAACGTCCCACGTGAACCCGATTTATTTTTTTTAAGTTGGTAAAATAATAGGAAAGTCAAACTTGTTATTTTCAGTAGCGTAATTTTAGGCAATCGAGAAAAAAATTTATTTATGAAAATTTGTATATACATGCTGCGTACAAATTGAAGCCAATAGTTGAAAAAAGTTTTTAGGATACAAATTTTTCAAGTCCCGTTGATAGTATTGAGTTAGCGATTTTTTTTTAACGGGCCAAAGTCATATTCTTGCGCTCCTCTGTAGCAAGCCTGCCGACTGCAACGATCTGACGGTTCCGGTCGGGGTGTATGTAGTAGTTCAACTTATATCAATAGGTACAAAACCAGTAGTGATCAAAAGATCTAGGGGATCAATATTATTGTTCAATATTTCATATATTGTACAGTAGTATTGATCATATGTTGTTAATATTAAGAAATTGTACAAAAAATATTAAATAGTCTCCTTTTGATAATAAAAAGACGTAGGTAGATATAAATACCTATTCTATAAATATCTATGTATATTAGTGTTACTAACTACCCATCTAATTAGTAAGTTTATTAGACATTTTTAAATGAATGAAAGTAAAAACGTACGCATAAAATGAGTTTTATTGTTGAAATAAATTTTCTATTTGGATAGATAAATGTGTAGTATGTAGTTTATGTAGGCCCTACATTAATAGCATTCTAATTCGTTCATATCTGCCTCGAAATCTTTAATAATGTTGTTACAGGAACGACATTTGCACTCGTTGCAACATTTTAGGCCTTCCTTAAAACAAGCACATTTTCGATTGTCACAACTTTTATCCGAACAATGAATACTTAATGATTTTCGACAACCGCCGCTTCTACGCGACTAATCTGACCAACCCTGCATACTACAGTAGGTACCTAGAGGTAAAAAATATGCAAAACTTCGGAAAAATGTCATATTGAACGGATTTCGTTCATTTTTGGCAGTATAATAGTAAATGCTTCACAGAAAAGTTTCTATATTGTTCGGAGGCTTGCTAAGGGTGTGGCACTTAAAAAATATATATATTTATTGGAGCTGAAGTAGAATCAAATTTTAAGAAGAAAAGGTTCTATGCAATTTTTCACATAAATTGATAGTTTTTAAGTTATAACGACTTCAAAATTGCGATTTCAGCTAAAAAAAAGGTATTTCCAAACGGCTTTCGTCAAGTATCTCGAAAAGTATTACTTTATCGAAAAAATGTTGCAGACCAATTACAGAAAGTACAAACTGGGAATTAATTACATTTTTTGTTTATTGATGTAGGATTAATAATTTCGGAGATATTTAAGTTTACATTTGGCTTCCAAGTGTTCATAAGATAATTATTTAGAGTGAGAGTTAAATATCGCAGAAACTGTGACACCCACGTCAAGGGTGCTAATAGGTAGAATAATATGTTATTAATTAAGCTTTCAACTGTTTTTTAATTTGTTTCTGTAGCATAAAAAACAAAGAAGTTATGACCGAAGCAATGTGCGTCTACACATTTTTTTTAATAACGACGTCGTCATTTTGTTACTGTAATTATCCAGTAATTAAAAAAAGGAATTTCAAACACTGTTCCTCATTAATATATAGCATGCCGTAGATGCTCAAATTTTTTGGTTTGTATACAGCACTTGCTTTAGAAAAAAATACAGTTAAAACTATAAAGGTATTTTCGATGAAACGTATTTTTTTTCCTTTTCCAAATATCTCAATAAATATTAGTTTTATTGAAAAATGGGTAGATACCAAAAATAAAGCTCATAAACTGATAACGAATTTCGCTTGTTAATTTATTTACATAGATTTAATAGTTTCGGAGATATGAAAGTTTACAAATGGCGCCCGAACGTTTATAAGACGAATAATGCAGTTTAAATGTTAAATATTTCAGAAATTGTGACACCTACGTCACGCATGCTAAGAAATGAAATTAAAGACAATTAATTGCGATTTCAAATTATTTTTTACTCGTTCCTGTAGCATAAGAAATAAAGAAGTTATGACGGAAAAATGTGCGAATTTATACTTTTTTTATACAAAAATGTCGCCATTTTGTTTAATCTAATTAGCCAGTAATTTAGAAAAATTATCTCAAATACAGTTTTTCGTTAAGATGTAGCATTACCTAGATGCTCAAATTTTTTTGCTCATTTAAAGCACTTGCTTTAGAAAAAAGTGCATTTTAAACTTTAAATTTAATTTCGGAACACTGCCAAATATAAACTTAAATATCTCCAAAATTATTAATCCTACATAAACAAAAAATATAATTAATTCCCTGTTTGTACTTTCTGTAATTGGTCTGTAACATTTTTTCGATAAAGTAATACTTTTCGAGAAACTTGACGAAAGCCGTATGGAAATACCTTTTTTTTAAGCTAAAATCGCAATTTTGAAGTCGTTATAACTTGAAAACTATCAATTTATGTGAAAAATTGCATAGAACCTTGTCTTCTTAAAATTTGATTCTATTTCAGCTCCAATAAACATATATATTTTTTAAGTGCCACCCCCTGAGAGGGGGTGGAATCCACCCCCTATAAATTAGCACAATATAGAAACTTTTCTGTGGAGCATTTACTATTATACTGCCAAAAATGAACGAAATCCGTTCAATATGACATTATTCCGAAGTTAAAACCTCTAGTTACATTTAACTAGCATGCGAGGTGTATTAATTGCGTCCCAATTTCGCATTTAGCGCGGATAAAAAAAATCGCTGTTGCCAAACGGTACACTTTAGGAAAAAATATATTGTTTCAAAAACTTTTGTGATTATTAGGCTTTATTTTCTTCGCTGCATGTATGTAAATATTTTCAAAAATAAAAAAGTTTATCGATTGGTGAAGATTTCACTACATAAAATATATATTTTTAGTTTATCTGATTTTTAGAGAAATGAAAGTGCGAATTTTACCCAAACCGTTTATATTGGTAAAAGCGCTACAGTGTGACCTTTAATTTGATACAAAACAAATTTCGGTACCTTTAATAGTCTTAAAGATATGGCGGTGGAAACAAAAAAAAACAATTTTCTTTAAAAATACATTTTTTTCACTTTTTATTGATTTAAAAAGTTCGAGACCACAAAAAAATGTCGTAAAATATGATTTCATATGCCCGGTGACATACTCAAAGGAACCTAACATGTTTGACCTGGTTCTACGCCAAAAAAAAAAACGACACGATAGACTTACGAAATCGCTCCTCTATAGTGTTACCCTGGTGTTATAATTTCCGAATCCACGATACAGGGTGTTTACTAAAGGGGGTGTGACCACGTAACAGTATCTTTGCCAATGTGACTACGTTACCCCTTCGATAGAGTTTTGTAAAAAATATATGTTATAGCTTATTGTATGGCGTATAATTAGTAAAAACAAATAGAGGAGGTCGCTAACGTGTAAGTATGTATATACATTTTTCAAAAAATTCAAAAGCATCAATTTTTGTTTTCTTCATGAAAAGATTTCATGAAAATATCAATAATAAATTGTCTTGAGTATATGCACAAAATATGTGAAATACAAACAAATTGATTCACTTGATTAAGAAAAAAGATTTTTTTTCGAATTTTCGAAAAAAAATTTGTTCCCAGATATTATGAAGTCTTTGAGGGAAAAACTTTTTGTGGTAGTATCTTACACAAAGATACATCACTGCAAAAAGGTTGCAAAGGCACGGACACTTATCTTAACCTGCCGTGGCCTTTATACCACAAAAAAAATAAACAGAAGTCCCCAGACCAGGGGGAGGCTACCAAATTTTAAAAAAAATTTTTGCAAACTGCTTTTTCAAAATTTTTTAGGGGTCATTAGAGAAGTGCTTCTTTAGATGCTATTTCCCATATTTCGTATGGCGTCTCGCCACAGACGAGAAAAAAAAATTGAAATTTCACCAGCCGCCACTGGTAAGTCTTCTACAGACAATTCCATTGAAACGTTTGTGCGACCCATGATCGGTCGTCAGGAGATCAGGTCGGACACGGCAAAGATCGATCCCACCGCCGACCGTCGATATCGATGACGAATAGGGCTAGTACGACGATCGCGGCGAACCGCGACTGCCTAGTAAAATCACATTGTTTTGAGCCTTTCGGCTCTCGGAACTCCAAGAGATATCGTTGCCATCTTCGACTAAAAAGAATACGGCCTTAGAGGCGTTCAGGCATAATCCCACGGATGGTAGCTTTGCACCACCGCCCGCTCGAGGGAGTGCGAGAACCAAATCTCCGAACCTACGGTTCCTGTCGTACTGAGCAGGATTACTATTGCAACGACCAGGGCTGGTTTTAGATTATAAGTTGGTCCTAGGCCCAGGTCAATGATAGACTTTTATTATAATCTCTATGCTTGCTATCAGTTTATGGGCACTAACTACTAAGATGAAAGGCAAAGGCGCCCCCCGCAAAGTGGCGCCCCTAGGCCTGGGCCTATGAGGCCTCATTAGAAAACCGGCCCTGGCAACGACGCTTCATCAGTAGGGTAAAACTAACCTATCTCACGACAGTCTAAACCCAGCTCACGTTCCCTATTAGCAGATTACTTAGTGTACAGAATAGATATAGATTTATTAATATTTATCTTAATATTTCGGCGAATAGAATTTCCTCTTTTAGGCAATCTGTTGATTAAAAAAAAATAGTAAGCTGAAAATTTTCACATAAATACAGTAAACAATCAAACTATATACTTACTCTCGGTAAAGGCTCAAAAAATGGTCCTATCCATAAAAGAACTACGACTAATATACCACAGGAAACAAGTGAGGCGATTTGTGTTTTTCCACCAACAACTTGCTGTATTAGAGATCTTGATAATGATGCACAGAACGGCATACAAGAGAAAAAGGAACCGATTATATTTCCCGTCCCCTGAAATTAATAATTTATTAAAACATTTTACAAAATAAAGTTATACTAGTCCCTGAAATTGGTTGACTCATTTCTTTGATTCAAAAATTAGCAAAACTAAACTGCTTGATCCATAACTAATTTTTATGTTCTTATTCATTAGGTATTTATTTCAAAAATTTAACTCATGTAGGTACTTATAATACTATAATATATGATTCGATGTATTGAGCCATCAGTGTAACCGCGATTTTTTTTAAAACGAAGGAGCAGAAAAAATTGCGTGTCCATTGTGTCCGTTGTAAACCACTGAAATTTGAGAATAACTTACGTTGAAGTTTTGGAGATCTGTTAAGTTATATTGAAAAATGCCCTATTTTACTTCCACATTTACGTAGAACAGAAGTACAGTAATGGTAAAAAAAAATTAAATTTTTTTTTACTCAAATAGGCTTAGAATGTCTTAAAACGCTGAGATTCTGAGTTTGAGTGAAAAAAAATCTCTTTCTGTCTGTAACTTTTTGCCCGCACGATTGCTCTTGAACGGTATACTCTGGCTAAAGTCAATCGGAAAATTATAAAAAACAAGGTCAACAAAGCGCCAACGTTTGATCTGTGCTCGTCAAAGTACCGCCACGGTAAAGATCAACGTCGCTCTCTCAATTGATATTGGCAATACTATAGGTACAGGGTGCGCCACTTAAGAGGAATCTTGACAATATATATAGATATACAAAATAATGCAAACAAACTGATCTCTAGCAGCTACATTTTTACAAATATTTCAACGATTTTTTTTTTTCAGAGAAAGGTAATAACTAGTACTAGAATCGGATCAAATCTTTTAAAAATCCATTAACGCAATATATTTTTTTTCAAATCACAAACTTTGGTATTGGACTATTTAAATATTTATTTTATTGTCACATACTTCGAGATAATATTTTCGAATAAAAGTTGGGCATTTCAATCTGTGATCTTTTCTTAACGTGTTACTTTAACTAGAATTCAAAAATATTAATTTTTGAAGGAGATATGGCTCAGCAAAACTATACATACACTCAGAAAATGTAAAATAATATTTCTCAAGGTTTTTCCATCTCTACTCACGCAAGAAGGCGGACCATATATGCCTTGCGTCTTTGTCCAACTCGAAAACCTGTCTCACTCTCTTGACTCTCGATATTTTTTGCATGAATGAATTAAAGTGTTATTGGGAAGGTATGTACTACGTAATATACAATTTTGGTGTTTTTACGGCTTTGCAGCTTTACAGGGTGTATAAGGTTGAATAATTTATTTAATTTTAAATGTGTTTAATAATATAATTTTTAACTTCGTTAATTGAAAATAGTGCTTGTCTTATAAAATATCCATTATTTTTTTGTTAAACTGTGCATATCTTCTGTATATACAAAAGAGTACCCTGACTGACTGACTGATCTATCAACGTACAGCTCAAATCGCTGGGTCTAGAAACTTTGCATAGAGGTTCCTCGAATGACTAAGAAGGGATTTTTCGAAATTCGACCCCTCAAGAGGGTAAAAAGGGTGGTTGAAATTTTATACTTTTTCGGAAACGGTTAGATCTAGATGCGTGAAATGTGACAGAAATATTTTTTGTTGAAATCTATTAGATACTTGTATAAAACGAAATTTAGTTTTCACTTTTTGGAGGGGTGAAAATGGTTTAACACGCACCCGTATTTTTGAAATCGCGTAAGTCAGAAACGTGATTATTCGAGCGATGGACTCTTTTGAGGAAATAAGAAGACACGTATTCGACGGTTTTCAAAAAGAGACCCCCGAAGGGTGAACCCGGAGGGGGATATTTTTAAGCTTTTCGGAAACGGTTAGACCTAGAAGAGTGAAATTTGGCAGAAATATTCGTTATTGGAATCTATTAGACACGAGTAAGACGAAATTTCGATTTTCACTTTTTGAAGGGGTGAAAACGGAGGTGGTAGATTGTCTAACGAGTACTCGTATCTCTGAAATCGCGTAAGTCAAAAACGTGATATTCCAGCTACGGGCTCTTCTGAGGAAATAAGGAGAACCGTATTTGACGGTTTTGAAAAAGAGACCCCCCGAATGGGTGAATATGGAGAGGGATGTTTTTAAGCATGAAATTTGACACATACTCGCCCATATGTGCTCTATTGTCGATTAAAATAATTATTTTTTCGTTCAACTTGCTCTAATACAAAAATAGAATAATGAATTGTACTATGGATGCGCAGTTGGTTTCCCTGAATACCATGGATGCGCAGTGGGTTTCCTCGAGTGCAATGGATGCGCAAAGGGTTTTCCCGAGTACTATGGATGCGCAGTGGGTTTCCTCGAGGGCAATGGATGCGCAATGGGTTTCCCCGAGTACTATGGATGCGCAGTGGGTTTCCTCGAGTACAGTGGATGCGCAGTTGGTTTCCCTGAGTACCAAGTATGCGCAGTGGGTTTCCTCGAGTGCAATGAATGTGCAATGGATTTCCCCGAGTACTATGGATGCGCAGTGGGTTTCCTTTGAGTACAATGAATGCGCAGTGGGTTTCTCCGGATACCATACATGCGCAGTGAGTTCTCCCGAGGGTACTTCCTGAGTACTATTGGAGTACTCATGTAGTACTTCTTTATAGACATAAGTTAGTGTGTCAATGTTCTTAATTCCACCCGGACGAAATCTTTCACGCGAACGATGTCGCGGACATCAGATAGTTAATACATATTTGTGAACATGGACAAGCGTATTGTTGCTAGAAAGAAGGTATATAAATGTGGAGCAATATACTATTAAGATAATTAAATTCGTACTTGAAAAATGTTTCGGTACTCATTTTTACTTCCTTCGCTTACCGAGGGGAAGTATTGTAATAGTGAAAAATTTACCGCCCGAGATTTCTCCGGATTTTCACGTTTCAGAATGCGTAGATTACGAAAATTAAAGTCATTTAATTCCGTCAGTCCGTCTCTGTGCCTATCTGCCTGGCGCTATATCTACAAAACCACTTGACGGGGAAGGATAATATTTGGTAGGTAGTTGGCGCTACTGCCAACGAAGAACTAGGAAAAATTTAGTTGGAAGATATACAGCCCCGTAAAAAGAATAATTAAGAAAAAAATGACGGAACACGGTAATATTTGATATACAGTTAACGCAACTGTGAAGGAAGAAAAATATGAAAAAAATGCAGGGTGGTCGCTCAAAAAAAATTAAAAAATGTGAGGGAGGACGATAATATTTCGCATGCAGTGAATACAACTGTCTAGGAACAAAAATAAGAAAAATATGCAATATTAAAATATAGAATAATTTATGAACCAAAACGCCCGGCAAGATAGTGAATGAATTTTTTTTCAAATAGGCTTAGATCATCATGAAACGTCCAAATTTTAAGTTTAAGCAAAAAAAAATTCTCTGTCGGTCGTCTTGTCTATAATTTTTTTTGAGCACGATTACTCTGGAACGGTTTGAAATTTGGTATACCTATCTGGAACTAGATTATATTTTGATCTTATTCCGCTAAAAGGGTTGGGGCAAGGATTAGGGGCAAATAGGTAAAGCAAGCAAATAATAAAAATTGAGATTTAGTATATGCTCGATTTTTTTTTTGGCATCAGCCACCTCCATTATCACCCCCACTCCATTACTAAAGGAGGGTGAAAAAAATAAAATTGTGACATTTGTGTACTAGAACCAAAAGCCTCAAAATTGGTTTGTACCATCCCCACCCCCGTGCAAAAAATTGTGATTTAGTGCATGATTTAAGAACCAAAGGCCTCAAAATTTTCTTTGGGACCACCGCATTATTAAAGTGGGTAAAAAATAAAATTGTGATTTAGTGTGTGTATAAGAACCAAAGGCCTAAAAATTTTTTTGGCATCAGCCACTCCCACCCCATTAAAAGGCAGTGAAAAAATAAAATTGTAATTTAGTGTATATGTACAAGAAGCAAAAGCCTTAAAATTTGTTTTAACATTCATCCATTACCAAAACCCACCCCATTATTAAAGTGAAAAAAAAATTAAATTGTGATTTAATTCATGCACAAGAATCAAAGCCTCAAAAATTTATTGGTATCAGCCACCTCCACCACGGCATTAAAGAGGGTAAAAAAAATTGTGATATGGTGTGTGTACAAAAACTAAAGGCCTAAAAATGTTTTTGGCATCAGCCACCCTTACTACCACCCCAACCGAAAATTTGAATGTGGAAATAGTGATACCTTAGGCAGCGGCTTTTTCTGCAGGCCAGTTAATTATTGTTGAAGTAATTCAAATTCTATTGACTTTTATGACCTAAATAGTAAACTCATAAAATATACTATATTGATATCATAGATATTCCGTCGATATTTTTAATTAAATTATATTCTGCTGAAAGTAAATCTTCAAAAGCCTTTAAATACTAAAGTAAAAAGTACCATAATTTTAAAATGGCGATTCGTCTTTGGTAGATAATTACCGTCCAATATCAATTGCACCCATTTTCGATAAAATTACTGAAATTATTTTAAAAATCGCTGCTTAAGGAATAACTTCATCCACAGCCAGATTTCCTGTACAAGGCTCATACAAAGAGAACATATTTACCCTATATTTGCACTCCACTATGTGAAACTAATTGTCCATAGAACTTTAATAATAATATTTGAAATTATTCTACTCCAAAAACTCATAAAACGATATGCCACATCGGCAGTGGGGGTAGTAATGTGGATGGCTGATGCCAAAAAAAAAAAGATTTTGATCCTTTGGTTCTGATACACACACTAAATTCCAATTTTATTTTTTTACCCCTTTAAATATTGACCTTGACTACTCGTAGTACATTAAATCCTATTTTATGGACGTTTGTTTACTAGCTTTACCTATATACCTCCATTTATCCTACCACCCTCCCTCTCCCCCTCCAAACCCATCAACTATATAATATCAAAATATAATCTAGTTTCAGATCTCGCTATAATACATAGGTGTATCAAATTTCAAGTCTTTATCATAAACCTTCAAGAGTAGTTATTTCTTGCTTAAACTTAAAATCTCGATGACATTCCAAGCCTATACGAACAACAAGTAAAATTGAACATTTTAAAAAACCCCCGATCAATGTATCTAATCGTACCAGTTTCATATGACTGAATCAAAATGAGGCCTAAATCATGTTCGGCTACCATAATTGTCTGCATATTTTCAATTTTACTTCAATCGCACAATTTTTAGAGAAGTTCAACATGGCGACCAAACATCAAAATCTAATATGGCCTATAACCTTCTCGACAAAATACTCTTTCCAATAAAAAAAATGCATCAAAATCGGATCACCCGTTGAAGAGATATGAAGCCACAGACAGACAGACAGACAGACAGACAGACAAACATACGCGTCAAACTTATAACTGGGTTAAAAAGAAACAAAATTTCAAAATTTGGGTTTATTCAACCGTTACTATACTTCCACTCCACTACGTGGAAGTAAGAATAAATGACCGAGTCAAATTCATTTTTATATATTCTACATCCATATATAGTAACAGTAAAAAAAAAATAAAAGTTTTGCTTATATTCAATCTCTAACTTGAAAGGTTTTACTTCCACTTCTACGTAGTAACGGTAAAAAAAAATAGAAATTTTTTTGTGTCCAACTCGGCTTGGAATGTCATGAATGAACCGTCGAGATCTGGGCAAAAAAAAATATGTCTGTCGTTCTGCCTATAATTTTTTTTTTGTACGCACCATTGCTATGGAACTGTTTACGACATCGACTTGAATTTAGTATGTACGAGAAGCTAACTTGTTATTTTGGTAACAGCCACCTCACTATCACAGCCATTACTACCCCAATCCCATTATTATAGGCGGTAAAAAAGTAAAATTGGAAAGAAGTTATGCTTTAAATTTTTTCTTTCTTATTTAACGATTTTAATTTTTATGTCTTGGTCATTTTTTTCTATTTATGTGTATTTTACTTTTTACTAATATATTTTTGACCAGTTAATATCTGTGATAACACCACATTTATATTTAACTGACATACTGTAGATTTACTATATCTTTGCATATTTTTCTGATCTGCTTTATCTGTTTATTTTTTTTATTTAAAAAAACTGATAATAAAATATTACTATGTTTATTTTGAGACTCACGGCCGACTTTTATATTTTTTGTCGAAAATTACTTTTAGTGTAACTTTATTTTTATACATTTACGTTGTTTTACTTCAAATAAAATAAGAAGATATGTATTGCGTCAGTAAATCTAAAAGTTTTTATTTTTATAACTTAAAAACGTACCGTGGTCCTTAAAACATTAAATTTGTATAATCAACACCCTGTAACTAGAAAGGAAAATATAATATAGCATTACTTCTAACAAGTTAGATAAAAACGAGAGTAGTGCAGGTGCAGACCCCAAATGTGCCAATGACGTTTGTTTGTCTGGTGTTCCATTGAATTGAAAGAACTAATGTATTCTTTCTCTCTCCTGTAACGAATCAAATCTAAACATCGGCGATAACATTTCTCCTACAATTGTTAATAGGTGGGGGTAAAGTGGCTTGTAATATTTGAAACGTCGAAGGGGAACTCTTAAGGGGATTCCTCTTAAAACTCCTCAGACTTGGCGAAATAGTTGGCGAAATAGATATAAAATATTTCCTCTTAGTAAATATCAAAAGCGCCGGGTATGCTGACAAAGGAATTAGCCGGCGCATACAAAGGGTTTGCGTCTTGCATCTCACCCGTCGATTTACTAATGCGACTTCGACTACTATAACTTTTTTATTTTTGAAGCGATGACCATGTTGGGCACATCAAATTGTAGACATTTTTAAAGCCTTTAAACATGCATACAGAGTGATTTAAAAAAATTTTTTTGAAAAAAGTGTTAAGAAAAGAAACTTAATTTCTTTGAATATTTTTTTACCTCACCCTGTACATGAACTGTGTTAATGTTTTCTTATACAGATTTTAATTAGCTTCAATTTATGTTATTAAAATAAATAAATTAAAAAAACAAAAATTTTGCAGTTTCCTATTTAGTAGGTACATATTAAAATACGTTTGTTTTTAAAAATATGAATTTCTTTTGTTTCTTGTTGCTATTTTGTTACGTTGAATATTGTTTGTGATACAAATAAAGCATAAAAGTATTATTGACATTCTTTTCAAAGTTATTTAAAAAAAAATCAGTTTGGAACCCTGTTTTTAATTTCTTTCTCTAAAACCAAAAAGAATTTCGAATATGACATAATAACATAAATTGAAGCTAATTAAATCCTTTATAAGAAAACATTAACGCAGTTCATGTACAAGATGAGGTAAAAAAATAGGAAAGGAAATTAAGTTTTCTTTCTTAACAATTTTTTCAAAATTTTTTTTAAATCACTGTACTGTCATGAGCAAAAAAAATAGGACAACTATTTTTTTCTAATATAAATCTGTCTCTATTTGAATGAATTTTGACAAATAACTGACAATGTCACAAAAATTAAAGTTAGATGTACACAACTAGATTTTAGCAAAAATACGTTATAATAAGACCATTTTTTTGCGCACGACAGTACACATGTTTAAACGCCTTAAAAATATCTACAATTTGATGTGTCCAATATGGTCGTCGCTTAAAAAATAAAAAAAATACCAGCCTGGCGAGTTTTAAATGGCGCACCATGTATATGATATTGACTTGAAATTTGGTACACCTTGTACACCTATTAGTCCAGTGCATTTAGATAAAAAAAAGAGCGTTATTACGGAAATACTTTGAACTAAAGAAATTTGAATGAAACCTTTTGCAGCAACGTACTCTAAAAATTTTAAAGTGTACCCATAAAATAAGTGTGCAAATATATATTACTTCCACGTCCAGTGGAAGTATAGTAACGACAAAAAAATTTTTTAAAATTTTTATTGTCCAAATAGGCTTAAAATGTCATGAAACGACGAGATTTGAAGTTTGAGCGAAAAAAAAAATTCTGTCTGTCGGTCTGTCTTTTTTTTGTGCGCACGTTTACTCTGGAACCGTTTAAGATATTGACTTGAAATTTGGTACACATATGTACTTTAACGAGATCTAGAACTAGATTATATTTTCATCTTGTTCCGTCGAAGGGTTGGGGGGTAAATTGGGGTAAATTTGGGGTAAATAGGTCAATCAAGCAGGTAACAGTCCATAAAATTGGTATTTAGTATATACAAGAGAAGCTAAGGTCTCAAAAAAATTTTTGGCATTAGCCACCCCCATTACCACCTCCACCCCCTTATTAAAGGGGATGAAAAAAAATTGTGATTTAGTGTATGTACAGGAACCAGAAACCTCAAAATATTTTTTTACTTCATCCACCCCCCACTATCACCCTCCATCACCACCCCCCACCCCACTACCGATGTGGGGTATCGTTTTATGGGTTTTTGGGGTAGAGGATTTCAAATATTATATTATTAAAGTTCCATAAACAATTATTTTCACATATAAAGTTTTTTCGTTGTGAGTGACTTGGATGGAGAATCTGGATGTGGAAGTAGTGATTCCTTGGGCAGCGGTTTTTTGATATTAAAATTGCAAAATTCAAAATGGCTAATTTAAACTTGAAAACGATACAAGTATCGTAAAAAAATACATAAAAATGTTCTACTTATTACAATACACACATTAAAATGAGAACACTGCCATAATGGTAAGAGATATGAAAAAAATGTACAAGCAAAGTTGTAGAGAATTTATTTCTCTACAAAAAAGTCAGGGAGAGTATACAGTGTCCGCCAAAAAGTCTGCACCATATGTTGTTCTTGACTTTCTGAAAAATTTTATTTTTGATAAAAGTTAGTGCATCTTCTTAAATGAAAAAGGGGCTACTCAAATGTGTGTTAGTCCTGGAACTTAGGTCGGAAAATTAATTTTTTTTGAAATTGTCTCAAGAGTAAACTACCTTTATTTTTGAAGATATCGAAAAATGTTATGTAAAGAAGTTACTTATAATCCAAAGTTGTATTCAGATATCAAATCTGGTTGTTTTATTTTAAAAATTAATATTTTCCACTTTTTTGCGCATAATTCCTGAAGTATATTTTTAAATATTCTTCTGTTATTAATATTTTCAGCCTAAGTAATGGATTAAAATCCATTTTGAAGGACTTTTTGCAATACTTTTTTGACCAAATTAATATTTTGGGAAAAAATGCTGAATTTCTTGGTGCATAGTTCTCTTTTTTTCTGGTGTTAACTTTTTCGAAATTTTTCAATACAAATCGCTAAAGGACCCCGCTCAGATCTTATGGGAAGTGGCCCCCGGTGAAATTGGCTGAATTTTTAATATGTTGTAGATTTCGACTTTCTGATCAAAAGCTCTCATGGGCCCAACTCGATCCTATGACTAGTTTCGAAAAAGTTAACACTGGAAGAAAAGACATGCACCAAGAAATTCAGCATTTTTTTCCAAAATATCCATTTGATTAAAAAGGTAATGATAAAAGTTCTTCAAAGTAGGTTTTAAGCTATTATTTAGGCTGAAACTATTAAATAGAGAGAATTATTAATAACAGAAAAATATTTAAGAATATAATTTAGGGATTATGCGTAAAAAAGGGGAAAATTTTTATTTTTAAAATAAAACAATCAAATTTGATATCTGGATATTACTTGAAAAAAGAGAAGACGAAAAAAAATGAATCCACATATCAGTCCAGATTTGAATGATTTTTTTATTAAGTAAATACTTTTTTACATTTTTTTCGTTTTCAGCTTGTACTTACGTGATGTGGTAAAACATGGGCATACGTTAAAAATAAGGTGAATATATTTTCTTTGTCTACTTTTTAATGAATTATATTTATAGGTTATAGGGAAATTAAAAAAATGTTCCTTTTCAATATTTTTCATCCAAATTATTATAAACACTTTTTTTTTGAACATAAAGTGTAGGGCAAGGGCATTGAACCGACAAAAATTTTCGCTAAAAATTATGAAATAAAAATGTTATCCTCGCCCAGTTAATTGAACCTTATTACCTAATGTAGATATTGAAGTCTGTTAAAAATATATTTCAATTATTTGAGTTATTTGTTCATTTTATACCGGTCTCAATATCGATATTAAGTAATAAGGTTCAATTAACGGGGCGACGCGACGGTGAAATTGTATTCCATAATTTTTATTGACCTTTTCTTGAAACGAATTAATTTTCAATTTATAGTCCACGCAAATTAGATGAAAAAATAGCGAATAGAAGAAAAAAAATCATATACAAATTATATTTGGGCCATGCATAGTTTATAGAGGTAGAAGTAAGGATCCAAAAAGTTCCCACCTCACCCGTTGATGGAAACACCCCTAGACAGGAGTTAGTTACGATTATTCTCATTTTTCTTCGAATCCGTCATTCTCACGAAAAACAGGTATAGGAACAAAAATATTCGTCATTAAATTCTACACATAAAAAGTTCTATGGTCGATTTGCGTATTCCCCACCGTTTTCTCGCTATCGGCGTTCATAGTAGGGGGTAGTTTAGAGCGCTTGGCAAAAAAACGGTGGTACGCGATTTTTCACAGCGAATATCTCCGAACGGCTACTTTGACGTCAAAAATGGTTATAATGAAACTTGTAGAGCGGATTCTCCTCTACAAAATTCATCTTGTTCTTTTCTTTTTTTATTATTATTTTTGTTGAATTTTCTCGCTTTTATCCACTTGTACTTCATAATTTTAATATTTATTATTTCTTTTCGCCCAAAAAAATTTCTCAGCAATCACCACAATAAGGAACATTTCATTTCGCTTCATTTCGCAGCTCGCCCAGAGGTTCACAGAGGAAGGAATTAATACGCTCATTGCGGAAGATGATGTCGACTTGCTCATCGTGCAAACTGTGATCGAGAAATGTCAGCAGTATGAGACATTTTCATCGTTGGACAGGACGTCGATCTTCTCGTGCTCATTATAGGCCTTTTTCCTCAACATAAAGACATTCGACTTTTTAGAGAATCCCGGGGAAACATAAAGGAGAGGATATACAGTTCTCGCGATTTACAGTCCTCGGATGTCTTGAGAAACTGTAAGGAAACTGTGCTGTTTGCACATGAATTTAGTGGTTGCGACACTACTTCTGCTTTGTTCGGTAAAGGTAAAGCACAAACTGTAACTATACTTAATAACAGAAGATATTTGGATGACATTGTGCCTATTTTAACAACCCTCAATCAACAAAAGAAGAAGTCGCAACTGCTGGAGAGCGTTTCACGATGGCGTTATATAAAGCTCCAGAGAAAGAAAAATCTTTAAATAGACATAGATTTCTCACATTCAATAAATTGGTTGGGAAATCAAGTAACGCTGTAGTATTATCGAGACTACCGCCAACGTCTGCCGCTTCTCATCAGCATTCTTATAGGGTTTTTCATCAAATTCAGTTATGGAGAGGAATAAACCTTGATCCGACACAATGGGGTTGGAAGAAAACTGACACCGTTCTTTCACCCATTTTTACACCTGAGGCAGCAGCTCCGTCTTCCGTTCTACAACTTATATCTTGCAACTGCAGGATGGGTTGCGGGAAACGATGCGGGTGTGTAAAAATAGGATTGCGCTGCTCAACCATGTGCTCCAACTGTCACGGACAAGGCTGCTTAAATTCACCTACCGAAGATGAGTTGATTGAAGAAAACCCTATCGACGACTGAAACTGACAATGACGACAGTGGAATAGGCCTACAGGAGAAACCACTTACAAAAAAAAAACGCACCGAGACCTCTACCTCATGGGTGGTGTGGAAACGAGGTCAGATTACAAAGTGCGTATCCTCGAAAAATGCGAGAAAATTCAACAAAAACAATAATAAAAAAAGAAAAGTACAAGATGAATCTTGTAGAGGAGAATCCGGTCTACAAGTTTCATTATAACCATTTTTTACGTCAAAGTAGTCGTTTCGGAGATATTCGCTGTGAAAAATCGCGTATCACCGATTTTTCGCCGAGCGCTCCAAACTACCCCCTACTATGAACGTCGATAGCGAGAAAACGGTGGGGAGTACGCAAATCGACCACAGAACTTTTTTTATGTAGAAATTAATGAAGAATATTTTCGTTCCTATACCGTTTTTCGTGGGAATGACGGATCTGAAGAAAAATGAGAATAACCGTAACTAAGTCCCGTCTGGGGGTAGTTTTTCGCCCCAAAAAGGTGTTTCCATCAACGGATAAGGTGGGAACTCTTCAGATCCTTAATTCTATTCCTATGAACTATACATAGCCCAAATATAATTTGAATATGAATTTTTCTCCTAAAAAGTCTAATTTGCGTGGACTATTAGGTACCCCATTGGTGACGATTTCGTAGTGTTCGCTTTCAGTGCCCACGACGTGAAAAAATTCTATTTTATAGGTTTTTTTTGTTTTTTTGGACAATTCTAGTAGATTGGACAACTTTAACAACTCAGATTATTCTTATTCTTATTATTATTATACATAATTAATGGAATTTCTAAATTTATCTAACTGGCCTGTATGAGTGTATGCTCTGCAAATTATTTATGCCACAGAAAATATTTGGGAAATATATATCTGTATACAATTATTATTAAACATGACTTGCAACTTTTCTTACCATAGCTAGAAGTTCCTGGTTTGCATCAACTTCATAATTCAATTTTTGTGCGAAAATAAGAGCCATTGACAATGTTACTGTATAAGATACAATGGCTATGGTAAATCCATCTAGTATAACAGAAATGATTAAAGAAAATTGTGGAACAGCTGGTTCTGGAAATCTAAAAATTAATATAAAACGGAAATTTTGCCTTAAAATATTAATATGGGCTTTTTAATTTAACCCCTTCAAACTCTATTTTTTTCTGTTAAGGGAAAAAATTAATTTTTTCTAAAAATCGGTTACAAATGGTGTTATGTGTAATATGCTTCACTTGATTATGCAAAATTTTGTATTCTTTTGAGAAAAAAAAATTGTGCATAATTATGCACAATTCTATTGGATTAACAATAAACCTTATGATAACTAAAAGAGAAATAAAGCAAAGTTAAAGTTTATTTTCATCTGATAATACAATATTTAGTTTATAACAATATAATTGTTGCTAAAAATACAACAAAAGTAAGAGAAAAATACAAAAATAAATAGTCCTGTACTAAAGTATACTGGATTATATTATTTGTTGGTGTGAAAATTAACGAAACAGTTTCTGTTTTTTGTTATGCACAAGCGTACCTGGCACTTTTTTCAAAAAAAATGCGTCTTTTTATTGCATTTATTATATTTACACCGCTTACCTTCTTGATACCCATCAAGAAATGGCAAGTGATCTACAGAATCATGTCGCAATTCTTCATTTAGATAGTTGTAGTGTTTAAAAAATTTAAAATTTAAAAATAATTTTAAAATAATTAATAATAACAATAATAATTATTATTATTTAAAATTATAAACTTGAATTAGTTCGTTAAAAACTTTCAATCTCTGAAATACAAAAATTAACCTCTAAATTTCAAACAATTGATTGAAGTGACTTGATACTGATTGTGCATTATTATGAACATCAAAAAATCAGCTGACATGGAATCACAATAATATTATAAAATAATCATATATCTATACTAAGTGGCTCCTTATACATTTGTCTTGCAATTGCAGCATGAATTTGTCATACTGGTATGCAGTAAACTATTCAATTACTAATAAATTTAGTGTACTTCACCAGGCTTCCATTTACTTGTGGACGCCATGTTTTCTGAACAAATAGTTTTGTTTGGTTTTGATCAGAACTACCTCTGCTGGATATGTAACCAGTAACACTTTATGTGCACAATTGTGCGTAAATCGTCAAATGCACTAAATTTATATTTGGAAAGCGCATATATTGCGCGTGTAAATTAAGTGTGCATAATTATGACCATAGGGTCTGAAGGGGTTAAAATAAATCAGATCAAAGGTACTCAAATAAGGTTTTTTGCAGATTCCGGTTCATAAAAATGTCCTCTACAACATCCCAACTAGCAATTTGGTATTTTATAAAAGCTGCAGAAATGTTTCCAACACAAATTTGATAAAACAACATTAGTCTCAGAAACACTTTAAAAACGTAATTACGACAGCTACAAATGTAAAATTGGCACCATCTTATAAAACAGTTTAGTCATTGTTGATATTTTGTAAAAGCTATTGCAACCATTACAAAATAATTGTATAAACAATTCCGCAGGCTCTAAGAATATTCAGTATCGCCACTATAAAACAGTTTTATTTAAGCTTCATTTAATTGTGTTATAAAACAGTAGCGGTCTGGGTATCTAGGGCTTAGTCAGCATTTTACAATAAACATTCAAACTCAGTTCGTCACCGATTTGAATGTTTTTGCTTCGCATGTATATAAGCGCATTACGTACTCAAAAAACCCGGTCGGCATTTGCCGACTCGCCGTCCTGGCCAGACCGCCACTGTTATAAAGCACATACTTCACTGTTGTTATTGCTATAAAACACCAATAAAATAAAACAATTTCTTAAATGTATTCAAAAAATCGCATACATATACTTACAAATATATAATATGCTGATCTTTGTCAGTGATTTTACTGAATAATGGATAAGAACTTACTTAATAATTATTTTAGAGACGTTGTTAACCCATACAGCTTGCAATTTTTGATGCGAAGGATATTTTACTGTGAATTATGCCATGTGTTTTTGATGAATTTTAAGTGTCCCTCATGTTTAGTGAAGGTTTCTAATATTTTTTGTAATTTTATAAAAATCAATTTCACATTTAAAAATTTTTTTGTAATGAAACTTAATGCCAATTTATTTTAATCATCATAATTTGATAATTAGCACATATTAATTGCCATAAATATTAATAAAAATGTGATTTTTGAACTTTTTATGTCGTCATATTTACGACCTCGAATGCTAGTCTCATGAAATGGCTTCCTTCTATAAAATACTTTTGTGTTAAACACAAACATTTTAAGGTTATTAAACTATAAGCGATTCTTACAAAACATCTATAAAATAATGTGTCTTAAATGTGATGGTCTTGTGACAGGGCCGTATCTTAAATGAAAAATATAACAATTTTTTTTCACAAATGTCTTATTTTGCATTTTTGTTATAACTTAGAAGAAAAATAATTGTAAAAATAACCAGAACAAACATTTTGATAAAAACTGTGATTATCGTTAAATTGCGTATTCAGTTTTTATTTTAACAGCTTTGCTCATTTTGTCAAAATTTTCACTAGTAATCTCCCTGCACAGTGCTTGAAAAATTTCTGGTAATTAATTAAAGCACGTGGGGAATTCTGTAAGAAAATTTCACTCCTAAATTAAATGAAAAAATAAACATAAGAATGACAGTTAGATTAGGTTATGTTAGTAAGCTGTGTACTACATAGAAAGGTTGGGTTGATCCTTTGAATATAGAGATAAGGAAGGAGGACAGTTCAAATAAGAAGCGATGGAAATGTATGTAGAATTTTGATTATTGGTTGATCAATATGGCGGGATCGTAACGGTTTTTGTAGTATTGGAATTACTTCTTCATGCAGAACTTTTTATAAAGTATAAAATTTTCTGATAACTCACTAACAAAAACTAGGCGGGCAAACATATTTACTGTTAGACATTGCAGAGATAAAAACGAAATTTAAAATTTGAAAAATTATACGTGTAAAGTAAAATATTCCAATACGGTTCTGCCCATTTAGTTAGAGCCCACTTCATCTCAGAAAAAAGCTGCATACTGAGACAGTATTAGTGCAATTTGCATAATTAACCTAAAAATTGTTTTTTAAAGTTTTTTCCATTGTCCTAGATCTGATATTTTTTCTTTCTACTTTAGCACGCACTATCTACACCAGTCTGCTCAGTGTTAGATATAAGTTCTGATGAAATATAAACACACAGCTGACACAGGAAATCAATTGTTTCAAATATATTTTATATTTTATTGCATAGTTCACGTAAACAATTTTATTTTGTAACTATTTTATTGCTCTTGCCATATTGCAGTAGATTGCAACACTATATAATAATTATATGTAACAGACTCTGGAACAACAATTTCCTTTCAATAGCAAAACTGTCCCAAATAGTTCTTTAATATAATTGTTTTATAAGATAATAGAAAACAACTATAAAATAATTTTAATATATATTTATAATGGTGTTGAAAATACTGCTGAACGTTACTAAAAAAGCACTATAAAATTATTTAGTTTTATAAGCTGAAAAAATGTTTTATAGCTTAGTCACGGAAACGTTTCTAAAATAATTTCTTAACTGCTTTATAAGATATTTTATAATTTTGCTGTAAAAAGTTTTAATGATAAATTTATAAAACAGTTCACCTACAGACAACCAAATAGTGTTTTCTTTAACTCTAATATAATCAATTAGCATTTTAGAAGCATTAATAAAATAACAATAAAACAAAAAAATTGTATAACATTTAAATTATAAAACAAATTTGCTGGTTGGGATATTAAAAACGGACGGCGTGACAACTTTCTAAACTGGCCAAGCTCCCTTAGCTGTATTATATCTTCACCCCCTAAAAATCAATATCCTTTTATATCTTTATGAAATATATACAGGGTATCCTAAAATTTCCGTCACATCAGATTATGACAGTTTATGCACAGATATGAAAACATTAAGTTCCTCTAGACATGTGTCCGGAAATGCATGCTTTCTAAGGGAGAGAGCCCTTTGAAGGTGGTGCCCTCTAGAGCAGGTTTTTATTTAGTATCAATAAGGGCTATCATTTTATGGCATTGGCCAAAATGAAGTCCAACCAAGGGCGCAGGGAAGGGGGGCCGCCCTCCTTTATAATTCAATCCTGTCCTTTCTTATAATTTAACCTTCATATTAACACATTTTGTTAACAAATATGGATAAAAACGACGTATTACATCACTAGAAGAAAATGGGTTAAAACATTTGGTTATTGCGGAAAATGAGTTATTTTGTTAGACAGGTGACTGGCAATTTGGGAACGACACTATCTGGCTCTCGATTAAAATAAACTTTTACTCAATCTTCATCTAACATGATTTCGTGTGCATGTTGTGGTCTAACGAAATCTTTTCAGTAAAATCAATATTAAGGTCACTTCCAATTAAACCTGAAATAATAATAGAACATTCTACCTACAAGCCAAAACATGAATTCTTATGAACAAAATAATGTTTGCAAATTTCAAAATGTTATGTCTAGATCTGTTCTTCCATATTGTTTAGGCTGAGGTGTGGAAACTTCCAGATACATGCTATAGGAGCTTCAAATTTTGAATATAGATATGGCTGACCTCAAATCCACTAGAACATTATGAAATTAAAAAAAAATCAAACCGACGCGACGACTCCAATAAAGCGGCCGAAAGCTGTATAGAAAAACACGGACATTTTGCTAGTCGAATATAGAAGAGATATTTTGATGATGGTCACGGATACAAAATATTTGTCCCATCTTATAATAAATTTAGCAAGACAAAGGCAACATTTAAAAATTAAATTAAAACACAAAAATGTTAATTTTAAACTAAATAAATGTATTACCCATTTGGAATTTCTCCGACTGTTGTGATGTTATATATTTCTGGCAAGTGACAGTATTTGGAAATTAGTGTTCCCAATACCACAGCAATTAGTTCAATTGGTATTGGAATAACTGACTTTCTTGCTACCATGGGCTGAAAAAAATCAAAGTTTATGCAGCAATAGCCTGATACTATGACTAAAGAGATAGTATCATATTTCAAGAGTATATCTAAGATTACTAAGATATTACAATTTACGAACCTTTATACATTCATTATTAACAGACGAAACAAAAATGGTAACAGCTGATATTGTCAAAGCTGCATAATTTACATTTCCAATTTCGTAGATTATTGCCCTTATAGTCTAAAAACACACATATTATGATAATTATAACCTAATCGTTATGAAATAAAACAGTCTGAACTCACATTCCATATCACAAAGTAGCCTTTAAATTTGGGTATCTTTAGTCCTAAGAGTTCTTTAATTTGTGAAGTTAAAACTTGTATAGCTGCACCCGTTGTAAATCCACTCACCAATGTTTCTGAAAGTAATGCACTTACAGCCCCTAATCTGAGTGCACACATTGCTAACTAAAACATAATTAAATATTTATTTACAGTCGAATAAATGAATACATATATTAACGAGTAATATAATATTAATTTTATAAATTTTAAGAATGAAGCAGGCGCGCATTTAGGGGGAGGGGAGTTTCGACATCCCCCCCCCCCCCTCCTCAGGTGTGGCTAGTGATATATGACATGCTAAATTAAATATAGTGTACTACTACTCATTGGTGTATGTGATTTCATATAATAAAAACATTCGAACTGTTATGATATAACTGCTGACTCAGGACAAGGATTAGGACCAGGCAGTCATGCAGTCTTTATATGATAGCAGAGTGAAGTACAACAGTAAAGAGAATTTGTTTTATTTAAACAAATTTAAGTGATTGTTCATTGAAACTTCCAGAAATAACTTTAGCTTTCTAATAATGTCTTAGGTTCGAATCGACCCCTCAACAAAATCCTAGGTCCACCACTGTAATGAAGTGAAGTGATAATCTCACAGATAAAAATAATGTTTTAAATCAAGAATCCTTTGTTTCATATATATGCAAATAAATTAATTTATCATATAAAAAAATACTTTTAATATTTTAAATAATAAGTTTGTAATAAACAAATTTATTTTATTTACAAGCTCTTTATTTTTTACCAAAACTATTTGTTTTATATAAGGAATTTATATCTTTGCGTAGGTATATATAAAACAAAGGATTCTCGATTCAAAACATTATTTTATCTGCAAAAGTGATTCAGGTCTTAGTAGCAGATACATATATAGATCCTATAGACGTACTAAAGAGAAGGCCAAATTATTCTATTTTATTATGCGTCACTCAACTGATATAAATTTCATTTAGATTGTAGGATTTATACAGGTAGGTAAAGTTGACAATTTTTCAACCCAGAGGTGGGTCGAGGAAACTTTCCACATTTGATAAAAGTCTGTAAAAGTCATTAAATAATATAATTGTATGCACTTATTTGGTATCACAACGAAGCTTGCATCACCACGAATCAGATTTCACCATAAAATAGCCTATCCATATACCCAATGGAAAGTTAGAAGGAAAACTTCCTGGAAACTCCGGAGGCTTCCAGGAAATTTTCCTTCTAACTTTCCATTGGGTATATTGATAGCCTATGTTATGGTGAAATCTGATTCGTGATAATGCGAGCTACATTTTGATACCAAATAATTATATTATTTACATGACTTTTACAGACTTTTATCAACTACCTCAGATCATTAACGACGCTCTCTCAGGACCTGATTTCAATTATTCACTGACAATGAGGGCTTTTACATCTTTGGATTATTGCGATTTTTGCATAAAAAAATCCCTATCGAAGATTTCTCTCCGACGGGATTAGAATTTGACGTGATTTTGATCTGTTTATTTATACAGTGATAAGTGGTCTGACGTCTTTTGCATAAAAAAAAACCTATCGAAGATTTCTCTCCAACGGGATTGGAATTTGAGGTGAATTGTATGTATTTACCTACTAAATGGTCTCTGTACTTAAAGATTTCTGGAGAAATCGCATTTCTGGAGAAATCGCATTTCTGGAGAAATCGCATAAAGAATACCATTTATTTAATAAGTATGAAATAATACAGTATAATGTGAAAGAATTACGCCTCCCTAACTAAGGCAAATTACTTTTTAACCATACAAGAGCGTTTGCGAGGATTTAATGCAAGACTTTTAAAAAGAATTTAAAAATTTTGTATTTTGGTAATTATGGCTGACTGAAAATAATATAAAAATATTTTACTAAAAAAATTTTGGTTCGCTTATGAATAGCTTAAAGGTCCCAGATCGTGATTTTATCATTCACGGGACGGAGTTCGACTAATACAAGAATTTCGTCCAGTCTTACGACATACTTGTCCCCATGCAGGTTCGATATAGGAAAAATGACAGTGAGTCGCCTTCGGACGACTTTTGGGCAAAATGGACTTTTGAGTTCTTTTGTGCACAAGGCGGTTTTCTCTCTCTTTACTATTTGGCTTTCCTACCATCGCTTTGTATTGATCGCCCAACGCACTCGACCAAATTATGAGTCGCTGGGTGAATCCAAACTTGTTTTATACGAGAAATCGGCCTTGTCCATTTTCATTGATTTTTCGCCAATTTTTGCTTATAGGCATTACGCCGCTTTTGCCAAATTCATCGGTTTCGCCTTTTTGATACATTGCCTTGTTAAAATTGTATAGTCAGTATTTAAAATAGGGTATATAATGACTGTACCTCCATGGTCAATGCCTTCAGCGGAGGAATTAAAGTTGAAAATATTTTGAATATTTTCAAAGTACTTTTTTGGCGTACTTTTTAAAAAGTATGTGATTCATTTTTCCATGACCACCATATACTTTCACTCTCATATCCTGGACCAAAATATATTTTCCTAAGTAAAAATTCGGTGTTTCTTCGAATTTTTACCCGGTTATGCCTAATGTCTTATCGAACTCATAACGGTTCTTTTAGACTAGTTTGTGGCTCTGAAGTCTCTCAGACTCTTGAAAATATCCTTAAATGAATTTTTTGCCTAAGTCAAATTTTTATTTTTGGCTTCGACTTAGGTCAATTCTGGAAGGTTCTACAACATTAACCGACATCTAAGGCCTATAAAAATCCAGCAGTGTATAAGCAATTCTTTCAATTCCATTTCACATACATAATCCCCAGGATTAAATTATTTTGAGACATATCCAAAAAACCTTTAAAAAGCGGCAAAGTAACCCCGATACACAATAGCATGTCCTATAATCTCCAATGCAGCTATTGAAAATGTTGGAAAATGTTCTGTTGTTGCAGTTTTAGAATGTATAACAATATAAAAGCACTTTCTTTTAGCAATATTATATCGTCAATATATTTCTGTAACATTCATTTGTTTGGCTCAATAAGTTTTCTACATACAGTTTTTTTTTCAAATTAATTACTTCCTAACCATTACAGAAGATTGTTTTCAACTTTAAAAAATGTTCAACCTGTGTTTTTTTTATGTGATCAACTGATCAATTATTAAATTAGCTTGAGCGATTTCTATGATTTTTTTGCAAAGATGGATGCGCTAGTGATAATAAACAACACTTTACAATAATATATTTTTTGCAAACTATAGGGTAATATCGCTCGGCGGTAATCTTTTCATCAAGCTGCGACCAGCACATAGTGGGCAGGACTGTCAATAACTAGACAAAATTAAAATTTCTTCGGATTTGCATTAAAATTGGTAGTTAGACATTTTCGGAGTAGCTGATAACTAATCCGATATCAAAAGTTAATAATTCCATAAGGCGAATCCAATATGACTGGCATAATTGTAAACTTCTAGCAAGCAGAGTGAGTATTTTGTTTCACCTGCGAGTAGAGAAAAAAAACCTAATTTTCATGCCCAATAAAACACATCTACTCATTTGGTTAGAGAAATTAAATAAACCCAGTGGCGGCTGGTGAA
This sequence comes from Rutpela maculata, assembly GCA_936432065.2. Classification (NCBI taxonomy): domain Eukaryota; kingdom Metazoa; phylum Arthropoda; class Insecta; order Coleoptera; family Cerambycidae; genus Rutpela; species Rutpela maculata. Next base: position 59,575,844 of record OW386291.2, on the reverse strand, counting down.
ATTTCAATTTTTTTTTCTCGTCTGTGGCACATGGGACCCATACGAAATATGGGAAATAACATCTAGAGAAGCACTTCTCTAATGACCCCTAAAAAATTTTGAAAAAGCAGTTTGCAAAAAAATTTTTGAAAATTCGGTAGCCTCCCCTGAGTCTAGGGACTCCTGTTTATTTTTATTTTTTTTGTCATATGTATTTGACTTGACTACAACAATAGATTTTGGAGTTTATGAAAATATTTTCATTACTAACTGAGATACAACGAATTGAAATATTGTAATTTGTTAAATTGTAAATTACAAAATTTCAGTTCATTGTATTTCAGTTAGTAATGAAAATATTTTCATAAACTCCAAAATCTGTTGTTGTATTTTTATGAAAAGTCAAATGCATATGACAAAAAAAAATAAAAATAAACAGGAGTCCCTAGACCGAGGGGAGGCTAACGAATTTTCAAAATTTTTTCGCAAACTGCTTTTTCAAAATTTTTTAAGGGTCATTAGAGAAGTGCTTCTCTAGATGTTTTTCCCATATTTCGTATGGGTCCCATGCGCCATAGACGAGAAAAAAAATATTGAAATTTCACCAGCCGCCACTGAATAAACCACACCACCTACCGTACGAATATTATTTTCTTGTGTTATATTTACATAAGGCATATCGCCTTTATGTTATTTTTTCGCAAAATATCACTTATTCAAATACTGTAGACTGTAGACCTGTAGACTGACCTGGAAGATGGCCACAGTAAATGTTACTGTACTGGCTACTTGAACAGGGCTATATCCAGTTTCAATTAATGGATCTACTGTTAGATTGGTACTTCTTGCTTTAAAATAAGATGGATCGCTATATTCTAAAACTGTTTTTCCTGTCATTAAACAGACCACTGCAAACGTACCTAAAATATATGTTGGCAGTAATAAATACATAAATAAGTAAATAAATAAATAAGTAAATAGGTAAATGAATGACAAAACTTATGAATAAGAAGTAAATATGCAAATAACCATATAAGGAAATAAATAAATAAATAGATAACTAGATAGGAAATTAATAAATCAGTAAGCGAATGCATGAATAATTGGACAATGCATGTATATGGGACAATGAAATAGAAAAATATTGTCATATTGACAAAAACTTTGACGCAAGTTGGCTCAAATATATCGTTTTCAAATTTAAATTCTACCCAAAATCTAGTGAAAAAATCAAATAGTTCCAATCCACATCGAGTAGAAATTCTCTGAATATTGAAAAATACTGCGAAGGCATGAGTTATTTTAGAATGTGATCCTCTGTATTCAATTTGTACCGGCAAAACCACCCTTCTATATGATTTGGTAGTAGGTATATTGTAGCGGGAAAAGTGCATACCTATGTAGAATTAACTCAAAGTAATTACTGAAAGAAATTGACCACAGATTATGCAATTCTAAAATATGCAGACTTTGCAAAGAATCCTTAAGATCCTTAAGAGTAGAATTGATTATAAATGTAAAGAAAAATTGAAAAACTCCCAAATTGCATTCGGTATAAATTCGCCGAATATCGATAAAACCTGCAATGCTATATCGTCATGATAATTTGAATTCAATTTCTACAGGCAAAATTCACCCTTCATATTATTTAAAATATAACAGAAAAGGCAGGTTTACATAAAATAAGTACTGCAGGCAAGGAGTTTGAAAATAATAAATTTTAAGAGCTCAAACTACCCTACATATAATGAAAAATTGTAATGCACCCATCCCACCTAAAAATATGCTGAATATCGGAATAACATCAAAGTCATTTATGCCTTTTTCACTCATAGCATTGTCGAATTCGCCTACGGCTCGTGCGACATAAATTCCCATTCGTGACAAAGTATCACTTTACAATTTGTTGCATAAATAACTATTTTCTACTACCGTGCGTAAAGTACTTACTTTACCCATGCGTAAATTTAAAATTTACGCACTAGTGCGTAAAACAAAAAATTGCGTATTGGAGCCTATAATGATCATATTTTATTTTTAAAGGTTAAAAATTAATTATTTAATTTTATGTAGGTAGTTCATTTATTTATTATCATTGGTATATTATTATGAAATTTTTCAGTAAGCACGGCGCCGCCACCCTTAAAAGGCTTTGTATATATGGAATATTGGCTTGGTCCACAAATAAAACACGTATTCATTTTCTTATTAATGAGTTAAGGTAAAAGAGAAAATAAGCATTAAATTATAGTTTTAAAAATTACAAACGTCGACTATACGAAGGAAGCGGGTAGAAAATGATCACCGCGTGACGAAGCAACTGTCGATTTGGCTCCGCCTAGATGCGCAATGTCGTACCTTTAATTCTTTGTATCATGATTGGCAAGTGTAAAATAAAGAGAAAAGAGTGAAATAAAGAAATTTTCCCTACGATCACTACTGTAAATAGTAAACAACACACTACCTGTCATCTATGTAAGTTGAATTTTATATTTTTACAGTTAATTATTTTTTATATATTGTAAACAAAACGCACTGTAAACAAATCGCACGGTAAACAAAAAGCAGGTGGCTTGTATCGCTAACGCGGGGTTTAAGAAAACGAATGCGCCTACGTAATTTTCAAACGCTGTCAAAACTGACATAATATTTGTTGATAATATTGTTGACTAGTAAACTAAATAGATAAATAAATATGATCGTAGGTAAAGTATAGTACATAATTCGAGTTGTAAAGCAATTACGCACTCGCCGGCGTAACTTTTCCATTCGTGTGTAATATGCTTTTTACGACACTCATTATGTAATGTACTATTATTTCACAGTGTGAAATAAAACTTATTGACTTCTATGGAAACAGCAATAGAATTTAATCTATTTTTACAAAATCATATTGTTTTCTAATTTCGAATGGCGATACAAATTTTATATATAACTCGAAACTAAAATGTGTTTTTTTTACTCGTGTGGTTGATAGCACTCGCCTTCGGCTCGTACTATACGTACTATAAATGCCCCACTTGTAAAAAAAAAACCCCTTTTTGGCCACTTTTTATACTATTTTGTACCTACCGCTAAAATAGTCATTAATGCAACAAGTGTGTAAAGTGATACTTTTTTCACCAAGGGCAGATTTACGGGGGGGTAATGAATTACAAAGATATAAAAAAAATTATTGGCGAAATTAATAATTTGAAACTGTTTTTAATTAGTTGTTTTCCAAATATTATTTTGTTTTTATATTTATTTGTTTCATTTGATAAACTGTATTTACTTTCCATAATAGTAGTTTCTCTCATTTTAAATCATGTTTGAAAACTATTTTCCCAACTTAGAAATGCCTGAAATACATTTACGGAAAAAATATATCTACTTAGTAAAAAATATATCTACTTTTGTGGCGCGTTTTTCTTCCAGTTGCCTTGTGCACTCGACAAGTGGAAACGTCACTTTAGCGCTTGAGCTTTTTTAGCAGATTTTTTTCAGATTAGCTCGGACGCCACCTTTACAATTTTCACGTGGGGCAAAGGTCCCACACTAGCCTCTTAATACAGCCTGTTGCAGTAGGGCTGGGATAGCTGCAGTGAAGAAACGGTAACTCCAGAGGTCGATAAGGAAGTTCAGACTATCACAGACACACAGCAGTAAAACTCAGATTAAAAAAAAATAACAGTGTTTATTAAATAAAACCTACTATCTACAAATCTATCAAAATACTTAGTTAAGGTTAATAGTCAGTTTTATAATATTATCAAAGTACCAGTTTTAGGCTACCCAGGTGTAAAAACGACTTTACTGCGGAATTAAAAGACGGTTAGCGGGGTGTGAGGCAAGCAAATGGTGATGCGTTAAAGCAAACTAGTGAGAATGGGCAAACGGTGACAGCTACCAAGCAAGAAAGCACAATCACAAACTACCAAATTGTGTATATCTCATGCAAATATTGCTAGCTTAATAGTTACAGACTTGGGTCGTAGTGTATATTAAACAGAATAAATCAAACTATAATAATAACAGTGAATAATAAAAGACCAAACTTTTATAAGTACGACTAATAACACGCTTCACACAATTTATCTGATTCATCAAAGTGCCTGGACAATGGTGCAAAGACGCGTTTTTATAGTCTTAGGACGGACAGAAATGATTAACCACTTTACGACTAACTGAACACGCTTCACACAATTTGTCTGATTCATCAAAGTGCCTGGACAATTGTGCAAAGGCGTATTGTTCTAGTCTTAGGACGGACAGAAATGATTAAACACTTTATGATTAACTGAACAGCCTTCACACAATTTGTCTGATTCATCAAAGTGCCTGGACAATTGTGCAAAGGCGTGTCTTTCTAGCCTTAGAACGGACAGAAATGATTAACACTTTATGACTAACTGAACACTCTTCACACAATTTGTCTGATTCATCAAAGTGCCTGGACAATTGTGCAAAGGCGTGTCTTTCTAGTCTTAGAACGGACGCAGAATAATTAATTAATTAATGACTGACAGAAGAACACGCTTCATACCATTTGTCTGATTCATCTAAGTGCCTGGACAATGGTACAAAGACGTATCTTTATAGTCTTATAACAGACGCAGAAATTATTAAACAGTTTATAGCTAACAGGGCACGCTTCATACCATTTGTCTGATTCATCTATGTGCCTGGACAATGGTACAAAGACGCGTCTTTATAGTTTTGAAATAATTAAACAGGTTTCGGACACAGAATAACAATGCAAAAATATAATTAATAAATGTCTTAGTACATCTTTTCACATTCACCAAACTCTATATAAAGAGTCTACCAAATGATCAAAGTTCGCACTTGCGACAGTAAAACACTTAGAACAATTTACACCGACTACCAAGTCTGTTAACTTAAATTATAAATAATTTTACCTACGATCACTACTATAAATAGTAAAAAACATACTACCTGCCATCTATGTAAGTTGAATTTTAGATATTGTAAACAAAACGCACTGTAAACAAATCGCACGGTAAACAAAACGCACGGGACACGCAATTATAGGTGGCTTATATCGCTGACGCGGGGTTCAAAACAACAAATGCGCCTACTTAATTTTCAAACGCTGTCAAAACTGACATAACATTTGTTGAATAATATTGCTGACTAATAAACTAAATCCAGATTTTACTAAATAACTAAATAAATATGATCGTAGGTAAAGTATAGTACATAATTCGAGTTGTAAGGCAATTACACACTCATGGAAATATGCACTCGCCGCTACGCGGCATCGTGCGTAATTTGCTTCTTACATCATTCATTACGTAATATACTATAACTTACTCCTAATCACTTTGCTAGCCTGCCTCGGAGGACGATGTTAAACCGAGCACTACTCAAGACGGAATGAATTTCTCCAGCCCGGTTCTCTAGTATTATTTGGGCGAGAGCGCTTGGTTGGAGAGGGGGTAAGCGCAGACTGAATGTGCGGTGAGTTCACGGGAAATAACTAAGTCGTTAGAATATTTCGTGATTTGAATTTACAACTAAAATCACAAGTCCGAAAATAATTAACTGATAGAAATATTTCCAGGTTTGCCTGTCAAACGACTAAGTTAGAAATATTTTATTCCGCGGATTCAGTAAAATTTCTAAGTCCGAAAATAATCAAATGATAGAAATATTTCCATGTTTGCCTGTCAAACGACTAAGTTAGAAATATTTTATTCCTCGGTTTCAGTAAAATTTTCTAAGTCCGAAAATAATTAAAAGACAAATAAAAATCACAAGTCCATTTAAAATTAAATGACAAAAAATATTTCATACCTGAGGTACCTGCTTGACGTCGCGTGCTAACGATCAGTACGGTGCGTGGAGAACTGACTGACTTTCACCTCGCGTCGCAGTGTATAGCCAGCCCGTGGGCGTGGAGAGGGTAGGCCTGCGCGCGGTGAATACCTATTCGCTTGCAGCAGCTTTTAGTTTACACATTCAGAATGCATTTTATATTACGGATTTTTATTAGCAATTTAAATATAAACTGATAACATTATTCTGATGCTGAAGGCAGTAAAATAAACAATTGAAATCAGGAACTTATAATATACAGAATTTACTAGAAAACAAACTAGTATTTCTAGGTGACTAGTATGAAAGACAAAGTTTTTAAAATTAAATATATGGACATGACATGGTTCTAATACAGGGTGTACAAAGAAGCAATTTTAACGGACAGAATTGCATAGCAAATTTTGCTTCGTTACACTTTAAAAAAGAATAAAATAAACGCTTGATAAAAAGAAAATGTTTTAAATTTTATTTATTGCTTAATTTTAATGCTGCATTTATTCAAAAATCGTACTCATCCGGGAGTTTACCCCCCCATGACAGAAAGCTAAATCCGCCCTTGTTTTTCACGAATGAAAATTTTGTCGCACGAGCGAGTTCGAGTTCGACAATCCCACGAGTGAGAAAAGGAATTTTACTTACTAATTGCATACAATATTTCTTCTACTATCAAAATGGTGACAAAAAAATACGTGTATAAATTAAAATATAAACAATCTGCTTTAAGCCCTAGTGCTTCAAATAAAACACTTTACGCACTAGTGCGTAAAGTGAAATAATGAAATAGGAAGATAGTTGTTTAAAAAATATATAAATGAAACATCAATATTATAAATAATTCAAACATTATTGTTAAAGAACACTGATGAAAAATTTCATAATAATATACCAATGATAATAAATAAATGAACTACCTACATAAAATTAAATAACTAATTTTCAACCTTTAAAAATAAAATATGATCATTATAGGCTCCAATACGCAATTTTTTGTTTTACGCACTAGTGCGTAAAGTGTTTTATTTGAAGCACTAGGGCTTAAAGCAGATTGTTTATATTTTAATTTATACACGTATTTTTTTGTCACCATTTTGGTAGTAGAAGAAATATTGTATGCAATTAGTAAGTAAAATTCCTTTTCTCACTCGTGGGATTGTCGAACTCGAACTCGCTCGTGCGACAAAATTTTCATTCGTGAAAAACAAGGGCGGATTTAGCTTTCTGTCATGGGGGGGGGGGTAAACTCCCGGATGAGTACGATTTTTGAATAAATGCAGCATTAAAATTAAGCAATAAATAAAATTTAAAACATTTTCTTTTTATCAAGCGTTTATTTTATTCTTTTTTAAAGTGTAGCGAAGCAAAATTTGCTATGCAATTCTGTCCGTTAATATTGCTTCTTTGTACACCCTGTATTAGAACCATGTCATGTCCATATATTTAATTTTAAAAATTTTGTCTTTCATATACTAGTCACCTAGAAATACTAGTTTGTTTTCTAGTAAATTCTGTATGTTATAAGTTCCTGATTTCAATTGTTTATTTTACTGCCTTCAGCATTAGAATGATGTTATCAGTTTATATTTAAATTGCTAATAAAAATCCGTAATATAAAATGCATTCTGAATGTGTAAACTAAAAGCTGCTACAAGTGAATAGGTATTCACCGCGCGCAGGCCTACCCTCTCCATGCCCACGGGCTGGCTATACACTGCGACAAAGAATATTTACGTTCGTTAATTAACGTAAATATTCTGCGACGCGAGGTGAAAGTCAGTCAGTTCTCCACGCACCGTACTGATCGTTAGCACGCGACGTCAAGCAGGTACCTCAGGTATGAAATATTTTTTGTCATTTAATTATAAATGGACTTGTGATTTTTATTTGTCTTTTAATTATTTTCGGAAAATTTTACTGAAACCGAGGAATAAAATATTTCTAACTTAGTCGTTTGACAGGCAAACACGGAAATATTTCTATCATTTGATTATTTTCGGAGTTAGAAATTTTACTGAATCCGCGGAATAAAATATTTCTAACTTAGTCGTTTGACAGGCAAACCTGGAAATATTTCTATCAGTTAATTACTTTCGGACTTGTGATTTTAGTTGTAAATTCAAATCACGAAATATTCTAACGACTTAGTTATTTCCCGTGAACTCACCGCGCATTCACTCTGCGCTTACCCCCTCTCCAACCAAGCGCTCTCGCCCAAATAATACTAGAGAACCGGGCTGGAGAAATTCATTCCGTCTTGAGTAGTGCTCGGTTTAACATCGTCCTCCGAGGCAGGCTAGCAAAGTGATTAGGAGTAAGTTATAGTATATTACGTAATGAATGATGTAAGAAGCAAATTACGCACGAATGGAAAAGTTGCGCACGATGCCGCGTAGCGGCGAGTGCGTATTTCCATGAGTGCGTAATTGCCTTACAACTCGAATTATGTACTATACTTTACCTACGATCATATTTATTTAGTTATGTAGTAAAATCTGGATTTAGTTTACTAGTCAGCATCAACAAATATTATGTCAGTTTTGACAGAGTTTGAAAATTAAGTAGGCGCATTTGTTGTTTTGAACCCCGCGTCAGCGATATAAGCCACCTATAATTGCGTGTCCCGTGCGTTTTGTTTACCGTGCGATTTGTTTACAGTGCGTTTTGTTTACAATATCTAAAATTCAACTTACATAGATGGCAGGTAGTGTGTTTTTTACTATTTATAGTAGTGATCGTAGGTAAAATTATTTATAATTTAAGTTAACAGACTTGGTAGTCGGTGTAAATTGTTCTAAGTGTTTTACTGTCGCAGGTGCGAACTTTGATCATTTGGTAGACTCTTTATATAGAGTTTGGTGAATGTGAAAAGATGTACTAAGACATTTATTAATTATATTTTTGCATTGTTATTCTGTGTCCGAAACCTGTTTAATTATTTCAAAACTATAAATACGCGTCTTTGTACCATTGTCCAGGCACATAGATGAATCAGACAAATGGTATGAAGCGTGCCCTGTTAGCTATAAACTGTTTAATAATTTCTGCGTCTGTTATAAGACTATAAAGATACGTCTTTGTACCATTGTCCAGGCACTTAGATGAATCAGACAAATGGTATGAAGCGTGTTCTTCTGTCAGTCATTAATTAATTAATTATTCTGCGTCCGTTCTAAGACTAGAAAGACACGCCTTTGCACAATTGTCCAGGCACTTTGATGAATCAGACAAATTGTGTGAAGAGTGTTCAGTTAGTCATAAAGTGTTAATCATTTCTGTCCGTTCTAAGGCTAGAAAGACACGCCTTTGCACAATTGTCCAGGCACTTTGATGAATCAGACAAATTGTGTGAAGCGTGTTCAGTTAATCATAAAGTGTTTAATCATTTCTGTCCGTCCTAAGACTAGAACAATACGCCTTTGCACAATTGTCCAGGCACTTTGATGAATCAGACAAATTGTGTGAAGCGTGTTCAGTTAGTCGTAAAGTGGTTAATCATTTCTGTCCGTCCTAAGACTATAAAAACGCGTCTTTGCACCATTGTCCAGACACTTTGATGAATCAGACAAATTGTGTGAAGCGTGTTATTAGTCGTACTTATAAAAGTTTGGTCTTTTATTATTCACTGTTATTATTATACTGTTTGATTTATTCTGTTTAATATACACTACGACCCAAGTCTGTAACTATTAAGCTAGCAATATTTGCATGAGATATACATAATTTGGTAGCTTGTGATTGTGCTTTCTTGCTTGGTAGCTGTCACCGTTTGCCCATTCTCACTAGTTTGCTTTAACGCATCACCATTTGCTTGCCTCACACCCCGCTAACCGTCTTTTAATTCCGCAGTAAAGTCGTTTTCACACCTGGGTAGCCTAAAACTGGTACTTTGATAATATTATAAAACTGACTATTAACCTTAACTAAGCATTTTGATAGATTTGTAGATAGTAGGTTTTATTTAATAAACACCGTTATTTTTTTTTAATCTGAGTTTTACTGCTGTGTGTCTGTGATAGTCTGAACTTCCTTATCGACCTCTGGAGTTACCGTTTCTTCACTGCAGCTATCCCAGCCCTACTGCAACAGGCTGTATTAAGAGGCTAGTGTGGGACCTTTGCCCCACGTGAAAATTGTAAAGGTGGCGCCCGAGCTAATCTGAAAAAAATCTGCTAAAAAAGCTCAAGCGCTAAAGTGACGTTTCCACTTGTCGAGTGCACAAGGCAACTGGAAGAAAAACGCGTCACAAAAGTAGATATATTTTTTACTAGTTTGTTTTCCGTAAATGTATTTTAGGCATTTCTAAGTTGGGAAAATAGTTTTCAATACATTATTTAAAATGAGAGAAACTACAAATTTATTATGGAAAGTAAATACAGTTTATCAAATGAAACAAATAAAATATAAAAACAAAATAATATTTGGAAAACGACTAATTAAAAACAGTTTCAAATTATTAATTTCGCCAATAATTTTTTTTATATCTTTGTAATTCATTACCTCCCCGTAAAATCGCCCTTGGTGAAAAAAGTATCACTTTACACACTTGTTGCATTAATGAACTTATGAATATGCTTACAATATCGATAATAAAACATTATCACGATGTAATTCTTATAAAGACTTAGGTGTAACGTTTGATTATAAGTTTTCTTTCAATGATCATATAGCGTTAAAAGTATCTGAAGCTATGAAGTTTTATGGATTCATTGTAAGGAATTGTAAAACATTTACTGATATTGAGGCGTTAAAAGTCCTATATTTCACTTATGTCCGATCCAGGCTTGAGTATGGTGCTCTAATCTGGTATCCATATTATGATTGCCAAAAGATGACAATAGAAGATTTTCAAAAATACTTGACATTTAAAACGGATGGTGTTTACCCTGAAAGAGGTATAAGTTATAACTTCTTATCTGATAGATTTAATATCATTAGCTTAGATATAAGAAGAACTTGCATATCATTAATATTTTTGTACAAGATGTTACACAATATGATTGACTGTTCTGATTTACTCCGTGATATTAATTTTCATGTACGAAGAATCAACACACGACAGAATCTAACATTTAGATGTAAAATACCCAGAACGAATATTCTCTCCAAATCACCTGTACATGTTATGTGTGAAAATTTTAATAGTCTATGTAATTCATGTGACATTCACCATTGTTCGCTAAGTAGGTTAGTAGAAGTGGCTATTGAGCATCTTGGTGTTAGAAATCTGCATAATACTTTGTAACTTTTAAAAGATAAAATTACAAATTAGGTAGCATTTTATAGGTAGTACAAGTTAATGTTTAAATATTTTAGTTCTCTTAAGGTTATTGTGTATTCACTATCTCACATTGTCCTGTAAATGGATTTTCTGTTGGACAATAAAGCTATTATTATTATTATTATTATAATGACTATTTTAGCGGTAGGTACAAAATAGTATAACAAGTGGCTAAAATGGTGTTTTTTTTTACAAGTGGGGCATTTATAGTACGTATAGTACGAGCCAAGGGCGAGTGCTATCAACCACACGAGTAAAAAAAACACATTTTAGTTTCGAGTTATATATAAAATTTGTATCGCCATTCGAAATTAGAAAACAATATGATTTTTGTAAAAATAGATTAAATTCTATTGCTGTTTCCATAGAAATCAATAAGTTTTATTTCACACTGTGAAATAATAGTATATTACATAATGAGTGTCGTAAAAAGCATATTACACACGAATGGAAAAGTTACGCCGGCGAATGCGTAATTGCTTACAACTCGAATTATGTACTATACTTTACCTACGATCATATTTATTTATCTATTTAGTTTACTAGTCAACAATATTATCAACAAATATTATGTCAGTTTTGACAGCGTTTGAAAATTACGTAGGCGCATTCGTTTTCTTAAACCCCGCGTTAGCGATACAAGCCACCTGCGTTTTGTTTACAGTGCGTTTTGTTTACAATATATAAAAAATAATTAACTGTAACAATATAAAATTCAACTTACATAGATGACAGGTAGTGTGTTGTTTACTATTTACAGTAGTGATCGTAGGTAAAATTTCTTTATTTCACTCTTTTCTCTTTATTTTACACTTGCCAATCATGATACAAAGAATTAAAGGTATGACATTGCGCATCTAGGCGGAGCCAAATCGACAGTTGCTTCGTCACGCGGTGATCATTTTCTACCCGCTTCCTTCGTATAGTCGACGTTTGCAATTTTTAAAACTATAATTTAATGCTTATTTTCTCTTTTACCTTAACTCATTAATAAGAAAATGAATACGTGTTTTATTTGTGGACCAAGCCAATATTCCATATATACAAAGCCTTTTAAGGGTGGCGGTGCCGTGCTTAAGAAAATGATTTCGTATTTCGAGAATTTCTCCTATATTCCTGAACCGATTGAAAAAAATTTTTGATAGGCTTCTAGAGAAAACTTGATAGAATGGTACCAGACTATTGAAATCAACAAAAAAATTATTTTTTTATTTTCGCACGAGAAAATTTTTTTTTCCTTTTTTAGTTTCCAATAGCCCAGTACCATTCTATAAAGTTGTCTCTAAAAGTCCATCAAAAAATTTTTTCAAACGGTTTAGGGATGTAGGAGAAATTCTCGAATTACGTTCACCGAACCGCCCACCTTAAACGTATTTATGCGGAGATAACCCAGATAGCACACGACGTCCCAAAGACGTCCAGTTTTGATCCCCGTATGGTCTGAACGTCTTAGACCTAATATGGACGTCCTTTAAGACATCCATAGCGGTACGTCCTTGGGAAGTCAAAGAATGTAGGTCTTTAGTACGTCCTTATTAGGCCCCCTGTCATTTTCATATTCTCTGGATTTGGAAAATAATACATTTTATATCCAAATGGATTATTCTTTGCGTGAAGTAAGAATTTTCACGAATAAAAATGACCGAGTTCAGTTTTAAATATGAAACCTTAATTAGATATTAGTCCAAGATCCGGCAGTTTATTTGTGCAGGTATCGACTCCTTTAATAAAATTAGATTAATGATAACATAATAAATTACAGCCAAGTTGCTGACTTGCTACTTTCAACTATACAGTCTTTAAGTATATAATAAGAAAGCAGTTCAGTGGCCGAGTGACTAAGGCGTTGAGTTACACAACGCTCAAGCGGCAAATATGTTACTGAAAGCCCACATGGTCCGTGCCGCGGCGTTCTATGACCGGTGGAAGATTCGGGTAAACGTTGAAAAGTCGGAAGCGATAGTCTTCACGCGCAGGTTCACTGAAAATAAAATTTTAACACCTATTTCGGTCAGGGGAAACCAAATTCCAACTAGAAAATGCGTGAAGTATTTGGGAGTACATCTGGACCAACGACTGACATTCAACAAACATATGAACGAAACTATACGAAAAGTCTATTCTATGTCCAGGAGTCTGTACCCGCTCCTGGCCAAAAATAGCAGACTAAGTCGACAAAATAAAACAATGGTTTACACTGTTGTAGTGAGGCCGGCCCTAACATACGCGGCACCGGTGTGGTGCAGTGCATCGGTCACGACTCTAAAGAAACTAAAAGTGTTGGAGCACAAGTTTATGCGCCTCATTTCAAATTCTTCAAGATATACCTCCCTCAGAGAATTATATGCACGTTGCCACGACATAACACCACTAGCGGATTACATCCAACAAATCTCTAAAAAATTCTATACTTTTAAACTACTAACAAACAACATTACCCAGATCAGAGAACATAATGCCGCCTTTAGAATAAAACACACCTTGCCATACCAGGCGTTGCCTATTTTTAGGCAACCTCCCTGCCAAAAATTCCACATAGAAACTTATAAAAAAAAAGTGATGCGGTTTTATCGTTCCTATAAGTTATATTAGTATTATACAGACAGGATTTTATCTGTTTTATTAAGTTTTAAATCGGTTATGAAACAGTAATTCCGAATGAGCTATTTGGAATTATCATGTTGCCCTTACATGAGTACTTATATGAAATATACATCAACAAATCTACAGTTTAGTGTCTGCAAATGCACCCTTGCCCTTATATCTGTAAACATATGGAATTACAGATACAACTTTAAAGAGATTCTAAACTTTTCTATAAGTAATATCATAAAAGTTCCAGTCCGTCCTTTCTCCAGTATCTATCGTATGTAACACACCATTTATCAACATGTTTTTATTGTAAATTTCAACATTGTTTTTTATTAGTATTAATGTGGATATACATGTCAACAAATGTACAGTTTCAATTGTATATTTTACAGATGTATTTTTATTGTAAACTTCCATTTTGCTTTTTTATTAGTATTAATTTGGATATGCATGCCGACAAATGTACAGTTTAAATTGCATATTTCAAATAGAAATGCTAATATTGTGGTAAACACAAAATTCTGCAAAGTCCTTATTTCCTCGGGTGTTCTTGTTCTAGCCTAGAAGCAATGAATGAGTTAGCAGTAAAAGAGACTGCTTTGTTTTTAATTTAACAAACACACTTCAGTTCCTTAGGTCACATTAGATTAGATATGAATTAGCTACACGTATACAGCTCCCTCTACTGGAGCCTGGAGTAAAGTTGCTGCTGAAATTTCTATCAGTTTCTACCAGAATGGAGCAGCAAACATTTACTTATACCACATCAATGATAATTTATGAGAACAGTATCTAAGGTAAAACGTGCGGCTTTCCGTGGTTAAATGGCAAGTGTTTCTATAAGAAACGAGCTGCATTAGGTTGACTTGCAATTGAAGATTACTAATTATAATGTTTGAATAGGGTTTATGAGATCAGTTTCTATGAGTATTAATGTTTTTTTTCAGTAATATATTAAATGTGTTTTCATTTGTTTGAATGGGTAAAAAGAAAGGTCAGTTTTCAACTGCAATTACAAATACAAGTTTAATCACTTTGAATGGGGTTATATGCGATTAATTTCTAAAAGTATTTATGCTGTTTTCCGAATATAATTGTGATGAGGTTTAATCAGTAACAAATTGTTCACTACTTGTTATGATGTGGTCGGAAATTCCAAGTACGCATTTAGTATTCCTTCAAAAGGATTGATGAGAGCAGTTTCTACGAGTATCTATTTGTTGTTCCTCTAGTAAATTATATAAGTCTTTACATTTACTTATACTATCTCAATGAGAATTTATGAGAACAGTATCTAATGTAAAACGTACGGCTTTTCGTGGTTAAATGGCAAGTGTTTCTATAAGAAACGAGCTGCATTAGGTTAGAACAGTTTTGATTTGCAATTGAAGATTGCAAATTATAATGTTTGAATAGGGATTTATGAGATCAGTTTCTATGAGTATTAATGTTTTTTTTTCAGTAATATATTAAATGTGTTTTCATATGTTTGAATGGGTAAAAAGAAAGGTCAGTTTTCAACTGAAATTGCAAATACAAATTTAATCACTTCGAATGGGGTTATATGCGATCAATTTCTAACTGTATTTATACTGTTTTCCGAATATAATTGTGATGAGGTTTGATCAGTAACAAATTGTTCACTACATGTTACGATATGGTCGGAAATTCCAGGTACATATTTAGTATTACTTCGAAAGGATTGATGATAACAGCTTCTACGAGTATGTATTTGTTGTACCAATAGTAAATTATATGTCTTTATCAGTATGCATTCGGATCTAATTTAAATATGAATATTATATCAGAATAAAGCAACCAAATATTTTAAACAGTATCTATTTGTAAATCCAGACATTTACTTATACTATCTCAATGAGAATTTATGAGGACAGTATCTAATGTAAAACGTGCGGCTTTCCGTGGTTAAATGGCAAGAGTTTCTATATGAAACGAGCTGCATTTGGTTAGAACAGTTTTGATTTTCAATTGAAGATTACAAATTATAATGTTTGAATAGGGATTTATGAGATCAGTTTCTATGAGTATTAATGTTTTTTTTTCAGTAATATATTAAATGGGTTTTCATTTGTTTGAATGGGTAAAAAGAAAGGTCAGTTTTCAACTGCAATTACAAATACAAGTTTAATCACTTCGAATGGGGTTATATGCGATCAGTTTCTAACAGTATTTATGCTGTTTTCCGAATATAATTGTGATGAGGTTTGATCAGTAACAAATTGTTCACCACATGTTACGATATGGTCGGAAATTCCAGGTACATATTTAGTATTCCTTCGAAAGGATTGATGATAGCAGTTTCTATGAGTACGTATTTGTTGTTCCAATAGAAAATTTGCCTTTATCAGTATGCATTCGGATCTACTTTAAATACAAAAATTATATCAGAATGACACAACCAAATATTTTAAACAGTATCCACTTGTAAATCCAAACATTTAAAGATATATTTTAATGAGAACCAATCAGAACAGTATCTAATGTAACGCGTGTGGCTTTCCGTGGCTAAATTTTAAAAGTATTTTTAATAAATAGCTTTAACGGATTTGAACAGTTTTAATTTGCAATTCCAGATGAATAGTTTTAATTGTTAAATAGGGATCTATGAGATCAGTGTCTTTGTGTAATGTTTATTTTCCAATAAAAACACATTTTATTGAAAAAAAAACATTACACTGACCTCATAGATCCCTAACAATTAAAACTATTCATCTGGAAATGCAAAACTGTTCGAATCCGTTAAAGCTTATTTATTGCAAATAATTTTAAAATTTAGCCACGGAAAACCGCACACGTTACATTAGATACTGTTGTGATGGATTCTCATTATAATATTATCTTGGATTTACAGGTGGACACTATTTAAAATATTTGGAATTTCATTCTGATATGATTTTTGTATTTAAATTAGATCCGAATGCATACTGATAAAGACTTATATAATTTATAATGCAGCTCGTTTCTTATAGAAACACTTGACATTTAACCACGAAAAGCCGCACGTTTTACATTAGATACTGTTCTCATAAATTCTCATTGAGATAGTATAAGTAAATGTCTGGATTTACAAATAGATACTGTTTAAAATATTTGGTTGCTTTATTCTGATATAAATTTTCATATTTAAATTAGATCCGAATCTTTACTGATAAAGACTTATATAATTTACTAGAGGAACAACAAATAGATACTCGTAGAAACTGCTCTCATCAATCCTCTTGAAGGAATACCAAATGTGTACTTGGAATTTCCGACCATATCATAACATGTAGTGAACAATTTGTTACTGATTAAACCTCTTCACAATTATATCCGGAAAACAGCATAAATACTTTTAGAAATTGATCGCATATAACCCCATTCGAAGTGATTAAACTTGTATTTGTAATTGCAGTTGAAAACTGACCTTTCTTTTTACCCATTCAAACAAATGAAAACACATTTAATATATTACTGAACAAAAACATTAATACTCATAGAAACTGATCTCATAAATCCCTATTCAAACATTATAATTTTGAATCTTTAATTGCAAATCAAAACTGTTCTAACCTAATGCAGCTCGTTTCTTATAGAAACTCTTGCCATTAACCACGGAAAGCCGCACGTTTTACATTAGATACTGTTCTCATAAATTCTCATTGAGATAGTATAAGTAAATGTTTGGATTTACAAATAGATACTGTTTAAAATATTTGGTTGCTTTATTCTGATATAATTTTCATATTTAAATTAAATCCGAATCTGTACTGATAAAGACTTATATAATTTACTATAGGAACAACAAATAGATACTCGTAGAAACTGCTCTCATCAATCCTCTTGAAGGAATACTAAATGTGTACTTGGAATTTCCGACCATATCATAACAACTAGTTAACAATTTGTTACTGATTAAACCTCATCATAACTATATTCGGAAAACAGCATAAATACTTTTAGAAATTGATCGCATATAATCCCATTCGAAGCGATTAAACTTGTATTTGTAATTGCAGTTGAAAACTGACCTTTCTTTTTACCCATTCAAACAAATGAAAACACATTTAATATATTACTGAAAAAAAACATTAATACTCATAGAAACTGATCTCATAAATCCCTATTCAAACATTATAATTTGTAATCTTCAATTGCAAATCAAAACTGTTCTAACCTAATGCAGCTCGTTTCTTATAGAAACACTTGCCATTTAACCACGAAAAGCCGCACGTTTTACATTAGATACTGTTCTCATAAATTCTCCTTGAGATAGTATAAGTAAATGTCTGGATTTACAAATAAATACTGTTTAAAATATTTGGTTGCTTTATTCTGATATAATTTTCATATTTAAATTAGATCCGAATCTTTACTGATAAAGACTTATATAATTTACTAGAGGAACAACAAATAGATACTCGTAGAAACTGCTCTCATCAATCCTCTTGAAGGAATACCAAATGTGTACTTGGAATTTCCGACCATATCATAACATGTAGTGAACAATTTGTTACTGATTAAACCTCTTCACAATTATATCCGGAAAACAGCATAAATACTTTGAGAAATTGATCGCATCTAACCCCATTCGAAGTGATTAAACTTGTATTTGTAATTGCAGTTGAAAACTGACCTTTCTTTTTACCTATTCAAACAAATGAAAACACATTTAATATATTACTGAAAAAAAAACATTAATACTCATAGAAACTGATCTCATAAATCCCTATTCAAACATTATAATTTTGAATCTTCAATTGCAAATCAAAACTGTTCTAACCTAATGCAGCTCGTTTCTTATAGAAACTCTTGCCATTTAACCACGGAAAGCCGCACGTTTTACATTAGATACTGTTGTCATAAATTCTCATTGAGATGGTATAAGTAAATGTTTGGATTTACAAATAGATACTGTTTAAAATATTTGGTTGCTTTATTCTGATATAATTTTCATATTTAAATTAAATCCGAATCTGTACTGATAAAGACTTATATAATTTACTATAGGAACAACAAATAGATACTCGTAGAAACTGCTCTCATCAATCCTCATGAAGGAATACTAAATGTGTACTTGGAATTTCCGACCATATCATAACAAGTAGTTAACAATTTGTTACTGATTAAACCTCATCATAACTATATTCGCAAAACAGCATAAATACTTTTAGAAATTGATCGCATATAATCCCATTCAAAGCGATTAAACTTGTATTTGTAATTGCAGTTGAAAACTGACCTTTCTTTTTACCCATTCAAACAAATGAAAACACATTTAATATATTACTGAAAAAAAACATTAATACTCATAGAAACTGATCTCATAAATCCCTATTCAAACATTATAATTTGTAATCTTCAATTGCAAATCCAAACTGTTCTAACCTAATGTAGCTCGTTTCTTAAAGAAACACTTGTCTTTTAATCACGGAAAGCCGCACGAATTACATTAGATACTGTGCTCATAAATTCTCATTGATATGGTATAAGTAAATGTTTGGATTAACAAATGGATATGGCTTGACTCATTTTGCTGGTCAATGCGGATATAAACTGATAACAATTTCAACAGCAACTTTACCTAACTCTTATAGAAACTTATTGACCATATAGGTTCTCATAGATACTTATTAATTTTTGATAATTTTCAATACGGATTGATGAGATTTTTTTGACAGGGCTATCTAGCCCTATATTCTCTTTTTAATCCTTCATTAACGATAACATTCATTCCTTATTTTCTGTTCTGTCCTCTTTTCGTTTCTTTACCATTGTTCTAAATTATTATTCCTAATTATAATCTTTATTTTATCTTAACCTCCAGATTTGTTAACATTTTAAACTATACATTAAGCGGCTTGGCATCCGCTTCGTTCAGTAACCACCATTATCTGAAGCGGGTTTTTTGGTTTGGTTCTTTTTCCCGTATTAGCATAGGTATCATAATTTAAAACAGTGCGCTTTACTTCCGGTTAATATTAAGTTTTATAATCCATTTTTTTTGGAAATTTATCTGTTAATACCTTTTTTAATTTGCCCAATGGTGAAAGGAGTTCAGGTCAAAGTTTTATTTTTTGAAGTTGACCAGAGTCCGCTCCGTCCTGTCATTCAACTGTCACGGAGCTGCGCTCCGTGAATGTCTGACAGTATTCGGACACGGGTGCGTCTGGGATATATTGTAATACATAATAATAATAAAGTTTGATTGTATTGTATTGTATTGTGCGTTGAGTTACAAATCAAGAGGTCGGCGGTTCGATCCCTACTCACACCGGTTTTTTTTTTTTTTTTCGTTAAAATAATTGCGAAAAAGTTTTAGTTGGTTTTTTATAAAGTTAATTGCTTATAAAACCGATATATCCCATTGAGGTCTTTTTGAGACTTGAAGGTCTTTCTTAGGTCTAGAACGGACGTTCTGGGGACAGATGATTTGGTAACATTAGGCGTCACTGGTACGTCCTACGGACATTTTGGTACCGAATTTGGGCGTCCCTAGGACATACGAATGTCTTAAGCAAACTTACGTGGGACGTCTTCAGTACGTACTTGTGCTATTTGGCTCATTTATAAAGAACGATGCTTACTAAGAACACTATAAGAATCTCTATTTATTCGTTCAGGCAAATCCACGATACAAATTCTTTGTATCATGAGGCAAATCCTATGTAGGTAATTTAAAATCCCGATATCACCGCGTGACGTCATTGCGCCAAACCGGACCGAATTTGGCGAACTGTCAATCATACCTTGTATTTTTTGTATCATGCTTGTCAATAATGACATTGGTTTGATTCATTGAAACTGTCAAATAAATGTCATTTTAGAATATGGCGTTACAAAATAGTATATTATGCAACAAGATTGGTAGAGCATATAAGGTGGCATCGTAACTCATGATCCCCACCAAAAAATGTCATTAGCCAATGAGCAACTGTTGTGAAATCACACCAGATGCAGAGCCACCGACTCGGTGGCGCAGTGCTTAAGGTGCTAGGCTTGCGACCACGGGGTCCGGGTTCGAATCCCGGCTAGGGTATGGATGTGTAGTGGCGTTTTTCTCGTGTTGCCGAGACGGTAGCAGTGGGCTAGACTGCGGTTGTGTGAGAGACAACACGGTCTAGTCGCTCTCCTCTCCTGAGTTCGAGTCTCAGCTGCGGCAGATGGCAATGTCGCAGGAAATGTGATGTTGTCTATGTATGTGTCTGTCCTGGTTGAGTGGTAGAATAGCCATCGGCTAAACTCCGCCAGAACATTAAAATAAATAAGACGATTAAAAAAACATAATAATGATAATAATGTAAGAATTTGTGTAATGTTAATAATTAAGCAAAGAACTCGTAACTGGAACGAGCTCGCAATAACCCGCCTGAGGTAGGGAGTAATTACCTCGTATTTTGAGTCACCATTTTGCATAGTGGTAATCAGGATAAGTTGTAGGATATAATACTACAGAGTACAGGTCATAGTATACTTCTGGCCATATTTCGGACCAGTACGGACCGTCCTTCTAGAAAGAGATAACTGCACCGCTACTGCGCGTTCGAAGACCAAGGATAGTCTGACTATTCATCCCTGCACTCACTTCTCACCTAAAAGCTGAATACGAGAGAACCTTAGATAGAGATAGGCGATTCGACCATTCGTACCAAATGAATCCGTATCAAAAAAAGATTCGTATCGAGAGATTCGTACCACTTCGTATCACTGATTCCATGATACTAAACAGTATCATGTACTGATTCGTACCATTCGTATGTTTCGTACCGCTGATTCCATGATACTAAACAGTGTCATGTACTGATTCGTACCATTCGTACTATTCTTACCCACACTCCCACTCCACAGTGTTCAGTATAGATTATAGAATATGTGGTGTTGGTTAGGGCCAGAGTATTATAATGTTATATTAACCGTACGCAGTTTAAACTTAAGACTTCGAGCACCTTCTATTACATTAATAATTTCTTCGTCGTCATTAGACAGTAAATAGATAGATATATAGCGTTTATTTAACCACATATACCTGTTTGTACATTTGTAGCAAACAGAGCTGGGTAATTCCTTTTGAAAAAGTAATTAGCAATTACAATTCCTTTTTTTTTTGGGTAATTGTAATTGTATTTAAGTAATTGTATTAAATGAATATAATTCCTTTTTTAAAGACGTACTTTGTAATTGTAATTAATTCCTTTTTGAAAAAAGTAATTTGTAATTGTCATTAATTCCTTTTTTAAAAAGTAATTTGTAATTGTAGGCACGGATTTAGAAAATTCTTGAGGAGGGGGCGCACATTTAAACTAAATATATAGCATTTTGAACTTTTTATTAAAAAAAAAACCTAAATCTACAAACCTTGAGTAGGTAAAGAACGAGAAATGGCATGTACCCCCCTCCATGCCTCCCTGTATACCCCCCACTCCTCACCCCACCCTAAACGGGATTGGTCGATGGGAGGGGATAAGCCACGCCCACCTTAACAGGATTGGTCAATGGGAGGGGATAAGCCGCGCCCACTTTAACGGGATTGGCCACTGGGAGGGGATAAGCCGCACCCACTTTAACGGGATTGGCCACTGGGAGGGGATAAGCCGCGCCCACCTTAACGGGATTGGCCAATGGGAGGGGAAAGTCGCACCCACCCTAACGGGATTCGTCAATGGGAGGGAGGTGAACCTAAGCCCATTTATTGGTATTTAAAAAAATGGAAGATACAATCTCATATACCTGTTTGTACATTTGTACATAATAAAATGTTAATGTGTAAATATGTCATTTACTTTCGTTCTTAGTGGAGAATCTTCTGTATTAAATTACAATTTCAATCCACCAATATATTTAGATGATGAGGTAGATTATGAAATTGGATTAACAAATTTTGATACTTATAATATTATTCCAAATATTGACAACAGCAACAATAAATTTGCGTGGGGGAAAAATAATGAACATATAATTGAAATCCCTGAGGTTTTTCCCTGTTATGAAATTGATGGCATTATAAAATACATCGTAAACAAAATAAGTGAAGAAGATGATGAAGCAGTTATCAGAATTACCACAGACATAAATACTTCCAAAGTCACTATACGCACAAATAGGAAAATTAATTTTAACGTAAAGGACTCGATAGGTCCGGTATTAGGTTTTGAGAAAAGAGAGTTAAAAGTTAATGATAACAATACTTCCGATGAAACTGTAAAAATATCTAAAGTGAATACTATCTGCATCGATTGCAATATTGCAGTAGGTTCTTTTTTTAATGGACAACCTGTACATATTATTCATCAGTTCTTTCCAACAATGCCTGTTGGGTATAAAATAGTGGAATCACTTTTAAACATTATTTATTTCCCACCAGTTAAAACATTATTTTTAGCGGTGGGTGAACAGTATCCCTTAAAATTTAATTTTGCCATGAGAAATAGCGTTTAATGGTTTATTACATCTTTTAATAGTTGACCGTGCAGAAAATGAATCACAAAGTTAAGGCTAGGGTTTTGCAGAGTGACAGGGAATATGCATTTATTTTCGATTTATTGTAAATATTTAAAAAACTACACATATACTACGGGAGCCCGTGCACCCCCCCCCCCCCCCCCCGTTCCTTGGGGACAATGTTTTTCATAAAGATTAAAGCCTAAGGAACAATTTTGGACATGTCTCCAAAAAAAAAAATTGGCTGAACTTTCAAAATGGCGTCCGTTAAAAAAAGAAAAATTTGCAAATGTAGTTTTTGTCATTTAACACAAAAACTAAAAAAGATGGAGAAAAACTTTCTGCACAAAAAACAAAGTGCATAAAATTTCCTACAATTTTGTTCCTATACAATATTTGGATAGGAGTTACCATTTTCCAGATAAATGATTCAGCTCTTAAAATAAAATATAAAATTCAATATAAAACGTAATACTACAGGAGCCCACCCTAAGTGTCCGTGCACCCCCTGATCTTTGAGGACAATGTTTTTCATAAAGATTAAAGTCCGAGGAACAATTTAAGACATGTCCCCCAAAAAAAAAACTGGCTCTACTTTCAAAATGACGTCCGTTTAAAAAAAAAATTACAAATATTGTTTTTGTCATTTAACACGAAAACTAACAAAGATGGAGAAAAACTTTCTGCACAAAAAACAAAGTGCATAAAATTTTCGTTATAGTTATTATATAGTTTTGTTCCTATACAATATTTGGAAGGGAGTTACCATTTTCCAGATATTGTTACCGTTTTCAAGATAAATGTCTGCAAATTATAATATTATTATTATTAATTTTTTTCAGTTTTGTGGCGCTTACTTTCAGATTAGAAATTTTAAATAGCAACCACGCGCGACAGCTCTTACAGTCGTAGCCGGGGGTGGGTTCGCTTAAGAAGATTTTGCTTTGGCGATGTACTTATTCGTTGGTTACCAAAAATGCACGAGCTATTTTCTTTGCGGGCGCCAGCCGATCGCTAGGGATCGACAAGGGAGGGGAGTGACAAAACAAGCAAAATAATTTTAAACACAAGGAATAATCATAATAATAATTTAATAATAAATATATGTACGTGGTACAAAATAAATGACAAACAATGACTAAGTAAATTCTGAGCAGTATTAACACATAAAGGTAAATATAAATAATGAACGATAATAAAATTAAAGTGATCGCTACATCAGCCCTACCAAGAAAATTTAAATGTCTTCGTACATTAGATACGGAACGCGTCCCTATTATTAGGAATTTACTGTTTGACCGCAACCTTACTTTTAAGAAATTTGACAACTCGATGACAATAGTTGAAATTTGAAATTAATAATGGCAAATGATAAATTCAATTCATCTGGAAATGCTACATGCTATTTTGGCGATTGCCCACTTGAACAACAGGTAGGTTATAATAATAAAATAATATAACATGAAATAATGCACAAGCTAAATGTGTGTGACTACCCAAAGTTTTAAAAAAATGCAAAAGTGCACGTCAAATAAATGTGCAATTCTTAAACATTGATAAGAGCTAGACTATGTCTTGTTTTAGGTTTTCTACAAAAATTTAATACCCAAATAACAGCTGTTTAGTGAGTTTACAAGGTCTTACAAAAATAAGTCACCGACAGAAAATAAGAGACTTTTAACGAGTTGACAGGTTTTCGCTGCGGGCTGGTGCTTATCACTGTTGTGTTAACTTAGGTGGGCCCCTTGGGCTGAGACGGATGTTATAAAAAAGATGGACTTACAGTCGTCTCGCCGAGCGAGTTAATCCTACTTGCACTTTATTCGGTTGCGCTTCTTGGTTGAGCTGCTGGACATGACCCAGAAACAACGGCAGGTTATGAACAGTTCTTACTGGACCAGGTAACTTTCCATGTGGAGGCGTCTCACAATATTAATGTGTTCTTACAATGTTTCCACGCAGTGGATGAAACAATGCCTAGCGGGATCCTTAGATAGCTCAGGCTCTCAATGCCAGAAGACTCTACCAGGGAGGGTTTTAAAATTGTCTTAGCCTTGATTTGAATGACATAAAATTATAGATGGGTGAAATAATTAAATTCGAGAGTAGAAAAGGAACCTGGAATTAAATGTTTCTCCAGTAAGTATCTAGCAGGAAAATTAAAATCAGTAGCAACCAACTCACCCTAGTTCTTATGAGGTCCTAACACTTCACAAATCAGGAGAGAAATGCCAGGAAATTCTAGATTTCAAAATGGTTACCTTTTTTTTGCCTCTCAGGTTTTTTGTTCAAAAAAACTTATAACATGCTACTTTAGATTTTAAAAATCCCTGTTTTAAAATGTCAAATCAATATCAAAACAAAGTTGCAATTTAACACTAAAGTTATTTAAATTATATACTTGTCCAAATTACCTCAAATAAGCTGAAGGTAAAGCCAGAAACATTTTAAGAACCCTTGCCTAAATTTATTTTGAAACTCATTGTTTATTAATTTGAACTTGTCATAACCTAGCCTGTTTGTTTCCATTTCAGGTCCTTGAAATTAAAGCTTTAAATTGAAAAGGGACATAGCACACGGGATGACAGGACAAGTCAAATTTCAACCGTTACACACCCCCTTTTGCTGGCAGAAAAATATTTTTCTCAGATAAAATATTTTTCTAAAATCACACCTAAATAAAAAAATTCCCATATTATGGACTACATATATACAAAAAAATTATGCTAAATGTCAAAATCGGTAAGCGCTTAAATGTCACATCCGGGAACCAAGGTCGTCACCTTGACAAGAAAAAAATTGTCTAAATCAGTAACTTAAACTATAATAATAAACAGAATCCCTCTCATACATCAGCATCCGTTCACATTCATACGACTTGCAATCTAGGATTCTTCAACACCATCCAGGAAAGGTTTTAAGTCCTTTACATGCCATTTTCCTAAGTTTTTATTGTCGGCATCATCTACGAGTTCATATACTAGGGGACTTATTACTTTTTTCACGCGACAAAGTACGTTTTTGGGTGCTAATTTGGCCGCAAAACTTTGCACCGCACTAGACAACACATAGTTTTTCTTCCATACGCGTTCTCCCACAGCGTACTTTTCTGTCGGACGCTTCCTTAAATTATAAGTGTGAGCACACTTATCATAGGCCCTCTTCAATTCCTTTTGTACATCAGTGAAAATCTGAGGTAACTGTCCAATGCTCTCAGCATACTTTTCTCGATCGAAGGGATTAAGATTATAATCATTGACCGAAGTCAGGTTTCCATAAAATTTGCCATCAATAGGCACGTATCGTCCGAAGTTAAGATATGTAGGACTAAATCCAGTTGACTCATGTACTGCTGTTCTGAGTGCATAACCAATCTTCGCAATCTCCAGATCCCAATTCTTGTGGTTATCATTCTCGATATACGAACGCACAGCAGAACCAAGCACACGATTCACCCGTTCTACTTGATTGACTTGAGCACAGTACTTAGCATTGAACCATATTCTCGCACCATACTTCTCACACAGTGCCTTAAATTCCTTACTAGTAAATTGCGTGCCATTGTCACACGTGACAACTTGAGGAGCTCCGAACATTAAGAAAACCTCATTCTCGACAAACTTCACTATATTATTAGCCTTGGCTTGGCGCATGGGGTGCAGCAAGACAAACTTAGAGAAATAGTCAGAAACGGCCAACAAATAAGAGAAACCACGGGTAGACCTAGGTAGAGGTCCCCATATATCCACTGATATTACCTGCCAAGGGTAAGAAACTTGCTTTTGTTGACCCATGAAACCAGGTCGAGCAGTATTACTGGACTTCTGCGCCGCACAGACTCGGCAGTGCTTCACATAATTACTTATGTAGGTCCGCATTTTAGGCCAGTAGTACAAAGTTTTCACCCTAGCGCCAGTCTTAAACTTTCCAAGATGAGCAGATGTGGGATCATCATGGCACTCTCGTAAGACATCTTTACGATACATCTTGGGAACAACTATTTTCCACTCCGGCTCATTCAGATTCACTTCCCTCTCAATGGAAATGTGCTTATACAACAAATCATCCTTCAACATCCAATTGGGGTATTTGTTAGGTGTGGAGCGTACCTTGAGAACCATCTTTTGGTACCATTTGTCCTTGACACATTCTTCAGCAACTAATGACAAAACTGATACCTCTGCCACAGGTGCTCTGGAGAGTGCATCAGGAACGACATTCAGAGAACCTTTACGGTGCTCAATGATCATGTCATACTGTTGTAGTTTGACCGCCCACCGAGCAAGTCGACCGGAAGGGTCCTTGAGGCGATTTAACCACAGCAGACTATAATGGTCAGTGATGACCTTGAAGGTTGTTCCTTCAACATAACATCGGAATTTTTCCGTTCCGAACAAAAGAGAAATTAGTTCCTTTTCGGTAACTGTGTACTTTCTCTCTGCCTGTGTAAGCGTGCGACTAGCAAAAGCTATCACCACTTCGTGACCTTGATCATTCAATTGTGTCAATACGCAGCCTACGCCTAAGTCGCTAGCGTCACACTGTATCGTGAACATCTTGGTAAAATTGGGTGCAACAAGAATAGGAGCCGATACCAAGGACTCTTTTATTTTCCTGAATGATTCGTCAGCTTCATCAGACCACACAAGTTTCTGAGATTTTCTTTTCCCCTTCATAAGAGATGTCATGGGTGCCGTCAAATTTGAAAAGAAAGGTAAGAATCTACGATACCATCCAACTAATCCAATAAATCTTTTCAATTCTGTTACAGTCTCTGGACGAGGGTAATTCAACATAGCAGTAACCTTGTCAGGATCAGTCCTGAGACCTTCGCCATCTAATAAAAATCCTAAGTATCGAAGTGATGGTAGACAAAACTCACACTTTTCTAGATTGATGGTGAGCTGTGCCGTTTTCAAACGCTTCATCACTTCGCGAAGCACTTCCAGGTGTTTTTCAAACGTGGGCGTAGCGATGATGATATCGTCCAAATAGACGAAGACATATGGCTCTAACGAGTAACCTAGTATGGTATCCATCAATCTTTGTTGAGTTTGCGAAGCATTGTTGAGACCAAAGGGCATCACTACAAATTCAAATAAACCTCGTGACGGTATGACAAATGCTGTTTTCTCACACGAACTCTCCTCCAACGGAATTTGCCAATAAGCACACTTCAAATCAATGCTGGACAGGTAGCGAGCACCCGTGAGCTTACTCAAAATATTGTCCACACGTGGAAGAGGATAAGCGTCCTTTTTCGTCAAGCTATTAATTTTCCTTCCGTCAAAACAAAATCGCATCTCTCCGTTAGATTTTTTCACCAGAAGTACCGGAGAAGCCCAGGGACTGGACGAAGGACGAACCACTCCTAGTTTCAACATGTTATCCAATTCCCTATGCAGATGCTGCAACATGTAAGGCGACATGTTATGGTGCCGTTGCTTGACTGGTTCCGCGGCACCTGTATCAATCTTATGGACAATAGCATTAGTACGGCCCAATTTCGTACCGGCCAACCACGACAGATCCTTAAATTCATCTATAACAGATTCCAACTCAATGTTCTGTTGTTCGGTTAACTCCGATCTTGATTGTACAGCATTAACTTCGTTGACTTCATGGATCGCATAATCCTGAGTTGAACATATTAATTGCTCCCTTTCACCACCGATAAAATATGAATTTTTACCATAATCCAAAATTACATTAAAAAGTTTACAAAAATCACTCCCCAAGATCAGGCCATGTGATATAGAGGGCACAATTAACACTTTAAGCACTTTAAAATGACCACCAATTTGTACCGGTAAGTTGACATAGCCAGTAATTTTCTGAGAAACACCATCAGCTGTAGTAATATTGGGTTCACCATAGTGCAAAATTTCCAAACCAACCTTGTCAAGAAGATCCAGGCTTTTTCCACCAAAAACGGAATGACTTGCTCCAGTATCCAGAAGAGCTATCACCTTCTTGTCAAGTACTTTAACCGAGACATAAGGCCTATTGTCATACCTTCGCTGCACCAAAAACATGTTTGCTTCGGTAGTCTTGACACCATCAGCACCTGTCTTTACAGCGAGACTCTCACCAGCATCAGATAACGTGGCCCTGCTTGCAGTTTCCGGAGCCCTAAAGTTTGATGATTGGATGTAAAAATTCTTGACAAATTCTTTCCAAACCTCCCATTCTGTCAAAGAAGTCTTTCCCAGATAAAGGCTATTCAATGAATTACGCACTGTAACAGTATTTGCGGTAAACATATCACTTTTACTCGATTTTCTGTAGACCTGACGGCTGTTGTGGGATTTACAGGAGAAGTGCCGGTCTACCGTGCATCTCCTGCCCTTGCGTTTTTTGTGCAATTTGTGCAGTTGGGTTTTATAACACCTTCTCTGCCACATCCATGACAGGTAGGAACTCGCCTATTCTGATTTGCGCCACGCTGCACACCAGCTCGACAATCACGTCTCACATGGCCCGTTTGCTTGCATTGGAAACATCTCAGTTCTGAAACGGCCTTAACCTGTTTTGTAGTACCCCCACTACGCTGCCAACTCTGTGTAGGTAGATAAGCCAAGTCGGGTTCCAAGGACGAAACAGTTTTTCGGGCGGTATTGGAAGTGCAAGGCTGTTGCTTAACAACACCGGCGTCCTCCAAGACACGACAAATATCGCCAAGTTCTTCCACCGATCCAATTT
This sequence comes from Rutpela maculata, assembly GCA_936432065.2. Lineage (NCBI taxonomy): Eukaryota > Metazoa > Arthropoda > Insecta > Coleoptera > Cerambycidae > Rutpela > Rutpela maculata. The sequence goes on along the minus strand of OW386291.2, from coordinate 59,546,035 downwards.
CTTTGAGTGCTAAGTGGACATGAAATTCCTCTAATAGGTTTTTCCTAATCACCTTGAGCTTTTCTGCCCTGGTAGCCTTGAGAATCAAGCGACTGAACAGGTTTTCCATAGCAGCAATGTAAATAATCACCCGTTCATCCTTCTTTTGTCTGCGGTTACGAATTACTTCCCAGAGGTCGTCATCTGCGTCTTTGGGCAAAAAGTCTTTCCTCAGACATGCCACCAATTCCTTCCAAGAATTGATCTTTGATCGTACAGAACGATACCACACTTTTGCTGGACCTTCAAATAATTCAATGGCTGCCCTAAACAGTTCATCTTCAGAAACATTTCTAGCGAAGCTCAATTCTTCGACTTGTTCCAAGAATGAATTTACAGAACACTTAGTCGTTGTACCATCAAAAGTGAGGTTCCACTTGTGAACTGGAAACGACTTGCTAGTGGTTGTGGCGTTAGAAGGAGTAGCAGTGCGAGCATGGTTCGCATCACCCTGTCTATGTCTTTCCATAATTTCTTCTAGTTCGTCTTCCAAAGTGCTAGCCATAATCAAGGTATCTCCTCGGTAACCACAAATTTCTTCACCGATATTTTCTGGAATGCGTCTTATTCTACCACCGATGTGAACCAGTCTACTCCGAATTCTCTCGAAGACATCTTTATTTGTACCATCAAAATCATCTACTAGTGCTGTGACCGATTTGATGCTCTCATCTAGTTCCTTCTTCTCAGTGTCAAACGAAAAATTTGGTACCTCGTAAACGTGTACCCCAGGTCTAGCCATATCTTTTTGTAACTCCCTTCGCAAAAATCTCCTCTTTTGAGGCATGTCCGCATTAGTAGTAGCAATTCCACGAATTCTCAACTCATAATTCATTTCATGTGTCCTCAGATGAAGTGGATCCATACTGTAATCGGCCATGATGACAAATGTAATTTATCGCAGTCACCACCCAAAAACGCACTTTGTTCTTAAACAAAGGGATAACAGTGCCCCTTATTCACACCCTGTATATAGTAAGGCAAAAGCTAACTCGGTTGTAAGTATAACCCCACGTGTAAATGTAATAAAAAAAATTAAAAATTGGCAAAATTTGTAAGTCCACCTGGCACAATGACTTAAAAATTATTACGTATCTCAACACTGTTAGTAAGTAATTATATAACTTGGCACGTTTATCGACACCCCTATACGTATATAGATAAATAAACGCTGTTTCACTTTGTAAACACCGTGTATATATGACACTGCAAAGCTTTACAATTTTATAAACACCGCTAAGCGAAACAAGATTTTGAAATAAACACTTTTTTTTTTTTTTTTTTTTTTTTATAACCCCTGTATAAAGTATTATTGTAAAAGTAGACACTTTTGATCACGCTCGTATAAATTCACAAATTTAATGTTACAGATTTTATATATAACACACCTCGTACTAACAATACAAAAATAATTTGAGCTACTTGAATGCTAAGTATGCACATCTCTCACTTTTCTATATACCCTCTGTATATGAAACTCAAAATCGCATACCCCACATATATTCTATGTACGCAGTTCACTAACACCTGTACACCTATAGTATACGACAACACCTCTCGTACACAACCCTAAATAATGTACGTATAAAAATACCAACAATGTAAAAGTACAAACAATGTAAATATACGCACCCTGTATACACTTAAACAATATCGCATACAAATGAATATTAATTTACGTATTTAAAAAAATAAACAACTGTTTAAAGTACACACTGTATAAATATCAACCAACAATCAATGCAACACACAATCTCCTGATTCGTTTTCAAATATCCACCCTGTACATTCAGTACGCAAAAATTTCTTTTCAAAATGACGTATAAATATGAAACATATATAGTTAATCACCAAAAAAGTTTTAAATGCTACTCATGCATTATGATATTCAAATATACGTACTTGTCTTGCCATCTGTCGTATATCAACGAAACTAAAATAATACTGCTCTACCGAAAATTAGTTTGTCTGTCTTGTCTAGGACGAGGATAGGAAATGGGATAAAATAAATTAGCTCAATAAAAGACACCGGCTGAAATAAGTACACCAAATTTGCAAAAGCTTTATCTAAACTTTAATTATGTCCCAACACCAGGAAAACTATTATTTTTTTTTAAAGCAAAATCAATTTAATTTTCAGCCCCTATAGTTGCGGCGCCATTTTGTGGCGCTTACTTTCAGATTAGAAATTTTAAATAGCAACCACGCGCGACAGCTCTTACAGTCGTAGCCGGG